>OZ004681.1:2950739-4150739 GCA_963924505.1 Agonopterix alstromeriana | reverse complement strand
GCTCATGACTATATTCCCCGAGGGGTTCCCCGAACAATTTAAAACGGTTAAATGAATAAAAAAGTGATTCCTTAATCTACAGGGTGTTAGCATTTAATTTAAGGGGTGATTGTATCCATGATATGGGAAATGCGCAAAAAATTCAAAGTTTTGCGTATTTCCCCTATGTTCCTGTGCTTTGATAAGTTTAGTAAAATATGATGATGATGAAGAGCTTACTCTATCCATATGAAAATAGGGATTATTGATTCTGTCAATTATTCGCACTGCGTCCGCCCGTTCCATCAACGTGCCTTTAGGGAAACTAAACATTTTTTAGGCTAATATAATTATTTCCGTCATTATTAATCAATATCAAGGTTTTTAAAAGACCCCTCTACGCTGTCGAATATGTCAGAGATGGTCTTCGGTCTGCCAGGTCGCTTCGATTCCACTACTCGCTTCTTATTCTCCGCTTTGAAATACTCTTTTGCCTTCAACTTTGCTAGTATTTCATCTGCAAAATAGTTATTTTGTCAATCATAGAAAGTGTATGAGCATACAGGATATAACAAAACACCGTAGGTTTATGAATGTGTCCACGCAAAAAGGGTCGAGAGGGGTTGTCGAGATTCGGCATGATCATATGGAATCAATGACATTGGGTATAGAACGTAATTGTATGGAATAATAAAAAAGTTGGGTGAAAATGCCGACTTCTGGACCCTTTTTTGCGTGGACGTATACAAACCACACCTGGTTTAAACCATCAAAATATATTCATACAAAACGTATTACCGACAATACCGACCCGACTCGAATGTATGGGACAGCAGATTTATTTGCGCAATTTATGTTTTTCCCATAGAGAAAGTTATTAGGTTTGATGGTCTAATCAGCACCTTAAAAACCATCAGAATATTAAGGACTCAATATAATATAGCATAGACCAGCCAACAATACTGACCTTTACACTCCTCAACAGTCTTATACTCCCCACCAGCTTCCTTCGGCAATGCAGCAATAGGATAAAACTTGTCCAGACTCCTGGTTCCGACCTGGTGCACGTGGACTATATCCAACAGAGAGTTCCGTATGTAAGGCTTGGCTATGCCGAGAAGTGTGTCCATGAATGAGGGTGCATTTATTATGTGGACCGCTTTTAGATTCAGAAGTAGCGCTTCCTGGAAATAAGACAATATATTCGAGAGAAACTTAAAGGATATTAAAAACCTAATTTAAATGGGCTGTGGCCACGTGGCCACATATACCTAAATAATAAATATAAATAAATAAATAAATAACTATCTCGGACATTTTTTTTTTTAAATCTTTATTAAAGAGCTTGGCTTGAGGCCATGTCGCTCTACGGGTTTTTCTTTTGGGTAGGTTCACAGACTTTATATTATTAATTACAAAAACTAGTTTATGAAGAAATAGAAAAATAAATGACTACAAATTTAAAGATTTCTTGTAAATGGAGTAAGGCAAGCCGTCAAACACCTGTCTCCTAAGGGGCTCGCCCCGCACACAGTCCATCAGTACATGGAAGACGTTTTCAACTATACCACAGTCTTCACAATTGGGGGATGCGGTAATCCCCATCAGGTGCGTGAACTTTTTGGATGGAATGTGACCGGAGAGAAGCCTTAGCGCTGTTACCATATCAAGTCTGGCCATTGGGCAGTTGCCAATCCAGGGGATTGTATGGCATGTCCGGCATCTCGGACATTGTCACACAAATTATCTAGTCACATTTAATGTACCAGAATCTAGACTGTACTTGTGTTATGATGACTAGACAATGATATAGAATACACATATAGATACAAACATCCATGACTCGGGTACAAATATTCATATCCATCATACAAATATTTGTCCCTTAAGGGATTCGAACCCGCGACCCTCGGCACGGCAGGCAGGTTCACTACAGACTGCTATCGGGCCGTCAAATAAATTTAACCTACCTAAGTAAGTAAGTTACCACATATCCAACTGCAGGGCAAAGCCCTACTCTATAATAATGGTGAGATGGGAGTGACTATGAATCGAGCAGTTAGTGGTCAACATTCTTTCAGATAATTTTCAATCTGACAGAAATTATCCGGGACCCACGGAGACGCTCCAGATAAAATAGCACTCTAGACCAAAACCTAAAGTTCGAGTATAGTTTTTCACGATATCCATGTTGGTTCCTTATTGATGATTTTTCAGTTTGATGGTTCGAAGCATCCCCTGAAGTTATGTGTACAGAGGCTGATGATGATAGGTTTTATATTTATGTATTATGAATTACGACAGAACCTACTTAAATTATGATACCTCAAGCACCTTAAGTATTTTCCAAAAACAAAACCACAAACCTGTAAATAGTAAGCGAATTGCCTCAGGACAGTCAAATCAAACTTAGTCATATGCCCGATAGTCATGGCCCCCAGGTTGCAGACCATCACAAAGCCTGGCCATGTGCCTTCTTCATACTGCCATAAGTCTATCACCATCAGCATTGCCCTGTAACAAACAAAAACTAGTTCTGTCACACCCTGAACATGTCATTCAAACGGGCTTGCACTAACAAGAGAAACATGTATGCTGAGTGAGGAATACTCCACTACATTACGCGGCAAAGAACTTGGCAAAAGTGACATGACAGTGACAAATTTTGTTCTGCGAAGTCAAGGTTTTTGCCATCCACCTCCCATCAATCAACATTGGTGAACATAAGCTTCCTCCAAGGATTGCAACAACGACCTGTCCTACGCTGCCCTCATCCAACGGGTTCCCGCCGCCTTAATCAGTCGTCGGCCCACCTTGTGGGGAGCCTACCCACGCTGCTCTTTCCGGTACCTACGCGGTCGCCACTCGAGAACTCTTTGGCTCCATCGGCCATCGGTTCTGCGAGCAATGTGCCCCGTCCATTGCCACTTTGGTTTAGCAATTCATTGGGCTATGTCAGCTACTGTGCTTCTTCTACGGATCTCTTCATTTCGCAGGGAAACTCCGAGCATAGCCCTCTCCAATTGACCTTTGGGTCACTTTCAGCCTTTTCCACAATTATAATCCCTTGCAAAGTAATAAATGACATCAGTGTCCAAAATAATATACCTACCATTATGGCTCACCTTATGACGTCACCCAGCACGAAGTTCTTCGGATCACCATCTATGTATTGAGTGTACAAGACAGCATAACCCTCCTCTGTCCGAGTCGGTAGAGGTTTCATTAAGCTGCAACAATATTTTTCTGTGATACGGTGCTAACTAGCATTTAAGGTACATAGCGTAGATATGTGGGGACACGGCATCCTATACAATCTACGCATCCCTTTGCGCAAACGCTGCGGCATTATAGGTACATCTTCGAAGTGCGTAGAACGAATAGGACAAGGCGGTCCCCAGATATTTAAAATTTCCACAGCATTTCACTAGCAGTAGGTACTCAAACTTTGTCAGCGTGGCCGGCAGTGAACCCGTCGCAATTTTTTATAGGACATTGATCAACTGGACTGCACCCCTCAAAATTGAAACATGTAATTTACCTTCTAGAATTTACCCCACTTACAGGTTATCTGGTACAACCACCCACACTGTGTTTAATTTAAACTTACAGGAGAAACATAATTGCGTTACCTACTTTAAGGGGTGTTTCAGACTATCAAACTGAACCAATTTCGCTATGGGATCAACAGTACTCTGTCATTGTAGGTAACACATTTATATTTACCACCTACGCTGCGAATCAATATCGTTTAGACTCACAATTTGCTAAAAACCGTTTCAATCTTGTCGTCGATCGTCCTGTCTTCGAAAAAGCAGCAGAACGCGGTCCTCACCGTGTAATGTTTGTCCAGAAGCTGCTTGGATACTTCTGCACTTCGGTCGCAGCAGTAGTAGGCTAGGATCAGGTCTAGATCTAAGGAAGGGAAAACCATAGAAACCATATTTTTACACATTTCAACAGGCAAGGTTAGGTGGTAGCAATAAAATAACCACAGATTAATAATTATTTACTACGAAATAACCACCAAATAACATTATCATCTACTAAAATCTGGAGCGAGCAAAGCGAAGCGAAGCGAGCGAGCGAACTCGTGCTTTTACTACAATATGAATAGGTCGTTGCAATAATCCAAAACCTGGATTTTACTGATTATATTATGTTTAGGTTTAGGTTCCCGCAACACGATTTTAAAACAGGAGCGGAGGACCGAGCTTGAGATTACTACAATTATGAGGCAAAAGAGAGGTCGTCGGGCAGCCAGGTGGGTTGACGACATCTGGAAAAGTATTGGCAAGACCTGGATGTGACTGGCACAGGACCGAGAAGAATGGCAAAATAGGGAGGAGGCTTATGCCCTGCAGTGGGTGAATACGGGCTGAAAATGATCCATCTAAATCCTGGAATGCCACTTTGAAATATGATTGCCATAAAGATGAGGTCATTGCAACAATCTAATCCAGGAGTGAGAGAAGCGAGTTAGAGATTTTGCTGCTACAGTTATAATAAAGTTGCTGCGTAATGCGATCTAAATCCGCAATACAACTACTTAGGTTGAAAACAAAAAAAGAGCGAAAAGATCTCGAGATTTTGCTATATTATAACTCGATTTCCTAGTTCATGTTTATCCTGGGTTTAGATCTGAATTTGGAAGGAATTAAGCTTATTACAGGTAGGTACTTAATTGTTAGTCCTTGTCCGTCATAATTAATCTAAAATTAATTTTAATTCCTGTAAAATTGTTTTTGTGAAATTGTTTGTACTATAAAGACAGAATACATACTAAAGTAAAACCCTTTGTAAAACGTAAGTTAAAGCCGACTTAATATTTGCAGTTACTTATTGAGCCTATAAGTACGGAAAATCCGACACTATGCATATCGTATGCTAATAAATAGACTCTCGGCTTTCCGATAGATGAGGTTGAGTTTGATGCTAATATCCTCTAGTTTGTTTCCTTTCTGTTTCTTATATTTAATATCGTGAATAAGGATAAGCATTAATTTTATTGTAATGCAGTCCTTATCTCAAGCGTAATCTATGCAAGTTGATTGTGATGTAAAAGTTGTGTAATGTTTTTGATGCGCCTATCCCAAATGACCTGAAAATGGGGCAAAAGGGTGATAGCGTTATAGTCAAACAGGCAGTATCAAACAATATGATTAAAAGAGATTAGAAATTAAACTTTATTTAAACAATATTTAATGAATAATACTATCAATCTATATCTAGTTTCTTGAAGGAGCCCTCCACGCTGCCGAAGATATCGGAGATGGTCTTGGGTTTGCCTGGACGTCTGGACTCCACCACCCGCTTCTTGTTCTCCTCCACGAAGAACTCCTTGTTTGCCTTCAGTTTTTCGATTACTTCCACTGAAAAATAATCAATGAACTCTATCTTAGTTTTTAAGTAAACTCACCACCATAATCCCTTTTGAGGTGTTCAGAATGGGTTCCCTACGTTATTGCGAAAGTCAACACTTAGATTGCCGCTTCATCGAACATTAGGCTGACGGTTTTTAGGGTTCCGTAGTCAAACACAGAACCCTTATACTTTCGTCCATTCTGTCTGTCTGTATTCCCCGCCTCAATAACTCGCTCATTTTTGCACCTATTGAATCGAAATTTGGCGTGAAGACAGATACCAGCAACCCAAAAACAGAAATGTAGTTAGTATCAAATATTATTGATTATAAACATGTTACAACAGCCATGTTGTGCTATTTAAAACCAAATTAAAGATTGAAAAATTTAGTCTCTGGCGGGACTTGAACCCGCACTCTTCCAAACCGGGGAACTGCGTTATCCAATTTCGCCATCGGTTGAGATGATGATGATGATGTATGCAGGTTTCCTCACGCTATTTTCTTTCACCGTTTGACGTGACAGCAGTCGGTATTACGTTCTTATATAAGTTAGAAAAACTCATTGGTACATGGCATGTCATCCGTGCGGATTCGAACCTGGACCTCAAGATTGAGTTTTCGTAGCTCTCCGCAACGGACACCACGCTGCGTATGAATTGTACAACTAACCTTTAGCCTCATGCAGACTCTTATAACTTCCACCAGCTTCTTTCGGCAGAGCTTCCACTGGATAGAAATCCTCTAGAGCTTTGGAGCCGGCTTGGTGGATGTGGACGACTTCTAGCAAATGATTCTTGAGGAATGGTCTCACCATCGATAGCAACTTGTCGATGAACGCCGGAGCGTTGAGGACATGGACCCCTTTTAGTTTTAGCAGCATTGCTTCCTGTACGGAAAATTATATTTTCACTTCTCATACTCTAAAAGTAGGCCATTGTCTATACAGAGTGAAATTGATAGCATTCTTTTCAACTAAGAGTCTACCTATCAAACTGAACAACCTTTGACCAACCTTAGACCATCACTGCGATGATAATAAACTACGATACACGTTACTGCGATGCAATTTATGCCAAACTATCTGCCAGTTGCACGTACGTTCATTAAAGTTAATCCTACGTAGTAAAAGCTAGCAAGAGATTTATGGAAGATTAACTTTAATGAACGTACGTGCAACTGGCAGTTAGTCACAAAGAAATGATTCAAGACATTAACAGTGTTCCGAGCCATAATAAATTATACTAACATTTTCAAGAAAGTGGATTGTTAAGAGAAGTTTATTAAAGCGCTAATGCGGGCTGCATAGAAACGAAGTTCCGTCCTAACTAGAAACCAATATATGAGCTTTACATTTGTCAGATTTTCGTTATACAACGTGTTAATGAATAAGCGCAAAACCTCATACACCCCAACTGATTTATAACAAAATAATTAGTATGAAACAATAATTTCATTATTTTGATACTTAAAATTTAAAGTTATTCGCATTTTAAGTTTCCTGGCAAAAATGATCTGTTATCATTTCATCAATTAATGAAAGCACTAGCGTGCTCATGGATACATTTTAAGAATCTTGTTTTGGTAGTAAGTAGTAGTGAGTGTGTCTTTGCGGTGGGTTGATATCGGGTTCAGTAAATTTTTAATTTGACAAACAAATTATTTAATATTTTGTAAAAAATTACCTATGTTGAAACCATGATAATTCGATTCTGCTCTTGATTCTAAACAAACTACTTTCTAGTTTTGTGTTAATTCATTAACACGTTGTATATAGTTTTAACGCTAGGATTAATTTAAGATTAGTATGGAAAACTTTGAGACACGATAACTTTGAAACTATCATATTTTAACGGAAATCTGACAAATGTAAAGCTCAGATATTGGTTTCTAGATAGTGTCTAAAAATTTCATTTACTTGAATTAATTAATATCCACAATGTAATCAAACTTCTTTTGTATGGAGCGCGCTAAAGGTAATTGTATTTGAGAAACGTACCTAACCTGCATGTAATAAATAAAGTGGCGCATGTTAAACAGGTCCAACCTGGCCAGGTGACCCCAGACAGCGCCCTCGAAGTTCACAATAAGCACGAACCCCGGCCACGTGCCTTCTTCGAACTGCCATAAATCTAGCAGCATCATCATTGCCCTGAAAATATACAGGATCCTTCTTAATATTTTCACACTTTTTAATGAGGATGATCGGATCATCAAATTGAACAACTTTATGAGACCAACATCAAAATCAGGAAAAAAAAAATCTGCTGTCCCATACATTTGGCTCTAGTCGGTTTGCAGTTTTGAATGGAGTCGCAGATTTTTTTTCGTGACTTTAATGTTGGTCCCATAGAGAAAGTTGTTCAGTTTGATGGTCTGATCATCCCTTTAAAAAAGTGTCAGCATATTAAGAAGGACCCTATATAGCATATTTCTTTTGCGTACGGAAATACAAACCTTTTCTCGGTTACCGTGGATTATCCATTTGTGTTCAAACATAGCACACTTACTTGAGATTATCTGCCAAGTGGAAATTCTGTGGATCACAGTCTAAGAAATGTGAGTAGAGAACCGCATAACCCTCTTTTGTGCGCGTCGGTAGAGGCGTCAATGCACTAAAAAGGACGAAACCATATAAATTATGTTAGGTATCCGATTTAATCGGCTTCTATTATATCCCCACTCCCACCGCTCTGGTGCACAGACAGAAATTTTGATTCTATAAAATGGGTCGTAAAATATATATTCCGAAAAAAATCTGCTGTTCCATACAAAACTGCAAGCCTTCTCGACCCTGATGTATCAGACAACCATGAGCTGATTTTTTTTCGCGATTCCGATTATTTTAATTCATGATAGAAAGTTTGATTTTCTGATCATCTCGTTAAAAATCCACCAAACTGAACAACTTTCTCTGTGGTACCAATATAGAAATCGCGAAAAAAATAACATTTGTCCCATACATTCGTGTCGAGTTAGGCTGGCAGTTTTGTATGGGACAACAGATTTTTTTTTGCTATTTCGATGATGGTCCCATAGAGAAAGTTGTTCAGTTTGACGGTCTGATACTCCCCTTAAAATAGTTTCAGCTTATTTTGTTTGACCTTATATGATTAAGATCCTATTTACGTACTTACTTATACAGGGTCCTTTTTCTTAATATTATTCTGACACTTTTATAAGGGGATGATCAGACCATCAAACTGAACAACTTTCTATATGGGACCAACATCGAAATCGCGAAAAAAAATCGTATGTCCCATACATTTGGCTCGAGTAGGTTTGCAGTTCTGTTTGGAACAGCTGATTTTTTTTCGCGATTTCGATGTTGTTGCCATAGAGAAAGTTGTTCAGTTTGACGGTCTGATCTTTCCATTAAAAAAGTGTCAGTATATTAAGAAGGCCCTGTATTGATTGTTATTTTTCTTGTAACGCTTTCGTATTTTTGAAATGATTTATGATACTACCTCCGTGGCCTAATGGTTAAGAGCATTGGGCTCTTGACACGGAGGTCGTGGGTTCGATTCCCACGGGGGACACTAGTGATATGTCACTTTGTGCGTTTTTCCCCAGTTGGTTAGGACATTGCAGGCCGAATCACCTGACTGTCTAAAAAGAAAGATGATTCCGTGCTTCGGATGGCACGTTCTCTGGTGGACCTGGTGGTAGAAGTCGTTACATAAAAAAACCACGTCCGAGGCCGTTTGAAAAAACTCTGTCATCAGGGCTTGCTGCCCACACACAATAAGAAGAATGTTTTATGATGGTTTTTTTGAATTGTAATTTCTATTTTGTTTTCAAGGAACAAGAACTAATTTATTTATGAAACTTACATTCTATTTAAAGTTCTTTCGACGGGTCCCTCTACCACTCTGTTATTGAAGAAGTTCGTGAACAACGTTTTCAGAGTGTAATGCAGATCTATTAGTTGCTTCGAGACTTCTGTGCTTCGTTCACAACAGTGGTAAAAGAGTATTAGGTCCAGTTCTGAAAAAAAAAAATTACGAAAAAATTAATTTTATGTCATTTTGTAGGCCCCGGAGTACCAAGCCATGCAAAGGCGCAGAAACGGTAGTAAAAACCAGTAATCTGTGCCCCAACGCCGAAAACAAACATTTAAAAAGTAAAAAATAATTTGGTCACTTATTTACAACAACTTGCGGTCCCCGACACATTAATTGCCCTAAAATATCATAAAGTAAAACATACATTTGCTTACATCCTCAAACAGGTGACCGAATTATTTTTTACTTTTAAAATGTTTGTTTTTGGCGATGGGGATTTTTTTAAATTGTAATTTAATGTAATTTTTAAAGTTACATTAAAACTGCTGAATTGATTTGTACCAAATATAGCTAAGAACCACCGCAAGGAACCTTTCACGTAAATAAAACCATATCAAAATCGGTCCATCCGTTCAAGAGCTACGGTGCCATAGACAGACAGACACACAGACATTGACATCAAACTTATAACACCCCTCTTTTTGCATCGGGTGTTAAATACAGCGTTTGCGTATAGGTTCGCCTCATTTCTGCATCCATAAATTAATGGAATATAATTCGGAGCGCGCTCCATACAAAAGTAGTCTGGTGATATTTTCAATACTAACCGATTAAACGCAATGAAATTTTGCAGAAACAATTTAGAAACAAAATGTACAGTTTTAAAGTTACTGTGCCTCAAAGATTTCCATACAAATCATAAAGTGAAAATCTGACTTCTTACAAGCGTAGATATTAGTTTCTACATTGTTTCTGAAAAATGTCATTGACTTTAACTGGTTAGTATTGAAAATATCACCAGACTTCGTTTGTATGCAGCGCGCATTAGCGCTATCGGAATAAACTTCTCTTAACAAAAAAGTTGTAAAAGAATGCGATTTAAAGTAAACCGCAGTATGTAGGTACCTACCGCGCGTCTGATCACAACTGGCTTTTGGGACTAGATTATGAGGACACCGAAAGGATATTGCAAATTCCAGCTAAACACGTACCTATCCAAGGTGCCTACATCAAAATTATAATATTCTTCTTAAAATGCTGACACTTTTTTAAGGGGATGATCAGAACGTCAAACTGAAAATCTTTTACGATGGCACTAACATCGAATCCGCAAAAAAAAACCCCTCTTCCTTACAAAACTGCAAACCTACTCGAGCCAAATGTATAGGACAGCAGATTTTCTTTTCCCGATTACGATGTTGGTTCCATAGAGAAAGTTGTCGTGTTTGATGGTCTGATCATCCCCTTAAAAAAGTGTCAGCATATTAAGTTGGACCCTGTATATACTTATGTATGTACTTATTATAAACTACTTACATAAACATATAGCACCATATAACACCATTTAACACATTAAACTTGTACCTGGGTGTATATTTAAGAGCATTTGAACTCCCAATTGAAACCCTGAAAATGTTGCCGAAAATTTTCATCTTGTTTATAGGAAAAGACACAATTTTAAAGTGCTCTTATAAAGCCCCTGGACGTTTATAATAAACGGGCGAATTCCATACCTTATTTATTTATTTATAATTGATAACCTTAACAATCACCCAACCTTTATTAAGTATAGTCTTTACAATATGGGCAAGTGGGGCAAATTCCCTTACAAAATTGACGTTTTTCTAACCGCAATAACGCACTCCCCACGGCTGAGAAATTTCGAGCTTGCTCTTCTTTTGCTCCTGCTTATTGATTTTGTAATATGAACCGGTAAAGCTTAATTTCTCACTTACACTTCGACTTTAGTAAAATTTTGGAACTAACAGAATTCTGGTTACAACGAAGTTGCAGTGCTGTGAAATTACGGGCTCGCTTCGCTCGCTCCAGCCTTTGAATGGAGTTTGAAGTGAACTCGGACTGACACCGTTTTTAGACTTTGTGTGTGAAATTGCGAGGTCGCTTCGCTCGCTCTATCCTCTGAATTATGTGTTGGGTATGGCATGACCAATGGAACTCGGACCAACATTGTTATGAGATTTTATCTGTAAAATTTCGATCTCGCTTCGCTCGCTCCAGTCTATGATATTATGTGCGTAGATTGGCTAATGGAACTCATACCAACACCATTTGCAGTCCAGCCTTTGAATGTTATTTTCAGGATAGGTATGCTAATGGAACTCCATATCACCATCGTTTTAAGTCTTGTGCCAGTGTCTTAGTTTGTTCTTTTCTTTTGACACTAGCACTAGCATACCACTCATCCGAAAAACAAGCATTTTGCTTCCGCCCTACCTTAAACCCTCAATGCTTGAAATTCCCCGGAGGCACGACACCTTCTCAAATCAATCTATGTGCTGTATACTTGCAATCTCCAATAAGTCAACTGGCCCTAGATTCATTCTTGAATCAAGCAACAATTGCGATGGAAAACACAGAGGCTGAGACTATTATCCTAGGTGATTTCAATCTTAAATTTATAAACTGGGAGAAAGATACCACCTCTTGCGGATCTACGATTGCTGTCCCGAATAACTATAGCAATAATTTAGGTTACTCTCTAATAGATTTTATGTCATTAAACAGTTTTAAACAAATTAATTACGTAAAGAATCATATAAATCGAACCCTAGACCTAGTCATGTGTAATTTTTATGGTGGCATGATTGAGAAATGTCTTCATCCCATCTCTAGAGTCGATAGTCATCACCCACCTATTGATATTTCATTTAACTTTATAAATCACGGAGCACTCAAGGATAAATCTTTCGCTACACATAATTTTAGAAAAGCTGACTATGGATTGGTTAACTCCGAATTAAGTAAAATACATTGGGCTTCTATTTTTGGGAGCTGTGAGGACGTCGATGCTATGGTCTCTGGTTTTTATATGGCTATTCGTGGTATTATTGAGTCAACTGTCCCTAAAGCTAAACCGAAAAACAGCAAGTTTCCCGTCTGGTTCCCAATTTATCTGGTGAAAATGCTAAACGAAAAGGAAAAGCTCCGTAAAAGATTTAAAACTTATAGGAATCCTAGGGATGGGCTAGAATACAAACTATTAAGTGATAGAGCTCGCACTTGTATAGATTGCTGTTATAGAGACTATCTTCGTAGCATGGAACGTAGCATTTCCTATAACCCGAAACAGTTCTGGTCATTTGTGAAATCCCAAAGGAAAAGTACTAACACTATACCTTCCGAAATTAAATTGGACGGAGCTACAGCCTCCACAGGGGAAAGTATTTGTAATCTTTTTGCTACTCAATTTTCATCGGCCTATGATTCTAATAGCAGTCGCTCCGATTACGACTCTGAGCCGGGGAACTGTTACTTTCCGCAACACACGCTATGCAACTCCACATTTTCGGAGTTGGACGTATCAAAAGTTTTGAAAAAACTCGACGCTAATAAGGGATCGGGACCAGACGGTATACCGCCTATATTCATCAAAAGGTGTGCGGATAACCTTACTTATCCCTTGCTATGCGTTTTCAACAGCTCTCTTTCTTCTGGTAAATTTCCATCACAGTGGAAAACAGCCAATGTGATACCGATTTTTAAAAAGAGTGACCCATCAGATGCAAAAAACTATCGCCCCGTATCAATATTGTCAATCTTTTCCAAAGTGTTCGAGCAACTTATCTGCCCATTGCTGACGGCTCATAGTAAAATAATTTTGGAGCCGAACCAGCACGGGTTCTGTAGTAGTAAAAGCACGGTTAGCAACTTAGCATCGTATTTAACAGATTTAAGCATGATAGTAGACTCTCGTTTACAAGTAGATGCAATTTATACTGACTTCAGCAGTGCTTTCGATAAAGTAGATCACGCGATTCTGATCCAAAAGTTGATGTTGTGCGGAATCCACGGCAATTTGCTCCGATGGCTGGAGTCGTATTTGACAAACAGGAATCAGAGGGTTGTAGTAAAGGGTTACACGTCTCTTCCGTATGCAGTGACGTCAGGGGTTCCCCAGGGGTCACATTTGGGTCCAATACTCTTTTTAGTTTTCGTAAACGACATTGTCAAGTCAATAAAACATAGCACATGTTCCCTATTCGCCGACGACCTAAAACTGTACAGACCCGTCAAAGGACCAGATGACGTTGCTCTTCTCCAAGCGGACCTTTCCACTGTGCAAGAGTGGTGCATCTCGAATAAAATGGTTCTAAATGCCACAAAATGTTACCACATTAAGTTCACAAAAAATCACAATATCATTCAATCTGTTTACTCTTTGAATGGTGTTCGACTTCAAGAAGTGGACACAATTCGTGACCTGGGTGTACAGCTGGACAGTAAACTATCTTTTACGGCTCATTTTGATATTATAGTTGCAAAAGCAAATAAAATGTCAGGATTTATTAAAAGAACTTGTATGGATTTTAAGAGTACACATACATTGAAAGTTTATAATTCATATGTTCGCAGTGTGCTTGAATATGCGTCTCCAGTATGGAACCCCTACTACAAGAACCACATCGAGCGTATTGAAAAGGTCCAACGAAAGTTTACGAGGTACATGAGATACAAAGACAGAACATGTTCTAAAGACTCAGATTATGTGGCACGATTATCTCACTTCAAAATGAGTTCTCTGGAACACCGTAGGAACCTCGTAGACCTAGTAACGTTTCATAAGATTATCAACAGCAAGCTACTGATCCCAGAATTACTGGGCCAGATTAATATAATCGTCCCTCGAAATTGCAATGTTAGGTGTTCAAAGAGACGTATACTATTCCATTTAATTACATTCCGCACAAATTTACGCTTGACATGTCCCATAAATAGAATGATAATTTATTATAACAATGTACACTCACGGAACCATAGTATCGATATATTTGCAGACTCAGTAAATAAATTCAAATTTTTAGTTGAGAAAACCAACCCATGGTTGACGGCTGCTACATTGCAATAGTTTTCTAAATGATATTGTAAGTTTATTTTCTTTTTTTATGTTGTTTTATTTCTGTCTGTCTTTGTCTAATGTTATTTTATAGCGAATGTTGTGTTTGCTTCTAAGTGATGTGTTCATGTACTTTAAAACCACTGTGTACTTAAAAACATGTAAAATTGTGAATGTATCGTTAGCAAACCTTTAAATAAATTAAATTAAATTAAATTAAATGCCCTACCTTCAATCCAGTTCTAGTTACGGCCCTGGTATAACAACAAATAATAAAAACCGGCCAGATTGAGTCGGTCACGCGCTAAAGGTCCTGGAGAAAACAAAACTTTTTTGTAAGTTAATATGTTGTGTGGTACGGAACCCTCGGTGCGCAAGTAGCCCGACTCGCACTTGACCAGTTTTATTTATCGGAAACCTACCAGTGATATGCTCTCCCGGTAGATGTGGCTGTGTGTGAAGCCATTCCCGCAGCTTGCTGATGTCCTGATGAGAGATCCCGGTTGGCTTTGCGTACTCTTGTTCTAAGGAGATCGGCTTCAGCACTGTATTTGTTTGCATGATTCCTGAATTGAGTTGAGGAGTTTAAGTTAAGTTTATTCCGAACGTGTAAATGTGCGCTGCATACAAACGAAGTCTAGTGATATTTTCAATACTAACCAATTAAAGTCAATGAAATTTTTCAGAAATAATTTAGAAACTAATCTCTATGTTGTATGAAGTCAGATTTTCGTAAAAATATAGAGTTTTAGTGCTAGGATTAATTTAAGATTTGTATGGTGAGGTGAATAACGTATAGTAACGTAAGATACAGTATCTTTGAGGCACTGTAACTTTAAAACTATACATTTTAAATAACGAAAATCTGACTTCATACAAACAGAGATTAGTTTCTAGATTGTTTGAGAAAATTTTTATTGACTTTAATTGGTTAGTTTTGAAAATATCACCAGACTTCGTTTGTATGGAGCGCGCTCCGAATTATATTCCCTTAATATGATCTCATGTACCTAGACTAATTGTTAGAATTTATAAAGTTATCTTGACTATGATAACAAGAGGCAGGCCTTGGGAAATGGGATTAGCTAAGTATACTTGATATTTCAGGTCACTTGGACAACAATTTATTCAATTAATCAAATCTATTGTATTTATTCTTATCAGACTATCAGAAAAACATAAGTTTTATCTTGCCTTCATTGAAAAAATATAAAAGATTATTTATTACAAAAAAAAGTTTATAAAATACAGGGGTCTTTCTTAATATGCCGACACTTTTTAAGGGGATGATCAGACAGTCAAACTGAACAACTTTCCAACCACGAACGAACCAAAATCTGCTGTCCCATATAATTATTTATTTCGAGTAGTTTTTCAGTTTTGTATGGAAAAGCAGATTTTTTTCCCGATTTCGATGTTGGCCCTATAGAGACAATTGTTCAGTTTGCCGGTCTGATCATACCCTTAAAAAGTGTCAGCATATTAAAAAAAGACCGTGTGCAGAAAAAAGAGTCCAGTCTCTTTGGTGCGTGAGATCTTTGTACAAACGAAAATTATGAACATAAGAGGAAGGATCTCTCTTTAAGACTAGAGTGAGCCATACCAATTGTAAAGTGTCCACTTTTTTGACGTTTAGGTTTGAGTGTGTGGTGTCAAGTAGTATGGACAAAAGGCACCAAGTGACATATGGCCTTATGTTTACGGTCACTTTTCACACACACTAGCTCAAAAAAAGTGGACAGCCGCATAAGCAAATATCTATAGTTCCATCTCCTTCTACTATTAAAGGTATGTCATAAGACAAAAGAGACTATCTACAATCACAAATGTATGCGGACTCTATGGAGATCCTTCCTCTTAGCTTTGTACAAACGAAAATTATGAACAAAATAGTTAGAGATAGCGAAAATAAACAATTATAACCGGTAAAGTATTCATAGTCACAGACTTACGTGTAAATTGAATGGATAACAATGCAATAATGAAGAGTGTTTGGTGTAGTTGTGACCTTGCCACCTTTATCAGTCCTGCATGGTCAAGTGCACATCCGGCTCGTGAACTGAGGGTTCTGTTTTCGTCATGTTTTATAGTTCTTTTTACAGAAGTGTAGTGTTTATTTTTAAAACAAAGTTATGGTTAAATATAGTTTTTAGGCATCCCGGACTCCAAATCAACCTTTTTTATAATTTGTATCTGTCTGGTTGTCTAGTTGTTTGTGTGTTTGTTTGAGCATCACGCAAAAACTGCTGTACCGATTTTGATGAAACCTTTTTTGTTTGATAGCTTATGATCTGACTTCAAATCTGGTATATAATTTGTGCGGACGAAGTCGCGGGTTAACTCTAGTCTTGTATAAAATAGCTTTTAGGATTTTGTAGTAAGACGTTTGTGTTTGCACTATTTTTTTAGGTTTTCTTGATTGAGAAATCTTTAGTTTTGTGGTGAGAGCTTAACTGAGCGGTAAAAGACTCCGTCACATACATACGGAATTCGGATCCGGAATTCTGAATCAGGATTACAATTTCGTATGAATTTTCCCCCTACACAATTCTTTTCGGTATCAAATCCTATGCAAAATCACAATCCTGATATGGAATTCCGTATGTACCTATTATGAGCCTCTTAATAAGTTCATTGTTTGACTACGGAACCCTAAAAAACTTATATCAGCAAGCATACAATGATTATTAAGATTATCAATTTTTCCTTGCATGTCCAAGTTTTAATAATATTTTTTTTTCAGTGTTTTATTTAGATTAGTGGCGTTCATTGTACTGTACTGACAAATCAGATTATACCTAGATCGCGTACTCTAGTAATCCCACTGAGGTAGAATGTATAGAGATAGTACGACAAACAAAAGTCATGCTCTATGTGCGGCAGCCGGTGAGGGGAGGGCACAGAACATTATAAGAGGGGTTAGAAGTGCAAAGTAGGCGTGGAACGTGTCGCTACAGGTTATGCAATGATTTGCATAACAGCATAAATCGCGCGGCGTGGTGCGAGCGAGAGGGCATGAGTAATTGTAGCAGCGTGAGCGGGAAGACAAGTGGCGACAGCCGTCTCCGAAGCAAAAGCCCTACTTTGCATTTCTAACCCCTCTTATAATGTTCTGTGGGGGAGGGCATGTTGCCAATTTAATAAGTAATTATTTAGTAAAGGTTTATATTATGTAATTTTGATTCCGATTATAAATAAAAAAAAATTAAGGGGATGATCAGACTGAACAACTTTCATTATGAGACCAATATAAAAAAATCAATAAAAAAATCAGCTGTCCCATAAAAAACTGCAAACGTCATCCACAGCAGATATTTTTTTTCTCGATTTCGATATTGGTCCCGTTAAAGAAAATTGTTCAGTTTGATGATCTGATCATCCCCTTAAAATAGTTTTAGCTAATTTTGTTAGACCTTATATTGCTGAGGTCATGGTTAGGTCCTTATAAAACGATACGCCGATCTGTGTAGGTAATATAAAAATAATGTTTGTTGATTTATCCCTTAGGTACCATTCATCCGATTGCGATGAATCTTCGGTGAGTTGTTGTGCGCATGCACGAGAAGGTCTCTGAGAAAAAAAAACGCATTGGAAAGCATGTCGGGCATAGCTAATTGGAAATCAAATAACAACTATCGACTTTATTAACACTGCACAGTTTATGTAACTTTTTGTATCAGCTTATCAAAATCAGTCCACTTCCAGTTTCTTGAAGGAGCCCTCGACGCTGCCGAAGATATCGGAGATGGTCTTGGGTTTGCCTGGACGTCTGGACTCCACCACCCGCTTCTTGTTCTCCTCCACGAAGTAATCTTTACTTGCTATCAGCTTTGCTAATATTTCCTCTGCAAAATAGAAAGAATTGCTAAACTAAAGTGGCAATGGGCGGAGCAGATTGCTCGCAGAATGGATGGCCGATGTAGTCTAGGAAAAAAAAGTTTTGAGATTGCATTAAAGACACTTTAGTAAATTGTGTTTGAAATAATATTACTGTTAGTTTATAACACTTTTGTCGAGATTTCGTGGTTATATAGGCTCAGGAACCTGAGAAATACCTTAAAATCGATATTAATATACAAATGGCAAGCTTATTTCTAAAAATATTTCGACCAGCATACCAGCAATAGAGACAGTTAATTATCAATTGGCAAATTTAATACGTAAAAACAAACAGTAAATAATTTTGTTTTGAGGTTATAATTTTTGAAGACTTACAAAATATTAAATATCTACCCAAATTAACGATATTAACCGGGGATTATTATTGTTATAAGTAAAACGTATTGAACGAAGCCATCCTGTACAAAATCACCAGTTTTCCATTTTTTGTTCATACCTGAATTTAATGTTTTGTAAATGTCTTAATTATTCAATAATACAACATAAAAAATCGGGGATTATTGAGAATTTATGTTTTTCAAGTATGTATCTACTATATTCCAAATTTTCACCAAAAGTGCAATTAATGCAACTCCATACAAAAATCCGTAGATTTCCCCGACTAATGGGGCCAAAGTGTTTTTGAGGGGCGACCAAGTACCAAGTGGTCAAGGCGGTGGGCACCTGTTGGATGAGGATAGCGTAGAACCGGTCATCGTGGCGAGCCTTGGAGGAGGCCTATGTCCAGCAGTGGATTCGGATATCGGTTAAGATTATGATGATGAATATAGAAACAAACGTAAACCTCAACAAGAGTGTCTTGATCTTGAGTGAGAGTTTGTGAGTGTAAGCTCTTCACCACGATGACATTAAGAGATGGCAAGGAGACTCAATGACATTACCATTGATTCGACAGAAGAATAAGAGTATTACTTCACATAGGTAGGTACATAATACCTACTTAAACTAACGACTAACCGTATTCTCTTAAGGGATGATTAGAATCTTTTCTACGACTAATAACCACATTTTAAGGTTTTTGTTTACAAGTTGGTTATTTTCTACGGCCTTTTGCTTGCGTACACTTTTTGTAGAAAAGTTTCTGTTTCCAAGGAAGCTATTATGGTAGCGAGTTTATGTTTGCAAGGATTTCATTAATTCATTCAAGGCTTTCGTACAAGGCACATATGAATAGGTACTTAGACGTAATAAAACCATGTAATTACAATGTCAGACCGGTCGCAGGTCTATTATATCTGTGTTGTAACGTACTAGTAGCAAAGGTACAATTGATTTTACTAAGTACCTAAGAAACATTCTAGAAATAGGTTACCTAATTAGCAGAAGAAAATAAAACCGGTCAAGTGCGAGTCGGACTACTCGCGCACCGAGGTTTCCGTACCACACAACATAATAAGAAAATGTTTTTTTGTCCTGGACCTTTAACACGAGACCAACTCACACTTGGCCCGTTTTTATTAGGTATTTGTTGTTATACTGTAGAGTTTGCTCTATAATCACACCAAGTTTGACGCTTGTGTATACTACCGTTTTTACGATGGCATGACGTTTTGGATACTTAACTCTAACAAACATTTTCACTTTAAGATTTCGCAAACAGTTAAATCAAAAATAGTTTATCCACACGCACAATATTTTTAAAAGACCTATCCAATGATACCCCACACCATGGGACCATGGGATAGACGAAAAAAAAATTGCATCCCCACTTTTCGTGTAGGGGAAGTACCCTAAAAAAATATTTTTCAATATTTTTTTCTACCACTTTGTCGGCGTGATAAATATGTATACCCATGTCAAAATACAGCTTTCTAGTACTAAGCGTTTCTGAGCTAAGCCGCGGACAGACGGACAGAAGGACAGACGGACAGACGGACGGACATGGCGAAACTATAGGGGTTCCTTGTTGACTTCGGAACCCTAAAAACCACAAATTTTTTTTTTTCGTTGTATGGGATTGAAAAAAATTTTTTTCTTCATAACAACTACATTTCTACTGTTATCTGTCTTCATGCCAAATTTCGATTCAATAGATCCAAAAATGGGTGAATTATCGAGGCGGGGCAAACAGACAAACAGACAGACAGAATGGACGAAAGGATAAGGGTTCCTTGTTTTACTACGGAACTCTAAAAAATGACGTCAGAAAGCTCTCCATGTGGTATTATTTCGAATAACACATTTTGAGTTTGAGTTGAATTTGAGTTACCTCTACATTCTTGCGAACTCAAGTAACTTCCTCCTGCTTCCTTTGGGAGCGCAGCAATCGGATAATAGTCTTCTAACGTCTTAGATCCCACATGATGTATGTATACATAGTCCAGTAATGTGTTCTTCATGAAGGGTCTCACGATCATCATGAATCGATCCATGAATGACGGGGCATTCAGGTAGTGGACCGCTTTGAGGTTTGCTAGTACTCCTTCCTGAAAAAAAGAATAAACTGCTGTTTCATACAAACTGCAATGGCTACTCTACTCTTTGACTAATTATTATAAGGACTAGCCTTGCGGTAGCATTTCCCCTCTGCCACGGTATAAGCCCAATTGATCTTGTGCATTTACATTCAATTTTACACCTTATCACTAAACGAGACAGCCTATAATTGCGAAATAATAACTTCGAACTTAGAACGTTTGGGGTTCACACGAGACTATTTTTCATGATTTTTAACATTCAAAATTAGAATCTAAAGTTATGGGGAATAAAATCCAAAGTTGCGGATTTCATGTTACCTCGCCCCCCGCAAAAAGTGTCAGAAATGTTTGTTAGTAGAATTACACGCGTAACCAGTCCACATATAAATAGTCAAAGACTCTACTAAATGTAAATGGGGATGTAGAGACTGTGGGACATTTTTTTTTAAGTTGTCTCCATAGTCAAGTCAAGTCAAGGAAACATAATTTATTCAATATAGGAGCTTGAAGCACACTTATTAACCGTCAAATCTTTTTTTGAAGCTACCACCGCGTCGGAACGTGTTGTCGTTATAGAGAAGACGCGGCCAAGTAAATGAGGTGCCATCTGAAGGAGACCAATCTAAAGAACTGAAAAAACTAGGGTTGCCACCTCTCAGTCTGCCACATCTTCGCTCTACTTCTTTGAACTTGGCAACCCTTGAGTTGCGGCAGACTGAGAGGTGGTAACCCTAGTTTTAAAAGTTCTTTACATCGGTCTCCTTTAGATGGCACCTCATTTACTTCCCAAACAGATCGGTGGAAAAAATGGTACCATAAATCATCATGGTAAAGGAACTTGCGGCAAGATTTTGCTACGCAACCCGGCGGCGTTGTATGAATCTCTGTATAAACATTCACTTAAATCACATTTCGTTCACCAAACAAATAGGTGTATAATGTTGAGATCGGATCTTGGTATATAAACCTTATTAAAAATTGACATTTACCATTTTTCCCTGTTGACATTTTGTTGTATTTATCAATTTTCGCAATTACGACTCTATAATGAAAGTTGTTCAGTTTGATGGTCTGAAGCACCCCGTTAAATATGTAACGCATATTTAGTTTGACACCATGCATAGTCCTGTATTCTGCAAAGTTGTAACTCTACCAATCAGATTCTACTAAAAAAAACTTATAGTACCTACCTATAGTAAAAAAAAACCGTATCTCGTGTAAACAATAACATTGTTTGAGTTTGATACAAAATACACTACCTGGTCATCATTATAACTGGTTTGTTGTGCTGTCACAGCGTAGTTGATGCCTACACGTGCGACGTTTATTTATTATTAGGTAATACTTATTACAATAGAAACAATGCCGTGTGTCATCTTTAAAATACTATTTCATCATAATCAATGATCTTGGTAGGTACTCCAAGATCTTACTGCAAGTTTAAAAATATTCCAGTGGGAATTTCAAAAGATCTCAAAACTATGACCCTTCAGAATTTTGTTTCTGTTAATTTTTGTTACTGCGAAAGTCAAAACTTATTCTTCTATGTGTACCTTTTTTTTTGCAATAAATTCTATACAAAACCGGTAGATGTAAAAATGTATCAGTAACATGAAGAAATACCGGTTTGCCACATTATTTTCGGTCGAAGATTTAATCGAAAACTATTGGAATGATTTTGATGATTCTTTGACATAAATATTTTATTTACTGGGATCTGATTTACTCATCTTTTCTGGGAAGATTATATTACATAATAAAATATTAAGTAAGAACAACATTTTTGCAATCGGCTATACATATAAAAGGGTTGCTACAGGCTTCGGAGTGGCAGCCACATTTTTAGAATCCTTAAAGTAAGCACGAGATTTCCACTGATAATGTATCATTCATCATCATCATCATCATCACCATCATCATCTCAGCCAATGGACGTCCACTGGTGGAGATAAGCCAGCAACTATCATTGCCTAAACATAAACTGTAGAAAACTTGCAGTGGGATCTTAGTCGTTCGAATCGAATAGATTACCTACGTATTTTAATTAGTACCTAGAATTAATTTAAATATTCAAATCAAAACTTCCAACTGAAAGTATTAGTAATTATTATTTGCGTATGGATTTTATTTCCTCTCAATAGAAACTCTACCATAATATGAATGAAAAATTCGACATATTGTATCTTGTATTAGTATGGTTAATTAATTAAATAGCATTACCTGCAAATAGTACAAATACTGCTGAATGCTGTGCAGATCAAACTTGGCGATGTGTCCCAGCGTCATGCCGTCCAGGTTAAACACTATCACGAACCCTGGCCACGTTCCTTCTTCGTACTGCCAAATATCCAACACCATTATGACAGTCCTAAGGAATTTCGAAAAGATAATTTAATATTAGGGAGTTTGGAGATCTCTCGAGTGCGGAGGGAGGAGGTTGCCGTGGTGGTTAGGGCATAAGAAGTAAAAGCTTTTGAGTCTCAGTGTGTACTGATTTATTTGGGCATATGTCGGCATAAATCAGCGGTTCGCTATTCGTTGATAAACCTCCGAGTAATGAACATGTGAGTATAGGGAGGAATTTTAGCGTAGCGCAGAGATAATCTTTTCATTGGTAAGTTTTATTTTTTTCATCTCGACTCTCATCACGGATTTCAGTAAAGACGTTAGGAATTTTATCTTGGATAATGTCACTCAATGACCTTTGTAGTAATTGACCAGTGTGTACTATCAGTGATGATATATGGAACTGGGAGTTCGCTCACTCAACGCCTTCTAAAAGGGCTGTAAGTCACTAGAGAGAGAGAAAGGGCAGTAGAGAGGGCTATGCTCGGATTTTTCCTGCGAGATCGAATCGAAAATGAAGAGATTTACAGAAGAATCAGAGTTGCTGATATATCCCAAAGAATTTCTGAACTAACGTCAATTAAAACGATATCGGAGATGGTCTTGGGTATGCCCGGACGTCGGGCCTGCACCACGCGCTTCTTGTTCTCCTCCGCGAAGTAATCTTTACTTGCTATCAGCTTTTCTAATATTTCTTTAGATTTGTTAAACTAAAGTGGCAATGGACGGGGCACATTTCTCAAAGAACCGATGGCCAATGGGACCAAAGAGTTCTCGAGTGGCAACCACGTACCGGAAAACGCAGCGTGGTTAGGCGACAACAAGGTGGATCGACGACTTGGGGAAGCCGTCGAGAACACGTTGGATGTGGGCAGCGCTAGACCGGCGCGATCCTTGGGGGAGGCTAAAGTTCAGCAGTGGGCGTCTATTGGCTGAGATGATGAATGGCGCTCATTCAATATAAGTAAGTACAGTTTCATCAAGCACACACATTCGACACGAATCAGGAAATGCTTTAGAGGATACGCAAAGTTCATCTGAAAGGTCCAGAAGTGGAGTAAGGTGTTCTTGTAACTAAGATTAACAAAGAAATTCAAATTCAACTACCTCATAACGTCTAATAAATTAAAGTTCTTCGCATCGTGTTCCAAGAAACTAGCGTACAAGACTGCATAGCCTTCTTTCGTCCGCGTCGGTAGAGGTTTTAGTAGACTGTAAATAAAACATTTTTATTAATTATTGAGGACGGTGCTCCAGGTGCTCCAGATAATAATAATTGGCAAAGTAGAAGGTAAAACCAAGATTGTCGTCGCTCACGAACCCGAAGGAGTGCGCCGGCATCACCAGCGTCGAAGAGCTATAAAATCTGGCCAAAGGCAGGGATTGGCAGAGCTGAATGCCTACTTCCAGTTCCAGTAAAGGATAGGAACCAGATTATTACCTACCTATTATTATTTACCTATTTTCCTTGAATACAAATGATAACATTCCGTGTAGTTCCCGGAAAAGAATAGGACTACCCCATCTCACCCGTGGGTGTCGTAAGAGGCGACTAAGGGAGGGGCAAGATCCCCCTTTGACCTGGACACATACACCCTTCGTCCTTGGTCATCCGAATAGTGGCGGGGAAACCACTACAACTGCATTCCCAAAGAGGGTTGGTGTCAGGCAGGCGGCCGACTATAAAACATTAGCCAAAACAATAGCAATATGAGTCTCAGTGTATTCGTGCAATGTACAGCCGATCCAGTACATGTGTCCGTTCATCCGCTGGTACCACCGACAAGTTCAATGTGGCTGTAGGTTTGCATCAAGGGTCGGCTTTAAGCCCTTACCTATTCCTGTTGATTATGGATGCTTTAACATCGCACATACAGGAAGAGGCACCCTGGTGCATGCTGTTTGCCGACGACATTGTTCTTGTCGGTGAAGATGGACTCGAGGTCCAGAGCAGACTGGCAAAATGGCAGCAAACACTGGAGAATGTCGGCTTGAAGATCAGCAGAACAAAAACTGAATGTTTGTTCTGCGATTTCGGCGGCCTTTCCAGTTGTATGCCTATTGCCCTTGATGGCGTGCCTTTACCAGTCTGCTCCGACTTTCGGTACCTCGGTTCACTCATACAAGGCGACGGAGAAATAGATCGGGACGTCAAGCACCGAATCAACTCGGGGTGGATGAAGTGGCGGCAGGTAACGGGAACGATCTGCGACTCCCGAATCCCCCTCAAATTGAAGGGGAAAATATATAAAACCATAATAAGACCTGTCGTCATGTATGGGTCTGAGTGTTGGGCCACAAAAGGGACGGATGAGAAACGATTGCATGCAGCTGAGATGAGAATGTTGAGATGGATGTGTGGTGTAACTAGAATGGATAAGATAAGGAATGAGTATATTAGGGGAAGTTTGAAAGTAGCACCTATGACGGAAAAATTGCAGGGTAATAGATTATCGTGGTATGGTCATGTAATGCGAAGAGACGAGTGTCATATTACGAGACGAGTGTTAAGTATGAATGTGGATGGCTGCGGTAGGAGAGGAAGGCCGAAGAAAAGATGGATAGATTGTGTGAAAGATGATATGCGTAAGAAAGGAGTGAGTCCTGAAATGACGGCTAAGAGAGA
The DNA here is from genome assembly GCA_963924505.1 of Agonopterix alstromeriana. Lineage (NCBI taxonomy): Eukaryota > Metazoa > Arthropoda > Insecta > Lepidoptera > Depressariidae > Agonopterix > Agonopterix alstromeriana. The sequence continues at coordinate 4,125,250 of OZ004681.1, read as the reverse complement.
TGAATGGAAGAGGATGACATATTGCGCCGACCCCAAATGATGGGAAATGGGCAAGAGAATGATGACAAATGATAACATTTGTATTCAGAGGTAAATAGTTTGTTCAGCCCGCGTCGTCATCTTAGCAAGGAATACGTTACCTAGGTATTTGTAGGATACAATAGCAAAGAAATCTTATTTTTGAGTGAAAAGGTAATTTTTACAAAAACTGCACAAAAACTCACATTGATTTCAAAGATCTTTCAACTCTTTCATCAACAATTCTGTCTTTAAAGAAGTTTGTGAACAAGGTCCTTAACGTAAAATGCAGATCCAGCAGTTGTTTTGACACCTCTGCGCTGTGGTCGCAGCAGTTGTATGTTAGAATCAGGTCATGGTCTGGAAAAATACGTAAAAACTGTCACAAATTCTTGTGAGGACCGAACTCGGGACGAGTGAGGAAGATGACATATTATTTACAGTTTTTGAGAGTTACGAGGTTATTATTAAATCTAGAATTAAACATTTTAACGGGTTCTTACCGCGTTTTGGTATATTTGTGTTCCCGGTATTACGTCGCAGTGACACAGTGAGCGTATTTTGTCGGGCTGGACCAAAGAGATTATACCTACCATACCAATTGTAAAGTGTCCACTTTTTTTGACGTTGTAGCGACACCTTCTTGGTGAGGTGTCTATGGTGATGGCCCTCAGCCGGATATGTCAGGATGTCGCTTTGACAGGGAGAGAGATAAAATGTCGACACGAATGTTTGTATTTATAATTATGGTAGTTATCGTGAACAACAAATAAACGTTCAGTCATTGGGAGAATCGTCCTTTTAATTCCTGCAGTCAAGTTTCCCATAGTGGTGACCCCGACGTGATCGTCGGTGAGATCACCCCCTTTAACTTCGCCGCCACCTTCTTTGCCACCAGCCTCTTCGACATCAACACCGCCCACAATTACGCATCCCTCAGCAACGCAATCAGGTTCTGAACCACCTGGCTATACCACACGGTCTGGACCATGGGGTTTCATGTGTGGTACTAATGCTTTTTCTCATGGCTATTTGTTAGTGTGCGTTTGCGGAACAAATAGTGTTGTCTTGTACGTGATTCAAAAAAAAATAGTAGAAAAAGAGTAGAAACAACAACAAGTTTAAATTAGCTGTATAATTAAATAAATACATGAATTTATTGAAATTGAATGTCTATTTGTCAATTCTTTGATTATTTTGGTACTATATGTACAATTTATTTGTAAATGTAAAGTAAAAGTATAAGTTTAAAGCTTTACTCTAGCAACACCATCACAAACTTCACTTTCGGGGTTTTCACTTATGGCGTGTAATTTAAAATTTTGTGAGACTTTGTTTAATTAATTTTCTGCAGTTATTGGACAAACATGTCCATAGATTTATACCGTCAGTGCTCAAAATGCGGAATTACACCGCAACAGGATAATTTGTTACCATTTCATCGGTTTCCAAAGCCTGGAAAAACAAACATTTTGCGGTGAGTTTACCTAGCTATTTTTACACCATGATAGAAATACTGTAGCTTATATCAAATGCAGATTCTTCATTAATCTACGGATTGTTCCTCATCATACAGCAAGTGGTCATCTGGTATTTTGGGAATCTGGTACAAAGGGAACAAAGCGTATTACCTACGTTCTTATTTAATAAACACATTTTTACCGGATTGCGAATTTGTGTTAACAAAATAGCTTTACAGAATTTTTGTTTCAGAGCTAAAGCATGGGCTAAATATTGTTGGCCAGAACAGGAATCATGGTCTTTAGAGTCGCTTAACAAGCTATTTACTAGCACCAAAGTTTTATGTAAAAGGCACTTCGAGGACTCTTGTTTCACAGACAGTGCTATTATATAAATAAATAAGATGATTTTGCACCTAAGAGAACAGTTTTATTTCTTTTAACAAACTAACGCACAATTTAGAAGTGCTCGTTTCCCTTTAGACTAGGCGCGCACGAGCAACTTTTGTCTCCGTAACTAATTTGTCTCTCACATCAAGTCAGGCTTGTATGAAAGTGCGCGCATGTAACGACGAGACTTTCCATACAAACCCTATGAGAGACAAATTAAGTATGTAGTTGTGGAGACAAAAGTTGCTCGTGCGCGCCTAGTCTTAGCTGTCAAATTTTTCTGCAACCAAAAATAAACTTCCCTTTTTAAATTTCCCGCTTTTTTTTTTAAATTTGAGATTAGTTCACTGCGGATCCGCGGTGTCTCAGTAGTATATATGTATGTCGCCTTTGATTGGACGGCGGTTGACTTTCTTCTCTCGGTAGAGAATAGTATATTCCTTGGTCTGGACGAAGGGTTCGTTTTACAATTCCTTTTGATTTGTGATGCTGCTGTTTACGTTTAGTTTGTTTTTTTGTTTTTTTTTCACTTGGTTTTCCTTACTCCTTGGGGGGGTGGTGTAGCGCCACCTTCTTGGTGAGGTGTCTATGGTGATGGCCCTCAGCCGGATATGTCAGGATGTCGCTTTGATAGGGAGAGAGATAAAATGTCGACACGAATGTTTGTATTTATAATTATGGTAGTTATCGTGAACAACAAATAAACGTTCAGTCATTGGGAGAATCGTCCTTTTAATTCCTGCAGTCAAGTTTCCCATAACGTTTAGGTTTGAGTGTGTGGTGGAAAGTAGTATAGACAAAAGGCACCAAGTGACATATGGCCTTATGTTTACGGTCACTTTTCACACACACTAGCTCAAAAAAAAGTGGATAGCCGCATAACTATATATATTTATCTATAGTTCCATCTCCTTCTACTATTAAAGGTACGTCATAAGACAAAAGAGACTAACTACAATCGTAAATTTATGCGGACTCTATGGAGATCCTTCCTCTGAGGGCTGGACCAAGTCACAAAAGTGACAATGACTTTCGAGTGATTTCCGATAATAGTGGTCGGAGTAAACGAAGAAGAGTGATATGTTCTATATACTTGTCTGTGACTGCTTGTGTCAAATAATAATGTCAGTCTATTCCTATCCGCAATTTTAAAGTTAATAAAAGCCTTATATTCTTAGGTTCTGTCGTTTGCATGTATCAATTTTATTAACTTTAATTAATTAAATGTCCGATGAAAATAAAATACCGGTGGGCACCATGTCTCGGTACTTACGCCCGGACAGATTCGATGTTGAGCCCAACACAATGGCCGCCGACACAAAATGGATTCATTGGTATGCTACTTTCACTAATTTCCTCCAAGAGGAAAATGCAACGGAAGATACGATGAAGTTTAAAATCCTTATCAATCATCTTACGCCGACCGTCTACGCGTTTATACGAGATAGCACCTCATACGATGAAGCAATGAAACGGCTCGAAAATATTTATAACAAACCCAAAAACGTGATTCTAGTCCGTCATATGCTCACAACTAGAAGGCAACGCTGTGACGAATCCGTTTCCGACTATGCTCGAGCGCTGAAACTTTTAGCTCACGAATGTAAATTTGATGCGGTAACTGCTCAAGAACATGAGAGCCAGACTATAAGAGGTGCGTTCATAGCAGGAATTTCTTCACAAAAGATACGAGAGCGCCTCCTAGAGAACTTGAACTTAACTTTGGAGCAAGCGCTTAACCAAGCTATTTCACTCGAGACGGCCGAGCAAAACTCGAAAATAATGTCAAGCGATCCTAATACTACTCAACTAAACGCATTACCTGAAATCGAACAAACAAATCTTAACGAAATACAAGGTCCAAACGCAGCTGCAACAAGCTCGCAAAAACGGAAGAAATGTTTTTTCTGCGGTGGAGAGATACATCAGAGAGTAAAGTGTCCCGCGTTCCACGCTCAATGTCAACTTTGTGGTAAAAAAGGTCATTTTGCCAATGTGTGCAGAAGTGGAAAAGTGGTTAACGCAATGACGGCCGGAAACACCAACCAGAATTCTACTGAAGAAAGCATCTCCGCTATCTCCGCCGCATCTCCATCAAGCCTTCTTAAGGCTACTGTCCCTATCTTTATTAATGACGTGCGCGCAGATGCTCTAATAGATACGGGCAGTTCTGTCAGTTTTATCGATAAAAACCTTGTTCACACTTTGAAACTCAGACAAAGACCTTGTAAGCAAACAATTACGCTAGCTTCTCTTAGTCACGTATCCTACGTAGAAGGGATGTGCTTCGCAACAATCAAGCTGGAACAACATACCTACAAACAAAGACCTCTCTTGATCGTTAATAATTTATGTGCAGATATAATAGTTGGTCACGATATTCTCAAGGATCATTCAAGCTTAGAATTACAATTTGGCGGAAGCAAAGAACCCCTAAAGATTTGCAACGTTATGGAAGCTTCCGTTCCACCTGCATCAGTGTTTAGTAACCTTTCCTCTGATATAAAACCTATTGCTGTCAAATCTAGACGATATTCAGAAGAAGACAAACTTTTTATTGAACAAGAAGTTTCAAAACTTTTAAACGATGGGGTGATCGAGCCGAGCGTGTCTCCGTGGCGCGCACAGGTGTTGGTCGCAGGTGGTGGAATACATCGCAAACGTCTCGTTATTGATTATTCTCAAACTGTAAATAAATACACATTGCTTGACGCTTATCCTTTGCCAAATATTGAAAATGTTGTTTCCAAGGTAGCTCGCTTTAATCACTTCAGTCAAATCGATCTTAAAAGCGCCTATCATCAAGTCCCTATATTGGAGAGAGAGAAAATCTATACTGCATTTGAAGCAGCTGGCAATCTTTATCAATTTACTAGAATTCCCTTCGGCGTGACGAACGGAGTAGCGGCTTTTCAAAGAACACTAGACTTTATCATAAAAGCTGAGAAACTACAAGGTACTTATGCTTATTTAGATGACGTGACAGTGTGCGGGAAGAGCAAAGAAGAGCATGACAAAAACTTAGACAGATTCATGACCGCTGTCAAGAAATATAAACTTACTTTGAACGAAAAGAAATGCACTTTCGGGGTCAATTCAATCAGTCTTTTGGGTTACACGATCAAAGACAACAGTATAGTCCCAGATCATGATAGACTTAAACCTTTAATCGATCTGCCGGCACCGACTAATGCAAGTGAACTAAAAGAGCTTTGGGTATGTTCGCCCACTATGCCAAATGGGTAGATAAGTTCTCAGAGAAAATACAGCCCTTGATCGGTGTCACGACATTTCCTATGGATGATATAGTAAAAACATCTTTCGAGCAACTGAAGTCTGATATCGGTAGATCATTTCTAATAGCTATTGACCCTAATGAAACCTTCACGGTCGAAACTGATGCCTCCGAATACGCGTTAGCCGCCACTCTCTCGCAAAATGGACGACCTGTCGCTTTTTTCTCAAGGACTTTATCAGAATCTGAACGTAAGCATTCATCAATCGAAAAAGAAGCTTGTGCAATTGTCGAATGTTTGCGCAAGTGGCGACATTATCTTATTGGTAAACACTTTTTACTAATAACCGATCAACAATCGGTAGGATTTATGTACAATCAGCATCACACCAGCAAGATCAAAAATGAAAAAATTGAACGTTGGCGCTTAGAAATGTCCTGCTATAAATACGATATTGTTTACCGACCCGGCAAAGAGAACACTGTTGCTGACGCTCTTTCTCGAGTGTGCTCTTATCTTAATCACGATAAACTAAGAGAGCTACATGAATCTCTGTGTCACCCGGGAATCGTTAGAATGGCTCACTGGGTAAGAATGAAAAATTTACCCTACTCTGTAAATGATATCAAAGCAATGACCGCAACATGCCGAGTATGCGCCGAGATAAAACCACGATTTATGAATACTAAAGGCCACCTTATTAAGGCTACAGCTCCCTTTGAGAGATTAAACATCGATTTTAAAGGCCCCTTACCATCGAATTCTCAGAATAAGTATATTCTTACAATTATTGACGAATACAGCCGTTTCCCTTTTGCATTCCCATGCAAGGATATGACTTCTTCCACGGTGATTAGCTGTTTGAAAGAATTATTTTATACCTTCGGTACACCATTATATATACATAGTGATAGAGGAACATCGTTTATGTCAGAAGAAATAAAGAAATTTTTGGCATCTTTAGGCATAGCATGTAGCCGCACGACACCATATAACCCTCAAGGTAACGGGCAAGTGGAGCGCCTGAATGGTACATTGTGGAGAACTGTCCAGCTAAATTTGCGCTCTAAAGGACTATTAGTCGAAAATTGGGAGCAAGTCCTGCCGGTATCTCTACATGCGGTTCGTTCTCTTCTCTGTACGTCGATAAATGCCACTCCACATGAGAGATTATTTCAGCATCCAAGACGAACTGCAAACGGAGAGTCTTTACCGACGTGGCTAATACCAGGCCCAGTATTAGTAAAGAAGAACGTTCGAAATAAAACTGATCCCTACGTAGAAGAAGCAGAACTCCTTCAAAGCAATCCCTCCTACTCTTTCGTTAGATTGCAAGATGGTCGTGAAGCGACAGTTTCGAATAGGCAACTGGCGCCGTTGCCGCGAGTTGATGACTTTGAAGAAGAAACCAGCACATCCGATGAGCCAGACGCGTCTGTAGATCAGCCGGATGCGTCTGACCAGCAAACGACTCCTGAAGCTCCGCGAACATCAAATCGAGAGCGTCGACGCCCCCAGTACCTGGAAGACTACTGTTAACAATTTGGAGGGGGTGAATGATATGTTCTATATACTTGTCTGTGACTGCTTGTGTCAAATAATAATGTCAGTCTATTCCTATCCGCAATTTTAAAGTTAATAAAAGCCTTATATTCTTAGGTTCTGTCGTTTGCATGTATCAAAGAGTGACCGTAAACAGATTTGTCTGCGCTTAAAAATCTATCTGCAGTTCCTCAGTCATCCCGTGATCATGGCAGTTGTAACACTGTCGAAATATAGGGAATCTCGGGTGACAGAGGGCTGGCAGCTACCTCGGCTAGCGAATTAGTCAGGCCGTACAAAGAGGCAACGCTGCCAGCCTCCTGGGCACCTTTCCGTCAAGCGGTGGCCGTATTTTACAGGATATTTTTATTAATCGTTTTTTTTATCTTTTTTTGCTTGTTCTTTAGGTTAATGGTTATGTATATTTGTATCTTTTTTGTTGTAAATATACCAAAACGCGGTAAGAACCCTTCAAAAAGTTTAATTCTAGATATATATTATTTGCCTTATAACACAGAGAAAGGACGTCAATAATGATAAACTGTTCCACCTACCAGTGATATGCTCTCCCGGTAGATGTGGCTGGGTGTGAAGCCATTCCCGCAGCTTTCTGATGTCCTGAGGAGTGATCCTAATTTGCTTCTCATACTCCTCTTCTACCGAGAACGGCTTAAGTGTTATATTTGTTGGCATGACCCTTCTGCAATACCTTAAAAGGTGGCTAAGTTGAAACTGTAATGTAACATTATTTAAGAACTTATATGTGCACTTAGTATACAAAATAAATATTTGTTTTGATTTGATTTGATGATTCCAGAATTGAAAAAATTTTGGGAAACATTAGCAAAGCTAGATTCTGAAAATAATTGTTTTTGTCTTTGAAATCCTGGTAATGGGAGTTTAGAATTTCAGGACTGAAATTTTATCAAAACTTGTATTGATTGGTATTCTAGGAAAATTGAGAGAAGCGAGTTTAAGGGTTGTACCCCATCTGGTAGCACGGAATCGCATTTTTTCACGCTCTATCCTTTTCCGTCGTTCAGGAACGTCATTTGCTAGAGCGAGAAAGGTAGCGGGAATGCGATCGCACGCTGCAGCACCGGCAATGCTGCGAAATTTCTCGCTCTACCTAATGACGTTCCTGAGTAACAGAAAAGGATAGAGCGTAAAAAATACGATTCCGTGCTTACGTAACCCTTAAGGACAAAATAAGAGATTTGGTCATAAATTAAATGATCAGTACTTCAAAGGTGTGTTCAGATAATTAAACTAATCATCTTTCCCTAAGGAATTTTGGACCTCCTATAGAAAATCTATCGGCGATTCGCAATTTTGTATCAAATCATTTATCTTTATTGCATAACATATACAGGGGCCTTCTTTATATGGTGGTACTTTTTTAAGGAGGAGAAAGGAAACAACTTTCTCTATGGAACCAACATAGAAATCGTGAAAAAAAATCTGCTGTCCCATACATTTGGTTCAAGTAGGTTTGCAGTTTAGTATATGGTCCCATGGAGAAAGTTGTTCACTTTGATGGTCTGATCATCCCCTTAAAAAGTGTCAGCAAATTAAGAAGGACCCTATATGAGTGGGAGGCCCACAAAAAATTCTCACTTTTCGACCCATGTCCCTTAGGGAAAGTCGTTTAGTTTCATTGTCTGAATAACCCTTATGTTAGTAACTAAGAGGAAGGAACTCTCTTTAAGACTAGAGTGAGCCATACCAATTGTAAAGTGTCCACTTTTTTTGACGTTTAGGTTTGGGTGTGTGGTGTCAAGTAGTATGGACAAAAGGCACCAAGTGACATATGGTCTTATGTTTACGGTCACTTTTCACACACACTAGCTCAAAATTAAGTGGACAGCCGCATAAAACAAATATCTATAGTTCCATCTCCTTCTACTATTAAAGGTACGTCATAAGACAAAAGAGACCAACTACAATCGTAAATGTATGCGGAATCTATGGAGATCCTTCCTCTTAGGTTAGTAATTTAAAACTAGGGCTGTGTAATAAGATTAATAAGACATTCTGATTTGTTTGTGACTTAGTAAAGACAATAATAAGAGGAAAAGAAATATACCTATTATTATTATTACATTTACACGACACAACAATCTTTGTGGTGTCGATAAAGTTATTTATAGAACACTAGAGTTAGCCCGCTACTTCGTCCTCACAAATCATACAGGGTGTAAGGAAAAGTATCAATAACATTTAAACCATATAGGTACTCTACCCATAAAACAGAAAAACTTTTACTATGGGAGCAAACCGGTCCGAACAATAATATCAGCTATCCCATACATTTGAATCGAGTTAGCATTGCAGTTTAGTATCTATGGGACAGCTGATATATTTTTTGTTCTGATCGAAGTTGTTCAGTTTTATGGGTAGAGTATGTGGTTTAATGGTTAATGATACTTTTCCTTACACCCTGTATACCAGATTATATTTCAGATCATAAGCTATCAAACAAAAAAGTTTTTGCGTGATGCTCGCACAAACAAACAGACACACAAAAAATCTAAAAAAGGTTGATTTGGAGTCAGGGACATCTAAAAACCATATCGTAATCTTTTTTTTGTAAATATCTTCAATGTACAGGTACACTTCTGTTACACTTTTATAGTAGTTAAGATATGATAAAAATAGCCCAATCGTACAAAAGAAAAAAAAAATCGTTAAATGTAGATCATTGTTAGAAAAACAGATTTACTGAATATAATCCTACTAATATTAAAAACGCGAAAGTTTGTTAGTATGGATGGATGTTTGTTACTCTTTCACGTAAAAACTACTAAATGGATTTTAATGAAATTTGGCACACAGCTAGAATATGATCGGGATTAACACATAGGATACTTATTTAAGTTCTACGCAGACGGAGTCGCGGGCAACAGCTATCTACTATAAATTCTCACCTTATATCTAATACGTAATTTAACTGAACATGGAACGAATGACTCGCGTGTTGTAAGATTGGCCGGCCTTACTGTACTAAACTAAGGAACCTGCGTAACAGTGACCTTGCCGAGTTAATCCATGGTCAAGTGCGATTCAAATACGCGTACTGGTGGTTCTGTATCTTCTTTGACTAATTATTATAAGGACTAGCCTTGCGGTAGCATTTCCCCTCTGCCACGGTATAAGCACAATTGATCTTGTGCATTTACATTCAATTTTACACCTTATCACTAAACGAGACAACCTATAATTGCGAAATAATAACTTCGAACTTAGAACGTTTGGGGTTCACACGAGACTACTTTTCATGATTTTTAACATTCAAAATTAGAATCTAAAGTTATGGGGAATAAAATCCAAAGTTGCGGATGTCAGGTAACCTCGCCCCCCGCAAAAAGTGGCAGAAATGTTTGTTAGTAGAATTACACGCGTAACCAGTCCACATATAAATAGTCAAAGTGTATCTTCTACGTTTTTTTATTAAAGTGTAGTTGTTTTTTGATTACCGTAAAATCCTTTCCGTACCAATGAGTTTTAAAAAATTACAAATAAACGTTTAAGGGGGTGGTTTAGACCATCGAACTGAACAACTTTCACTATGGGAGCAATATCGAAATCGCAAAGAAAAAATCTGATTTCCATACTTATTCCATACTAAACTACAAATCTACTCGAGCTAAATGTATGGGACAGCTGGTTTTTTTTTGCGATTTTGATGTTGGTCCCATAGTGAAAGTTGTTCAGTTTGATGGTCTTAACCACCCCCTTAAAAGTTCAAAATATTTACTTTACTTTTGTAACACCCAGTATACGATTTGTAACACCATCGTAGTTGTAAAACAAGAAACCCTTATGCTTTTGTCCATTCTATCTGTCAGTATAAGTACTTTCATTAAAAATTATAACGCATCCTGCAGAACAAGCAGTGTAGGAAAAAATACCAAAGTCAAAGTCAATATAATTTATTCAATATAGGAGCTTGCAGCACACTTATCAAACGTCAAATCTTTTTTAAAGCTACCACCGCGTTGGAACGTGTTGTCGCTGTATAGAAGATGCGGCCAGAAACTGGTACCTAACATAAATATTAATAACTATGGTCACTAGATATCACTGACCCAAATAAAATCGCACTATCGTTTGGATTTCAAAATTCCTTTAAGTAACAATACCTTTAGTATTGTTAATTTCCCTCCACAGACTAATAGTAAACTTACTTACTCACTTACTTACTGGTCCGTGTTTCTCTCACAGCCTCACACCATCCGAATCAGCTTTTTCTGAACAAAGTCTGTGCAATAGATGAGTAAGCAGCAATTATTTATGTACTGGCTACGGAACCCTATCATGAGCGAGTTAGACACGCTTTCAGCCGGTTTTTTATTTGTGTGAATAGTATTGTTATAGATACTATTATAAGGTGACTAATGGATATTAAGAAATAACAACGATCAGTTATGGGCTCATCACTTTCCATAATAACTATTTATGATAACAATGTCCTTCACAAGTGAAGTAGGTACCCGCCTACTCACTAAATCGTCACTAAGACTTCACAACTACATGGAAAGTCTAAACTGATCAATGCACCGATGCACAAACCAATACACAGAGGAACACACACAACACGTCACTAGCCCTGAAGATCCCACGCAAGAGTCCCTCACCAGTGTTGCCGTTTTACGATTGAGAAAAATGCTAACCTTTCGCCGGAAAAATGCTAAAAAATGCTAAGTAACATTTTTAAAGTGCTAAAATAAAATGCCAATTTGATTGAAAGTAGGTATTTATTTTAAAAAAACAAAATCGTCGTTTAAATAAGTGCAGGTATTTTTCGAACTAGGAGACAAATAATTTAATCCTCTGGTTCGAAGAATACCTGCAGGTCAGACTCAACCGGTTCGTTTTGTGACGTTGACGGGCCACTTTCATCTGTCACTTTAATACCCTTAATGAGTCTAAGCACGAGTCGCGCTGCAAGTCTGGCGGAAGGTAGACGCATTCGTGTTGGCCTCTCTTAGGCTTGCACGTGGCTCCGCCATTTTGTGAAACTCTTTTGTGTTTTAACCATAAAACAATCACTTGAGATTATAAACTACTTGACATTGGCAGAATTGCCGCGCTAGACGTAAGCAACCGGCCATTAATTAAGAAAAATAGAGTCTAAGCACATCATCTGGAATACTATTGGAATGACAAAATTTTCCTGCTCTTCTAAGTCCATATCTGACATGCAGAATTGAGTTTAATGTGGTCAATGACATCCGATTCCTCAATACCAAATAATTCCTCGATGCCAAATAACATATTCCTTCGTTAGTTTCAATTTTAAACCTCTAGTTTGCTTGGCAAGCAAAAAATGCTAAAATAATGCAATATGCTAAGTTTAAATTTTACTTGCTAACTAAGGTGAAAATGTGCCAAATTTAGCATTAAAAATGCCAAAACGGCAACACTGTCCCTCACTGGCCAAGCTCCGTCGCCTTCGACAAGGGATGTTTACATTCCACGCGGGGGAGAGGAGAGGCGTGAGACGGGAACCTCGTCATCATTCTCCTTATACTATAATATATTTATTTGTAATTGTATGCACAAGAAAGAACAAGCTTCATACCAAACGCCATCTAAAGATTATTTGTTATATCGCCAACGGAACCCTAAAAAAGCAAAGTTGCTAAAACTGTGACACATAAAAACCAAACAAAAATAACTAAAACCAGTTATTTACATCCACACAATACATAAGTAGGTAGTAGACATTTTAAACAAGATTGGTTACTCAAAAATTTACTACGAAGAATTTCATATAAATTTAAAATTTTTAAAACTATTAAGGTACTTAAGTTCATTTTTATACAACGTGTTAATGAATTAACGCAAAACTAGAAAGTAGTTTGTTTAGAATCGAGAGCAGAATTAAATTATCATGGGTTTTTTTTCATAATATTAAATAATTTGTTTGTAATATTTAAAATTAACTGAACTCGATCTCAACCCATCGCTCGGGCACTCTCACCCTACTAACTACCAAAACAAGATTCTTAAAATGTATCCTTAAGCACGTTAGCGCTTTCATTCATTGCTGAAATGATATAAATCATTTTTGCCTGAAAACTTAAAATGAGAATAACTTAAAATTTTAACTATCAAAATAATGAAATTATTGTTTCAATCTAATTATTTTGTTATAAATCAGTTGGAGTGTATGAGGTTTTGCGCTTATTAATTAACACGTTGTATTAAACAAATTGCCTTGGCATATTTTTATAATTGACAGCCCTAGATAATACATAAGTGAGAGGAGACAAATGGTCTGAGACGTGGTCGCTCACTAAAGCCCTATTTAAAAGGCTGAAAGTCACCCAAAGGACAAGGAAAGGACTAGGCTCCGAGTTTTCCTGCGAGTTTGAATCAGAAATGAAGAGATCCGCAGCAGAACCAGGGTAGCAGACATTGCCCGAAGAATTGCTGAACTAAAGTGGCAAAGGGCTACATTGCTAGCATTTTTTTATTTGTTAACAAATCCGCCGTTAATAACGCAAATTCTGTGAATATTTCAACTGTCTAGCTATTACGGTTCAAATGTTACAGTTCTAAATAGGTAGGACGAACGGATGGACGTAGGCATAGTAATAGGGTCCATTTTTCACCCTTTGGGTACAGAACCCTAAAAAACCGTTGACTTTGAGTATAGGATCAATCTTCGTTTGTATATGCAGCGTATTCAGACGCCCTGACGAGTAAAAATGCTTTTAATTTTCGAACCAAAACATATAATTAACATAACAGAAAAAATACATTATTTCAATCTATATCTAATTTCTTGAAGGAGCCCTCGACGCTGCCGAAGATATCAGAGATGGTCTTGGGTTTGCCTGGACGTCTGGACTCCACCACCCGCTTCTTGTTCTCCTCCACGAAGTACTCCTTGTTTGCCTTCAGTTTTCGCAGTACATCAACTGGAATAAGAAATACATACAAAATACAGGATCCTTCTTGAAATGCTGACACTTTTTTAAAACTGAACAACTTTCTCTATGGCACCAACATCGAAATCGAAAAAAAAATCAGCTCTTCCATACAAAACTGCAAATCTACTTGAGCCAAATGTATGTGTGAATGTGCGCGTGCGGTAGGTTGAGATTGAGTTCAGAAATTTAAAATTTTACTAACTAATTAGGTATTTAATATTTTGAAAAAAATTACCTATGTTGAAAACATGATAATTCGATTCCGCTCTTGATTCTAAACAAACTACTTTCTAGTTTTGCGTTAATTCATGAACACGTTGTATACTCACGCCTGTGTCCAATTGGGAAGGCAGAGTCATAGCGTAAAATAATAATACCTACTGGTGAAGATCAGCGGTCGGGACAAATACAGGGTCCTTCTTAATATGCTGACACTTTTTGAAGGGGATGATAATCTTATCAAACTGAACAACTTTTCTTATGGAACCAACATCGAAATCGCGACAAAAAAATCAGCTGTTCCATACAAAACTGCAAACCTACTCGAGCCAACTGATTTTTCAATGTTGGTGCCATAGATAAAGTTGTTCAGTATGGCGGTCTGCTCATTCCCTTAAAAGTGTCAGCATATTAAGAAGGACGCTATAGATTATACTTAAAGGGGTGGTTTATTTAGATCATCAAACCGAACAACTTTCACCTCCATGCAACCGTGCCTCCATATGGCAACGTCGAAAAAAAATAAAAATCTTCTGTCCTAAAAATTGAGTCCGCAGTTTTATATGAAACAGCAAATTTTTTTTGGCTGTTTTGACTCCATAGTTAAAGTTGCCACCCTTTTAAATATTGACTAGGGTGTTTTGTTATACCCTGTCTACAAATACAAACATTCACCATGCAAATAAATCCTTGAGGGATTCGAACCCGTGGCCCCCGGCTCAGCAGGCAGATTCATTACTGACTAAACTTTTGAGCCGTCAAAATGCTTAAAAGGAATTATAAAATTATCCATACCTTGGTATTCCGCAATAGTCCTCCCACTTCCCCCTGAAGCTCCCTTTGGTAGCCCATCCATTGGGTAGAACTTATCCAAGGTCTTGGATCCGATCTGATGGACATGGATCATGTCTATCAGAGCCTTCTTCATGAACGGCTTGATCAGCATAAGCAGTCTGTCCATGAACGGGGGTGCGTTGAGGAAGTGGAGACCTTTGAGTTTCAGTAACATTGCCTCCTGCAAAATGTAAATAACAGTTTGATCAGTCAGTCATAGGAGGGCGGGTGTGGGCAATTTCATTTTGCTCTTGTTGTGTAGTAAAACACCGTGAGGAAACCTGCAGACGCTGATGAATACATTCTGATGCGTATGCGTCTAACAACACGACATGCGTTGCAACACATTTTTTTTTAATTCAGAACTTTGCAGGCTTTCGCACAACAAACTTCCAAGGTTTTCATCGCAAGGGACAAACAAACCTTTGAATAAGATAGAAACTCAAATCTTACAAATTACATACCTGCAGATAGTAAATGAACTGCTGAACGGACTGCAGATCTAGCTTCGCTAGATGGCCAAGGGTCATGTTCTCCAGGTCTAACAGCATCAAGAAACCTGGCCAAGTGCCTTCCTCATACTGCCACAGGTCCAGAGCCATAAGCGCACCTCTGGAAGATTATGATCAAAGTCTGAGTGAGTTAAGTCCGTGCTGACAGATGTTCAGAATCGCATTTTTTCATGTTCTATCCTTTTCTAGAAAGATGGCTGGTAAGATAGAGAAGATAGGTGGTAGAGTCAAAAATTACGTCAGATAGATCATGTGACATTATTTTGAATAAATAATTTTGAGTCTGAGTTTGATAGCGTGGCAGCATCAGCGATGCTGCGATTTTTCTCGCTCTAGCAAATGACGTTCCTCAGCGACAGAAAATGATAGAGCATGAAAAAAAACGATTCCGTGCTGAAAGATGTAGGAATACCGACGACGGCCCGATAGCACAGTCGGTAGTGAATCTGCCTGCTGTGTGTGCCGAGGGCCGCGGGTTCAAATCCCGTAAGGGACAAATATTTTTATGATGAATATGAATATTTGTACCTGAGTCATGGACGCGTATATCTATATAATGTATTCTATATCGTTGTCTAGTCATCATAATACAAGTCGAGGCTAGTTTCTGGTACTTGAAATCTGACTAGATAATTTGTGTGACAATGTCCAAGATTTATATTTATTTATTAATTGAAAGGATCAAGAGCAACAATGGCCAATCAGAACTAGTACAAAAATTAGGTATTTTTGTACCAGTTCTGATTGGCCGGCTCACAATGTAGACCGGGTGCCCATCATAATAAAACCTTCCTTATAAGATTAATTAATATTATGATCAGTTATTTTAGTCTTGAATTCTCCAGCGAGCTTAAAATGTCCAATTTGCAAACGCTTTAAGCTGGCCGCGCGACGTTATACATTACTCTACCTACGCGCGGCCAACTTATTTTGGTTTGCGTAGCTTGATGTGTCACCGTGTGTACATCATCGCTAAGTTTAAAATTTTATTATAATGATGTATAGAAAGATGTGGGTACCTGAGCGAATCAACTAAAACAAAGTTCTTTGCATCGCGTTCCATGAAATATACGTAAAATGCAGCATATTCTTGTGCAGAACGTTTTGGTAGTAGAGTAATCAACCTGAAAATATACGAAATTGGTAAAGTACCTGAGTTTTAACCCTTAAGGGTATATATTACTCTTGGCGCGCTCCATACAAAACGAAGTCTGGTGATATTTTTAATACTAACCAATTAAACTCAATGAAATTTTGCAGAAACATTCTAAGAATAAATCTCTATGCTTGTATCGTGTCAGATTTTCCTTAAAATGTACAGTTTTAAAGTTACAGTGCCTCAAAGATTTCCATACAAATCTTAAATTAATCCTAGCATTGAAACTGTATATTTTAACGAAAATCGGATTCAAGCATAGAGATTTATTCCTAGATTGTTTGTGCAAAATTTCATTGAGTTTAATTGCTTAGTATTAAAAATATCACCAGACTTCGTTTGTATGCAGCGCGCATTTACGCATTCGGAATAAACTTCTCTTAACCTTGTGATTATTTTGTTCGAAAACGAGCGGGACTTTAGAAATAAAAATCACAGGAGTCACGTTGCAGGTTCTGACACGAGCACTTGTCTTGCCTGCCACGGGACTCCACAATCAAAGTCAAAATCAAAGTCAAAGTCAATATAATTTATTCAATATAGGAGCTTGCAGCACACTTATCAAAAGTAAAAGTCAAAGCCAAAGTCAAAGAAGAAGTCTTACATGAGATAAATGCTATATATGTTTAATTAGTTTAATTAGGGCTACAATATATGTTTAATTAGGGCTTCTCAAGGGTTCTTAACTCAAGCGAAAATACCAAGAAAAACACAAGATATACAAGGTGTTACAAATATACAAATAAACATTTAAATATACAAATAATAATTTAGACCATCAAACTGAACAACTTTGACTATGGGACCAATATCAAAATCTGATGTTCCATACTAAACTACAAATCTACTCGAGCCAAATGTATGGGACAGCTGACATTATTTTTCGCGATATCGACGTTGGTTCCGTAGTGAAAGTTGTTCAGTTTGATGGTCTGATCATCCCCTTAAAATTTTTAAATCTTTATTTTTACTTTTGTAACACCTTGTAAACCTCTGACGTAACGACGTAGCATGACGCTGCTGTTGCAGTAAGTTCAATATGGCGTCCTACCAACGTCCTATGACGACGTTTCAGGAAAATGTGGCTTCAGCGCCACAACGGACGTATGGGAACTAAAGCTATCATATGCCTGGAAAATGCCCTTTTTCGGCAGTGAACGATGATAAGGTTGATAGTACTTACATATTACTGAATACCCGTTCTATTTGTGCATTCACGGATCTATCCTTGAAGAAACCGGCAAACAAATTCCTCAGAGTAAAGTGCAGGTCCAGCACCTGCTTGGCGACCTCAGGACTGCGTTCACAACAGTGAAATGTCAGGATTAGGTCCAGATCTGGAAGATTTAAGATTCTAATTCAGCAGTGGCGGGTTTACCCTAAGGCCCAGTAGGCCCGGGCCTAGGGCGGCCAGATATTAGGGGCGGCGAATCGTGACAAAAAATTCACTGATGATATCAAGAAATAACTCAAGTACATACCTAAATATTCTAAAGGCTCGCGCACATTATAACAATAATCTTAATAAGTCACTTTCGTACATTTTATGTTTAAAATAAACATGTTACATTTATGTATAATGTAATGAATAATTAAGTAATTTAGATATACGCGCGAGCCGAAAATTGTCGTGAATTTTTGACTGGACGAGGCATGTTACCAATTTAATAATTAACTAGGGTTAACTCGATTATTATGTAATGATTTACTATTTTGTAATTCTGTTTCCAATAAACATTAAGCTTAGGTGGAAGATAATGTAATATGATGATGATGATGATCCTCTCCGACCAGGCCCTGAGTCTAGTTCGCCCTTTATATTTATTATTTAAATAAACACTTTATGATATTTTGACCTCCAGAAAATCATTGGAACACGGACGCCAGCCGACAAAAAAAAATGACAGATATTAATTATGACATTCAAGGTTGCACTTTTTCTAACGATTTATTGGGTATGCAACTATTTCTTATGCACTATTCAACTTGTTGGATGTGTCGGATTCGCAAGTGATAGGGTTCCGTAGTCGTTATTATGAAAAGCTTAAATCCTGACTGCTGACATAGCCACAGAATAAATACCTGCCGGTACAGAAGGATCACTTCCAAAACTGATTTAAATAAATAGCGACTCTCTCTGCACGGAATCACTTCGAAAACAGATTAAAATAAAAAGCTCTCTTTGCACGGCAATAAGGCGCAAAGTTATTCGCACCCGTCCTATCGTTCAAATCGCGAATAACCTACCAACCGTCACAACGGCGCGCGTGCAAACAAAAATTAACCGTGTCATTAGGCATGAAAGCTTCCTTTACATAGTCTCCCTCTTCCATTCTTTCACGAGCTGGCAGCGTGTCATCGCTAGGCTTTTCGAGTCTCGCATTGACTACTCACAAAATGGCGGCAAGTCTAATGAGATTTGACCAAGAAGATTACCTATTGCCATTCACCGCTCGGTGGAGATCGGCTGTCAAGTGAGACGAGCTGTGGAGTGAGACAGGCCTGACATAGTTTAGATAACCTTGAATTAATTTCTACGGAACCCTACACCATACGTTGACCGACACGAACATGGCAGTTTTTTTTCGTTGTTTGATTTAAGAAGTAGGTATTTCTTTTATGTTGAACGACCTTGGAAATAACATTTTAGCTGGATGTTAGTATGCTTATTGATTCTAATGCGTAGCTAATATTAAAACCAAATACGTGATACTTGTTTTAATAACCTGTTTTTTTTGTATCCTGATTCTTTGAGACTGTCTATACAGGGTGTAAACTTTAAAATTAAATACGTTACATACTTAAAGGGGTGCTTCAGATCATCAAACTGAACAACTTTCACTATGGAGGTATGGAACCAACATCGAAATCGCGGAAAAAAAATTAGCTGTTCTTTAGAAAACGTCAACAGCTACTCGAATCAAATGTATGGAACAGCTGTTTTTCAGCAGTTGGGTTCAGTATGGTTTGACCAGTAACCGTCCATCGGCTGAGAAGATGATGATGTTGATATCTGATATTAATAAACATCGACACCGTTTGACTGATAGAGGCGAAACTTTGAACAACAAAAATATTTAAAAAAACCGCATTGCAACATACCTATGCCGAGAACAGCTCTGCTAGTTAAATTAAATTTCCTAAAAAAACGCATCGAAATCGGTCCACTCGTTTGGAAGCTGCGATGCCACAGACAGACCGACATAGGCGTCAAACTTATAAAACCCCTCTTTTTAAAAAATGGTATGTTTACATAAAAACCGGTCAAGTGCGAGTCGGAATCCGAAGGTTCCGTACACAATATATTAACTTACCAACAAAAAATATTTTTTCCGGGACCCTTAGCGTGTGACCGACTCACACTTAGCCGGTTTTTATTATTGGTTGTTATACTGTAGAGTTTACATAATAATCACACAACGTTGTATGTATTACTGTTTTTACGATAGAGCGAGAAGAAACGATGGTAAAAACTAGTTTCTTGTATGGCGATCCCCCTTATTTTTATACTATTTGTTTTTTTTTATTACTTGTTATCAAATCTAATACAATGATACACATTCTGTGAAAATTTGAACTGGCTACCTACTACGGTTCAGAAGATACATACATTCCTCTGAAGCTAGGACGGCCGAACGGACGGACAGCGTAGGCTTATGAATAGTGTCCCGTTTTCACCCTTTGGGTACGGAACCCTAAAAAGGGTTGTACCTACCAGTAATAAGTTCTCCCGGTAGATGTGGCTGCGTATGGAGCCATGCCCGTAGCTTGCTGATGTCCTGAGGGGTGATCCCAGTTTTCTTCGCATATTCTTTTTCTAATGGGAACTGAGTCACTTCGTCTGAAGGCATTTTATTGATTTGAGACTGGAAAAGGAAATAATTTGCATTATACTAAAGGTGATAGAAGAGCGATGATAGTCCATACGGTAGAGAGCTAGCGACTCAATCACGAGGCGGCGGTTCGATTCCTGGCCTGTACCACTAAGTTCTACGGAATTTATGTACGGTTGTATTTATCATTAATAGCTCGGTCGTGAGGAAACCTGATTAACCAAGAATAAAAAAAAATTGTTCGGATGTATCTGTAAAATATGGGTGAGCTTGGGACAAACACAATAGACCAGCAATGGTCGCTGTGTTACATAACGACCCTTGCATAAAATAGCCCAGCCAATAATAATAAAGGTGATGGACATGGTGATGTACTTGGTGTATGGACATTAGTCAATTCATCCAGTCCATATTACCCTGAGGGTAGGTTTGGGAAGGGGGAATGATATCTAAATAATGATTCTAAACTCATTACTGTAGTATCCTAAAGAAAAATAACAGATTGCAAAATATAAAAGTAGAGTCAAAGTCAAAGGAGCTTGAACCACACTTATCAAACGTCAAATCTTTTTAATACTACTAAAGTCCGGCCGCTGAAAGATTGCGTTTGACAGTTACCATAAAATTGTAAAAAACTGAATGAAAACTATAAATGCCGATCATTATTTAGTAGCTTTTTGAACTTAAAAGGGCAGCTAGTGCCCTGTGTACTAGAGTGAGCACAGGTAAACAATATTTTCATTCAGTTTTTTACAATTTTATGGTAACTGTCAAACGCAATCTTTCAGCGGCCGGACTTTACCGCCTCCTCTTTTAAGTTCACCGTTTCTTCTAACCTAAGGTTGTATGGAAGAAATCACTTCTTAGCGATATGTGCTTATATTTTGTACCTCTTGTATTTTTTCTCTATATGTTACTGTTTATTTTTTGGTATATAATAAATAATATTTTGATTGGTTTTGATTGATTGATTAAATAAAGGTTTCGGTCGGACAAGCGCCCACCACTCATTCCCACTACTGCAACACCTTCTGTTATCATTATAAATAAGTTATGTCTACATTATATTTTGTTTATGAGAACTCCTGAAAACCAGTATCAACAGTAATATTAAGTTTATGGTATCAACAGCGGCGACTACTCAAAAAACTAGACAATGAAGTCGAAGAAGAAGCGAGATCAGTGAATTTAATCAAAGAAAAAAGGAGGAGTACGAAAAATTTTCCTAGTTTATCCGAGACCAAAATATATAATTTAATCAGTGACCAATTGAATCTCTTATTGTTTCCTTTCCACATTTTGTTTAAAGATGAGTGTTGTAGAATTTCTGGCCGCATCTTCTCTACAACAGTACACCTTCGGACGCGGTGGTAGAGCCAAAAATGACGTCAGAAAGCTATCCATGTGATATTATTTTGAATAAAACATTTTGAGTTTGAGTTCCTAATATTTATCATTAAAAAAAATCTACCTCGAAATCGAACCCCGCAATCCAACCAGGAAGACAAAAATGCGACTAAAAAAAATCTCTCATCGAATTGTGTGTTAATAATTCAATTAAATGATGCACATACTTACCGGAGAATGTAATTTATTCACAAAAGCACAAATATAACTCAAAATACTAAATCAACAATCAACGGTCTCAACATACTAAATCAGCAGTCAACGTCCATCCAACTGTACGATTATATCACAATGAGATCCATTTGGTCACTGTTTAAATTAATATATTTTGGTCTCAGGTACTCTAGGCAATGAGTTAGATTTTAGACTACCTTGATATTTAATTGGTAGCGTCATATATACAAGGTGTTACAAAAGTAAAAATAAATATTTCAAACTTTTAAGTGGGTTGTTTAGACCATCAAACTGAACAACTTTCATTATGGGACCAACATCGAAATCGCGAAAAAATATATCAGCTGTCCCATACATTTAGCTCGAGTTGAATTGTAGTTTAGTATGGAACATCAGAATTTTTTTTCGCGATTTCGATATTGGTCCCATAGTGAAAGTTGTTCAGTTTGATGGTCTCAACCACCCCCTTAAATGTTTATTTGTATTTTTGTAACACCTTGTATACGTGAAGTTATCTTTGATTTGATATAACGTCGCAATGCAACCTCTGCTGATCAACTGAGTCTAACATCTTTTATAAAAAATCTTAGCATTATGTTTATAGTAAAAATAGTCAAATACCAACCGGTATTACCAGTACCAAATGCGTCGTCAATTTTTTTTACTACTTTGAAGCTATATCTTTAGTACAGTCGCCATTAAATATATCATAGCAAACAATCAAATATTTCTAAGAAATTCTAATTTTCAATAATTTCTTCTCCAAATGCAAACCAAATAAATCAAAAATATCTGATCACCAAACATCAAATATCATAAACATCTGAGCAGTTTAGGAAAAAAGGCCTTAATCCGGTGTTATACATTTCAATTTGAAATGTCTTTGTAAAGAAATTATTGAAAATTTGCTGTTCAAATATTTATGAGAAAATACATTGAAAATTAGCACTGCTCGGAAATATTTGAACACCTTATATGCTACGATATATCTGATGAAGACTGTACATTGTTCGTTCACATCGGGCAGCCTGCTAGATAGTTTAGATTGGACTGCCAGAGCAATTTTTTTTTAAATTATTTATTTGGTGCAATAAAGATTGTTATTATTGTTACTGCATAGTATTTTCTTCAAAACAAAAAGATAATCATAATAAATAACACTCTTCTTTTTTTTTAGGTCGGTTAAAAATCAGTCAGGTTCGCTGTATACCAGTGTCCAACTTAATAAATGCCGACAGTTTTTTAAGAGGATGATCAGACCATCAAACTGAACAACTTTCTCTATGGGACTAACATCGAAATAAAAAAAATGTGTCAGCATAATAAGAAGGACCCTATATTAAATAAATAAAAAAGTTGGCCGTCACGGGTCGCCCGGCAGATGTGAAACTTCTCCCGAATTCGAACTTCCGTCACACAAAAAGGTTGCGGATCAGAATCTCAAAGCCCTCCCATAAGAAGTATCGCTTTAATAAAAACATAACTACTTTTTAGAAAGAAGGGAAGAGAAGAGAAGGATTTTTTCTTCTTTTTCTTTTTTTTTTATCATTTTAGACAATGGTACATAAGAAAAAAAAAAATATTTTAACTTTTAACGATGTTTTGTTTTGACTATGGGACGTTTCGACATGTGTACCGCCAACTCCCGAAAGGATATCCTCTTGACAGTGAGCAGCCATCCATCCACCTTAACCCTATCTGTGAAACCGGCTCCCGGTATAGCCACAGTCATGAGATTTTGCCTCTGTGACATATTTCGAACAAAAGCACACAGAACAAATGGTTGAATTAGCTAGCCTGTTTCTTCTTATACATTTTGTGATAATTCCGATAGAGAGAATATAAAATAATGGTAGTTTAAAAAAAACATCTACACCGGCTGCCGGTGTGACCACAGACAAGGAACAAATGTCATATACCGGGAGCCGGTTAGGTCACACTACAAAGGATAAGACACTATTTGAGAATAATAAGTGGATATCTAAGTGTGTTTAGCAGAAGGTTTTGGAGCACTGTGTAGCCAATCGCCATACAAACAGTGAAAACGTTTTATACCCCTAAATCTTGACGTTTTTCAATTATGTTTTAATATGTTATTGCTATGATAAATAATCAGGTTTGTAAAGTAACTTTTTTAGAATTTCGCGTTTTAAAATAAACAATTATGATTAACTTATACAAGCTTCTTTTAAAGTATTGTCTACCTATCTTATATATGCATTATTGCTTAGAAATAATTTTGATTTATAACAATATATCTACAAAGAGGAGGTAATTAAACAAACTATAAACCAAGCGAGTAAAGTATAATTTTAAATGCACTGTGGCTTGTATTAAAAGGACTAAAGAAAAGATCGATTAATGTGAAACTTTACACAATTTATTCAGAACAAAACACATTGGTGTAATAAAAATCACAATACTCAAATACTACGTTTTTTTAAAACTAGTTTTAGGCATCCCTAGTGAAGTGGAATTAGGAATGACCACACATCTGCAGTGCTCGCAAAATTTACCTAGTGAAGGACTATTACGCCTATTTAGGGCCTGTTTTACCAATTCTGAATAAGTTCTTGTTAGCTTATCCGACAGCTCATTTGACATATTGTTCATACAAAATATTTCAAATGAGCTGTAGTATAAGCTAACACGAACTTATCTGGTAGTTATGTTGCAGGTTCTGACCCGAGCACTTGTCTCGCGTGGTGTTGGCGCGTCGCGTTTTTGCCTGCCACGAGGCTCCGCAATCCTCAATCTCTTCTTGTTCGTGATCAAAAACAATCCCTGAGATTGGCATAGGTACTCCCACAAACTACTTGACATTGGCGAAAATGTAGTGCTAACGCACAAGCAAGAGTCCATTAATTTAAAAAAAAAAAAAGTATCTAAAAGTGGTGAAACAGGCCCTTCGCCTCCTATCTTACCAGGTACCTAAATTAAGTTTAACAGATTTTGCTTAAACAGGGAACGTGTGTCCACAAATAATCAATCTATTTCCAGTTTCTTGAAGGAACCCTCGACGCTGCCGAAGATATCGGAGATGGTCTTGGGTTTGCCTGGTCGTCTGGACTCCACCACCCTCTTCTTGTTCTCCTCCACGAAGTAATCTTTGTTTGCCTTCAGTTTTCTCAGCGTATCATCTGGAATCAGGCATATATCATAATTAGCTGGATACTCGTGCTTTTCTTTGGAGATTATTTAAAATCTTCCACATCTTTAGGGTTTTCAAGTTTCATATCAATTTCCTGGGATGTCTCAAGCCGCGTTCAAATCAGATGTATAGTCTGTCGCTATTTCTCTAAACAGAAATGCGTCCAGAAACTTCTCTACAATAACACCTCCGACGCGGTGGTAGAATCACAAAAAATTCTTCAAAAAGTTGACTATTCTATAGGATACTATTTAGGGTTCCGTACCCAAAGGGTGAAAACGGGACCCTATTACTAAGCCTACGTTGTCCGTCCGTCCGTCCTACCTATTTAGTGCAGTAACTTTTGAACCGTAATAGCTAGACAGTTGAAGTTTTCACAGAATAGGTGTTTTTATGGCGGATTTGCTAACAAATAATAACAATGTTAAAAAGTTAAAATTTAAGGGGGGTCCTCATACAAGAAACTAGTTTTTATCAACATTTTTTCTTCTGGCTCTATCGTAAAAACGGTAGTACACACAAACTTCAAACTTGGTATGATTATAGAGCAAACTCTACAATATAATAACAAATAATAAAAACCGGCCAAGTGTGAGTCGGTCTCAAAGATCCAGGACACAAAACAATTTTTAGTTATTATGTGATATGTGTTTAGTGGCACGTAATTACATGGTAAGAAGGGAAAATGGTCCACTCGTCAACAGGCATGTCGATCAAATTAAGTATAGGTGGTTCGACTCTGGCAGTTTGGGGTCCCCGCAGGTCGATGATTCGTTGCCGCCGAGGCCAGTTGAGGAGGTATCAGCACAGCCTGGCCCTAGTGATGTTCTACCGGTGAACCCGCCCGGATATAGCCTAAGACCTAGGGGTCAAATCCTCGGTGCGCGCGTAGCCCGACTCGCACTTGACCGGTTTTTATACATTATTTGCTTGATTACTTCTTCACTCATACTCACGCACGACTCACAGTGCGTCTGCTTGTGCTTACCTACATCGCATCAACAGCAAACAATGTTTGATGTACCTAAACGCGGCCTACCATATGAGTACCAAAAAATCCGTACCTTTATATTCCTCTACAGTCCTCCCACTTCCCCCTGATGATCTCTTTGGCAACCCATCAATTGGGAAAAACTCCTCCAAGGTTTTGGATCCGACTTGGTGCACATGGATCAAGTCTATCAAGGATTTCTTCATGAAGGGCTTTATCAGGATCAGAATTTTATCCATGAATGGGGGAGCATTAATAAAATGAAGACCTTTAAGCTTCAGCAGCATTGCCTCCTGAAATGTGAATAAAATACTTGATTATTCTAGTGACCTTGAACAAGATGATCCTTGTGACGTCGTGGGAAGCCGATGAACCGTAAGCAGCACGAAATTAAGTTTTGTGAATATAAATGGGCAAGGTTCAAAAGAAGGATCTTTCGGCTGAATGATGATGGTCGCGATTTGCGTGATATGAGAAGCGTAGTAAACGTCATAAGTAGTACCTGCTACGTCGAAAAGAATTTTATCAAAAGGCCAAGAACAAGTATTTTGGGAGAAGCTCATGCCCATTAGAGAATTGGTATGGGCTAATCATGATGATTTTAACAAACCTGTAGATAGTAAATGTACTGCTGAAGGGTCTGCAGGTCCAACTTGGTCAAATGGCCCACGGTCATGTTCTCCAGGTCGAAAATTATCATGAATCCTGGCCACGTGCCCTCCTCATACTGCCACAGGTCCAGCACCATTAGTCCACCTCTGGAATTAATAAAATAAGTTGGATAATAATAGGACTGCAGTATTGTCTGGTCAATTGTTTGGCTTTATGTGCACTTTCCAATAGGTTAAGTCATGAAATATTTAAACTTACTTGAATGCATCAGCTAAAACGAAGTTCTTTGCATCCCGTTCCATGAAATGTGCATAATATGCAACGTATCCTTCTGCAGAACGGCCCGGTAGTATTGTCATCAATCTGTAAACGTAAATTGTTTCTAAGTTATCTTGTAAACTGAGGTGTGATTATGAGATGGAAGGTTTGGTACTCTTTCTGCTGAAATGAGAATACCCTCCACAAGGCTGGCTGCGATGAATGAAGAGATAATAGTTATTATGTACCTGTGTAACTGTCATTAGACATAAATACATAGCAATCGTTTTTTTTTTGTCGATTATTCTATCAGTAAGGCCATTGCAGACCATAGGCAAGTCACATTTCCGATAGTACCATAGTTCAATCGTCCACATTGTGCATCTCCTGGGTTTATAGCGGCTTTCTTGACAAATGTTGACTACGCGAGTCAAGCATCGTGTTTGATAGATTGAAACTTGTGTCGGATTTTGATCACAGCCATCTTTTCTAGTGCAATTTCATACGTACATCGGTTTAGGTAGAGAAAATTAATCGCCATCCGCTAGAGTCGTCTAGCTAGAGTCTGCTATAGACTCCTGACACACACAGCTCTCTTACATCTTCCACAGTCATTTACGACATATGACTGTGGAAGATGTAAGAGAGCTGTGTGTGTCAGGAGTCTATAGCAGACTCTAGCTAGACGACTCTAGCGGATGGCTATACACGCTCGTCGGATTTATGCCCCTAAGAATACACTGACCAAGTACTTTTTATCAGACCCTTTTAAGTACGCTGCCCATTTGGTCTGCATACGTCAGCATCATAATAATCTAAGCCGCCAGGGTGACCAAAAAAATTGCATTTACAGAAGTCAATTATTATCTACGCAATCAGAGTAACCATATAAGCAAGCACCTAAAGTGTTTGAAAAATCTAAGCTACGACCTGTCATAAATATGTAAGCTGTTCATTAATATATACGCAGTCGAACTGCTCAATCAATGGTATCTACTAAGCATTTAAAGTGGCCATATAGTATTTATTGTAAAATCAAATTAATTTGATAAAACTTACATAGAACAGAAAACTCGTTCCATATGATCATTCATAAACCTATCCTTGAAGAACCTGGTAAACAAAGTCCTCAGTGTAAAGTGTAGGTCCAGCACCTGCTTGGCGACCTCAGGACTGCTTTCACAACAGTGTAATGTCAGGATTAGGTCCAGATCTGAAATTTAAGATACTAAATGAGACGCAAGTACATTTGGCATCAGATATCTCGTATCGTAGCTTACAAGGTGGTCAAATATTTCTGAGCAGTGCTAATTTTCAATAAATACTTTATAGTAAATGTTACCAATTAATTCTAAACGTGTATTGCCATAAATATCTGAACAGCTAATTTTCAATTATTTATTTACAATTTTATTTAACACTAGCAGCCCGTCCCGGCTTCGCACGGGGTAGACAAATAAATTTTAAGACTCATTTTTCTACACCTTCGGTTACATTGTTCAAATTTTACCAAGGATCCCTAATTTTTTTCAAAATAAAATATAGCCTATGTCAAATTGGAAGAATGTAGCATTCTATTGGTGAAAGAATTTTTTAAATCGGCCCAGTACTTTTTGAGCCTATTCATTACAAACATACAAACATACAAAAATAGGTACAAATCTTTCCTCTTTATAATATTAGTGTAGATTAGTGTAGATTGAAATGTATAAGTATATGTATAAGATCTTTTTCCTGCTAAGCTAAGCTGCTTAGATGTTTATGATCACGTAGATATATTTGATGTTCTAGGCGTTCAGATATTTTTGATTGGTGATGTGCAAAGAAATTATAGAAAATTAGAACTGCTTAAAGATATTTAACCATCTTGTTTGCTATGATATATCTGATTTATGAGCGACTTTACAAGATGGAGTATAATTTTGAGTTGCATTTATTGATTTGAAAGAACTTACACTTTTGTCAATACACAATACCTTGACAATCTTACTTTTTAGATTTCGATATTATCCTGTTCTTTGTGATTTAAGTTTACAATTAAAAACTGAATAATAGTACACACAGTAGGTTATTTGATGATTTGATTACATATCTAAACCCTCGATCATCCTATATGATTTACTTTGATTACACTTGTTACACAACTACTTAGTAATTATTTCTTTTGTACATTTGCAGTATACAGGATCTACATGGTATACAGGGTGATGACATTAGCATCCTTTTAAACTAAGAGTCTACCCATCAAACTGAAAATTGTTTACCATGTGCACAAACCGATCGGAGCAAAAATATAATCAGCTGTTCCATACTAAACTGCAATGCTTACTCAAATTAAATGTATGCAACTGCAGATTTTTAGATACTTTATTTTAAAAAATTGAGTTAGGTGGTTTTCAATCTTAGTATGGGCATGACTTCTCTGCTACGGTAGTAATTATAGTATCATCGCATCGTTGTTATTAGTATAGTACTTATTTATTACGTGGCTCCGCACCGAGGCATAGTTCCTAATAGGCTTGCAGCATTTCCTCTAACAAACATAAATGATTCTGAATTGTCAAACTATTATTCTTTTGGCAAAGTAGCTGCCAGCCTTTCATCTATTTACCGTGTCTTCAGTCTTTCAATCGGTAGTACTACCTCCGTGTTCTAATGGTTAAGAGCATTGGGCTCTTGACACGGAGGTCGTGGGTTAGATTCCCACGGGTGTCGCCTAATGATATGTAACTTTGTGTGTTTTTCCCCAGTTTTTTAGGACATTGCAGGCTGAATCACCTGATTGTCTGAAAAGAAAGATGATTCCGTGCTCTGGATGGCACGTTAAGGTTGGTCCCGCCTACTATCTCTGGTGGTAGTAGTCCTTACATAAAAACCACGTCAGAGGCTGTAAGGTGGTCTGAAAAAACTTTGACACCAAGGCTTGCTGAACACACGATAAGAAGAAGAAGAATCGGTAGTGACTTGTGAGTTTGAACTATGAACTACGTACCTATTCTCTTTGATTTATAGAATTCTGAAACATACCTGTAATAAGTTCCGGTAGATGTGGCTGTGTGTGAAGCCATGCCCGCAGTTTACTGATGTCCTGAGGGGTGATCCCAGTTTGCTTGGCATATTCTTTTTCTAACGGGAATTGTGTTACTACTTCTGAATGCATTTTATTGTTTTATTCCTAAAAAGATAATTTAATTGTAGTAAAAGTGTTAATTGGAAGTTGTCGTGAGTTTTTATAGAAATATTGGGAGTGTAGTGAGTAAACTAATGAGCTTTTATGTTGTTGTCCTTCTTAATATGTTGATACTTTTTAAGGAGATGATCGGACCATCCAACTGAACAACTTTCTTTATGGGATCAACATCGAAATCGTGAACAAAAAATTTGCAGTTTAATACAAATCTGTAATCCTTCTCGACCCAAATTTATGAGCAGCTGATTTTTTTCCTTTATTTTATACACAGATAAAGTTGTTTAGTTTGATGGTCCGATCATCCTCTTTACAAACCGTCAGCATATTAAGTTGGACCCGCTACGGGAATATATTTGTATAAAATCGAAGCTTTGTAATATGTTAATAATGTGATTGAAATGGCGTAGTTCTGATTATAATAGTTATCACAATTATAATTATAACACTCTATACTAACCGGTTAATGTAATTTACAAAACAATGGAATGTAAACAATACAATTAAACAACAAAATTGTTAAAGAAAATCAGTATTCGACGTCCATACCACTACACGATCACATCACAATGAGAAAACATTATTTCATAATCACTGTTTTTAATTTGTTTACTCTACAAGTACACTAGAAATCAGTAGGATCACACGGAGAAAAATATCTAGTTAGTAATATATGTGACAAATATTTATTGTAGTAGAGTTTACTGGAAAACAGTAGAATTTACGTAGAAAATGTTTGTTGATGTAAATCGAATTCTGGTAGATTTAACTAAAATCTATTTTAAACAACAAATTCTCTAATAAAGTCTGCTAAAATAAATAGCAGGGTATTATTAGCATCCTTTTAAACTAAGAGTCTACCCATCAAACTGAAAAACTTTTACTATGGGAACAAACCGACCGGAGCAGAAAAAAATCTGCTGTTCCATACTAAACTGCAATACTTACTCGACTCAAATGTATGCAACAGAAGATTTTTTTTTTGCTCCGATCGGTGTGCTCCCATAGTAAAAGTTGTTCAGTTTGATGGGTATTTTTCTCCGTGCACAAAACTTGTCAGGATTTGAATAACCAAAATGGGTCGTCAAATTTTATCCAAAATTATTTGTGAATTTATTGATAGCATTGCAATGCAACCTGCTGCGGCTGCGTCAAACCGAATATTTTATTTTCATAAAACGTTGGGATGGATAAAGCCCTTACTTAAATAATAAAAGTAGTTAGGTACACTACCTGTAGTATTATGCTTGTGCATGAGAGAGTCAAAACAGAACCGGTTTGGGCTAAATTTGGAATGCTAATGGGCCACCCTTTTTATCCGACTGCCCCAGAAGGACCTTTTTACCTATTTACCTCTCTGTTCGATATTTTAATGTTTTTTTTTTCCTTATTATACTTCATAAAACAATGTTCATTATTTTCATATAAAATTAGGTGAGACTGTTTGTAATACGAAGTACGTAAGGACTAAGGTTTGTTTTTGCACACATCACTTCAAAACTGTCGCGTGCTCGTAAATACTGCAGTTTAGGTACCTTCTGTATTAACCAGGATTAAGTAGGTATAATATCTTCTTACTGATTGATGGTAACCCTAGCCAATGACATTAGTATTGACCCTAGCGATCTGACCGAGAGTCGGCATAAATTTCAAGGACACGGCCTAGCAACACTACTGCTCCGTCTATCATCTGCCTACTGTGCTTTTAGGCCTAGACCACAGTATAAGAAAGAGTATCCAGTACTACATAAAGAGAGTATCTAGTACTACATACAGTATGGACACTGCCTACCACCAAGTTTTTACCTCACCCCCTCTATTGCCCTCTGGTTACCTCGGCGGTTACCTGTAACCTAGACTGATATCACAATTGACACGCTAGAATTTATGTTTTCGAACTTATACTATATGCCAAATAAAGACGAAAAAAGAAGATCACAGAAGCAGGACCACGAAACCTTTTCAGACCATGATCATTTTATAATAAATCGATACACTTACGTCAGTGTTTGATGACGGAATGATTTTAAAGACGAACCACATGTGCACACCACTGCTTTTTTAGGTCTTTCAACATCGCCATTTTGTTGTTTGATACAATATTCGTATTTCTTTAAATTGTGTACTATAAAGAACCCTTTTTACCTTCTTTTCGCCCCTATTTGGAATGGAGTATAGTTTCGAAACAATGAGAATATTGGACGATGGATCTCAATACCAGCTTCCTGCTCAGGAAGGCTAAAATCTCTTTTTGAATAGATGGTTGTCAATGCGATTTATTTACGTAAAAGTCATGTACCGCAAACAGCTAAAGTTATTTTCGCATGTGCTGACGTCGTCTTGTCAATCTCTGTTTTTGTAGGCCATGTCCGGGGTGGCGTAGACTTTCTTGTCTCCCATTGCATGACATGACATGGTAACCGCCGTACGCGCAGTTTGTGATAGAAATTAATCGAAGTGGTTGTCATAGCTCTGATAATTAGCAGGCTGACGTGGCAATGGGCTGGTCATTATTTGCATTAGGACTGATACTGGTAAGTCTGAGTTCTCGAATAGAGGCATCGAACCGATTGCTTTGCCGCTGGAGCGACGACCTGAGGCAGGTAGCTGATTGCAACTTGATGAGAAAGGGACAGGATGAGGATAGAGTTTTTAGGTGCGTCTAAGATGAGGCCTTCAATTTATTTTATATGCTCTAATATTATGCTCTAGTGATCAATGATAGGCTGACGATGATGATAATGTGTAGGTATAAATGTTGGTATAGTTTCAGAAAGCAACTTAATATGACCGTTTTTTAAGGGGATGATCAGACCATCAAACTGAACCACTGTCTCTATGGAACCATCAAATCGCGAAAAAATCAGCCTTCCCATAAATTAAGGTCGAGTCGGATTGCAGTTTTGTATGAAACAGCTGATTATTTTTTCATGATTTCGACTTTTATCCCATACCTATAGAACGTTTTTCATTTTCGAGG
The DNA here is from genome assembly GCA_963924505.1 of Agonopterix alstromeriana. Taxonomy (NCBI): domain Eukaryota; kingdom Metazoa; phylum Arthropoda; class Insecta; order Lepidoptera; family Depressariidae; genus Agonopterix; species Agonopterix alstromeriana. Next base: position 4,092,349 of record OZ004681.1, on the reverse strand, counting down.
TCCGATCCTCCACTTAAAAACCGTCAGCAAATTAAGAAGGACCCTATAGAGGGTGTAATAAAAAGTATCATTAACCTTTAAACCACTTACTCTACCCATCAAACTGAACAACGTTTACTATGGGAGTAAACCTGTCAACGCAAAAAAAATCAGCTGTTCCATACTAAACTGCAATGCCTCTACTAAAATATATGAGACAGAAGATTTTTTTTTGGTCTGACAGGTGATGATACTTCTCATTATATCCTATATAAATCTAAAAATAAAACCATAGTATTCAATTCTTTATTTGTTTCATAAATTCCAGGCAATAGGCGGTTTGTATCAATAGAAAATAAGGCAAAATGAAGGCCGAATTATGATTCAAGACACCCAGGTTTTCAGATTTTTATGTTTGGTGCACCATATCACCATTCATCATTCTCTTAGTGCCATTAATAAAATAAAAGGAACAAGTACCTTTAATAAATTATTAATCTCGCAACACGTTTCCTGTGATACTGAAAAGTCTATAGGAGGCCGATTCAACCTATTAAACGTTATTTTAATTAAAGATTGAAAATGTCCTGGAGCCCGATTGCGCTAAGTTAAAGCATCGAAGTTCTATTCTTATCAAATTTCAGTTCTAATCACATTGCAATCCATTTTCTATTCAACTGTGCTGAAATTCCGCATCGGGCTAAACTCTTTGTATCTGACGGCCCTTAACGTCTGAGCGATCTGTCAAAACGGCTGTCTAGAGCAGTACCGCGATTAGCGCAATACCAAAACTTATTGTTTGTACGTAGTCCAATCACAGTTCAATCACCACATTTTTACCGCGATTGCTGCCATTGACAGACGAAAATAAGGGATTGTAAAATTCCGTGGCTAATTAAAAGTAAGCGTTATCATAATTGGTACAAAGAATGCCCCCATTTATTTATCTACGTTAAATAGGCAGATTCGACCTAGTAATTGGCCATCATAAAGATTCCCACGAGACGTTTTCAGCCTCTTATCGCATCAGATAAAATTGAAACTAAAATAAATAACAGGGAACGTGTTTACACTACTGAAACATCAATCTATATCTAATTTCTTGAAGGAGCCCTCGACGCTGCCGAAGATATCGGAGATGGTCTTGGGTTTGCCTGGACGTCTGGACTCCACCACCCGCTTCTTGTTCTCCTCCACGAAGAAATCTTTATTTGTTTTTACTTTTGTTATTAAGTCATCTGTAATGGAGAAGATTTGTAGAGATTACAACACGGTTAATTTCAGCACCCGAGTTTCTATACTTATCCAAATTTTTATTATTTTAGAAGCGAGATTTACTCGGGTTGATTTTTGCCGTGCGACTACGTGCGATTTGAAGTACATTGCTGCTGAGAGTGTTATGTTTCAAGTTTATGTCAAACTAACCACTCAATGGACTTCAAATCAACCGGTGTAAATCTTACTAAAAGGATGTCGTAAGAGAGGTGAATAATAATCCCATCAGGCATAATTAAAATCTCCACCAAAAAACCAAGAACTGAATAAAATGCGACTTCAAAACTAAAAACCATTGTTTACGCATTATTTCTTGTAGTTATTAGCGAATCAGCGATAATGTTATTTTATAGTCCCAAAGAAAATTCAACCGACCATTGTACTATACTTTAACGAGTGAATACTTATTTTGCATTCGCTTCTATAATTACATTAATAGGTTTTATTGAAGTAGGTATTATATTATTATAGTGAATCATATAATTATCTACTGAACTTTGCTTTGACTATTTATGTGGACTGGTTACGCGTGTAATTCTACTAACAAACATTTCTGCCACTTTTTGCGGGGGGCGAGGTAACATGAAATCCGCAACTTTGGATTTTATTTCCCACAACTTTAGATTCTAATTTTGAATGTTCAAAATCATGAAAAGTAGTCTCGTGTGAACCCCAAACGTTCTTAGTTCGAAGTTATTATTTCGAAATTATAGGCTGTCTCGTTTAGTGATAAGGTGTAAACTTGAATGTAAATGCACAAGATCAATTGTGCTTATACCGTGGCAGAGGGGAAATGCTTCCGCATGGCTAGTCCTTATAATAATTAGTCAAAGGAACTTTGTGACGAATAAACTAAACTGTTCTATTACCTATATGTTCGTGAGGCAATGTTTTTAATTGTCTGCGAGTTAATCCCATCATATAAAATATTATGCTTAATGAATTATAAGGTGACATAAAAACATTTAAAGAACGAGTAACTAAGTACCTACACTTAACAAATCATCACAATCATCCTACTTGATGATATAATTGGATAATAGCTGTAATGCATGTGATAGAAAAAACTGCTTATTCATAACTTGCTGCACCGTGAATAATTCTACGGCGTCAAGTGGCAGCATAAAGCTAAAACTTGAGGACAAAAAATTGGTCTGCTGTTTGAAAATTGACAGGTCAACTGTCGACAGACAATTTCGTATAGTCAATAGCAGAGTTGAAGAAATCGCCGTGGCCGAAATCGGTCTTAAGCAATATAAAACGTAGTCAAGAAAATTGGTCGGGCTCTAAGAAACTGCCCTTGTTTCTAGGCCATAGTGGTGGAATTCGGTTCACTATCGTCCATATTCCCGAGCGCAGGGTTATTTATTCGTGGGACGTACCTACGTATTTTGAAATTTAGGCCACCTCTGAACGTAGTCCGAACCAATTATTTGGACTTCATTTGGCATAAATTTCAAAATGGTTGACTGATTGTAGGTATTATAAAAAACGTACCTCTAAAACGACCGAATCCGTTGAACTTTCCGCCTTCACTCTTCGGCAGGACCTCCATAGGAACGAACTTGTCAATAGTCTTGGTGCCGACCTGGTGGATGTGCAGGATCTCCATTAGTTCCTTCTTGAGAAACGGCCTGATCAGCATCATGAGCCGGTCCATAAATGAGGGGGCGTTCATGAAGTGGATGCTTTTCAGTCTCAGGAGCAGGGCTTCCTGAAATTTGTTTGAAAATCTTTCTTTTTTGTTCACCCTATCCCAAAATATTTATTGACAAAAGAATTTGATTATTGTGCTGCTTTATCGGCTAAGATGATGATTGTGATTTTAATCATGTCACATAATACTCTATTAAGTTTAAGGGCGCAAAATTCCACAGCTACATTGACTTGAGGACTGTGTGGGAAAGAATTGCATCTACGTTTCGAAGAGTTATGGGTCACTCAAACGGTGTAAAAAAATATCTTGAAGAAACCTACTTACGCTGAAGAAGAAATATTGATGTGTTTGAAAAGTCCACAAACCGGCCCCAAGCCCCAAGGTACGCTTAGTGAACTTACGCTCATCACTCTTCTAGAGAGCGCCATGCCTCTGCAGTAGGAATCATAGACGACGAGGGTGATGAATTCTTTAGCGTCAAGTTATTTCCTGATCTATGCTGAAGATCAAGACCATCAAAGACTAACCTGAACGAAGTATAGGAACTGTTGAAGCGTCTGTATGTCGAGCCTCGCCAAGTGGCCGAGATTCATCTCCTCCAGATCCAGGACGATGGACATCCCTGGCCACGTACCTTCTTCGAATTGCCAGAGGTCCAGCACCATGAAGGCTGCTCTGTGGAATTTTGATGAGAAATCAAACTAATGCGCTAATTTCTAACCTAGGACTGCTCCGCAGGAGATGACCAACAGTTTATAAAGCAGATTGGATGGACAGCAGCATTGAAATTAGTACTACGTCCAACAAACAACAATATGCAATAAACCCGGTCATTATATTATGGCGAATGGAAAATATTGACACGGGCATCCGCCGTTCTCAGAGGAAGGCGATTTCAGCCGGTGAACAATCTTTCTCTGGAACATTTTCATAAGATGTGGGTTCGCAGATTGAAACCAATATCTTAAGAAATTGTTACTGTCATCACAGCAATCTGGCACAGTATAAGAAAGAGTATCTAGTAATGGGTTTGCACGGGCATCGTGCTTCTTTTATCTCCCGAATCTGACATCTTACATTTCTACTGAAAAAAAAAAACAAAACAACTCTCCATGTTTTGGTCTTGTGACCTTAGCATTTATCAGGTTATCACTATTTACCTGATGACTTCATGGAAGACAAAGTACTTGGCATCGTAGTCAATCAGTCGCCCATAGAAGACTGCGTAGCCTTCTCGTGTACGGCCTTCACATACTATGGGTAATCTGCAATGGAGAATATTCCTTCAAATTAGATAAATATTGCTGACCTTAAAGGAGAGAAGTATGAATTTGGTTTGATAGCATTTTTTGTTTCCCACGTCCTTATGGACCATTTACAAGAGGCCATTTGATGAGCCACTCTACTGAGCCAGGCCATTCAGCCAATCCAATAAAAAGCGCAAAATTTGTGTCGTTCATTTACACATAAGTCAGCCGAGAAGGTCACTATAGATTCGGACACGCGCGTTGAATAGACGTAAAATTGCTTTGAGGGCTATGTTCAAAATTGTTTTTGTTTTTTGTTAAAACCATGGTTATGGTGTATTATCACCAGAAATCAAATAATCCTTAATTTACCCAAAATAAAAACAAGCGTGTCCGGCTATTGAGAACAAAACAACTAGGGGAATGGCTAACTGGCTCTGACGGGAGCACGCGTTCAAACGAAGCCAATAAAGCAGCCAATCCACTGCGTGAGTGGTGGGGAAAACATTGGCGCCAGCAAATTCGAAATCGTTCATTTGGAATGGACTGGCTTCATCAATGGCTTGAGGACAATCGAATGCAGTGGACTGTCTCTGTTTACACGATGCCAATATTGGATTGACTCTGTGGAATGGCTCATGGAATGGCCTCGTCTAAATGGCCCAACTTCGGAAACCATAGTCTTAATGTCTTAATAGACGCAATGATAAAAATAATAATACAATGGATTGGCTGGCACCAGGAAGCTGGAATAGGTATTGACTCTGGCATATTGCTCAGTTTTGAAATTTCAAAACAGCTGCTGTATGCGGACCTCAGCAGTCCAATCTTCATCTTTTTTGTCAGTATGAGTTTGTTACATGACAATTACTCAGGGATTAGCCAGTCAGCAATGATCGTATCGAGGATAACTGCCCAGGGTGCGCTAGACGGACTCAGGTTTCGTCACTCGGGGAGGCTTTTGCTTTGCAGCAGTCCAATACGAATCTAAAAGAATAAATCAATAACTCACACAACATCCAAAGTCTTCAGCACCTTATTATCAACAGCTCTGTCTTTGAAGAAGTTGTTGAACAAAGTCTTCAGGGTGTAATGCAAATCCAACACCTGCTTGGAGACCTCTGCGCTTCGATCACAGCAGTGGAAAGTTAGGATGAGGTCCAGTTCTGGAAGATAATTCAAATTTTAATACACAGTCACATAGACGTGATTGCACGTTTTTTGGTGACATTTCTTCGGGAGTGCTTTTGCGGAAGCTGTTTGGTTACCAAGTCAGAGACCAGGTAATCTGGCTTGAAATTACTCAGACAGCTAGAGTTATCCACAAACTTGATTGATTTCTGTAAAGGTTGTAAAGTTTCTGGACACATGTCTATACACAGGTTCCGACTCGGTACCTTGGTAGAAGATTTAAAATAATTACGATATCGATGAGAGGGTTCAACCCCTCAGTTGATCAACAATAGAGTTTGATATAGTAGTTATTAGTGAAATGACCTTTTTCTTGCAGTGGGGTGGGGTCCGCACTATTTAGTGTACCTACTTAGCCTACCTACCTTAGCCTTACCTACTAGAAATACTAAAAAGAAATACTCCTCTGTAAATAAAACTACTATAAACTCGTTGATCATATGAATGACGAAAATGTTTGGTCTTGACAATGTTACACTACGTAATTCAATATTGTGTTTGTAAGTGTACTTTGTATATTTTGTTTTATTAAAAGATGTGTGTTGTAGAGTTTCTGGCCGCATCTTCTCTACAACGGAACACCTTCAGACGGTGATATAGGTAATTTTGAATAAAACATTTTGAGTTTGAGTTTGTGTTTACTCCAGAAGAGGATATGTTAATGACCGGGAAAATGCGGTCAATGTATGTCGTTGTATTGACTTATATATTTTTAAGATTATAAATGTTTTATTACCATGTGATTTCAAAAAAGGTATGCAGGTCGATGTAATAATGGCGTTAGGGTTAAGGTGAATTGAAGGAGAGATATTTAAATCTGTACGATTTTAATTTATTAAAGGTCCTTGAATTTAATTTTTATATAATTTTATTAACCTTGTATTTTCAATTTAACTGCAATCTCATCTGAATCAGTTAATCTAACTTTTATTTTAATTATTGACCTTTATTATAATTTTGAAATGCAATTTTAATAATTGTTCAATTATTTTTGGTTTGTAAAAGCAAAGTCCGTGACGATTGATTCAAAACAATTTGACCTGAAAGGAATAATTTGTATAGAACATTCATTTTTTTAATAATAGAGATATAGTTAAAGTACACTCCGAAATCCGCATCTTACTGAGAAAATTACGTAATCACATGTGAAGCTTGGGGGTTGAGAGCGTCGGTGGCGCGTTGCGGAGACGCATGGATCCTCAATCATGAGGCACCGGGTTTGAGCCCATACGGACGATTTGCCATGTACCAATGAGTTTTTCCTTACTTCTTCTTATCGTGTGGGCAGCAAGTCAGAGTTTTTTCAGACCGCCTTACGGCCTATGACGTGCTTTTTATGTTACGACTACTACCACCAGAGATAGTAGCCAGGACCAACGGCTTAACGTGCAATCCGAAGCGCGGAATTGTCTTTCTTTTTCAGACAATCAGGTGATTCAGCCTGCAATGTCCTAACCAACTGGGGAAAATACACATAGACATATCACTAGGTGTCCCCCGTGGGAATCGAACCCACGACCTCCGTAACAAGAGCCCAATGCTCTCAACTATTAGACCAAGGAGGCAGTTTCCTTACTTAATGATGTATTAGTACGTAATACCGTCTGGACTGCTCTCAAATGGTGAAGGAAAATATCGTAAGGAATTAAACCTGCATACGCTGAATAATAAGAAATTCCGATTCATATGTGAAGTCTACCAATCCGCATTGTGCATGTGCACGTGTGATGGACTAACACCCATAACACCTTGCAATGGAACATATACAACGTGTTAATGAATAAGCGCAAAACCTCATACACCTCCACTGATTTATAACAAAATAATTAGATTAAAAAAATAATGTCATTATTTTGATAATTAAAATTTAAAGTTATTGGCTTTTTAAATTTTCAGGCAAAAATGATTTGTTATCATTTCAGCAATGAATGAAAGCGCTAGCGTGCTCGTGGATACATTTTAAGAATCCTGTTTTGGTAGTAAGTAAGGTGAGTGTGCCTGTGCGGTAGGTTGAGATCGAGTTCCGTAAATTTTACGAACAAATTATTTAATATTTTGAAAATAATACCTATGTTGAAAACATGATAATTCGATTCTGCTCTCGATTCTAAACAAACTACTTTCTAGTTTTGCGTTAATTCATTAACACGTTGTATAGGTAGTACAGGGTGAAATTGATATCATGATGGGTAGACCCTTAGTTTAAAAGGATTCGTAAGTAACTCATCCAGAATAACTGTGATTAGGGAACAAACTAAAAACAGGAAAATTGTTATTTATTTAAGTCTTCTGTATATTTATGTATTCTGTGGTAATAGTTAGGTAGTAGTTTTCCTAAAGATCACTTCAAGACTCTATCAGAAAATTATAAGTTGTATTGAGGAAAAGTGATGGAACCAGTTATAGACTCATACATAATTGAATATCACTTTACTTACAATATACTATAGTTACATACAAGTACAACACAATGATGTTCGGGAAAACATATCAATTAGACTCGTAGGCTGTTATTACGATACATTTAGTCATCTAGCCAAGCGAAAAACGGTACCTACCTACCATACAATACCAAGGTACTTGTGTCATGCCATGTGTAATGATAGCTATAGGGTTGCCACATTTTATTTTAAGAAATACAGGGTTGTTCCTGATATGTTTTTAGGGTTCCGTAGTCAAACAAGGAACCCTCATACTTTCGTCCATTCTGTCTGTCTGCATGCCCCACCTCAATATCTCGCTCAATTTTGCACCTATTGAATCGATATTTGGCATGAAGACACTAGATAACAAGTAACCTAAAAACAGATATGTAGTAGTTATGAAGAAACGGACCCCTCCCTCCCTCTAACTTCTAAAATACTGGAGTGAAAAAACACACAGACAAAAACAAATACAGAATGTAACATTGTTATGGAAGGAGACAGAGTGGAACAGGTGAATGAATTTGTATATTTGGGAAGTTTGTTTAAGAGAGATGGAAAGTGTGATGGGGATGTAGAGCGAAGAGTGACTGCGGGAAATAAGGTAAATGGTGCCCTGCACGCCGTGGTGAGTGGCCGGTCTGTGTCAAAAAGTGCACGTCTGGCTATTCACAACTGTGTGTTGGTGCCTACTCTGATGTATGGGAGTGAATGTTGGGTATGGAATAAAAGGAACGAAAGCAGAGTGAATGCAGTTGAAATGCGCTCCTTACGAAGTATGTGTGGTATTGGTTGATCGAATCAAGAACAGTGTGATAAGAGATTGGTGTAAGTTGAAGGATGATATAGTAACAAGGATTGAGAGGGGTATGCTTAGATGGTTCGGTCACGTAGAGAGAATGAATGAAAGAAGACTTACGAATGAAATATATCAAGCAAAGGTGAGCGGAAGTGTTGGGAGAGGCCGTCCGAGGAAAACATACCATGATCAAATCAATGATCTTTTCCGAAAAGGACAAGTGCGTAGCACCCTCAATCGACGGAAGTGCATGAAAAGATGTATGAATGTGAATGAGGCTAAAGAGGTGTGCCAGAGTCGTAGCGTGTGGCGGTCCGTGGTCTCTGCCTACCCCCATGGGACAATGGCGTGAGCTTATGTATGTATGTATGGAGTGAAAAAACTGAAAATGTTACGACCGGGGTACGACATGCTCTTAGCCGGTTTTTTAAGGAGGTAATCGAACCATAAAACTGAACAACATTTATTATGGGAGAAAACCAATCAGAACAAAAAAAAATCTGCTGTCTCATACAGTCATGTCATCGAGTAGGCATCATTGCAGTTTAGTATGGAACAGCTGTTTTTTTTTTGCGTTGACAGGTTTGCTCCCATAGTAAAAGATGATCAGTTTGATGGGTAGAGTATGTGGTTTAAAAGTTAATGATACTTTTCCTTACACCTGTATAATAGGTAGTATTCTGTTGGTAGTAAAAAAAATAGAGGTGTATGTTGGTTTTAAACTTTACCAGTAATAAATTCAGCAGGTAAATGTGGCTGATTGTCCACCCACTGCCTCAGCTTGACGATGTCCTCTCGTGTCACTCCTGTCTTCTTCCCGTACTCTTCTTCTAGAGGGAATCCTGTCAGTGGTGCCGGAGACATATTTCTAATATTTAAATAACTCAAATTAGAGAGAACAATACTTAAATAGTCAGAATCTACAGGGTGTTAGAGTAGACAGTTGCATTACTTTAATGGGTGATTGTACTCCTAATACTAAACAACTTCGCAAAAAAAAAAAAAATTGCTGGTTACATATACTATCCGACATATCTTGGACGTTACTAAAGCTGTTCTAAGAATAAGTGTGAGGAAGTATTTTAAATCTCTGTTTCTGTAATGCAATGGAGTATAGATGCCAATAGAAAATTCCATGCCAAATTTTAAGTATGCAGGCTTTACGGTTTTGGAGATTTCGTGTTGAGTTAGTGTGTGGATTTGCGTAGATTCAAACATATTTTACACAGCTTGTCCAACAAAAGTACACATTTCTGCCACCCTGGGCGCTGCGATCGATTTGTCAGATCCCATCACCACTTCGCATATAGCCAATAGACGAGGAAAAAATATATCATCCCTACTTCGCGTTTAGGGGAGGTACCCTAAAAAATATTTTTCAATATTTGATTTTGATATTTCTAGTACGAAGCATATCTGAGCTAAGCCGCGGACAGGCGGACGGACGGACATGGCGACGCTATAAGGGTTCCTTGTTGCTACTGAACCCTAAAAAGTGCAATAACTACTATGATACATACATCGATGGTTCGATCCCCGTCCAGGTCGACTTGTACCAATGAGTTTTTCGGAATTTATGTAGGATTTGTAACACCACTAGCTTTTCGGTGAAGGAAAACATCGTGAGGAAACCTGCATGCTTCAATTTCGAGGCATGTATTGTACCCACTGTCCATTATAAGTGGCGACGGGCTCACTATCCGTCACACTGGACAGAGTTTCGGTACTACTGGTAAAACGTGGATGTTCTGAGGTTTCAGAATTTCTCTGACTACCCCCTCGGGGAATATAGTCGTGAGCATATGCATGCATGCATACATACATCGAAACTGAAGCATGCACCTAGGTTTCCTCTAGGTACCTACATATATATAATTATCCTGCATACCTACATTTTACGTTAAACTTATCTGAGATCAATGTAAAACCAGTCTCAAACCAGGTCAGTACTCGTTAAGTGTCATTTCCAAGAGCAACGGTAGTGACAAAATTACTACATCACATTTAATTGCTAACTGCTAATTATCCACATGCGTGCAATTACCGAGGTTGTCCTAAGGGGATATTACCGTTGGCGCGCTCCATAGAAACGAAGTCTGGTTTAATTTTCAATACTAACCAATTAAAGTCAATGTTTTTAGACACGATCTAGAAACCAATATATGTGCTTTACATTTGTCAGATTTCCGTTAAATCATCCATCATTCTGAACATCTTTTACTATGGGACCAATATTGAAAACGCGAAAAAAAAAGTTTGTTCCATAGACATCAGATTTTTTTGCGATTTCAATTTTGGCCCCGTCGTAAACGTTGTTCAGTTTGATGGTCTTAATCACCCCCTAAAATGTGTTACGCATTTAAGTTAAGAACGACGAGCGTCGGTGGCGTGTAGTGGAGAGCTATGGAAAATCAATCTTGAGATCCAGGTTCGAATCTGCATGAACGACATGCCATGTACCAATGAGTTTTCTGACTGCTCTCAAGCAGTGAAGGAAAACATGGTGTGGAAACCTGCATACGCTGAAGAAGAAATTTCGATACTTATGTGAAGTCTACCAATCCGAATTGGGCACGCGTGGTGGACTAACGTCCATACACCCTCCCTGAGGACTGTAGTGCGGCGTATATAGGCTGTGATGATGATGATGAACCCTGTATAATAAATAGATTTTAATTGCATTGCATTCTTGTAATCCAAATACATGCACATGACTTCCTGAATCATAGTATTTCTTCTTTTCCTCTTAATACAGTTTCCTTATGAACTAAGTCCAAAGGTCTTGAAATTATTAAAAAAGTTTTCTTTGTTCAAATGTTACCACAAAATGAACTTAATTAACGTGGCATTGAGTTGAAAACTGGTTACGAGATTATTGGAACACTTGTCCTTGATTTTTACGATCATTATACTTTCAGGTACGAGATCAGGGACCCGCGTCCTTCGTGCCTGATTATTGTTTGAGCTTGATCCTATGTTTAACTAAATAAATAAAAACTCAAGTACATTAGTAGGCTGGTAATAAGACCTACAACGACACACCACCTGTGACTCTGGGTGGTGTTAAGCTAGCGAGAGTCACTCAGTTCAAGTACCTGGGGCACTTGGTCTCCGAGGACATGTCAGATGAGGCTGATATAGAGCGGGAGCGCAGGGCGATGAGGGCGAATATGCTCGCCCTCAGGTTTGCACGATGTACTAAAGATGTAAAAGTAACGTTATTCAAGGCATATTGCCAGTCGTTCTACACGTGCAGCCTGTGGGTCAGTTACACGCAGAAGTCGCTCAGTGCACTGCGCGTGCAATATTATAATGGCCTGAGGATGTCGTTGGGGCTGCCTCGTTTCTGCAGCGCATCGGGCATGTTTGCGGCGGCGCGAGTAGATAGCTTTGTAGCCATCATACGCAAACGAGACACCTCCCTGCTGCGCAGGGTTCGGGGCAGCACCAATACTCTCCTCGAACCCATTGCAGAACGGTTCCAGTGTCCCATCATTGGGCATTGGAATAGCCTGCATTGTGCCTCTAAGCCCGCTTTTGTTAATGTTAAATAAATGTAAATGTAGAATTTTTTGTCACTAACATACGAGTATATCTTAAGTCATTTGTTACTAACACATCTATGGATCTATGATCTGACACAAAATAAATGAAATGAATTAGTACCAGGTTTATAAGTCTTATCGATGTACCTGCGCAGTTGACAAATTTTAAGGGTATATTACTGTTGGCGCACTCCATACAAACGAAGTTTGGTGATATTTTCAATACTAACCGATTAAACTCAATGAAAATTTGCAGAAACAATCTAAAAACAAATCTCTATGCTTGTATCGTGATAGAATTTCCTTGAAAAATGGGCTGAAATGTATTGATGTAGTATATTTTTGGAATCAACTCATGCATTTGATAACCTACACGACAAGTTTTACATTAAAATGTCAAAATTTCCATGCAAAAAGTTAACATTTTTCTTGACCACGATGAAAACCGGCAACATTAAAACTATACATCCTTGTGACCTCAAGATCAAGAATATATTACAGAAGTCAAACCGCCGCAGTAGCTACGTATATTTTGCAAAATCCCCCATCATTCTGTAGGGCTAGTATGATTTGTCAACTCGCGCTTGAGGCGCCTTCGCTGCACACAAAATTACCCTTTACCACGCATTTCAGTCGCGCATGCCGCGATTGGTAGTACGAAAGAAGGCCGCGTCTAATTAGAGATATCATGCTAGAGGGTTTGGTAAATTTTTGTGTCCCTACCACCCCGTCAAACGGAACGTTTTTCGTTGTTTCGTTGTTTTTGGATGATACCCGAAGCAGTAACATTTATAAATACGAACTATACTCCATTCAAAATAGCAACGAAATTTTAAGGCTATTTTGCATAACAGAAACAAAAATTTAAAACACTTCCTCTCACTTATACTTAGAACAGCTTTAGTAACGTCCAAGATATGTCGGATAGTACGTATATGTATCCAATAAATTAATTACATTTGGTAATCAGAATTGGCCAGAAAGCTAAATAGGAATCGGAAAATCTCGTCGTCCTTATTTGGAATGAAGTATAGTTTAGGAAGTAGGTTAGAATTTTATATTGAATAATTTATTTATTTTTAGTAAGCATAAGCATAAGCATATGCTCACGACTATATTCCCTGTGGGGTAGTCAGAGATATTCTTTATTTTTAGTACTTATGGTAATGTGAGTATATTTATAGGTGTATAGATAGGTACATATACATGATCAGACCATGAAACTGAACAACTTTCTCTATGGCACCAACATCGTAATAAAAAAAAAATCTGTTGTACCATACAAAAGTGCAAACCTAATCGACCCGAATGTATGGGATAGCAGATTTTTTTTCGCGATTTCGACTTGGTCCCATAGTGAAAGTTGTACAGTTTGATGGTCTGGTCATCCTCTTAAAAACTGTCAGTATATTAAGAAGGACTCTTTATACTTCATACGATCATATTATTATACTGAAGCACATTGAAGCGTGTCTGTTACGACTAGCTTGTGCAATGAAAACATTGAAGGGCAGCATTTCCACAAAGAGTGCTTCCTTTTTTACATCAACATACATACTACATACCTACATATACAGGTCCATATACTGACGGTATTTTGTAGAGACGATCAGGCCATCAAACTGAACAACTTTTTCTATTGCTCCATAGAAAACTGCAATCATACTCGAACCAAAAGTATGGGCCAGTTGATTTTTGTTTTTGGTGATTTCGATGTTGGTCTCATAGAGAAAGTTGTTCAGTTTGATGGTCTGATCATCCTCTTAAAATACCTTCAGCATATTAAGATGTACCCTGTATGGGTTCCTTCTTTATATACTGATGTTTCTAAAGGGGATGATTAGACCAACAAATCATCGAAATAACTAAAAAAAACAACTGTTCCATACAAAACTGAATACCTACTCTACCCGACCTCCTCATTTTGGTATTACCTGTACATACAGATAAGCTCTAGCTTATGTTCCATTAGGGTAAAAAACAATAATCTAAACTGGGGTAGGTAGAGACACTAAAATTTATCGCAATTCACCACGGTTCTGATGATTGTCTATGACGATAGTCGACTTCCTCTATTAGCCACCAAATCCCTCACAAGCCTGCCTCAATAGCCGTAGGAATGCCCATCTATACGACAGCTATCCATCTGTCACTCTGTGAAAGAGCACCACCACCAGCTGAGTTTAATTCCCCACAGGAACCAGGACACAATCTGCAATGGCTAGTGTGGAAGTCCTGAAATCGGCTTCGTACTTAAGTTGGCCGTTGCAGACTAAAATTTATGAAATTAGGGATACATGGATCCTGGCCTAACGCAATGTGATTGCAGCGCACCTATCCACTCGATAGTACACCTGCTGGAATGTCCCTTGTGCCCGTTCTCCTGCACGAGAGAGGACCTCAATAAAGATACACTGGACACTGTAAGGCTCGCCGAATACCTGACCAATAAAATATAGAAACAAAATCGTAGAGCAATCGACATGAAAAGAAAGAAAGATTTCGTATTATTCAAAATTTAAGGTGACGACGGGATCACTACCTTGTCATACTACTGTACAGAATTTGGGTAATGCTGGTAAAATGTGGATATTCAGAATATGGTATACCCTAACTCGACCCTAGGGCGAATTGTCACGAGTATTGTAATAAAAATATTTTAAACTTACCAATTTTTTTAATCCACTATATTTTAAAAAAGCATGCGCGTGCGTCGACCACGCGCCCTTCTAGCTAACTAAGTGAACTACGAATTGTAACTTAGTTGCAAGTGTAATACATACAAATATATACACGAGAACAGATACCGATGACAGATAATATGGTATGAACAAAGAATATCAGAATCTTGGTATTCGTTATTTTTTGAAAAAAATAAAATGAGTTGATTTAGAAGACAGACACAGACCATAGAAGGAACATGTTTTATATACCTATAAAAATGAAATGCTGTTTGTTAGTAAGCTCAGTTGAGAACGATTGGACCGATTTGGCAAATTTTATACAACGTGTTAATGAATTAACGCAAAACTAGAAAGTAGTTTGTTTAGAATCGAGAGCAGAATCGAATTGTCATGGTTTCAACTTAGGTAATTTTTTTTTCAAAATTTTAAATAATTTGTATGTAAAATTAGAAATTTACACGTTTAACACGATCTCAAATCACCGCTTGGGCACTCTCACCCTACTTACTACCAATACAAGATTCTTAAAATGTATCCATGAGCACGTTAGCGCTTTCATTCATTGCTGAAATGATAACAAATTATTTTTGTCTCAAAACTTAAAATGTGAATAACTTTAAATATTAACTATCAAAATAATGAAATTATTGTTTCAATCTAATTATTTTGTTATAAATCAGTTGGGGTGTATGATGTTTTGCGCTTATTCATGAACACTAAATGTTCGTAATAGTCCGAATTCTTTATTATTAAAATACACTTCAAAAATGTTACAGGGAAAGGAAAATCCTTGTTTAAAACAGTTGTTTTCTCAAAGGATGCTTAGGGTCTAAGCATAAATGTCTAAGAAAGAATGTGATGATTTTTTTCTAACCTATTTGATGTTTAGAGCATCGCTACTATTGACCGTAGAACTCAAAGTTATAATGAAATAGAATTACTTGAAATTTTATGTAATTGACGATTCGTTGAAGTCTAATGCATGCATTAGCATTAGCATATGCTCACGACTATATTCCCCCAAGGGGTAGTCAGAGATATTCTGAAACCTCAGAACATCCACGTTTCACCAGTAGTACCGAAGTCTGTCCAGTGTGACGGGGGGTGAGCCCGTCGCCACATAATGGACAGTGGGTACAATACATGCCTCGAAATTGAAGCATGCAGGTTTCCTCACGATGTTTTCCTTCACCGAAAAGCCAGTGGTGTTACAAATCGTACATAAATTCCGAAAAACTCATTGGTACGAGTCGGTCTGGACGGGGATCGAACCATCGCCTCCTGCACGGCAGGCAAGGTTACTCGCCACTGGACCACCACGGCAAGTCTAATGTTTATCCACGTAATTTTTCTTCTTTGCTTCGCCTTTTCCCGTTTCAATTAGGGTCGGCTCTTTTCGTCACAAATTATTTTTCTTATAAGCCCCAGGTTTATTTATAGCTCTTGGACTGTCATTCAAGAGATACGCGTATGAGGTCATAAATCGACTACCAAGTTTGAAGTAACTTATGAATGGACCATGCCATTCCATCCTGAAACTTAAATTTGTTGTAGCAATGTTTCTGACCACCCCGAAAGGAATTACTGTCGTGAGTTTATGTATGTATGAATTGATCTATTCATAATGATATCAATGTTATTGATAAATTACGTCAAAATGTGTCGCCTATGAATCTGAGTTTAAGGTAGTTGATTCAGCATCAGGTTCAGGGCCCTCTTAAGCTATGCAGGGGCCCCTGTGCACACCTGTGTCGAATACGAAAAATTACATAATTTGAGAACTGGAGCGATCGAAGTGAGCTAGTGAGCGAGCGAGCGAGCTAGCGAAAGTTTTACAACACTAATGACTCGGTTATTTAGTATTTAGGTAATAAAATCAAGCGAGACAACAATTAAACTCTCAGCTGTGAGTCAGTAAATTAAAGGTATAAGAGTGTTTTGCAGTACGATTGTATGGACTCCAAGCTTCAAAACTATTGGGATTTCACAGCCAGTCTCAAGGCTGTGAAAGTGAGCGAGCTCGCTCCTCGTTCGCCCCTGAGGAGTGTGATTGGTATCACGACATTTGAGCTATCCCCGGGCTTCTTTGATCTTCTTTGATTTTTATTGCGGGTTCCAAGACAGATTAGAGTCATACCCCGGGCTCGCTGGACTTCATTGTCTAGTGTTGTGAATGGTCGCCGCTGTTGATCCTGGTTAACGGGTGGTGGGCCCATGCCCGAAAAATCCCCGGGCTTTATACAGGGTCCTTCTTAATATGCCGACACTTTTTTAAGGAGATGACCAGACCATCAAACTGACTCACATTTGGCTCGAGTAGGTTCACAGTTTTGTATGGAAGAGCAGATTTTTTTCGTGATTTCGATGTTGGTGCCTTAGAGAAAGTTGTTCAGTTTGATGGTGTGATCATCCCTTTAAAAAAGTACCTGCATATTAAGAAGAACCCTATATAGTGCTACTGAGTAGTCGCTGCAATGCAATATGGACTGACGCTTCACCTGATAGGTCAATGAACTAATAAAGGTATTTAAGAGAATCTTTTATATGCAGTTTTTATCTCAAGAGACGTGGAATGCAGTTCACCTTGACAGAATGTGACTCTGTAATTTTATAAAATTGTAGGTACCTTACGTAGTTAGCAATGAACGTAAAACCTGAAAAACTTTCATACGGAATCGATGAAATAACAACGTTTTAGGTAACGCATTTTAACCGACTTCAATATAGGAAGGTTCTCTTGTTAACTCATATGTATGAATGCGCTGATTCTTCAAACGTGTCGTCAAGACTCAGTCAATTGTCGACTGACCAATACCTAACTCATTAATGTATGTTTATGTTGTTATAGCTATACTCGCTTTTTCTCTAGGAGATCGCATCAGGAATGAGGTGATACGTCAGAAAACTAAAGCGGTTGAGATAGCTCAGATAATTACCCAGCGGAATAGGCAATGGTTTGAAAGGTACCGGGGAGCGACTGGATGAAGAAGGCCGAGAATAGAGTTTTTTGGCGCCTTGGGAGAGGCCTATGTTCAACAGTGGACGATGATAGGCTGATGATGATGAAGTTATTCGATATTACTAAGCACAGACTAAAAAGAGTACTTCTAGGTACAGTAGGACACTCCCTGTTCCCCAATACAGTCATTAGTATAATCACGAGACCCCTCTCGGTGGTACGGGCAAGGATTACTACTTACTTTGTAGTACGGGCATCGAACCACAGTAATCAGTGGTGTATTCCTCTCTCACTCGCACTCAGCATACATGTGGTAGCCTCTTCTTGTCAGTGCGAGCACGTTTGTATGATGTGTCCAGGGTTTGGTGCTAACGTGGTGACGTACAGCCTGCTCACCATATCATTCTAGAGAGGAGGTCTGTAGTGGTAGTACACGAGGCCGTCCAAGCCGACTCGAACCAATGAGTTTTTCGGATTGTATGTATGATTTGTAGCACCACTGGCTTTTCGGTGAAGGGAAACATCGTGAGGAAACCTGCATGCTTCAATTTTGAGGCATGTATTGTACCCACTGTCCATTACAAGTGGCGACGGGCTCACTCCCCGTCACACTGGAGAGAGTTTCGGTACTACATAAGTGAAACATGGATGTTCTGAGGTTTCAGAATATCTCTGACTACCCACTCGGGGAATATAGTCGTGAGCATATGCTACGCTATGTATGCTGTGCCTATTAATATATTAATAACAATTACATTGAATGGTAAATGTTTAAAGACTTTAAAGTATCAGGCGTTTTCATCGCGACAGGTACTGTTGGAACCTTTAGTGGACCTTTTTTAGGGTTCCGTAGTCAAACAAGGAAGTCTTATACTTTCGTTTATTCAGTCTGTCTGTCTGTCTGTATGCCCGCGCCTCAATAACTCGCTCAATGGCGTTGCAGGAAATTAAATCGCGCTATCGTTAGGTTTAAATTTTCTTATAGGTAGGATACTCGATTTTGTTACTTTTTTCTTATTTTACTCATGCAATGACTACGGAACCCTATCATGTGCGAGTCCACACGCTCTTGGCCGGTTTTTTTGTTGTTACTAACGACCCAGTTTCGTAGACTACCCTATTGTCGGTAGACAAAGTTGTTGAATTTGATGATCTGAACATCCCCTTAACAAACCGTCAGCATGTTAAGAAGCACCCTATACAGGGTATCAGGGTAAACAGTTGCATTACATTAAGGTGTGACTGTACCCACCATACTGAACAACTTTCCCTATGAAACCAATAGGAAATTAGCACAAAAAAAAGGAATTTTCATACTAAATGCCAATAATGCAATCAGCTGATCAAACGGTTGTATGAAAAGTTGAACTTTTTGTGGGTTTACCTTTGTTCCATTGGTAACAACAAAGTAGTTCAGTATCATGACTACAAGCATACATAGCATGCATGCATGCATATGCTCACGACTATATTCCCCGACAGGGTAGTCAGAGATATTCCGATAAACCGAAATAAATCGAGTGAGGAGCCTTTGGATAGGTCTTGTCCAATGGAAAAAAAACGCATGGAAACTAAATTGTTATAATGCTTCTGTCGTACGCAAATCGCGAAAATAAATCTGCTGTCCCATACATTTGGCTCGAGTAGTTTTGCAGTTTTGTATGGGACAGAATTTTTTTTCGCAATTTCGATGTTCGTCCCATAGAGAAAGTTGTTCAGTTTGATGGTCTGATCATCTCCTTAAAAAAGCGTCAGCATATTAAGAAGGACCGTGTAAAATCGAAGTCTCCGTAATTGAACCGTATAAATGTTCGGCGAGCACGTAGAAACGTTCGCACGTGAATGGGAGACTGTGAGCCGTTCGCCTTCACTTAGAGTCTGAGCGAGACAGTCAGTGCCCCAGTGTCGTGATAGAGAGGTCGTTGTGTTCACGAGGATTTTATACCATACCGATCGTGAGTTGTGTGTTTATATTTATGTTTTATACAGGGCCCTGCTTAATATGCTGACACTTTTTTAAGGGGATGATCAGACCATCAAACTGAACAACTTTCTATATGGGACCAACATCGAAATTAAGAAAAAAAAATCTGCTGTCCCATACATTTGGCTCGAGTAGGTTTGCACTTTTGTATGGGAAAGATGACATCGAAATTAAGAAAAAAAAATCTGCTGTCCCATACATTTGGCTCGAGTAGGTTTGCACTTTTGTATGGGAAAGATTTTTTTTCGTGATTTCGACATTGGTTCTATAGATAAAGTTGTTCAGTTTGATGGTCTGATCATCCTCTTAAAAACTGTCAGCATATTACGTTGGTCCCTGTATTATTATGGTGTTTGGTAGAATTATGATTAGAAATTATACCTAAGATCTAGATGATTGGGGTAAACTGTATTTCGCTTTACTATAAGTAGGTACATTTAATTGTCTAAACGGTAAATACTACGTTTATACTTTATAAACTGTTGATTAGGTACCTAAAAACAAATAAATAAAATTAAAAAAGTTTTCTTACATCGAATTCGTATATCGAATGCATACATTTTTATTTAACGACTTTATAATAGGTATGATATACAAGTGTTCCAAAAGTCAAAATAAACATTTAAAACTTTTAAGGGGGTTGTTTAGAAAAACAAACTGAACAACTTTCTCAACGGGACCAACATCAAATTCGCGAAAAAAAAATCTATATTTGGCTCAAGTAGGTTTGCAGTTTTGAATGGAACAGCAGATTTTTTTTCGCGATTTAGATGTTGGTGCCATAGAGAAAGTTGTTTAGTTTTACGGTCCGATCATCCCCTTAAAAAAGTGTCAGTTAAAAGACCCTGTATATGAACATTCTGTTGCTCACCAAAACAGAAAAAAATGGATGAGATACGAGATATTTCTGACTAAAACGATTTCTTAAATTTTATAAACAAACTGTAATGTTTTTTTGCGGACTTCATTTAAATAATACATAAATAAAACAAGAAGCTAAATAGCTTCAATTTATATCTGAATAGAGTTTAAAATTACAAAGAACATGAACAAACAAGGCTATGACAATCTTTCGGAAATTATTTTACAATTTTGTCCCTTCACTACCTTAATTCAATTTTACGATTGTCTCTATTATTGTTTTAGCATATTGTTCACATGACATATTTAAGATGATTGTTTAAAATAAATATATTATTCATTACCTATCTTAACTTGACATTTTTTGGATCAATTTACCTAAATAACCTTACATCTTCAGCAGAACTAATACAGGGTCCAACTTAATATACTGACACGACCATCAAACTGAACAACTTTAACAAAATCGGAGTAAATTGGCCTTGACGTTTTTATGAAAAAGCTAATTTTTTTTACGCGATTTCGATGTGTTGGCTTTATAGAGATAGTTGTTCAGTTTGATGGTCAGAAGCAGATATTTAACACACCGCGTATAAAATGTGTCTTCGAAAAGATTTTCAAAATAATTTTAGAAGACAGGATACTCTATTGCTTATTTTTATTTTGAATTCTAAAATATAATCTTTGATTCAAGGCCTTAATAATGTTTTAAAGGTGAGCCATAGATCCGGTTATACCACATTTCATACTAACGTATGAAAAGGTTATTTAAAATGATTTCTCAGAAAAAATTAAAATGAAAGGTTATAGACCTTTTTATACGTCTTTGAAACTAAATCTGGAAAGTCAAGACTATACAGGGTGTAAGGAAAAGTGTCATTAACCTTTAAACCATTTATACTCTACCCATCAAATTGAGCATCTTTAAATATGGGAGCAAACCTTTTAGAAAAAAAAACTGCTGTTCCATACGTTTGAGACGAGTATGTATTGCAGTTTAGTATGGAACAGTCGATTGTTCGTTGCGCTGACAGTTTTGCTCCCATAGTAAAAGTTGTTCAGTTTGATGGGTAGAGTATGTGCTTTATTATAAGCAAACCAAACAAATAATAATATAATAGCAAATAATTTTAGTCATTATACAGGGTGTAAAGACAAGTATCATTCAACCTTTTGCACCCTGACGACGTTTATATACAGAATGTCCAATTCCCAAATGGTCCAGAGGTCTACAGAAATCCAATGCCCCGTATGTCCAATTCCCACAATGTCGGCAGGTGCTAACACGAAAGAATAGAAGAGGAGGGTGCCATTTCCTTATTTTATGGGATTCAATAGTATCAGATTATCTCTTTTTGTATACCTAATTTTAATAATCAACCTAATAATATTGTATGTTAGACATCTGACTAAATGTGCTGATCTATTTGTAAATTACCATCTACTTACCCAATATGTACCACATTTATCGCAATAAAATTCATGTATGTATGTATGTATGTATATGCTCACGACTATATTCCCCGAGGGGGTAGTCAGAGATGTTCTGAAACCTCAGAGCATCCACGTTTCACCAGTAGTACCGAAACTCTGTCCAGTGTGACGGGGGGTGAGCCCGTCGCCACTTATAATGGACAGTGGGTACAATACATGCCTCGAAATTGAAGCATGCAGGTTTCCTCACGATGTTTTCCTTCACCGAAAAGCCAGTTGTGTTACAAATCGTACATAAATTCCGAAAAACTCATTGGTACGAGTCGGCCTGGACGGGTATCGAACCATCGCCTCCTGCACGGCAGGCAAGGTTACTCGCCACTGTACCACCACGGCTCGGCATAAAATTCATTTTATTTCTCTGCATGTAACTTTGTAGGTACTTAGGAAAACTTTAAATTTATCGATTGCTTGTCGTCCCCCACGTAAAAGCTGACTGAAAGAATCATAACTTTGTCACTATAAAGGATATTCAACACAACTTTCTAGCTCATGCCAATTTTGTCAAAAGTGGATTCAATGTACTGTTTTCATGTATACCCGAGACTCCATCTCCCTTTTAGGTAAAATTAGCGTGCGTTTGTATAGATCTAAAAGTTTTGAAAAACTCGGGAATGCGGTCGTGAATAAATGGTTAAGTGTGTTTGATTTGGTGCGAAGAGAATAGAGGGTATAAGTTACACAGATCAAATATTTATAACAAGTGAAGAGGTGTAATATAATAAACTAATTTATTAAGATAAACAAAAAACCCGAATGCATAAAAAACCGATTAACTGAAAAGAGAAAAACAAGCTCTATAATCACTAATAAGCTATAACAGCTTTAATTGAGCTAATATCATTTGAATGTTATTAGGTAGGTATCGCAAACGGGGACACAGACGATTTTTGGTTGGTTATAGGTTTGTCCCCGCCTAATATATAATAATAGAGCTTGTTTTTCTCTTTTCAGTTAATAGGTTTTTTTATGCAGTCGGGTTTTTTGTTTATCTTAATAATTTAGTTTATTTCATACTTTTTAGTTTTGTGTCGAAACGGTAACATAAAAGTACTACAATATATAAATTTTTGAAATCGTCAGATCACTAGCTTTCATTTGATACCCATATTGTAATATTAATGAAAAAAAATTGTATATATATTTAAAAAATTGTACATATTAAAATAATATATAGCCTATGTCACTCTCACAATTTTTACTAATCTAATAACACCTTATACGTTAAAATCCATCAAGCCGTTTAGGTACATACATACAAACATACATACATACATACATACATACATACATACATACATACATACATACATACATACATACATACATACATACATACATACATACATACGCTCGAAAAACATAACCGCAGTCGGGTAAAAACAGTCGACAACCGGAGAGGAAAAATGATCTGACCAGGAAGCTGGCATAGGTATATGGGTGTATGTGATCGGACACTTAATACGACATACGACAACTTCTTAAAACTATAATGGAAGGAAAAATAGAGGGGAAGAAAGGCAGAGGAATACCTAGGCAGAGTTCTATAGCACAAGTGAAAGAAAAGGTTGATGTCGTGTCGTATCAGGTACTTAAGGAACTGGCGGAAAAGCCAACCTTTATCTGACTATTTTGGAGTGAACTGACCCAAAATATCGCTCTAAATTGGCGAAGAAATTGGAAAATTAGTCTATGTCAGTCCTTTTGTCATAAATGTTACAGTTAAATATTTCAGTCTGTGTCTGATTAGGGACAAAACGTAGAAGGACGGAGATGGAAAAGAGTAGGGACGTGCCATATTTTACGAAACACAGCCCCCTATATACACAAAAAGTGAACAGGAATTGATTTATCTAAGGCTGGATATTATTTTATGCAGCAAATTGACATTTTTGGCCGGAATTTATAAAGATTTCTAAAGATCCGTAGATTTGCCATTGAAATCCGTAGATCCGTAGGCCAGGCAAAAAATCCGTAGATCTACGGATAAATCCGAAGGTACGCTGGTAGCTCTTAAATGAGATAATGAAAGGATAATGATGATGATGTTTAATTAATTTATTGCAATAAAATAGGCGATACCAAATTCTCATTTGACCTTGATCATTTCACCTTGTAAGCTCTCGCCTTGATACTGACTCTTGTTAATTAGCTATGGATATTTTAAACACCTCAATGACGCCTGCCACACATACGGAATTTCGATCCGGAATTCTGAATCATAATTACGATTGCAGAGGTATCAAATGCTATACAAAATCTCGATTGTCTTTTGTTGCTATTAAAATAAAATATAAAACTCCAAAACATAGTAGTGCATTTCTAAAAAGATTAAGTTATTTAAGTTGAATGTTTAGAATTTTGTTATCTTCTGGAATTTTTTTATTTGTTGGGAAAACTTTTATATGAAGTTTCAATTACAATTTTACATTGACACGGTCTTTACGACTTGAATTATTTTGTTAACACGTTTGTATAATTAACAGGGTATAATAAAGGAATCTTCAAAATAAAGATAATTTAGGTACTGGAAGATATGTATTACATACATTTTTTCCTTTTTCCAATAGGTACTTAAACGGAATTTTGTACGGCATTTTTATGATTATTTTATCAGTTGAATTTGTACAGAAATGAGAATTAAAATTTGTTTTTTTTTTCATTGTAGGTATTTTAAATCCACATTCCACAATGTCAAATATAATAAGTAGGTACTACATTTTAGCGCAAAATCGAATTACGAAACGCTCCAAAAACATCAAAATAGAATGTCATACTTTTAACATTGACCCCCATAAACCACGAAACTAATCAATCAAAACTAACCTCTTTGAATACGACATAAAAGCTAATTTGGAACAAATTCGCAAATAAGTGCATACATTTCGTTCCACGCACGTAATCCCCTGAATCAAGTCATTTTCAACTATATTACATTAGGTTAAATGTGTTAACATGTTACTTCTTACGTTGAGTAGAGCCTTAAGTAGGCAATATTCTGTATATTTTCAATACAATGTGCGAATGTGAATCGACGAAGCATATCTGTTGCTCAACGTTGCACAAGACGCGGCAGGGCTGGTCAATGTGGCCGAATCAAGGTCCGCATATCGCATAATACAGTATGACCACTGTTAGCTACTCGCAGATAAGCGAAAGCGACCCTTTTGAAACAAATGAATATGACCGTTTTTAATGATCATGTATTACAAGAAAAAACCAATCGCGTAGAATCATAATTTTTTATACAACGTGTTAATGAATTAACGCAAAACTAGAAAGTAGTTTGTTTAGAATAGAGAGCAGAATCGAATTATTATGTTTTCAACATAGGTATTTTTTTGTTCAACATTTTTAAATAATTTGTTCGTCAAATTTAAAATTTACTGAACCCGATCTCAACCCACCGCTCGGGCATGCTCACCCTACTTACTACCAAAACAAGATTCTTAAAATGTATACATGAGCACGTTAGCGCTTTCATTTATTGCTGAAATGATAATAAATCATTTTTGCCTAAAAACTTAAAATGCGAATAACTTTAAATGTTAACTATCAAAATAATGAAATTATTGTTTCAATCTAATTATTTTGTTATAAATCAGTTGGGGTGTATAAGGTTTTGCGCTTATTTATTAACACGTTGTATATCTAGAGATTTGGTGGGATTTTGAGATCAATTACTTGTCCCATGTCTACCCACTGCAGGGTATAATGTCCTCTCCATTATGCCATTTCTTAGTCCTATACTAGTCGCATCTAAGTACCAGCGATTGCCTTAATGTCAGAATCAGAATATACCTATCAGCCCACCTACCGGCTGGCACAGTTATAGCAAAGAGGATGCTGCTGGGCTATTTTGCCTGTCTTAGCACCATCTAATGTTTGTTTTTCAGGCCATTTGTATCGCTCACTGCCATTTTAATCCAACAGTTAGTTTTCGATGTCCGGAACTTTAGATTCGATGTTTGATCACGTTAGTTATAGTCTTTCAAAGGGCCCAGTATGCACCTTTGATAAAACAGCAAAAATTGAATATTTTCGATTAAAAACAATTAACAAAAGTACTTCTAATCGATTTTTTTTATGACGTCACTAGATAAACTTATGGTGAAAATGTGAGTATAAATACCAAAAATCGGAAACTATTTAAAGTTCTTCTCATACATGAAAATACGTCATCTTTGTGACGATTTTCTATCGAGTGAAGTAATTCCAATCGTGTGTTCGATTTATGATTTCTCTAGATAGTTTATTCAAGAATACTTAGGTATGACTTTGGTTTCGGTAATTGTATAATTCTAGTCGAAAAATTAAAAATAAGAGATGCCTTCACGGTATTTCGTCCTACCATTGCGCCTTAGCACGTTGGTGGACAGTAACCGGCTATAGCAGTCATAACAATAAAAGTTCTATTGTGTCTTGTTCACTGTCCACCAACGTGTTAATAGGTAAACCCAATTAGCCCGCAATTTTCTTAAATTTGGCCAACCCTGGCCTATACCCGATAACATCTGTACGCGTGTCGCAACTATTCGCATTCGAGATCTTTTTGTTTTACAATAGCCGTGGCAGTTTGACCTCTAACACCCGGAACTAAGGCTTAATATTGATAGTCCGATAATTACCCTAAAGGTTGAGGTAAAACGGATTAGTATTACGTAGTATTACTTATATCCGGATATCTATTGAAATTTTTTTCGAATAATTATTTTAAATTCAGAATCTTCTTTGAATCAAGTAAGCTCAAAAAAATTCAAACCAACTTCAAAACTAAAAGCTAAATTTTTTGAAGTCTGTTAAAAATATTACTCTCCATCGGGCGCATTCGGGTAAAAAGCAAATTCACAGTTACAAGCACGTACGCTGCTTTTAGGGTTCCGTACCCAAAGGGTACCAACGTTACCCTATTACTAAACCTACGCTGTCCGTCCGTCATAAATCTAAAGGGCTGTATCTTTTGAACCGCACAAGTTGGTCGACTGTTACTCGTTAACTTGGAAAGTCTACTTAGCGGTGATAGTTTTCTTTTTAACTTCGTTATATACACTACTGTCATGAATTTTTTCACGTATCCAGAATAGACGAGACACTAACAATTTTTTTTAGTTTAAAGCTTAATATTTCGCTGACGGATCCCTAAATCGAAAAATGGTTTTCCACACCCACAACATTTTTAAAAGATCGAATGGCTAAACTATAAGGGTTAATTGTTGACTTTGGAACCCTAAAAATAAGGGGGGTTTCGTTTATAGGAATTTTCATTTTGCTCTATCGTAAAATCGGTAAAAAATACAAAAGTCAAACTTGGTACGATACTAGCTGTGCAAACAAAAGAAAAAGAACTAATAATAAAAAAGTGGCCAAGTGTGAGTCGTTCTCGCGCTAAGGAGCCCGATGAAAAAAATATTTTTCTTCGCAATTACGGTGGTAAAGTAGCTGTCCATTTACTACAATGCATGCCAATACAATGCTTGGATAGTTGTATCCTCTTTGACTAATTATTATAAGGACTAGCCTTGCGGTAGCATTTCCCCTCCGCCACGGTATAAGCACAATTGATCTTGTGCATTTACATTCAATTTTACACCTTATCACTAAACGAGACAGCCTATAATTGCGAAATAATAACTTCGAACTTAGAACGTTTGGGGTTCACACGAGACTACTTATCATGATTTTTAACTTTCAAAATTAGAATCTAAAGTTATGGGGAATAAAATCAAAAGTTGCGGATTTCATGTTACCTCGCCCCCGCTAAAAGTGGCAGAAATGTTTGTTAGTAGAATTACACGCGTAACCAGTCCACATATAAATAGTCACAGTTTATCCTATATAAACATCTATCCAAGCTTTGTATTTAATTTTTAGCCCACTATCTTTTAGTCACTAAATGATGCCTGTTACAGCTTAAAAGTTCCATACATCCCCAACAGCACAAATGTCTACAAAATATCTAATAGATATCTAGTAGATATTCTGTGCTGTGTGGGATAATTACTACCCACCCCTCCTCATACCAAAACTCTTTTCGATTGAGCTATTTTTGATGAGGTTAGATTTTTATCCGTTGAAGAGTTTTAAATATCCGAAGCCCTTCAAACGGGTTTCCACCAAATACGGTTTACACAAACAACCACTGTGGGGACTTGCCACAGATGTCAACACCCACAAGTTATAGTAACGAAGTTAACAGATGGCGCTACGGTCGCACCCGCAAATGTGTGTACGTAACACAACTTGCGACGTCACATTAGTAGCTCGTTAGCCGCTACACATAAGGTTCACAATCGTATACAAGACATGAATCGCGCAAGAGAAATAATCACAGAGATTCGATATATATACAAGGTCCAACTAAGATCTGTTGGACCACTCTCACCGATCCCCGCTTCCCAACCCGTCGCGTAATCCCAGCAACGCCCATTGCCGAGGTCCGTACCCCCCTGGGGTGCCCCTTGGGCAGGTTGCTTAAATCACTGGTTCGGTGACCTACCAGGGCGCTTCGCCGTCACTGGTAAGGCCACCCCCAAAAGCCCGCTGTAAAAAGCAGTAAATGCTCCCTGAGCAAACTGTATATGACAATCAAAAAAAATAATAGTAATAATGTCTACAAAATATCTAATAGATATCTAGTAGATATTCTGTGCTGTGTGGGATAATTACTACCCACCCCTCCTCATACCAAAACTCATTTCGATTGAGCTATGTTTGATGAAGTTAGAGTTTTATCCGTTGAAGAGTTTTAAGTATCCGAAGCCCTTCAAACAGATTTTCACCAAATATGGTTCACCAAACAGAAAAAAAATCGTCCAAGCCTTTCAACGTCTAATATTAGTATAATTTATCGGCTGCACAAATAACGCGCAAGCGCTAAAGAACATGAACAAAACAAAAGCCTATTATAAGTATTACCACAGAGCACAAGAACTAATTCTCAAATGTTACAAATACCTACAAGAATCACTTAGTTTTCATCGCCTTGTGAAGCGTTGCATTGTTTAGATTTTTATTGCTTTTTACAAAACTCACGACCGTAATTCATTTCAGTGCAGTCATAAACTTTGCTACAACTTGCTGTAGTAGAAATTGACCATAGCAACTATAGGTATTCAGGTACAAAAGCAAGCAGCAAGCAATCAAGATAAGCAAGCAGAATAAATTAAACACGGTAAAATTGATATCATTAGCATCCTTTTAAACTAAGAGTCTACCCATCAAACAAAAAACTTTAATTATGGGAGCAAACCGATCGGAGCAAAGAAAAAATCTGCTGTTGCTATTGCATTTGAGTCGAGTAGGCATTGCAGTTTAGTATGGAACAGCTGATTTTTTTTGCTCCGATCGGTTGATGATTTAGTAATGTTTGTGGTTTGTCAGATTTTCGTAAAAATGTATACTTTCATCGCTACAATGGTTCAAAGATTTCCATCCCAATCTTAAATTAATCCTAGCATTGAAACTATACTACAATCTTTGACTATTTATATGTGGACTGGTTACGCGTGTAATTCTACTAACAAACATTTCTGCCACTTTTTGCGGGGGGCGAGGTAACATGAAATCCGCAACTTTGGATTTTATTTTCCATAACTTTAGATTCTAATTTTGAATGTTAAAAATCATGAAAAGTAGTCTCGTGTGAACCCCAAACGTTCTGAGTTCGAAGTTATTATTTCGCAATTATAGGCTGTCTCGTTTAGTGATAAGGTCTAAAATTTAATGTAAATGCACAAGACCAATTGTGCTTATACCGTGGCAGAGGGGAAATACTAACGCAAGGCTAGTCCTTATAATAATTAGTCAAAGACTACAATTAATGAAAATCTGACAAGCCAGTCAAAAATAGGTATACCTACTAAAATGACGTAGTTTAGTAGAGGTGAGGCGGCTCTGAAAGGATCAAGGTCATTCAGTTAGTTCGTTTGGTCATTCAGTTAGTTCAGGGGATACCTATTGATATCCAAAATATAATTAAATTTCGTTTGTATAGAGCGCGATAGAAAGCATATTATCCTCTTAACAATCGTTATAATTTTATTTTAACGAAGAAATACCTCAGTGTATCTAGTACAATTAACAAAGATTAGATTAAAACGATTACGTAAGTAACTTGGCCCAATATTATAATCGTAACTTAGATTAAATCTTGCCATTGCAATAAATAAACTAATCACTTTCCTATCTTAATGCAATTGCATAATTCTGACACAAGTTACTAACACTTAGCTATACCTATATCTAAACAAAACATTGTAGCATACTGACTGTGTATACAGGGTGTAAAATGTGTTACATACTTTATAGGGTGATGTGCTTCAAACCATCAAACTGATCAACTTTAACTATGTAACCAACAAAAATATCATTTTGGTCGAGCAACGATTGATGTTTTCTGTGGAACAGCAGATGTTTGTTCAAATTCATCTCCTTATGTAACCCATTTAATTTTACACCCTGTATAGTGTCTGTCTTAATATAATTATGCTGGCGGTTTTTAAGGAAATGATGAAACCATCAATCCGATCAACTTTCTTTATGGGACTAACATAGAAATCGCGAAAAATAATCTGCCCCCCATAGATTTGAGTCCAGTAGGTTGGCAGTTTTGTATGGAACAGTTGATAATAAAGTGAGCTAAATCCTATAAAGATGGTTGGTAGTTGTAGCAAAGTTCATGTCTACCCCGATACGAGGTTATAGCTATATGTATGTACGAGTATGTATAGGTAATCATTTAAACGTCAAATTAAAACCTACGCCTAACTATATGAAGTGCAAATTCGCTAACATAATAGAAAATTATAATTTAAGTATCAATTAATTAATGCGTGTTAAGTGGGCGTTAACTCACTCATCGTTACATCAATGTTTAATTTATGGACGTAGCATTGTGTCGTATTACACCAATCAAACAGTACCGATACCATTCTACATGATCGAAGCAATCATTGCTCGATTACACCGAGCGACACATACACACGCACTCTTACTGACCCCTACGTCTTACCATAGAGTAAAAGACAAGGGTCAATCCAACGCAATCAAGCAGATTAACGTATTTACTCTTAAAATACCCATTTTGAAAAATCTCATCTCTGTCGGAGATTGGGTGGAGGGGGGGTCGATAAATCTTCAAAATTTCCTCACGTAATTAATGCCCCCTTTAAAATATCCCACGACTACCTGCGTTCCTAGAAATATTTGAAAAAAACATACCCCATCTAAAAGTTGTACACTCCGAAACCATCTAAGTCATTTTGCAACACGTTCGTAAATGCGTCAGCTGTGAGACGAAGTCTAAAGTGTAGTAGGTAGTGTCACTACTGCTTCATTACTGTATTGGAGTATTGTATAGAAAGTGGGCTCGCCCACAAGTCTGTGTGTCTGTCATTGGTATCACTAACACCTATTACGCCCATTGTATCATATTTCATGATTATTATATTAGTCACTGATTATTTGTGTGTCATCTCATCTCCCTAACTGTTGGTTGAAGGTTTTTGTTTTAGCATAAAGGTCATAAGTTAGTAAGTTATAGCCTGTAGAATCCCACTACAGGACAAAGGCCTCCACTCACGAATAAGTGTGAGAGGAAGAGGGCCACCACGCGGGCCCATTGGTGGAGGCAAGTTAGTGGTCAACATGATGTTAGAAAATTTTCAAGCCGACTTAATAGGCCTCTGGCCTGGCTTAACAAATAGTTACAACGCCATCTGATAGAACTATCCGAGACCAACTGTTTAACGCTCGAGATGAAATACCACTCCCCACAAAATCCCCGGTCACCCATCCAAAGACTGACAGGCAAGGTTACTCGCCACTGGACCACCACGGCTTGTTTTGGTATCCTTTATCATTATAAATCACTGATTTCCACATTGGTTACTGGCTGAACCCAACTGTTACCTAAAACCTTTGACTAATTATTATAAGGACTAGCCTTGCGGTAGCATTTCCCCTCTGCCACGGTATAAGCACAATTGATCTTGTGCATTTACATTCAATTTTACACCTTATCACTAAACGAGACAGCCTATAATTGCGAAATAATAACTTCGAACATAGAACGTTTGGGGTTTACACGAGACTACTTTTCATGATTTTTAACATTCAAAATTAGAATCTAAAGTTATGGGGAATAAAATCCATAGTTACGGATTTCATGTTACCTCGCCCCCCGCAAAAAGTGGCAGAAATGTTTGTTAGTAGAATTACACGCGTAACCAGTCCACATATAAATAGTCAAAGCCTAAAACCGAACTAACCTAAACTCTACTCAGCACCAAAGCGCGAATCATTGACTTAACTTCCTCATTAGCAAACCACATTACGTCTTAACTCCGTTCAATGGTTGAGCGATAACTCATCGACGCGTGCTGTAAAATTTTACACGCAGACCTGCGCCGACGCATCTTGTAATACATTATTCAACTGATCCGTAATTATAATTAAACAGAACTATTTGTAAAAGTTAGTCGATATAACAATTAATTGGATTATGGTATTTAACTGAAGAGTTTTTATTTTAGAGAATAACACGTAAAAAACCTGGCAAAGTGCGAATCGGTCTCGTGCATCGAGGTTCCGTACCACCATACAGGGTCCTTCTTAATATGCTAATTCTTTTTTAAGGGGGTGATCAGACCGTCAAACTGAACAACTTTCTCCATGGCACCAACATCCAAATCGCTAGAAAAAAATCTGTAGTTCCATACATAACTGCAAAGTGACTTGAGCCAAACGTATAGGACAGGTGATTTCAATTTTGGTCCCGTAGTGAAAGTTGTTCAGTTTGATGGTCTCATCATACCCTTAAAATAGTGTCAGCACATTAAGAAGGACCCTGTACAATAATATTACAAAAAATTTTTGTTTCTCCCGGATCCTTTGCAGATGCCCGACACACACTTGATTGGTTTTTGTTATTTTGTTGTTTTACCATAGAGTATGTACTACAGTCATACCAAGTTTGAAGGTTGTATGTATCGTTTTTAGGGTTGAAAGCGCAAAGGGTGAAAACGGGACCCTATTCGTATGCCTACCCTGTCCGTCCGTCCGTCCTAGCTTCAGAGGGCTGTATCTTCGGAACTGTATTAGGTAGCCAGTTGAAATGTTCACAGAATATGTATCATTATATTGGAAATAATAAAAGGGGAAAAGGCGTGAGTTTATGTATGTATGTAATAAAATAAAAAATACTGAATAAGGTGAGTCCCCATACAGGTTTCCATACGATGTTTTCCTTCACCGAAAAGCCAGTGGTGTTACAAATCGTACATGAATTCCGAAAAACTCATTGGCTGAGTCGGCCTGGATGGGAATCGAACCATCGCCTCCTGCACGGCAGGCAAGGCATTTTCTATAAATATTACACGAAATCGATGAATCCATCATGCCGGACAACATCGTGCTTCCCATACTAATCGAGACAAAAATTGGAAGTCAACAAATTAAAATAAATAATATGATTAATGTTAAAAACTGAAATCAAAAACAAATCGTTATCAGTGTGAGAAAGTGATAGTAACACAGACCGGCCGGTCAAGGTAACGTTACAAGACTTGCGCCAAATACATACTGTCGACAAGAAAAGTATTAAGTAGGTACAGGACTAGCACGCTCTTATTCCTTAAAGATGAGAGTAGAGTGGCAAACACGACTGGACGACAGTTTGAGATGTTCTGCTTCAGCTCCATGCAGAAAAACTACTTACCTACAGCTTTAATTTAAAAAAAATTGTTTGCCTTCTCTTTCGAAAAAAAACGTGATATACCAAATTAGCGTATAAGCCTGTCTCGTTTTCGCGACAGTTATTATTTTAATGCCCGTTTTAGCTATTCTCTTTAGCTACGCTTCAGTAGTGTCAACTCATGGTACCCACCTACCGGTAAGCACTTTTACTCATGATTGTACATTCCAATTACAAGCCGCAGTTAGTACAGCTACCGTGCCGTTGGTACATCTGTCAATAACTATAGCAGGTGTCGTCATAACGGTTAATAACTATAATTGTATACTATAAGCTGGCCGGTAGTTGCTGAGGCTATGCAGGATGTTACAAAACAGTTTTTATAACGGGTTTGATTTAATTTATTTTATTTATTTAGCATAAAACCTTGTAACCTTGCCTGCCGTGCAGGAGGCGATGGTCGATCCCCGTCCAGGCCGACTCGTACCAAAGAGTTTTTCGGAATTTATGTACGATTTGGACGCACTGGCTTTTCGGTGAAGGAAAACATCGTGAGGAAACCTGCATGTTTCAATTTCGAGGCATGTATTGTACCCACTGTCCATTACAAGTGGCGACGGGCTTACTCCCCGTCACACTAAGTAAGTCGTGAGTATATGTATGTATTTGTGTATTTATTTAGCCTAACCTTTTCTTGTATGGTCCTTTTACCCTTATTCGAGAGCTCTATTCACACTACGACGAGTGAGCGCGGACGGGCGAGGAGAGTGCAATGTAAAATAATACCTATTTCAATACCGATAGAGTTGACAGAGAGAACGCCCATACAGGCCCCACGGGCGGAGGACGGACCTTTTTTTGTGAACTCTCATCATCATCACAGCCTATATACATCCCACTGCAGGCACAGGCACAGTGTGAGTACTGGCTGGTCGCCTGTACTGGCACAGCAATGACGTAGTTTTATATTTCATTCGCTTCGTCAAATAAAAGATGTCAAAAGGATCTTTTATGTAACGTAATTTGTGGTAACGAATAAAGATGTTATAAACTATTTGTAAACGTTCTTCGGAGAAAATCCCTCACAAATTGGTAGCAGAGCGTGGTTATTTACAAGTAAGAAAAACCATGACATCAAATACGAGTTACCGCAACATAGAACCGTTGACCAAATCAAACTATGATACTTGGTGCCTGCAAGCTCAAGCGGTCCTGGTTAAAAATGACTATTGGGACATCGTAAGCGGCGAGAAAACATTGCCACCAGATGCGGATGCGGCGGCAAAGTTGGTGTTCAATAAAGAGGACTTGAAGGCAAGAGCTGAAATCCTACTTTTACTGTCGCCTTCTGAATTAAAACAAATTAAAGCCTGCACGACATCTAAAGCTGTATGGGACAAGTTGAGAGCTACTTACCAAAGCACTGGACCTGCAAGGAAAGCTACATTATTAAAACAGCTGGTACTAAAGCGAATGACCACAGAAGAAGATATTCGTGACCATATAAATAACTTCATGGATATCGTGGACAAGCTCGCCGACATGGATATAAAAATACCTCCAGAGTTACTAAGCATAATGCTCCTTTACAGTTTGCCGACAACTTTTGAAAATTTTAGAATAGCCATTGAGTCTCGAGACACACTACCTCATCCTGAGGACCTGAAAGTAAAAATTCTGGAAGAGTACCAGGCCAGGAGTGGTAATGAAGAACCCGAAAGCTCAGAAGCATATCACGTCAAGAAAAATAAGCCAAGGCTATACTGCAAAAGCTGTAAAAAGAAAGGTCACGCTACCGAGACGTGTCGGGGCAAAAAGGAAAACACAAATGAGAAAGACAATCAAGGCAGGTACAGAAACTATAACGTTTGCCTGAACACCGCAGATTCATATGCAAATAAAGAAATATGGTGCCTAGATAGCGGTTGTTCATCTCATATGTGCGGCGACAAATCGATGTTTTCTACGATTTCCCCTGAAAATGGTACCCTAAAGATGGCATCAAATAAATATGTCAGTGAAATTCAAGGCAAGGGAAAAGTTACAGTCTGTACAAAGAAACAAGGCTACAACTTCAATGACACTCTCTATGTTCCCGATGTGTCTGTGAACCTTTTGTCTGTGGCCAAGATAACAGACAGAGGAAATAAGGTTGTTTTCAGTGAAGATAAAGCCTACGTCATAGAAAAAGACGGCGAGGTGACACTGACAGCGCAAAGAAAAGATGGGCTCTACTATCTTGAGTTTGAAAGAAAAGAGACTGCAAACTACACACCTAAAGAAGACGGTAACATCATGGAATGGCATCGCAAACTCGGCCACATAAACGAAAAAGATTTAAAGAAGATGGCTAAAGAAGACCTCATGCACGGTTTAAATTTAACTGATGAAAAGTTTGAAACATGTGAGACCTGCATTAAAGGAAAACTATCAAGATTACCATTCACAAGACATGATGACCTCTACACAACGGACAAGCTAGAAATAATTCATAGCGACGTTTGTGGACCTTTTGAGTGTGAGACGCTAGCTGGCTCAAGATACTACGTCACGTTCATTGACGATTATACTCGTTACTGTCACGTCTACTTCATTAAAAGGAAGAGTGACGTATTCAACATTTTCAAGGAATATAAAAAGGAAGTCGAGACGTTCCACAACAAAAAGATAAAACATCTACAAACAGACAATGGCACAGAATATCGCAACAAGGAGTTTGATGATTTTCTCAAATCGAACGGCATCCAAAGAAGGCTGACCACAATTTATACCCCACAACAAAATGGGATAAGCGAGAGAAAAAACAGATCCCTGTTAGACAAAGCCAGATGTTTGTTGATCGAGGCAAATGCACCTAAGAAGCTTTGGGCGGAAGCGGTAGCAACCGCTAACTACCTCATAAATCGTAGTCCTACCAAAGCATTGAATGGCAATATACCCTTCAAGAAATGGGTAGGCCGAACACCAAGTGGAAATCACCTTCATGTTTATGGCAGGACAACATTCGTCCTGAAAAAGAACAAACGAGGAAAGCTAACCCAGAATGCCAAAGAAGGAGTATTCATGGGGTACTCGATGACTTCCAAGGCTTACAGAGTATACATACCTGAAGATGATGACGTTTTGACGACCAGGGACATAAAAGTCATAGATAAAATGTATTTTAAAGAAAAAAGTCAGAACTTTGAAGATCTTACAAACGAAGTAGGACAACAAGATAATAAAAAGGTGCAACAAATAGAAATTGAAATAACAGAAAATAAAAATGAAAACATGTTTGAAAATCTGAACGATCAGGAAGATGACGTTTCTTCGCTAGACGGAATAGAGTCTTACGATAATGCATTGGAATATCCGAACAATCAAGAAGATGACGTTTCTTCGCAAGACGAAATAGAATCTCACGATGACGCATCAGAGATCGTGGAAACACCTGAAAATGGGAGGCCTCAAAGAGAAAGACATCCACCAGCGTGGACCAGAGATTTCGAAATGGACAAGACTGAAGAGAGTCACTTATTCTCGGAAATATCTTACATGTCTGACGAAAATGAGAATGAGGAATACTGGCATGATGCAATAAAAGCTGAGATAAGAGCACATGTTAAGAACGGAACCTGGAAAATAGAAAGAAAAAACAAAGAAGTTAAAGAAGTTGACTATAAAATGGTTCTAAGAAATAAAATAGGACCAGATAACAGCATAACAAAGAAGGCCAGACTCGTAGCACGGGGTTTTTCTCAGCGACCAGGTGTCGACTACAACGAAACATATGCTCCCGTTGCTAAACTAAGTTCGATCAGATCTGTTATTGGGATAGCAATGGAAGAAGGGTTAAAGCTAAACCAGATGGACGTAACAACGGCGTACCTGAATGGTGAACTAGAAGAAAATATAGTGATGAAATACCCTGACTATTTAGAAGAATATCTGACAGAAATCATGGTTGAAGAAAGTAAACAAAAAGATCTGATTTTATACAATAAGACAAAAAGTATGCTGAAAGATATAAGAAATAATCCAAAAGAGAAAGTCTGTCACCTTATAAAAGCTCTATATGGACTCAAACAGGCAGGGAGGCAGTGGTACAAGAAACTCGACACAGAATTAAAGAACATAGGTTTCAAAGCATCAGAAGCTGACCCATGTTTATACCTACTAGAGAAAAGAGGAGTTAAAGTCATAATAGTAATATATGTCGATGATTTATTGATTGCCTATTCATGTCCAAGAAAGCTCAAAGAAGTAAAGGACCTGCTAAATGCAAAATTTGAATTAAAAGACTTAGGGATACCGAAACGGCTACTTGGAATAGACGTTACCTATAAGAAGGGTGAAATTAAACTGAACCAAGAAAAGTTCATAGAAGACACTCTCAAAAAGTTCAAGATGGAAGATTGTAAAGCAACGACTACACCAATAGAGCCAGGTCTCATGCTTGAAAAGGGTAAAAGAGATGAAAGGAAAGATCTTCCCTATAAAAACTTAATCGGTACGCTTATGTACCTGGCGGTGGCAACTCGCCCTGACATAATGTTTGCCATAAGTTATCTCTCGCAATTTAACGATTGTTACGGAGAAGAGCATTATAAGTGTGCAAAAAGAGTACTACGTTACCTTAAAGGAACGAAGAGCACCGGTCTTACCTTCAGGAAGACCGGGCGAAAATTGCTTGGTATGGCAGATGCAGATTGGGGCGCATGCAAGCTTGATCGAAAGTCTTTTTCGAGTTATTGCTTTATATATGCTGGAACGTCCGTAAGCTGGATGTCCAAAAAGCAACGAAGCGTTGCCCTATCGACAGCTGAGGCGGAGTACGTTGCCCTAACCGAAGCTGCGAAAGAAGCCATCCATCTAAAGAGCCTTTATAAAGACCTAGGGGCTAACTATGACAACATAGTCGTATTAAATGACAACCAAGCTGCCCTCAAACTTAGTCAAAATGCGATGGTGACTTCGAAGTCAAAACACATAGACCTAAAAATGCACTTCATTCGGAACTGCATACAAGAAGGGCTAATAGATGTCAAGTATCTGCGAACAGAAGACATGGGAGCAGATATGCTGACAAAGGCTTTAGCTGGCCCGCGGTTGATGAAATTGCGGTGCAGCTTAGGACTCTCCTGATGACCACGACATTGCCGTGAAGAGGAGTGTGAGTACTGGCTGGTCGCCTGTACTGGCACAGCAATGACGTAGTTTTATATTTCATTCGCTTCGTCAAATAAAAGATGTCAAAAGGATCTTTTATGTAACGTAATTTGTGGTAACGAATAAAGATGTTATAAACTATTTGTAAACGTTCTTCGGAGAAAATCCCTCACACACAGGCCTACCCTCAGGGAGGGTGTATGGGCGTACATCCCCGGCTGAGTGTGTGCACCTATTCGTACGTCCTCTAATGCGTGCTATGTGTGAGTGCACCGACAGCAGCCGCAGCCGTTTGTTTGAAGCTTTCGTTCTGTAGGAATATTTATTTTTACGCACTTTCCTCTTCCTATCAGTGCGAGCGCTTAGTAATGTCTAGACTGTGGACAAAGATCTCTTCTCACGAATTAGGGCTAGAAACTTAAACTAGACTTAAACGAGACATTTAAGAATTTACCTATAAAAGTTGTCTGTAAATTGCGAACCGAGCTCGAAATTTTTCCATGGTTTTGTCTGGCTATTACTGTATTTCTTTGGGCAACAATTTCCTACCCATGTGTATAGCTCTACGGGCCGCCCCCCTTGACCCGGCCACTATTAGCACTTGCCCATTTTGCTCTTAGCAGAATACGCCCCTGATTGTATGAAATGACAGCAGCGTCCAAGGTGCTCTAAAACCGAGCCTGTAATATTGACCATCCCCAAACTTAACACCGTCGTGAGTTTATGTGTGTAAACAATACATTTCGGTCGTGAGTCTACATATTATAATTAACAGGTAACAGTAAACATCCGCATATATAAAAACACACACGAGATAAATAAGGAAACTAGCAAGATACAATAATTCTAAGATGATACGCAGTAATTCTATGATTACACGCAGATGAGTCTATCAAAAATAATTAATGGCTAAAATGAAGTCATTGCAATAAATAATTTGAGATAACGATCTCACCATCGTATAGTCTTCTATTGATGTTTAAAATACAAAACACAAAGTAATCATGTGCAATACTATATTATTTACTTTATTTTATTTTATAGTATTTGAGATACCAACAGCCTTAAATAAGTAATTTTACATTAGTAACTTATAATAAATAGAGGCCAATAACAGTTATCCACAGATTATCATTACACAAAATGAACGTGGTAAATGTTAATTGCTACTTTAACATTATAAAAGGTACTATAACTTTCTTAAACAGAATGAAAGTACAATTTTGTAAACTGTGAATAAAAGAAAATTTAAAAAATAAGAACGAACGATTAGCTAATGAAACAGTCTAAACAGAAAGAAACGCAAGCCTTGCCGGAATTAAAGGCCTACTTATAATAGGTAGGATAAAACACTGTTCACTGAGTTTAAGTTTAATAAAGAATTGAATTAGAGGATAATAATTAATATACAACAAGTTCAATAAGACAAAGTTATCTACATTTACATTTGACAAGGTGTGGTGGGGTGGGGTTTCAGAGTTCTAGAGTGGAGACCGCGAACTGGTAGGCGTAGTGTGGGACGCCCTGCTGCCCGCTGGACAGACGACCTAAAAAAAGTAGCGGGGAGCGATTGGATGAGGAAGGCCGAGAACAGAGTTTTGTGGCGCGCCTTGGGAGAGACCTATGTTCAGCAGTGGACGATGATGGGCTGATGATGATGATGAACATTTGACAAGATAATGTGAAAACATAAAATTAAGACACTCAAAGTTCCTCGTATTGTGTCCCATGTAATCGGGTCCCACGCTATAAATTGCAATATTCAAAAGCCAATCCAATATGCAAAATTACGACGTTCATACAAACGATCAAATTATGCAGTACAGATGCTAATAATTTAATCTGCGATGGAGTGTAGAGGCCATCAATTGTTAATGAGGTGCCCGTGGCATATAAAGCTTTGTTGAAGATTGTTCGAAATAATAGCTGGTCAGTGCTTCCTTGGATGGAGTACCGTTTTAGTGATTATTTGTCTCAATTGCTTTACAGCAAAGATGTCAAAATATTTTTACAAATAATTTTAATGTGACTCTAATGGCTAGTACTTCCGCAAAGGAGGCGACTGGATTTTCTATCCTCATCATCATCAACAGACTATCATCGTCCACTGCTGAACATAGGTCGCTCCCAAGGCGCGCCACAAAACTCTGTCCTCGGCTTTCCCCATCCAGTCACTCCACGCCACTTTTTTTAGGTCGTCTGTCCAGCGGGTAGCAGAGCGTCCCACACTACGCCTACCAGTTCGCGGTCTCCACTCTAGAACTCTGAAACCCCATTGGTTGTCAGTTCTTCGACATGACCAGCCCAATGCCACTTTAGATTGCTAATTGTCTGTGCTATCCCAACTACTTTAGTTCTCTGACGTATGACTTCATTTCTGATGTGATCTCTTAGAGAAACAACGAGCATAGCTCTCTCTATAGCTCGCTGAGCGACCTTGTATTGATGAACTAGTCCTA
Source organism: Agonopterix alstromeriana (assembly GCA_963924505.1). Taxonomy (NCBI): domain Eukaryota; kingdom Metazoa; phylum Arthropoda; class Insecta; order Lepidoptera; family Depressariidae; genus Agonopterix; species Agonopterix alstromeriana. The sequence continues at coordinate 4,050,949 of OZ004681.1, read as the reverse complement.
TCGTCAGCCTTAGTCAATTCGTTATCATTGGCCTTTCCATCTATAAAAGATGATTGAAGCACCGTCTTGGTGACATTTACACTCATGACTATAAATCCCGATACGAGAGCGACAGGTACAGCCGCATGTACGGCAAGTTAAAGAGTTTTCTGTGTAGTAATAAAGTCTAAAAGTACATTTTACAAGTTGGTCGACTATTACTCGTTAACTTGTAAAACCTACTTAGCAGTGATAGTTTTCCTTTTTTACTTCTGTCACCTTTCAACACTTTGTCGACGTGATTAATATGTATACCCATGTTAAATTACAGCTTTCTAGTACTAAGCGTCTCTGAGCTAAGCCGCGGACAGACGTACAGACGGACGGACATGGCGAAACTATAAGGGTTCCTTGTTGACTACGGAACCCTAAAAATTAGAAAAACCAAATGACTTCTCATGCGGTGTAGACTTTTTAGTTTTTTTTTCTTCTTAAATAGTCAGTTCATGAATAATAATATGGTTAAAAAGTTACACAAAGAGGCCCCTTAATATTTTTCTGCTTTATTATCTGCAAGGTTGCTCATCCATCTCGCGTCAACGCCATCAATAGATCCATTTCAAACATCAGATTCGGAAAATCCCTCATTATGATTATTTTAGCACAGATCTCTTTCTCAGCACCTCGCTGCCTCACACAGCTCGGGTAAAGCCTCACCGCACAAAGATTGGATCCCACACCATGACGCAATGTACAAAAGGTCGCGCCAACCGGTCCCGTTCGTCTGTTGCTCGTTTATTCTAAACGTAAACAATAAATATTATTATTTTAGACACGTAAACGTTTTTTATTAACATAGGTATTTTGGCCAGTAGGTTTGGGAAGGAGGTAGATAGACGACCAACACGTCGTTGGTCGGACGACATTGTAAGGGTTGCAGGTCAGAAATGGATCAGATTGGCACAGGAACTTGAGGAGTGATGCAATAAAATTTAGTCCTATAACAGTCGGTTGATGTGGGCCGATTTGATTGGTTGATTTTTAATTTTAATACTTCAACATTGTTTGTTTCACTAATAAACGTTTTTGTTACGTTTGCCTTTATGCCCAAGTTTTCCTGAGTTCGTTTATAGCCCGTAGGATCCCACTGCAGGGCAAAAGCCTCTTTTATAGTCCGTAGGATCCCACTGCAGGGCAAGAGCCTCTTTTTAGGAAAAGGGTGAGAGGGAATGGGTCATATTCCACCACGCGGGCCGAGTGTGTATTGGTGAAGGAAAATTAGTGGTGACCTTGTTATTAGACCTAGATAATTTTTCAAACCGCCTAAATAGGCCTCTACATAAACTCTCTACTGTTCAAGAACACTTTGAGGATAAAACAAAAAAACCGACTTATAACCAGCCTAAAGTTATAAACGTCCTACTTACTGAATCAGAATGCAGCGGACTTCGTATAACAGTTGGCACGAGCACTAGATTAGACAATAGTTGGCAGCGTCGTGTCAGAGATGCGCCGGCGCAATCACGTCCGCACGAAGCCTCCGTATTTAATCGTTACAAAACACTATCGTTCCGATTCTCACGCTATGAGATCTTTTAAGGGATATTTTTGAATAAATAAGCCACATACGTACTCACGACCCATAATCCCTTTCGGGGTGGTCAGAAGCTCTGTTAATTTTTAAGCATGCTGACTCACTTTTAGCTCACTGAAGGTTTCACAGTGACAGGGGCTTGTCTTTCGCCCACAAAAACACTGCACGAGAAATCTTATCTATTACTATATTAGGGATAAGGTTAGGCAGAGTTTTTATGGGCAAAAGGTTAGCTATAGGTCGCGGCTCAGATCTTGAGCGTTGTCCTTGATTGCGCTGAACCTTATGTACAAGGCACTATGCGCTATTTTCGTTTAAATACACACGTTCCAGCGCTCAAGATCAGTGCCGCGACTTATTCCATCATCAGCATCATCACCATCAGAGAGCCCTCGGCTGAACACGCCTTTTCCAAGGCGCCCTGAAAGAAAGCCCTGATTTTGGCCTTCCTCATTCAATCGTAATAGCTCCGAACTATGTATGACCGGAGCTACTGAGCCACTTGATAAACCTTTTCATCCAGAAACATTTAACGATCTTTGCCACAACCTGATTGGTAATTGTAGCAATGTTTCTGACCAGCTGGAAAGGGAATACGGTCATTTGTATGTTTGCATATAATCCTACTATTTATTTTCCGCATGTTTATAATACCTAACCTACCTTTCGAAGCACATTTGCCCTATTAATCTACAATATACAATATCTCAAATAATAATATTCTCTTTTCTGTAATTATGACTGCCACATATATATTTAAGAGCATACAAATTCTTCTTCAAGATGCTGATTCCCACGCTACTGCTGTCGACCCTGGCGCTGGTCTGTGGTGACGTCTCCCATATCCTGGAGCGCAGCACTGAGCCTCCACCACCGAGGCCCTACGCGTTCTCCTACACCGCCGGCAGGTATCCTGGACATGCTGACAGGTCACATGCTGAGGTCAGCGATGGCAGTGGAGTTGTTAGAGGTAAGGCGTTGATATGTCTTATCGTAGATATTTTATGAGTAAGAGCAAAACATAGTGAGGAAACCTGCATACGCTGAAGTAGAAATTCTGGTGTGAATGTGAAATCCACCAATCCGCATGTGTCCTAGTGTTCTTAGTTGGATCATGCATTTGTGCAAAACCTTTTCATTTTATTCTGAAAAGCGTTGCTTGTTGTAGAGTTTCTCCTTTACAAAAGTAGTTCATAAATTGTTCAGGATATTTAAAAGACCTTCCCCACTTAAAACTTCACTCATCTAAAAGTTTACGTGATCGCACATAATTGATAAATTAGCACCGCAACCTAAACTGGAATTTGACCACTAACAAATTCGAGCTTATCCCTTTTCTCTCCATCAGGCGAAGGCCTGTGCTCTGCTATGGATTGTCTACTAAAAGAACAAATTTTTGACTTTCAGGCACATTTTCCTACGTAGACCCTCGTCACCAAGTCCGCACAGTGGACTACGTGGCCGACAAGGAAGGTTTCCACCCAGTCCTGAGCGACGTCCCTCCAGAGCATCCAGCCGACTCAGAGTCCGTCGCGAAGGCCAAGGACCGTCACTTCCAGCTGTACAATAAGATTGCAGAGGAGCACGCTAATCATCCTTATGCTGAAGGTAACTGGATTCAAAATGATAATGATGATTGATTGATTGATTGATAATGATAGCATAGCATAGCATATGCTCACGACTATATTCCCCGAGGGGGTAGTCAGAGATATTCTGAAAGCTCAGAATAGGTATATAACTGTTAGGAGATGTAAGTTAGTCACGAGAGCTGATCTTCTTCTTATCGTGTAGGCGCAAGCCCTGGTGTCAGTATTTTTCAAACCTCCTTACGACCTTTAACGTGGTTTTTATGTAACGACTACTACCACCAGAGATTTTAGCCGGGACCAACGGCTTAGCGTGCAATCCGCAGCACAGACAATCAGGTGATTCAGCCTGCAATGTCCTAACCAACTGGGGATAAACGCACAAAGTCACACCCACGACCTCCGTTTCAAGATCCAAATGCTCTTAACCATTAGACCACGAGAGCTGATGAGGCTGCCTTTTATAATTTTTGCAATAAAGGATCCTTCGGATGTGTATTGGAATTCAATATACATCGGGCTCAAAGGCACAGAAAAGCGCGACACGATGGCTCTCGAGTTCCGGAGTCCACCGCCTTTGGTAGGTACGCTTCCAAGGCCGAGATTCAGAGACATATTTTGGACGTGACCTTAGTCCAATTAGGGTCGAAAATGTATGGATTTGGACATCCGGGAGTTCGAAGTTTCGAACCATCCTATGTTCGTGTAGTCAACATCCGATATCAGACATCGAATTTTTGACTACATAGTTTCAATCTTGGGTATTTGCAATGAATCTGGCATGCTTTGATAGCATGCCAGATTCAGCTTCAGCAGAATCTCTAAAGAACTTCAGCCCCACTGATCCACCTTTTATGCTTCCAGAAGTAACGCCCCGACAATCAGCAGCAGTCGCATATGCTTCAGCAAAACACGCACAGCTGTTCAAGGTTATCGCGGAGCAACACGCGAGGATAGCAGCGGAGAGAGAAGCTCTTCAACGGGAGGAAGAGGAGAAGCAACACCTGCAGGACCTGGCTCACTGAAAACGTTTAGATTTAGTGATGGCGCTAGTTGGTTGGTAGGATCTGTTCCAAGATTTGCTTCTAGGAAATTGCACAATATGTATGGTTAAAAAGTTGGACTGCATTTGGGACAGATTGTTCATTTGTTTTCTCTGTATCTGTTTTTTTCTTCAATCAGTCTTGTTGTGTATGCAAATGCTTATACAGACGAACATCTTCTCCGTATCGTGTGGGCAGCATGCCCTGGTATCAGAGTTTTCTCAGACCGCCTTACGGCTTCTGACTTTTTTTTTATGTAACGACTACAACCACCAGAGATAGCAGCCGGGACCAACGGCTTAACGTGCCATCCGAAACACGGAATCATCTTTCTTTTGAGACAATCAGATGATTTAGCCTGCAATGTCGTAGCCAACTGAAAAAAACGCACAAAGTTGCATACTAGGTGTCCCTCATGGGAATCGAACCCACGACCTCCGTGTCAAGAGCCCAATGCTCTTAACCATTAACCTACGGAGGCACACGAACTCCAGAAAGGCATCTTAGTAGTTCTCCATCTTCTGTCTTATTGAATCTCTTGAGATGTTATCAATCTGTACAATAGCACCCGGCAAAAGCATCCAGCACGCTGAACAGCCATTTTAACAAAGCTGTGTTGTGTCTTATGTCTTTTACTATGAGATCTAGATGTTCATGTTCGATCAAGGAGTATTTGCCAGCAATAGTTCAGGATGGATCTCTTATACAACGTGTTAATGAATAAGCGCAAAACCTCATACACCCCAACTGATTTAAAACAAAATAATTAAATTGAAACAATAATTTCATTATTTTGATAGTTAAAATTTAAAGTTATTCAAATTTTAAGTTTTGAGGCAAACATTATTTGTTATCATTTCAGCAATGAATGAAAGCTCTAACGTGCTCGTGGATACATTTTAAGAATTTTGTTTTGATAGTGAGTAGGGTGAGAGTGTCCGAGCGGTGGGTTAAGATCGAATTCTGTAAATTTTAAATTTGACAAACAAATTAATTAATATTTTGAAAAAAACTACCTATGTTCAAACCATGGTAATTCGATTCTGCTCTCGATTCTAAACAAACTACTTTCTAGTTTTGCGTTAATTCATTAACACGTTGTATATGCCTCTAGCACTAATCGTAATTTTTTAAACACTTATATTTCAATTATTTATAAAGATGTGTAAAAATTAATTTCACAATAATTTTTCATCATCCCAATTCTTTACAAAATAGTGCATGGACACCTAACTTATTTTTGCAAGTCTTTGATAGCCAAGAATGTTCTTATTTTAGGTAACGACCGGCAGCAAATCATTTTGCTGCTGGTGTTATTGTGCCTTTTCCTTGGGTAACTTTTATTCCCGTTCCTTCTCCACCAAACTAGCGCCAAGACTCGATACCCAAAGAACTTTTCGAACCATTCGGAACTGTATTATGTATTCTGTTCTAAAACAATGTTTATTTTACAACTTTTATGTTAAATAATATCGGATACGACACTAAGGTGTGTGAAACATAGAAAATGAAAGATTAGGAAAAGTTTAGTACTTTTTGTTAAACGTGGTAAACAGCAAAGAAAGGAAAAATGACTATATTCTTAAATTCGTATAATGAAAACGATTAATACTCTTTATGCCATATTAAAATAAAATTGTATCTTGTATGTATTCATTAGGTATTTTTTTGTATTTTTGTAATTTTCATAAAAATCGCCAAATCGAAAAGTAAATAAAAGTAATTTAATGTTATTCACATTCTGCATTTTAATTATTTGTTGTGGCCGACGATCTGGTACCTTTTCTAAATAACTTTACAACATCATCATCATCCGGCGCACTGTAGGGTCTCGCCCCTCTTGCGAATAAAAGTGAGAGGGAACGAGACTAATAATATGTGTATGTAAATCATTTTAAAGCTGTTCATAGACAGAAGTGCATGCAACGCACATGCCACGCGTTAAATGGATACTCCACCAAGAAGCGGGTCTAGTGTGGATTTGAGGAGGAAAGTTAGTGGTCAACTTGCTGTCAAAGTATTTTCAAACGACTTCAAAGGCCTCTTATCTGGCATAACAGCGGGTATAGTGCCTTAGATAACACTAAACGGGACTTAAAAAAAGTATAACAAGAAAATAGTGTAACTGATAAAATATTTATTAAGTGATCGAAAGTCGTTTGGTAGAGCTGGAGTCGTAAAGCCTTTGTGTTTAAGATGTGCTGTCTGTAACAATAGAAATAATACGTTATAACCTGTTAAATACCACTACTAGTTAATGCCGACACCATATTAGGGCTAACTGGCCACGCTACCAAAGCTACAAAACGAGAAATGCGTCATGCTCGCATGGCATGCGTAAAGTAAGACTCTTTTCTTGTTTTCACGTTTTCTGGGGGTAAAACGGCATGCTAGGGTTGCTGCTTTATTCGGGACTATTTTAAAATTACCTAAAATAAATCTAACTTCCAAAAAAAAAAAAAAAGTTGACCGTGAAACAATAGAAGCTATGCCTTTTACGTTTGCATCTAAAAAAACGACTCAAGTGGTAGATAAAGTGTTCTTTTTGGGATTCAGTGTCAAGCCAGCACTATTGGCTTGGTATTGTTTATTTTTTATCTTGGCTTGGCTCGACAGGCTTGGCTTGGCATGGAGTAGATTCTGTACAAAAAGTTTTTAGTTTACTTACACAAGGTGTTACAAAAATATAAATAAACATTTAAGGCGGTGATTTAGACCAACAAACTTAACAACTTTCACTATGGGAACCAATTTCGAAATCGTGAAATTAAAATCGGATGATCCATACTACACTACAAATCTACTAGAGCTAAATGTATGGGAAAGCAGATTTTTTTTGCGATTTCGATGTTGGTCCCATAGTGAAAGTAGTTCAATTGATGGTCTAAACAATCGCCTTAAAAGTTTTAAATGTTTATTTTTACTTTTGTAAAACCTTGCATTTTCAACCGTTGTAACTCAAAACCATTCTAACATGCTACTTACTAGATGAACCACCATCCATAGGTGGAGAGCCAGGTGGTGGGCCTGATGGGGGTCCTCCGGGACCACCCCCGGGGGGTCCTCCGTGCATGGAGGCACTCTTCCCTGTCTCCTTCAACCTGGCAGGGTTAGCGCCCGTGCTCATACCGCACTGGAACACAAAAGACAATGCGGGTTTTGTATGGAAGGTTGGTTTCGATGTTGTTTTTAGCGCGGCCATCAACCAAACTTGAATATTTTAGTTCAAAATAAAGTAACAAACAAAACTTGTTATTACATGTATATCATTAAACTCAGTCTGAACGGAGATTGCTTGAAGTTGAAAATATATTCATTACGTTTACTTCAAGCCTTTATATCTCCGTTCGGACTGAGTTTAGAGATATACTTGTCATATAGTTTTGTTTGTAATTTTATTCATGATTGATTGATAGCCGCGCTAAAAAAAGAGGCCAAAATAAAAAAGGCGCCATTTTTAGTCATTGGCTTTTCATTTGTATACCCTTCTCGATTTTTTTAGCAGCCGTGGTGGTCTAGTGTCGAGTAACAATGCTGCCATGCTAGACGCATGCATGCGATGCGATGGTTCGATTCCTGTCCAAAACGATTCGTTCCAATTGTTTTTCTGAATGTATGTACGATTTGTAGCACTGGCTTTTCGGTGAAAGATAATGTCGTGAGGAAACTTGCAAGGTTCGATTTCGAGGCACGTATGGACTGTCCAATGACTGATAGACCATGTCAGTTTTTGTACTGTTCGCATAACTATAGTGCATATTACAATAATACCTGCATATTCATGCATATTCATTTTTAGCAACCATACCAGACCTTTGAACGGTTGTAACTCCTAAACCGACTGGAGTAATGCAGGCAGACCTGGTCCATCCCCATCATAGAGATGCTCTACACCCTATGAATACTGAATCATTCTTGCAGCTGATGGTTGCCAAAATTCCTCTTATCTCTTATACTATAAGCAGTAGCGTTATAAAACAGCAAAATTTTTTCGGAAAAAAAAAAACTTACCACAGCAGCGAAAACTAAAGCCACTATAGCAAAAAGCACACCAAAAACCTTCATTTTGGTCGATCTACAAGTCAACTGATGTCCTCACCATCCGACTGGTCGTTTTTATAAAATACTCATAGACTTCAACACAGGAAACCGTTGGATTGACAATAATTATAACAGTGATTGTGGTGCTATAATAAATGTGTAAATTATATAATTTTCAGAAGTAGCAGACCGTTGAAATCGTTCAGAACGTACCATTTAAAATGACCTTAGTGTAGAAATATGCAAAATTATAGTAGGTACATACGTGGTGTTTATTGATTGATTATATTTATTTACCGGCCTTTATAAGTATTTACTTGTAAATACTACTATTATAATATCTATGACATAGGTAACAACTAATAGTCTTTGACTATTTATATGTGGACTGGTTACGCATGTAATTCTACTAAGAAACATTTCTGCCACTTTTTGCGGGGGGCGAGGTAACATGAAATCCGCAACTTTGGATTTTATTCCCCATAACTTTAGATTCTAATTTTGAAAGTTAAAAATCATGAAAAGTAGTCTCGTGTGAAACCCAAACGTTCTAACTTCGAAGTTATTATTTCGCTATTATAGGCTGTCTCGTTTAGTGATAAGGTGTAAAATTGAATGTAAATGCACAATATCAATTGTGCTTATACTGTGGCAGAGGGGAAATGCTACCGCAAGGCTAGTCCTTATAATAATTAGTCAAAGCTAATAGTAGTGTAGCCCCGGGAATTTTTAATTACCACCAAAAAGATTACCGATTGCCATTTAGAAATTTTTGTAAGGTACGAAATTACTAATATAACTAAATAAACCTAAGTATTACAGATCACAACCCGCCGTAGAAAAAAAAATGACCGAAATTTTTAAAATACAAGGTAGCCGGGCTTTTCTATACTGTCATCTTCTTCATCTTAGTTCACTACCCATACGTAAAATAAAAGTAAGACAGTCTAAATTTGCCATATAAAGATATAATCTAGACCAATCAAAATTGACTTTTTCATCTGGTCTTACAGCTTTACATGACAACTTTAGACAGCCGTACCATCACGTATGGGATTGCATTTATAGAGGCCCATGTCCAACAGTGGAGTTCTATCGACTGATATGATGATGATGAACAAAGGAATAATTATCTACAGGGTCCAACTTAATATGCTGACAGTTTTTAAGAGGATGATCAGACCATCAAACTGAACAACTTTCTCTATTGTTGAAATCGCGAAAAAAAAATCATCTGTCCCATACAACTGGGTCGAGTAAGATTTCAGTTTAGTATGAAACAGCAGATTTTTTTTTCGCGATTTCGACACTGGTCCCATAGAAAAAGTTGTTCAGTTTTATGGTCTGATCATCCCCTTTAAATAGTGTCAGCATATTAAGAAGGACCCTATACAACGTGTTAATGAATTAACGCAAAACTAGAAAGTAGTTTGTTTAGAATCGAGAGCAGAATCCAATTATCATGTTTTCAACATAGGTAATTTTGTTCAAAATATTAAATAATTTGTTTGTAAAATTTAAAATTTACTGAACCCGATCTCAACTCACGGCTCGAGCACTTTCAACCTACTTACTAATAAATCAAGATTCTTAAAATGTATCCATGAGCACGCTAGCGCTTTCATTCAGTGCTGAAATGATAACAAATAATTTTTGCCTCAAAACTTAAAATACGAATAACTTTTAATTTTAACTATCAAAATAATGAAATTATTGTTTCAATCTAATTATTTTGTCATAAATCAGGTGGGGTGTATGAGGTTTTGCGCTTATTCATTAACAGATTGTATAACCAAAATGTGCATGGATTTCGAGTGCCAATGTTGATCACGAATGTGCATATTGAAGATCCATGCATCCTAAAATCATCAGTATAATTCATTGTTTCATTGCAGTGTTTTTTGTAGTCTATCTATTTAGGCTATGGGGTAGATAGAGAAAGTAGGCGCGCCAGTTTAAAAGGTTTATAAATACGTACCAATACCGGTATTTGCCTAATATCATAAGACCTAAGGTATTGCCTTGAGGGACAACAAATGAGAAATCGTTCTCTTTTTAAAATATTTCCATTTAGTCTAACTGGTGGTACGGTAATCCAGCGCACCTCTGATCACAGCGAAGACCATTGCTTAGTGTTATATTTCATAGGTCTCACTTATGGATAGCAGTCGCCGGAGCGCGCTGATCTAGATCAGCGGCACCATGTCATCCGCGTAGCTGATGTTGATGACATTAATGCCATCTATCGAACATCCTGCATGCATGCTGCTGAAATCAACAATCAGCTGGTCCTTGTACAGGTTGAAAAGCTTCGGAGACGTCAGTCTCCCTGATTCACGCCGCATTCCAAACTGTACATGTCCGAGCAATTTCGCCTGTTTGATATACCAGTGCCTAAATATTCAGAGTATTATCATGGCGTAACCTAATGCTCTAAAGTCAAAGTCAATATAATTTATTAAATATAGGAGCTTGAAACACACTTATTAAACGTCAATTCTTTTTTTCAAGCTACCACCGCATCGGAGCGTGTTGTCGCTGTAGAGACGATGCATCCAGAAACTCTACAACATAATAATAATAATAAAATACCTGTTCTACTAAATTATTTTGCTTTATCAGTATATGTTTACCCTGTTTTTGTTCCTTATAAAATCTGCTGTTCCATATGAGTCAAGTATGTGTTGCGGTTTTGTATTTAACAACAGAGTTATTCACGATTTCTGGTTTGATATAAAATAAATATCTTGGACATTGTCACACAAATTATCTAGTCACATTTAAAGTACCAGAATCTAGCCTGGACTTGTATTATGATGACTAGACAACGATATAGAATACATATATAGATACAACCATCCATGACTCGGGTAAAAATATTCATATTCATCATACAAATATTTGTCCCTTACGGGATTCGAACCCGCGACCCTCGGCACAGCAGGCAGGTTCACTACAGACTGTGCTATCGGGCCGTCTAGTATGCCATATCATTGTAATGTTGTTGTAAACTACCCCTTTAAATATCACCACACATTTCTGTTATACCCTGTTTACAGTGTGTAACAAAACACCCGAGTAATACTTAAGGAGGTGCTTCATACCATCAAACTGAACAACTTTCACTATGGAGTCAATGTCGAGAAGAAAAAAAAAAACTGCTATCCCAAACATTTGAGTCAAGTAAGTACTGCAGTTTTGTATGAGATATCCGATTTTTTTAATTTTTTTCGATGGCTCCATAGCGAAAGTTGTTCAGTTCGGTGGTCTGAAGCACCTCCTTAAGTATTACTATGGTGTTTTCTTACACCCTATCTATCTATACGTATAGTAAATTGTAAAATAAACAAGATAAGGTCAAGCGACAGGTCTTGTCGCTCCCGAATTGGCTGATACAGCCACGAATGTCGGTAAACAGATGTAGTTCGAAACATTTGCATAGATGGAAAAGGGTTGGTATTGTAAATATAATTTGCAAAGTTTTCATTTGTTATAAGAGATTGACGTACTTTTTGTTGTCATCAACTGCAAGGTTGATTCATTATTTATGGGCGAAGAGCATCTCTGTGATGGGGATGCACTAAGTCTGCCTGCATAACGTCGGTCGGCCGACTTGAATAACAGATCATGCCAGTTTTTTTACTGTTCACAAAGCATATTACAATAATATCCTATGATCAGCCTTGCAGCTGATCGTTCATTTTTAAATGACCTTTGACAGGCTATAACTCCTAAACTGACTGAGGTTATGCACGCAGACCTGGTCTATCCCCATCATAGAGATGCACTACCCCTATGAATACTTAATCAGCCTTGCAGCTGATGATAACAAAAAGTATGTCTATCTCTTATATTAATTGATCAAGATTAGGAAATGATAGGAAGAGGCTAGGTGGCGCGTTGCGGAGAGGTATGGACTCTCAGTCTTGAGGTCCGGGTTCGAATCCGCACGGACAACATTCCACGTACCAATTAGTTTTTCTAACTTATGTACGTAATAACGACTGCTCTCAAACGGTGAAGGAAAACATCGTAAGGAAACCTGCATATGCTGAAGAAGAAATTCTGATGTGTATGTGAAGTCTACCAATCCGCATTGGGCTCGCGTGGTGGACTAACGCCCATTCACCCTCCCTGAGGGTAGGCCTGTTCCCTGCAGTGGGACGCATATAGGCTGATGATGATGAGGAAATTATTCAGAAGAAGAAATAAAATGAAATATTGTAACTGATAAAGATTTATTTAATTATCGTAGTCCGTTTGGCAAAGCTGAGGTCGAGAAGTCGTAGCGACTAGCCGGAGCCTGAAATAATACAAAATACTAATCTATATTGCGGGTACGCATTAAAACACTAAGAGAGCATCAGTACCGTGGTGAATTGTGGAAAGCTATGGACACTCAATCACGCAGCTTTGAGTTCGAGTCCGCATGAATGGCATGCTTTGCCTGTCTTCTCTACAACGGAATACCTTCCGACGCGGTGGTAGAGTCAAAAATGACGTCAGAAATCTATCCATGTGATATTATTTTGAACAAAACATTTTGAGTTTGAGTTCGGTTTTTTAAGGGGATGATCAGACCATCAAACTAAACATCTTTCTCTATAGGACCAACATTGAAATCGCGCAAAAAGAATTGCTGAATTGCTGACTATAGATTTTTTTCGCTATTGGAAGTTGGTCCCATAGAGAAAGTTGTTCAGTTTGATGGTCTGATCAATAATCACCTTTAAAAACCTCAGCATATTAAGTTGAACCTCTGCAAACTGAAACGGTGAATTTTATTCAGACCATCAAACTGAAAAACCTTCACTATGGACCCACCCTTAGGAATCACGAAAAAAAACAGCTACTCTATACAAAACAGCTGTAGGTCGACACAAATGTATGAAACAGCGAATTTTTTTTCACGTTTCCTATGAAGGGTGGCTCCATATAGTGAAAGTTGTTCAATTTAATATTCTAAGTTCACCGTTTCAGTTTGCGGAGGGCTGTCCCGTACACCCTGTAGATATAGGCTGATGATGATGATGATTCTTGAGTCTGATGGCGATGGTACTTACCGGCGGCCGCTGTAGTAGCAGCAGCTGTCGTAGTTGTTGTAGCTGCAGTAGTAGATGCTGGTGGCGGAGGACCACGTCCGTTGCAGCCGGCACTAGGGATCTCCTTCAAACCGGCAGGGTTGGCACCGGTGCTCATGCCGGACTGGAATGTCAAGTTACTTGTAATATTACCGTTGGCGCGCTCCATACAAACGAAGACTGATCATATTTTCAATGCCAACCAATTTAAGTCAAAGACATTTTGCAGAAACTATCTAGAAACAAATCTCTATGTTTGTATGTTGTCCGGTTTTCGTTAAAATATACAATATTGTGTGGGGTATCAAATGAAAGCTTATAAATACGAGTCTAAAAATATATTTCTTAAATTTTTCTTTGAAACTTTGTAGAACAAAATTTTTCAGTAAACCCAGAAAAATAGCTGTCCCCACCGATATTTCAAAAACTAGAGCCACATAAAAACTGAAAAAAATTACGCACATTAGAAATATGGTGTAGATGGCGGGAAAATATTCAGGCTGGCACTAACTTGAATATTTTTATTTCTATGCGCAAAAAACAAACACCAGTGTAAAATAATCTTCAGTTTCTATGTGACCATTTACTAAGTAAGTGTCAATTTATAGTGGTGGTTTTCAAAGACCTATTTTAAACAACTGAAAGTATGGAACACGAATTGCCCGAGTCCCGACTCGCACTTGGCTGGTTTTTTTGTGTAGTTACCGACTACTATAGTGCCGTCAATATACGACAAACATAAGTAAATAGAAATCAGAACTTACCGCAACAGCAAAAACTAGAGCCATGATGGCAAAAAGTACACCAAAGAACTTCATGTTTGCGCTTCCAACAAAACAACTTAACTGGATGTAGACCATACCTGTCCCGCCATTTTTATACCAGCTCTTGTAAATATTAAGTTGTAATTATCATAATGTTCCATTATAGTAAATGTGTAAATTCGATAATTTTCAGAATCAACGGGGCGTGATAATCGTTTAAAATCGTAATTTGTTATATATTCGTGTTCAAATTATTTTTTCTATCGCTGATTGTAATTTTACAAGTCATTTCAATGTTGACAGCCTTGGTATCGGTTCCAAAGCCTCGTGCTTTACATACAGGATGGTCCAGACCAGCATAGGTAGCATGGCACCGTGATATATTTTTATCAACATAAAATGTATTTTTATTGTGGGTAATTTAATTAATTAACTGTAGTACTGTCAGCTCCCTGTACCTATGACCCAATTTTTTTGTAACATATCTCAGGGTTGTAGCTGATGTCAATAACACAGGCAGGTTGTACCTGCCTTTTGATGATGTCAGCTGTATCTACGAGTAACAATATTATGATCCATACGCATAGTCTACCAATAGTACCTAAATAGTCAATAGTACCTAATTCATAATGTAAAATGGTTTTTTTATGTGACTTTAAATTTTTAAAATATATATATACAACGTGTTAATGAATTAACGCAAGACTAGAAAGTAGTTTGTTTAGAATCGAGAGCCGAATCGAATTATCATGTTTTCAATATAGGATTTATTTATCAAAATATTAAATAATTTGTTAGTAAAATTTAAAATTTACTAAACTCGATCACAACCCACCACACGGGCACACTCACCCTACTTACTACCAAAACCAGATTCTTAAAATGTATTCACGAGCACTCTAGCGCTTTCATTCATTGCTGAAATGATAACAAATCATTTTTGCCTGAAAACTTAAAATGCGAATAACTTTAAATTACTTTAAATTTTAATTATTAAAATAATGAAACTATCGTTTCAATCTAATTATTTTGTTATAAATCAGCTGGGGTGTATGAGGTTTTGCGCTTATTCATTAACACGTTGTATATACAACGTGTTAATGAATTAACGCAAAACTAGAAAGTAGTTTGTTTAGAATCGAGAGCAGAATCGAATTATCATATTTTCAGCATAAGTAATTTTTTTTTAAATATTAAATAATTAGTTTATAAAATTTTTAATTTATTGAACTCGATCTCAACCCACCGCTCGGGCACTCTCACCCTACTTACTACCAAAACAAGGTTCTTAAAATGTATACATGACCACGTTAGCGCTTTCATTCATTGCTGAAATGATAACAAATCATTTTTGCCAGAAAACTTAAAATGCGAATTACTTTAAATTTTAACTATCAAAATAATGAAATTATTGTTTCAATCTAATTATTTTGTTATAAATCAGCTGGGGTGTATGAGGTTTTGCGCTTATTCATTAACACGTTGTATATATACAACGTGTTAATGAATAATGAATAACAAAATAATTAAATTGTAACAATAATTTCATTTTTTTGATAAGTAAAATTTAAAGTTATTCACATTTTAAGTTTTGAGGCAAAAATGATTTGTTATCATTTCAGCAATGAATGAAAGCGCTATCGAGCTTATGGATACATTTTAAGAATCTTGTTTTGCTAGTGAATAGGCTGAGTGTGCCTGTGCGGTGGATTGACATCGAGTTCAGAAAATTTTAAAAATTACAAACAAATTATTTAATATTTTGAAAAATGTAACCTATGTTGAAACCTTGATAATTCGATTCTGCTCTCGATTCTAAACAAACTACTTTCTAGTTTTGCGTTAATTCATTAACACGGTGTATAGCGCTATCACACCTTCGCTTTCTTTCTATTTGCGCGCGAACGAACGAGATAAAAGACGTGATACAGCCTTATCACGTGTAACATGCTACGGCAACAGATGAATAGGTATATTTTGTTTTAAGGTCGCTGGCTTGGGGACCCACTAGGAACCGCTAGGAAAAATATCGGCTCCCACCCAATTATAAGAAAATTGTTCACCTCTATCTCTATTGTTGAAATTATGGGAGAACAATATCTGATCTCTTCTTATCTTATCTTGTGGAACATTAAAATTTTCAACCGATTGTGGTGGTTCAAGTGTGCGTTTTGTGCATAAAATGATATCTAAATATTTATTACCAAACAACTTCAAGCACATTGCTATTTATACTGGAGATTGGCAAAATCATCACAATTTAAAGATTAGAGGAGAACAGGCTGATGATGATAGTGAAAAGTAAAACTTCAACAATCAGAAAACATTTCTTTATTCTTTCTACCTTTTCACCAATATCCATAGTTACTTATAATATATTCATGGGACGCAGCCAGAGAGTGTAAGGGAATTAGGGTGTAACAAAACACCCTAGTAATACTTAAGGTGATGTTTCAGACCATCAAACTGAACAACTTTCACTAAGGAGCTCACATCGAGATAAAAAAAATCAGATGTCCCATACATTTGAGACTTTAGGTACTGCAGTTTTGTTGTTATGTAGAATCACCCAATAAAATAGCTTCATTCTATCAAGCGAGGAAAACTGATCTTAGGTAACGCTTAGAGTAGAGATTATCCATACAAATATAGGTACAGTATAGAGTGAAACTATAGGGGTTAACGCAGACAAGGTCTGTTTTAAATTCCTTGCTTAAGACCGTAAACCAAAACAAACTATTTTTAGCATCGGAGTTGACGGAATGTTATTATCGCGATATCGCCGCATTATTGACGCGATATTTCTGAGATCAATTAGTGTCGCAGTGGAATCGCGGCGATAACACTCAGGATACGTCTTCGCGGCGGTGCTGTTGTGACATCGCTTACGCTCAAATATCACTTGTAATAAGTTTATTTGGCCACATACTGAACACTTACAAACTCGTACTGACAAGAAAGGGCTAGGACGTGTATATGAGTGCAAGTGAGAGAAGAATACACTACTGCTTACTATCGTCCAACTCCTGTACCACCGAGAGGGGGTGAGATCAAAATTGGTGGGGGACAAGGAGTGTGTTACTCTTTTTATACTATGGTTAGGCTTAATGGTCTGGTCTGCTCAGTACCTTACAATTTTATTAATATACCTTCTATTCAGGTTTTCGCACATCTATCGATTCGACGTCACCCTTACCTCGAAATTAAGTTTTAAACCGTGTTTCATTAAAGTTTAAAGTCAATAATAATGACTACGCCCTGCAATATTCCTGATCTATCAGTCGATATCCAGCTTCTTAAAGCTCCCCTGGATTCCGAACAGATTCTCCACGGTAGTAATCTTCCCGTCCGGCCTGAGACTCTCCTTCACTCTCCTCTTGTTCTCCTCTTTGAAGAAGTCTTTGTTATTATTCATACGTTCTAACAGCTCATCTGAAAAGGCAAGATAAAGTTTAAAAATGTATGCGAACAAAGTCGCAGATGTCTAATTAAATTGTAATTAAGCATGGTGTGCAAAAAATGGCCAAAGAAATCTTTCACAGACCCTACATCCCATTCTTCATTCAACTATAGGTAATTGCATAGTATGTGCATTGGGATTGGATTCATGTCAGCACCTTTATATTACCGGCTGCATGACCTTTTTTGACAAAAAGGAAGGCCCTATATTTCTACGCTTTAAATAACAACAAACATATTGGTCACACAGGACTGTATAGCCATGAGAAAAAGTGCTTCTCCAAAAACACTGCTTAAACCATCTGCAACAGATGGAAAGGCTTTTGACTGATTAATTGACATATAGGTAGGCTAAGGATTACTTATATCGCATCGACCATTTCCAGCCCAGTATATTGCCATAGCACTACCGATATAGTCCATATAGTATGCTTTATTTTTATGCAAGAATCTGGGCCGGAAGGGTATGAGATGAAGGGCTATAATTATGATAATATGGACTCAAATGACCCACCTCTAATAGTGTTATGGTCCTTATAGTCTCCACCTTCCTCCTTAGGGAAAGCGCACTTTGGCACGTATTTGTATAGCTCCTGGGATCCTGGCTGATGGATGTGGATAATGTCCAGCAAGTCTTTCTTCATGAAAGGCTTCAAAAGCATCATCAAGCGATCCATGAAGTATGGAGCGTTTAGGAAGTGGACTTCTCTTAGTTTTACTAACATGGACTCCTGAAATTAAGAGAAGCATTTTGATTACTTGAACTTGAATGTGAATTTGTATCTTCGAATTTCTTGTATACCTACTTACTTAGACTCGCGAAAATTTAGGTCAGAAACATTGATGCATATACCCAATGACATTAATTGCATAAATTTAGTTACCGTAAATTATGTTACCGTGTTTCCGCAAATAAATCATTTCATTGACAATTGCCAATACAGGTTTACATCCAAATAGCGATTGTTCGTGAGTTCACTTTATGATGCCTCGTTCTTGTTCGCTTTCATCTAAACTATTGAACCATATTACTCTTGGCTACACCCTAGAATCAATCTTCATTTTGTCATTTGTTATTACAGTCATAGTAACTCTCGGACAGAAGTAGTCAATTCTATCTTCATAATGATTCTTGTTATTAGTATGGACTGAATGGTTTTATTTACCTGTAAGAAGTACAACACTTGGCGAAGGGTCATGATATCCAACTTTGCTATGTGCGCCATCGTCGCTCTCTCCATATCTATCATTAATGTAAACCTGCCAAAAAATTGGTATTTGCAGTAAAATTTTTATTTGACGAATAAAGTTGCATCCACTATTATACAAACAAATACGTATGATGCGACTAAGCGACGGTTTGTAGCCAATGATGACCATCCAATATTATAACCGACTGACCTATACACATATAAGTGTTTCTCATCAAACGCAACGACTCAAACTTCGCGTGACACCAGCAACGACATTAACCAAGGTCTGCTGTACAGATGCTTCCACTTTTCGCTTTTGAGTCCGGAGACCCTTGTTATTAAGGAAATCGGGCAGTGAATTTCTCTGTCCATCCATAGGGGCAATGCGGCCGGCATCTTAGGAACCATTAAACCGGAGTTGCGTAGGGCAGGGCCTTTTTTTTAGTTAGGGATAGTGTGACTATAGTGTAATAATAGCTCAGCGTTCACGGCGGGTCAAAGCTCGCGCGATGTGCGGGGGACGGGACCGCATAGCATCGCGCAAGATTGGCCTGTTGTGGCCGCTGAGCTTCACCACTATTACTTTTTATTACACTATGGTGTGACGAAGCTTGCATGCGGATTGGATCTTGTGTGTTGCCACTGACGAAGCTTGTAGCGGCATCGATGAATTGAATTTTGGTTTAACAAAGCCTCCATTGCGGATTCGAATTTGTTGTGGTTTTGGTGAAAACACTCTCTGGCTTCTAAAAAAGATGCATCAATAGTTTAAAATCTCTTACCCAGGCCATGTGCCTTCCTCGCGCTGCAGTAGATCGAAGACCATCATAAAGTTACGTACGACGTCACTGAAGTTGAAGAGACGAGCGTCAGGGTTCAGCAGACGGGCGTAGATCGCTCGGTAGCCGTGGACCGTCGGCGTTGGCAGCGCCGCGAACAGGCTGCAAAATGTTGTAATAATGGAAAGACCATACCGAGTACACCTTGGCTATAAAGTGTGCTAAACCTAATAGTGACCCTGCAGAATGGATAGAATAGTTTTTTATGTTGTCTTAATTTAACCAAAATATTGCCCAGTGTCTCCGTAAGCAGTCAAGAGTCAACATTTCCTAATATCTAGTCATCCGCTACAATAAGTCCTGTGTCCTGTCCAGTGCTGGACAAGTTTGCCATAATTGCCACGCTTAGTTTGCGGGTTGGCTATCACACTCGATGAAACTCATCATTACCATAACCCTGTCATAATCCACTACTGTATATAGTCCTCTCCCAAGGTACACCATAAACTGTCTTCGTCTTATAACTCGTTACCAGCTACCTATCTCAGGTCTTCTGTCTATTGTGCCGAAAAGCATCCCACACTACGCCTACCAGTCCATGGTCTCTATTCTAGAATAGAGACTCGACATCGTTGTCTGTTCTTAGGCTGATATTACCAGCCCTTTACAACTGCAGCTTGCTGATTTTCTGAGCATGACAACTTACATGGTATCAAAACAAAGTAGCACTTTAGAGTCCAGAGCCCTGTCCTTGAAGAACGAAGTGAAGAGAGTCCTCAGCGTGAAGTGGAGGTCCAGCACCTGCTTCGATACCTCTGAGCTCTTCTCGCAGCAGTGGAACACTAATAGCAGGTCCAGATCTGAAAAGATTACATAAAAATGGTTTTATAGCCTCGGCATTTTACTACAAAGGGCATTTTTTCTGTGGTTTGGCACCACGGTCTTCGAGAGTAAAAATTTCAAAATGTAAGGCATAATTTACGTGCAATATTTATAAACAAAAAGACGTGGTGGTCCAGTGGCGAGCAACCTTGCCTACCGTGCAGGAGGCGATATGGTTCGATCCCCGTCCAGGCTGACTCGTACCAATGAGGCTTTCGAAATGTATGAACGATTTTTAACAACACAGGCTTTTCGGTGAAGGAAAACATCGTTAGGAAACCTGCAAGCTTCAATTTCATTGCAAGCTTCAAGTGGCGACGGGCTCACTCCCCGTCACACTGGACAGAGTTTCGGTACTACTAGTGAAACGCGAATGTTTTGAGTTTTCAGAATATCTCTGACTACCCCCTCGGGGAATATAGTCGTGAGCTTATGCTTATGCGATTTATGTACAATAGTGAGATCACTCACAGGACACTGAGAACTGGATAAACACAAATGCATGCATCTCAAAATTAAGCGACTCTACCTGCTGCAGGTTTTGTAAATAGGAAATGGGAACTCCCCTGCATATTCTTTGTGAATGTGATCCACTAATGTAAAAAGTGTTATTCAACTTGGCAGACAGGTACTGACTCCAGATGAGAAACCTTCCGAAGGAGCGATAACGAAAGATCAGCGATGGTCGCAGTGGCACAAGCACAAGTCTGTCAAGGCCCCCACTCACACAATAACTATAACTAAATAGATATCCCTACCTATACCAAATTCTAAAGTCCATGCGTGCAAAGCCGCGGGCATCCATTTAGTAATAATCTTTTGTAACTACTTCACTACACTACTATCAACAATAATTGTATTATTTTGCATTGCAAATCTATCAGAGCATGATGGTGACGATCTTTAGCACCATAACTTATTTTAACATACATTGCTTCACGGCAATGATCATGTTTTCTAGTCCTACAATCAAAAAACTCATTGGATTATGTAAAGGAGATGTGTTAGAAAGATTTATTGAGATATAATGATAATGAAGAACTACAAGCACGCGAAGGCTTTATTCAATTGTAAGATTTAATAGAGATGGAAAGATACGTCCTCAATCATGATTTTAAATGTGATCAAGAATAAAGAAATATCTTGGACATTGTCATACTGATTATCTAACCCGGACTTATTATTATTGTTGGCTGGGCTATTGCAAGCAAGGGTCGTTATGTAACACTGCGACCATTGCTGGTCTATTGTGGTCGCCCCAAGCTCACCCATATTTTACACATACATCCGAACTATTTTTTATTATTCTCGGGTATGCAGGTTTCCTCACGATGTTTTCCTTCACCGCCGAGCTAGTGATAATGATAAATACAACTGTACATAAATTCCGAAGAACTTAGTGGTACAGGCTAGGAATCGAACCGCCGCCTCGTGATTGAGTCGCTAGCTCTCTTCCGTATGGACTATTATAGCTCTTCTAAGCTAACTAACTAACCCGGACTTATATTATGGTGACTAGACAGCGACATACAATACATATACAACGTGTTAATGAATTAACGCAAAACTAGAAAGTAGTTTGTTTAGAATCGAGAGCAGAATCGAATTAGCATGGTTTCAACATAGGATTTTTTTTCAAAATATTAAATAATTTGTATGTAAAATTTGAAATTTACTGAACTCGATCTCAACCCACCGCTCGGGCACTCACCCTACTTACCCTTACTCACCTCACCTTACTTACTACCAAAACAAGATTCTTAAAATTTATCCATGAGCACATTAGCGCTTTCATTCATTGCTGAATAGATAACAAATTATTTTTGCTTCAAAACTTAAAATGCGCATAACTTTAAATTTTAACTATCAAAATAATTAAATTATTGTTTCTATCTAATTATTTTGTTATAAATCAGTTGGGGTGTATGAGGTTTTGCGCTTATTCACTAACACGTTTTTGCGCTTATTCATTGTATATGTAGTAGATACAAATATCCATGACTATCATAACAATATTCACCCTAAAAACATTTTCCCGTTACGGGATTCGAAACCGCAACCCCCGGATCAACAGGCAGGTTGACTATCAACAGAGCTATCGGTTCATCAAAGAACTATGAATTGAAAATACAAACCAAAATCATTTATACATGAATGAGTTGTAAGCAAGAGTTAACTTTTTAAGTATAAGTAAGTATTAGACATTTTTTGTTTCCTTATAAGAATGTCTCTGACTACCCCCTCGGGGAATATATAGGGTCCTTCTTAATATGCTTACACTTTTATAAAGGGATGATCACAACTTCAAACTGGACAACTTTCTCTATGGCACCAAAATCAAAATCGAAAAACAAAAATATGCTCTTCCATACAAAACTGCGAACCTACTCGAGCCAAATGTTTCACACAAAACAGCAGATTTTTTTTTTGCGATTTCGATGTTGGTCCCATAGGCAAAGTTGTTCAGTTTGATGGTTTGGTCATCTCCTTGAAAAAGTGTCTTGCTATGCTATTTTTTTTTTACTTATTCTTAAAAAAACATTCAATATCTTTGTTTCTACCTACTGATAGGAAAAAAATTAATTTTTTTTTTAAATTATTTTTAAAAAAATCCACTGAATGTGTCATTATAACAACATAATCTTTTTCCCAACCCTATTTACATTGTTATCCTCGACAACTGTTTTAAATATATCTATCGGTAGTTAATCTTTAAATAATTATAGTGTTGCAACTGTTAACCAGGACATCCTAGAAAGATTAATGATTAAAGTGATTATTTGCAAATAATATTAACTATTGATTTTACATATTTGTCTGAGATTTTCTTACAATGTGTTTTAATGCTTTATTTTTGTTACTTCACCTTAAACAAGGCATAGAAATCATATTAAATTTTGAAATAAAATCAATCAATTACGGTTTTAGCCTGTATCTTTTTATTCCCAATAGTATTGTTTATTATTCGTCTGGAGTGGTAGTTTCGAGAGTCACACGTTCAAATTATCAGTAAAAATATCATAAAATTACTATGGAGGTTATGCTTCATTCGATCGCGATTTAGGGGGTGTGAGTTTCGGAAATGGCACTCAATATTTGGGTGCGACAGAAAATCAGAGCTCGTTGAGCCCAGCATAATGCTGAGTCGTAGCCCTGTTTGCTGCTGCGGCACATACTGGTCTTAATTATGTCTATTTTTTGTTTGTTTAAATTGTGTGTTTAAATTTAGTTTTTCTATATAATTATGTCAGTGTGTTTTTTTGTGTATGCAAATAAAAATATTTTCTTTCTTTCTTTCTTTCTATTTTTGTATAGTTTATGTGAATTATGTGACCAAACAGATCATGTTGGGTTATGGTATGATGCGGTTTTCATAGCTCCAAATTCCAAATAAATAGAAAACGCCCGACCACCACCGGCTTTGTATTATCACTATGAGAATTTAATGACGTGCTCTATGTGCCGAATCTTCTCTAGCACTCAGTTGCAGAAACGCTCATTAAAGTGAATCCTTCATTAAATCTCTTGCTATCACTTTCTGTCTTTGTTGAAGTAGTAAAAGCTAGCAAGAGATTTAATGGAGAATTAACTCTAATGAGCGTTTCTGCAACGGGGTGTTAGAATATTGGCTAGGTATGTTAGCAACATAATACAAATAGAGAATTTAAAAAAAGTGAGAAATTTAGACAAAAAAGCCGTGGTGGTCCAGTGGCGAGTAACCTTGCTTGCCGCGCAGGAGGCGATAGTTCGATCCCCAAACGGGGTGGCTCGTACCAATGAGTTTTTCGGAATTTATGTACGATTTGTAACACCACTGGCTTTTCGGTTAAGGAAAACATCTTGAGGAAACCTGCATGCTTCAATTTCGAGGCATGTATTGTGCCCACTGTCCATTACAAGTGGCGACGGGCTCACTCAGTTTCGGCACTAATGAAGCATAGATGTTCTGAGGTTTCAGAATATCTCTGACTCGTCTCCTCGGGGAATATAGCATATGCTATGCTATGCTAAAAAAAGTGTTTTTCGTCGTTTTCTTACTCTTACTACATTTCTTCTCTGCGCCTAATGATAAATCAATCCATACTTACAAGCTTTTACCATTCAAAGATAAATATACGACAGTGTAGACAAATAGCAAAGGAACTACAAGCTGCAAACATTGCATTGCGAGCATGAAAATTGCATCATAACCTCCAACAAAACATAGAATTTCAAATATTATTTATCATTAAGAGCAGTTTATTCCGAAAATGCTAATGTCCGCTGAATACAAACGAAGTCTGGTTATATTTTCAATACTATCCAATTAAAGTCAATTAAATTACGCAGAAACAATCTAGAAACTAATCTCTATGCTTGTATGTTGTCCTTTTTTCAAAGCTCTATTCTCCGCCTTCCATATTCAGTCGCTCACCGCTACCTGACTCAGGTCGTCGGACGACGACCCACACACCGCCTGCCAGTTCGTAGTGTTCATTTTTGAACTCTGACTCCCGACCAGGAGTGCAATTCTCTAAGCATCACATCGCTGTCAAAATCATCGATGAGCTCCATATACCTAATTCCAGCTTCCTGGCTCACACATGTAACATCATTCTTGCATCAATGAGATCGTCGAAGTTTTTATATGAGTTTGACACATGACAGAACCTTAAGCAGGCACTACACTCTTGCGAGAACTTCTCGGCGAGAACTTTCAAGGAAAATTACTAGGCCTCTTTACACCACGAGAACAATGAAGGGCATCCACATTCTCGATCTCGGTCTTTCTCGTCTGTTCCTCAGAGGAAGGATCTCCATAGAGTCCGCATAAATTTACGATTGTAGTCAGTCTCTTTTGTTTTATGACGTACCTTTAATAGGAGATGGAACTATAGATATTTGTTTATGCGGCTGTCCACTTTTTTTTGAGCTAGTGTGTGTGAAAAGTGACCGTAAACATAAGGCCATATGTCACTTGGTGCCTTTTGTCCATACTACTTGACACCACACACTCAAACCTAAACGTCAAAAAAGTGGACACTTTACAATTGGTATGGCTCACTGTATTAGGTATAATCTGAAGTGCCTGCTTTAGCGAATACCAAATTGACAGCTCGCCGATCAGATCTATGTTAACCACTTTATATATGAATAAATAAAATAAAATAAATACCTGTCAATAGCTCTCCGGGTAGGTGAGGTTGTGAACTCAGCCACTCCCTTAATTTAGAGATGTCACCCGGTGAAATGTCCGGGTTCTTCACGTACTCCTTCTCTATGGGGAACTCCTTGATCGACATTTTGATTCTGAAACTAAAAACAAAGAAACGTTGGTCCATTTTTGAATAAACAAACAGTTTAAATCGAATTTATTGATTCTACATGTATGCCATGTTAGCTTAATAAAATTAAAGATTGAAAAAATCGGGCGGCGAGCGGGATTCGAACCCACGACCTGCCTATCCGGGACATGATCCACTCCAACAGAGCTGTCGGCGCCCTGCAGGCCACGACGAAATTTTCTGTTGGAGTGGAGCATGCCCCGGATAGGCAGGACGTGGGTTCGAATCCCGCTCGCCGCCTGACTTTTACAATCTTTAATTTGAAAAAGTTTAAACTCTAATCTCCATGGGGTTCCATCTGCAGACCTAAACCACCATCATCATCATCTTCATGCCCTTATCCCATTACTTAGGGGTAAGCGCAATAATTATGTCGTTTTCCTCTTTACTATTTCATCTCTTTTAAACGTCATTTCAAAGCTCTCTCTTTTTTAGGGTTCCGTAGTCAACAAGGAACCCTTATACTTTCGTCCATTCTGTCTGTCTGTATGCCCCGCCTCAAGTATTCGCTCATTATTGTACCTATTGAATCGAAATTTATCATGAAGATAGATAACAGTAACCCAAAAACAGAAATGCGGTAGTTAGAAACACATTTTTTTCGACATCTCTCCCATACAACGAAAATGGGGTTTGAAAAAAAAAAATTTTTTTAATTAAATAGACGTCGGAAAGCTCTTGTAACGAGAAACAAAACACTAATACAAACTTTGTCGTTAAAATGCTTGTATCTCGAGATATAAGCGCTCAAAGTCAAAAACAGAGAGTAACAGCCATTCTTCATGCAGCCATCCACATTCATATTATTTATCACTCGTCTTCTACTGTGACATTCATCTCTCCGCATTAGACATAGGGGACTGGACATCCCTCCATAGCGAGTAGGAAAAAGATAGAGGCTAATCAAAGCAGACTTCCAAAGCCACACTTCTCAACAATCTTATGAGCATAAGCATATGTTCACGACTATATTCCCCGAGGGTAGTCAGAGATATTCTGAAACCACAGAACATCCACTCTGTCCAGTGTGACAGGGAGTGAGCCCGTCGCCACTTGTAATGGACAGTGGGTACAATACACGCCTCGAAATTGAATGCAGGTTGCATGCAGGTTTCCTCACGATGTTTTCCTTCACCGAAAAGCCTGTGATTTTACGAATCGAACATAAATTGAGAAAAACTCATTCGTACGAGTCGGCCTGGACGTGGACGGGGATCGAACCATCGCCTCCTGCACGGATGGCAAGGACTCGCCACAGGACCACCACGGCTTAACAATCTTATGACTTATATAATTATCTTCTTTACTAGGTTCACGTTGAAAGAATTACAGTGCCCTGTGACAAAGTCCACCAATTAGAAAAAAAATCATATCACTCACGCTGCAACCTGTCAATGATAAGTATAAGATTGCATGAGTCTTAATTAAAAAAACCGGCCAAGTGCGTGTCGGGCCACGTGCAGGGTAGGGTTCCGTAGTTGCCCGTTACAATATACGGACTTAAAAGGGGGCTTTTTGTTTTATACTACGGTTTAACGGCTAATAAAGTCTAAAAAGTACATTTTACAAGTTGGTCGACTATTACTCGTTAAATTATAAAGCTTACTTAACGGTGATAGTTTTCCTTTTAAATTCGTCATATACACTACTGCCGTGAATTTTTTCACGTATCTAGAAGCAACAGTTTAGCTGGTAACTTGACTTTAACAAAAATTTTACTTTAAAGCTTAATATTTCGCTAACGGATCCCTAAATCGAAAAATGGTTTTTCCACACCCACATTATTTTTAAGAGACCTATCCAGCGATACCACACATCATGGGACAGCTAAGAAAAAAAAATTTCATCCCCACTTTTCGTGTAGGGGAGGTACCCTAAAAAATATATTTTTCAAGATTTTATTCTACCACTTTGTCGACGTGATAAATATGTCTACCTATGTCAAATTACAGCTTTCTAGTACTAAGCGTCTCTGCGCTAAGCCGCGGACAGACGGAGAGACGGACAGACGGACGGTCATGGCCAAACTATAAAGGTTCCTTGTTGACTACGGAACCCTAAAAACGATTAGAAAGATGACCTGAAACAAGGACACCGTGATTAGTTAATAGCTGCTGTCAATGCCGACCGTGGGAAAAGTATTGGAAACGGACTCTTTGTTCTTCAATACGCATAAGATTTCCTTAAAACTTTGATGCTTACTTCTTCCTCAGGGCAAATTAACAGGAGCTATTGAAGAGGCCGTGGCCGTGCCGTGGCCAGCAGTGGTTGCCCAGTGGCAAGTAACCTTGCCTGCCGTGCAGGAGGCGATGGTTCGATCCAAGCCGACTCGTCCTAATGAATTTGTGTACGATTTGTAACACCACTGGCTTTTCGGTGAAGGAAAACATCGTGAGGAAACCTGCATGCTTCAATTTCGAGGCATGTATTGTACCCACTGTCCATTATAAGTGGCGACGGGCTCACTCCCCGTCACACTGGACACAGTTTCGGTACCAGTGAAACGTGGACGTTCTGTGGATTCAGAATATCTCTGACTACCCCCTCGGGGATTATAGTCGTGAGTATATGCTATGCTATGCTATTTAAGAGGATAAGCGGGCTCTCGAAGAAATTTTGAGAATATACGTATTTTCCCGATCCGCCCCTCCCACACAGAAAATAAAATCAGAAAGAGACAACTGTAGCTCTGACTGATTTTATCTACATAAAATGGACGAAATCAGCATTTCGTATTACCCTATTTCCTACTCAAACGCAAACTCAAAATGTTTTATTCAAAATAATATCACATGGATAGCTTTCTGACGTCATTTTTGACTCTACCGCCGCGTCGGAAGATGTTCCGTTGTAGAAAAGATGCGGTCGGAAACTCTACAACCCCACATCTCTAAAAAAACCAAAATATACAAAGGACACTTATAAAGACAATATCCAAAACGTAACCGATTTTAATAATTATTTCAAGAATAATATGTGGAAGACTTTGGCTATTTCAGTATGTTTTGCTATTTTGTTTATGTTCGTCAAATTTGTTTGCTAGATGTCTGAATTCTGGACACGGACGGTAAAATTTGTCATTTTCGACGGTCCTTAGTTCTGACAGTTATTACTTTATGCAAAAAAGTAAAAAAATGGTTGCTCTAGTGTCTAACCAAGGAGGAAACTGGGGAATACGTTTGTAAGGACAAAAACGGTTTATCGCCTCTTAAAAGAGTCATGTCACGTTGTGGAGAAATAGCAACCCTCAATCATGAGGGTCAGGATTAGAATCTACATACCTACGACATGAAATTAACCAAAGAACATTTCTACCTTAGCCACGGTTTATACAGAAGAGACGTGTGGCGGTGGCGGATAATCTAAGTAACACAATATAAACCTTATAGTACGTAGCATGGCGTCGTTTTTGTCGTAAAGGAGATCGCGCCCGCCCGTTATTCTCCAAACGACGCAATGCTACGAACTATAAGGTTTATAATTGTGTTGCTAATACCAAATGTTCTGGAATAGTGAAGAAATTCGGATGCTTTGTGAAGTTGGCCAATTCGTATCCTGATTATAACTATCAACGTTTCATAGACGTTTGAATATAACCTTAGGATTGATAAATGGTTCTACAACAAAGAAGGCAATTAGATTCATTGCAAAAAATCCTATTGCAACGTAGAACGTAAATAAGGAGGTACTTATTTACGTTCTATGTTTATATTCACTTCATGTATTTTGTATCAGATCGATTCATAGGCAATAAGTAACAATTAACTTAAAAATTCGGTATGTTTCGAGATAATTGTCTCAATAACAATATTTACTGTGTCAGAGATTTAAAAATGAAAGGATTACGGATATTTTAATAAAATAACGTCTTTTTCAGTCCAGCAAGTGACGACACTCGCTAGACCTGCAAAGTCCCTGGTAAACTTAAAATTACTGAATATTAAGAAAAACAATACATTCACAATGTCAGAATTTGACATTTGATGTTGCCGTTTGTGTTTCTAGCATAGAATTAGAAAGAGTAGGCAGGTGATTTGTATTTTTTTAATTAAAGCAATAGTTTTTCTAAATGGAGTTCAAGGTGTGGTACTGCAATAGGTATAAATGTAAATTTTCACAGAATAAGCGTTATTATGGCGCATTTGCTAAACAATAAGAGTAATAAAAAAGTTAAAAATAAAGGACCTCATACAAGAAAGTAGATTTTATCAACGTATTTTCTTCTCGCTCTTTCGTAAAACCGGTCATACATACAAGCGTCAAACTTTGGTGTGATTATAGACCAAACTCTACAGTATAACAACCAATAATAAAAACTGGCCAAGTGTGAGTCGATCTCGCGTTAATGGTCCCGGATAAAACAAAACATTTCTGTAAGTTTATATGTTGTATGGTAGAACGGAACCCTCGGTGCGCAAGTAGCCCGACTCGCACTTGACCGGTTTTTTAGTAATATGAATCTATAAGGTAGGTACTATTAGAAGTAATTCTCCACGTGTATTTATATTATACGATGGTATTGAATTATTATTTTTATTATAATAACACTTTTATTGTGCCAACAATTATTTAGTTTTCTATTAGATCAATTATTGTAACAGGGACACGTGTAGCACATCAGATTTTCATTAATTGTTTCTATTTTTCTTATCGTTGGGGCAAGCCCTGGTGTCAGAGTTTTTTCAGACTACCTTACAGCCTCTGACGTGGTTTTTATGTAACGACTACTACCACCAGAGATAGTAGCCGGGATCAACAGCTTAACGTGCCATCCGCAGCAATCATATCTTTCTTTTCAGACAATCAGATGATTCGGCCTGCAATGTCCTAACCAACTGGGGAAAAACGCACAAAGTGACATATCACTAGGTGTCCCCAGTGGGAATCGAACCCACGACATTTCCGTATCAAGAACCTCTTAACCATTAGACCACGGAGGCACATTGTTTCTATGTAGAAACCACATACATAAGCTCAAGACCTTATTCTTTTTTTGGGGTGGTGAGAAGCATTACTACAACTGCCAACGAAAAGTTTAAACGTTATTAGGAGTGCAGTTTTAAAAAGATAACAATTTACATTACGATGGACGGGCGTGGAAGGGCGTGGATGGGCGCGAATGGGTGCGGAGGGTAAGTAAGTAAGTAATTTATAGCCTGTAGAATCCCACTGCAGGGCAAAGTCCTCCTCTCACGATTAGGCAATGGAGGCAAGTTAGTGGTCAACTAGCTGTCAGAGAATTTTCAAGCCGCCTTAATAAGCCTCTGACCTGGCTTACCAAATAGTTTCAACGCCATCTGAAGGAACTATTTTATTTATTTATTTATTTATTGTACACACGGAAATATATATGAAAACAGCATAATAGACAATTACAAAGGGCGAGCTTATCTCTAAAGAGATTTCTTCCAGCAAACCCGTGACAGAGAGAGAGTATACAAAGTGAGACAACTATCTAAATTAAAGAGTAAATTATCCGAGACCCACTGCTTAACGTGCCTTCCGAAGCACGGAAACGCTCGAGAGGAAATACCACTAAACGGCCACCCATCCAAAGACTGACCGGACCTGACGTTGCTTAACTTCGGTGATCGTTTCCAATACCGAAGCTATAATACTCATTATAATAAAATTTAAATTCTGTTGTATTATATAATAATACAATACACCGATAGAGTTCACAGAGAAAGCTTAGACCTCCGCCCGTGGGCGTTCTCTCTGTGAGCCCATCGTAATGTGAATAGAGCTTAATACTTTTATTGCAATCATGATTTCAGTCAGCTTTAAATAACTACCTATGTACACAAAAAAGCCGTGGTGGTCCAGTGGCGAGTAACCTTGCCTGCTGTGCTGGAGGCGATGGTTGGATCCCCGTCCAGGCCGACTCGTAACAATGAGTTTTTCCGAATTTATGTACGATTTGTAACAACACTGGCTTTTCGGTGAAGGAAAACATCGCGAGGAAACCTGCATGCTTCAATTTCGAAGCATGTATTGCAACCACTGTCCATTATAAGTGGCGACGGGCTCACCCCCCGTCACACTGGACAGAGTTTCGGTACTACTGGTGAAACGTGGATGTTCTGAGGTTCAGAATATCTCTGACTACCCCCTCAGGGAATATAGTCGTGAGCATATTTTTTTTCAAAATCAAAGATTTTTATAAAAATTACTTCTAGTTAACACAACAACTACTTACCTACAAAAAAAATGTTAATTATCTTACAATTATGGAATTCTTTTTTGGTAGGTAGTCATATTTTGACAAAATATAATAGGTACATGATAATTAAATATTGATGACTGGCTGATAACTTCTTCCAGTCCAGTTTAGGTTCAGTAAGACTACCTGATAAATGTTATATCACTGCGGATAACTTCAGCATGTATTCTACTCATCAAACTGAACAACTTTTACTGTAGAGCCTACATCGAAATCGCGAAAAAAAACAGCTGTCCCATACATTTTAGTCAAATAGGTGCGACTCAAATGTATGGGACAACTGTTTAGTTTCGCGATTTCGATTTCGATTTCATGCTGAAGTTATTCGCAGTGATATAAAATCCCTGTATAATTTTAACAACTAAAAACTTGATACTTACAGTTAAAAATTAACTAGTATTTTTCCACTAATTCTAAAAACTGTTTTGTATTGTTATGGAGACCATTAAATTAAATTATATTTGTGGCACAAAACCAACTTAAAGTGCATTAAGTGGCAAGTTTGATTGCGGACTGTGGCACGCAACTGCATGCAACAGCATGCAACTCGGAAATTGTTTCTGCTTCATTCCACTTAACGCAAGGAGCAAGACAGCTCAGCAGAAGCCGTAGCACGTAGCCGTAGTGCTACACGTGATACGGCTGTATCACGTCTTTTATCTCGGTCGTTCGTACGCAAATAGAAAGAGAGCGAAGGTGTGATAGCGCTATATCACGGTGCCATGCTACCTATGCAGAAGTGGGATCTGGCCGGACATTTGTCTGCCGCATGAATTTGGAAAGATGGGATTATACAACGAGTTAAAGAATTAACGCAAAACTATAAAATAGTTTGTTTAGAATCGAGAGCAGAATCGAATTATCATGGTTTCAACAGAGATAATTTTTTTCAAAATATTAAATAATTTGTTTATTAAAGTAAAAATTTACTAAACTCGATCTCAACCCACGGCTCGGGCACTCTCACCCTACTTAGTACCAAAACAAGATTCTTAAAATGTATCCATGAGCACGTTAGCGCTTTCATTCATTGCCGAAATGACAACAAATCATTTTTGCCTCGAAACTTAAAATGCGAATGACTTTAAATTTTAACTATCAAAATAATGAATGTATTTTTTCAATTTCATTATTTTGTTATAAATCAGTTGGGGTGTATGAGGTTTTGCACTTATTCATTAACACGATGCACCTATATGCTATTCGTGGAAACAAGATGAACATTTTCGGCCTGATAAATTGGGAGTTAAAACGCTCTTAAATATACACCCGGGTTGGTCGCCGGCGTCGAAGTAGACCAAGAAAAAGGTGGAAAGCTCTAGGATTCCTTCTTGGAGAGTTGGTCAGTAGTTGAATACAATAGAGAGTAAAAGGGGAGGTCTTTGCCCAGCAGTGGGACACTGAACAGGCTACGAAAAAAAACCACTTAACGATGCAGTTTTCAAATTGAGTCGAAGTTAGTCTTATCTCGTCTGAAGTAGAATTCATTATGTAGAATTAGCATTCTTTTTTTCTGGATAAAACCACCTACATAGATATTACATATTATCATTTCGGGACGGGCAGACACTCTGCTTCTACAGGGTCCTTAATATGCTGACACTTTTTAAGGGGATGATCAGACCGTCAAACCGAACAACTTTCTCTATGGCACCAACACCGAAATCGCGAAACAAAAATCTGTTGTCACATACAAAAGTGCAAACCTACTGGAGCCAAATGTATGGGACAGCTGACTTTTTTCGCGATTTCGATGTTGGTGCCATAAAGAAAGTTGTTCAGTTTGATGGTCTGAACATCCTCTTAAAACTGTCAGCATATTAAGTTGGACCCTGTATCATTTCCGAGTCAACATTGTAACATAAAACATTGCTTGTAGCCTATTTAGGATAAATAATGTACTTTTTTATTTATATCTACATACTTTTCATGGCAACTGGCTTTGGCAT
Organism: Agonopterix alstromeriana; assembly: GCA_963924505.1. Taxonomy (NCBI): domain Eukaryota; kingdom Metazoa; phylum Arthropoda; class Insecta; order Lepidoptera; family Depressariidae; genus Agonopterix; species Agonopterix alstromeriana. The sequence continues at coordinate 4,017,049 of OZ004681.1, read as the reverse complement.
GAGACGTAAAAACCTTACAAACGATTGACTAGGTAGTACGTGGTAGAAATACAGACAATTTTTTTTAAAAGACACAAATCTCCTCAAGCAAAGTGGAATAAACTAATAGTTCCGTAGTATCGGACTAGACAATTCTTAAAAGAAATAATTCGATTCGACGGAAGGAAAAAAAAGAATGGTTGATGATATTAATTCGTTCGTGCTTGTAGGAGTGCGAAACAAGTTGATTAAATTATGACTTACTTGTAACCAAGCCAGAAAACTATTTATTTTGTTAATATACTATTCTTTTTTTTTTATTTAAAGCTATTGGATGCAAAGGTTATTTATTTAAAGTGTTGAATATAGCTAGCTAGGTTACCGCCTGAAATTATTAAATAGCAAAATATTCAATAGACATTTTTTTTAGTATTATAAATTAGGTAGGCGTTATTTTCATTCACTCATGAAATTAGAAAACAAAAAATCATAGATTTAAATATCATTGAGAAATTAACGATCTATATCAAAAACTAAACATAAAAAAGATAAAATTTGAGATATAAAACTTTAAAAATAATAATCTGTTTCCGCCCGGGATCGAACCGGGGGCCTTGTGCGTGTGAAGCACACGTGATAACCGCTACACTACGGAAACTTGATAAGCTGTGCTGAAATTTCTGTTCAGCTTCTCTGCAGACTTCTCGCCTCTGGGTTTTTATGATTCGAAAAAAACTGGCCTAGTGCGAGTAGGACTTGCGCACCAAGGGTTCCATACTTTGAATAAATTTATAAAGGTTCCATACATTATATATTTACCAAAAAAAATGTGTTTCCTTTCGTTCAGTTCGGGATCCTGAGCCCGGTAGGTACGTATAAAAACTTAGAAAAGTATTTGTATAAAATAGCTTCTGGACTTTTGTAGTAAGTTGGTGATGCACTTTTTAATTTTAAGTTGTCTTTACTGAGAAATCTTACGTGATGAGGGCGCCACTGATTGGTAAAAATCATCTTAACATAAGAATATTTTTAAAGGCAACGCAGATTAAGGCCGGATTCGACCAAACGCGAGTAAATTTTATTTAAACAGATTTAGTGTTTTACCACCACTAATCTATGAATAAGTTGAGAGTACATTTTACACGGCCTATTTTGACAGCGTATCTGAGACTAATGAAATGATTAATAAAAATAAACCTATCAAATTAAAACTGTATAACCTCACACTGCAATAAGCACGGATACAACGACCTCTTTCTTTAGGTGGATTATACATTCGTTCCTTTAGTTGGGTTTAGTGTGATAGAACACAATTAATGAAGTTATTTCGGTGTAAATACTAAGAGTAAAATTATTCCTTGTAAATGTTGTTACTCTTCTATAAATCAAAGTTTGGTCGAATCCAGCCTAAGTCGCGGCCAAAACGTCATAAATCACAACAAAGACGACCGCAACTCCGACCGCAGACCGCTTATAGTTCGACCCAGACTTGTCATTACCTCGACAGTTACAATTTAATTGTTACATCACACAAACAGATCGTTGCAATGTAACTACTACAAAATCCACAAACAACTGCAAGAGATGATGATGATGACTCATTTGAAACATCACGGCTTTTGTACTTCGTGTCCTAGTCGGGTTCTGACGGTATCAATAATCGAAACTAGTGGTGTCACTTTGTCAGCGTAAAGTATCGATAGCTAGAAAGGATTTAAAAGAAACCGCTTAAATTATCGGCCTATAGGACACCTCTGCAAGGTAAAGGACTCTTCTCACGGATAAGGTTGAGAGGGAGTGGATCATACTGCACAGTGTAGATTGGTGGCCACAAGTTAGTGATCAACTTGCTGTCAGAGAATTTTCAATCCACCTTAATTGACTTGAGACCTAGCCGATGCCAAATATTCAAGGATTAAAAATCATACCTAGAACCAAAAGTGCCTTCAAACTAATATCTGACGGCACTTTGGTCTAAGTAACCGCTAACGGTAAAAATGAACATGAACGTAACGGATTTTATAATGTTACTATATTTTAAAAGAAGCCACACGTAACACGGCAAAATCTAATAATTATTACACTCTTGACAAAACTGTAAGAAGTAACAATGACGCAACGACGACGGCGACGTGGTATCCCCACGTGGTGAATTTATTGCGATTTCGTCCATCCAGTACACCCAGGGTAAACAGAAAGCTTCTAACTCTTATGTCAAACCATCGATATACGAGTCGACAGAAGAAGTATCGATAACGCAAATTATCGACAGTTTCCCACCACTAGATAATCGTGAGTTCAACGTCTGGCAGAAACCGAAAGTGATGCGCCCGCGCCGCTCCGTGAGAACCAGGTCGATAGCAACTATAATACCTTCCAAGTCATACTAGATTTACCTACTTTTCGCTTGTTTACAAATGTAATAGCAAGGTATTTGAAATTATACTTGTCAATCTATTCTGAGCGGTGGAGTATTGTACGCGTGTAAAGGGGAAGCAGGGAGGGGTAGTCGGGAGGGGTAGCCGGGAGGTGTAGCCGGCAGTGGTAGCCGGGAGGGGTAGCCGGGAGGGGCAGCCGGGTAGGGGTAGCCGGGAGGGATAGCCAGGAGCGGTAGCCGGGAGGGGTAGCCGGGAGGGGTAGCCGTGAGGGGTAGCCGGGAGGGGCTGCCGGGAGGGGTAGCCGGCAGGGATAGCCAGGAGCGGAAGCCGGGAGGGGTAGCCGGGAGGGGTAGCCGTGAGGGGTAGCCGGGAGGGGTAACTGGGAGGAGTAGCCGGAGGGATAGCCAGGAGCGGTAGGCGGGAGGGGTAGCCGGGAGGGGTAACCGTGAGGGGTAGCCGGGAGGGGCTGCCGGGAGGGGTAGCCAGGAGGGATAGCCAGGAGCGGTAGCCGGGAGGGGGAGGCGGGAGGGGTAGCCGGGAGGGATAGCCAGGAGCGGTAGCCGGGAGGGGTAGCCGGGATGGGTAGCCGTGAGGGGTAGCCGGGAGGGGTAATTGGGAGGAGTAGCCGGAGGGATAGCCAGGAGCGGTAGGCGGGAGGGGTAACGGGGAGGGGTAGCCGGGAGGGGTAGCCGGGAGAGGTAGCTGGGAGGGGTAGCCGGGAGGGGTAGCCCCCTACAGATTTTATTTTTCTTGGTCATCATCAACTTGGTGTCATTTATCATCTTGCCCTAGCCCAACCCTGGTGACGCCTTTTGTAAAAAGCTTTATACAGGGTCCTTCTTAATATGCTGACACTCTTTAAGGGGATGATCAGACCATCAAACTGATCAACTTTCTCTATGGATTTCGATGTTGGTGCCATAAATAAAGTTGTTCAGCTAAAATAGCTGTTTCTTTTGTTCATTTTGATGGTTTAAACCGCGCCTTTAAATACGTATAACTAGACTGTTTTGTTACACCACAACCACCATCTACCACTTACTGTGGTACCACCACCTACCACTTAAGAGAAGTTTATTCCGAATGCGTAAATGCGCGCTGCATACAAACGAAATCTGGTGATATAAAACTAGCCAATAATTAAAGTCATTGAAATTTTTCAGAAACAATCTAGAAACTAAAATCTATGTTTGTATGAAGACAGATTTTCGTTAAAACTAGGATTAATTTAAGATTTGTATGGAAATCTTTGAGGCACTGTAACTTTAGAACTTTACATTTTAACGAAAATCGGACTTCATACGAACATAGAGATTAGTTTACAGATTGTTTCTGAAAAATTTAATTGAGTTTAATTGACTTCGTTTGTATGGAGTCCGCTCCGATTTATATTCCCTTAAGTACGGTCTCAAACTAAATATGTCTATGAAGATCAGTTACGGGAGGTATCAATTACGTTATTTAACTTCTAATAGTTACGCTCAACGTATTACGTAAATAAGCAATTACTATCAAAATAAAGCTATAAAATTTATCGTATTATTTAATTTATAGCAGTTGATCTCGTTTCGTGTCTTGAAACCATCACATAGCTACTAGCATTTTTATTTGAATAGGTTTTGTCCGCGACTTCGTCCGTATCGAGATGTTGCAACTGATTGTGTCTCACCGTTAATCCCTATAGGGCTAGCACGCCACGTAGGTACGATAAAGCGACAAAACGAGAAAACAGACATGCGCGAGGTGATGTTGATATAATTAGTATTTTTTAAACTAAGAGGCTACCATCAAATTGAACAACTTTTACTGTGGGAGCAAACTGATCGGATCGGGAAAAAAATCTGCTGTTGCATACATTTGAGTCGAGTAGGCATTGCAGTTTAATATGGAACAGCTGGTTTTTTTTTGCGCCGATCGATTTGCTCCTAAAGTAAAAGTTGTTCAGTTTAATGGGTAGACTCTTAGTTTAAAAGGATGCTAATGATATTCATTTCACCCTGTATAGTTAGTTGGTTGCTATACAGGGTCCTTCTTAATATGCTGGCACTTTTTTAAGGTGATGATCAGACCGTCAAACTGAACAACTTTTTCTACGAAACAAACATCGAAATCGCGAAAAAAAATCACCTCTTCCATACAAAACTGCAAACCTACTTGAGACAAAATGTATGGGACAGCTGATTTTTTTTGCGATTTCAATGTTGGTCCCATAGAGAAAGTTGTTCAATTTGACGGTCTGATCATCCCCTTAAAAAAGTGTCAGCATATTAAGTTGGACCCTATACAACGTGTTAATGAATTAACGCAAAACTAGAAAGTAGTTTGTTTAGAATCGAGAGCAGAATCCAATTATCATGTTTTCAACGTAGGTAATTTTTTTCAAAATATTCAATAATTTGGTCCTAAAATTTAAAATTTACTGAACTCAATCTCAACCCACCGCACAAGCACACTCACCGTACTTCCTATCGAAACAAGATTCTTAAAACGTATCCACGAGCACGCTAGCGCTTTCATTCATTGCTGAAATGATAACAAATCGTTTTTGCCCCAAAACTTAAAATGCGAATAACTTTAAATTTTAACTATCAAAATAATGAAATTATTGTTTTAATCTAATTATTTTGTTATAAATCAGTTGGGGTGTATGAGGTTTTGCGCTTATTCATTAACACGTTGTATAAACATTATCGCTAGATTGTCATAATTACACGAATTCACATTCTCTATGATGTAAATGATTTATGAATAACATAAGATTCTAGCTTCATAAGATTTATAACATAATTAGAGTCTGTGTAAGACAAAATGTTAAATTAGAGTAGTTAGTTCTTTACATTTGAGCATAAATGTCAGGGCAAGCATGAGATAATTCTTCAACTACTGTACTAAAAAATAATTTGAAAACTATTATGCAGCTGTAGACTTATTTCATAGCTAATTAAACGAATTTCTCTAATTTTACTAAGATAAATTCAGCAATCTCTAACTTTATTATCCTAAAATTCTGTGTTAGTCTAGATTAAGAGACGTCTGGTGATATTTTCAATACTAACCAATTAATCTCAATGAAATTTTGCAAAAACAATCTAGGAACAAATATCTATGCTTGTGTCGAGTCCGATTTTCGTTAAAATGGACAGTTTCAATGCTAGGATTAATTTAAGATTTGTATGGAAATCTTTGAGGCACTGTAACTTTAAAACTGTACATTGTAAGGAAAACCTGACACGATACAAGCATAGAGATTTGTTTCTAGATTGTTTCTGCAAAATTTAATTGAGTTTAATCGGTTAGTATTGAAAATATCACCAGACTTCGTTTGTATGGAGCGCGCTAACAGTAATATACCCTTAAACGTATTTCTCTAATTTTACTAAGATAAATTCAGCAATCTCTAAGTTTATTATCCTAAAATTCTGTGTTCTCTAAGTTTTCTAGGTTAAATTCAGCTATCTCTACGTATATTTAGCTAAATTCTGTATTCTCTAAGCTTAATAAATATAAATAAATATCTTGGACATTGTCACACAAATTATCTAGTCACATTTAAAGTACCAGAATCTAGCCTGGACTTGTATTATGATGACTAGACAACGATATAGAATACATAAATAGATACAAACGTCCATGACACGGGAACAAATATTCATATTCATCATAAAAATTTATGTCCCTTACGGGATTCGAACCCGCGACCCTCGGCACAGCAGGCAGGTTCACTACCGACTGTGCTATCGGGCCGTAAAACTGGTTAATGTCAAAGACTACCTAGTACATGAAAGTTGCTAAGTAAAATTTCTTCATATAAATAGGTAAACCACGGCGCGACAGTTTCGTTCTATCTTGCAGCACAACATAATTGTATTCATGATTTGCAAAACAAAAACATAAAAATAGAAAGACAAATTATGTGGTTATCTATTGTATACGGTATGTTCTCAAGTAAAAGTAGTAACTAAGTGATACCTATTTTTGATATTTTTGTAGTCGTATGTCTTGGTGCTCTGGGGCCAAGATTCAGAGACGATTTTGACACACGGGAGTTCGAACTAAGACTTAAGGGGATATAATTCGGAGCGCGCTCCATACAAACGTACTATGGTGATATTTTCAATACTAACCAATTAAAGTCAATGAAATTTTGCTGAAACAATCTTGAAACAAATATCTATGCTTGTATGGAGTCCGATTGTCGTTAAAATATACAGTTTCAATGCTAGGATTAATTTAAGATTTGTATGGAAATCTTTGAGGCACTGTAACTTTAAAACTATACATTTTAACGAAAATCTGACTTTATGGAAGCATAGAAATTTGTTTTTAGATTGATTCTGAAAAATTTCATTGAGTTTAATTCGTTAGTATTGAAAATATCACCATAGTACGTTTGTATGGAGCGCGCTCCGAATTATATCCTCTTAAAACGTGTCTCTGAGTCTCGGCCTCGGTGTCATGGGACATCTTCTGATAGCTAGTTAAAATGTTGTTCAACATGCCTCGCTGGATGGCGACGTGACATGGCTCCGAAGATGAAAGAGTAGAATAAAAATAAAAGTTAAATGTCATGCAAGTCTTTCCTTCATTTAAAACAATTTTTTATAATTTTATTTATTAATAGTCTGGTTGCACTGCCATCTGGCATTTATGCTATCTATCGAGCCATCTGGAACAGTTTATTGTTTTTTCCTTTTGATTGGCTCTCGGAGGATTCCTCATTTCTATTGTAGTAACTAAACGAATAAACAAAAAAAAAACAAAAAATATTATAATTATTTAACTGAATTCAATATAGGGAACTCAAGGTCTGTAACTAGTGTATCTTAAAATCAAAATTAATGTTTTTTAAGTGACTGTTTGTTTCTTCAATAAATATATAAAAAAAACAAAGGTCTAATCATCATCAGCCTTTTTTTTCTGGCATGGGCACACCACACATTCCCCCCGCTATAACTCCTGTAAACCAGGATCAACAGCGGCGACAATTCACAACACTAGATAATGAAGTCCAGCGAGCCCGGGGGCTGACTCTATGCGTTCTTGGAACCCGCAAAGAATGATTCTAATATTGATTGTTAAAAATAATCTCGGGTGAACCCCAAACGCGACTAGTTTGAAGTTATTGTTCCGCAATTGTAGGCTGTCTCGTTTAGTGATAAGGTATACAATTGTATGCAAATGCACATGATCAATTGATCTTGTAACATAGGCCCTAGTTATATTGTCTAAGAGATAAGACCAAAAAAAAAACTGTACAACTTTCACATTAGAGACAACGTCGAAAAAGGGGGATTATTTTCTTCATTGACTTACCAACTACTGGACGAAGGGTCCGCGCTCAAAACTTTCCAAACCAAAAGAGCACCAAAACGTAAAAAGAGAACCAATTACGCGACAGTCTTCGTTTGATCGGCCGACTACGCGCACGAGAACGCGCGGCGCGCACCGTGCCGCGATGGGGGAGTGGGATGGAAAATAATTTCAGCATTTTCAATATTTTTAGTTGGTTTACATTACTACACGTACTTAGGTTTGTGTAGTTTAGTCTCGGACACTTCTTTCAAGAATTTTGTACTAGACCCAGCGTCCATAGTATTCTACGTCAATGTTACTCTTGCTAAAATGTTTTAAAACCCACTTGCGCCAAATATATAAAACAACATTATTTCTTAGCGTAATTTCATAAAGCTAGATTCGTAATGCAATATTTAAAATAACATGGCACAATAATAAGCCTTAAGGCGCCTACAGCAACAGTGAAACAACTACGAACGAATATTCATTCATTTTATTTCACAAATACGTGCATTTTATTACCTAGGTATTTATTTCAAACAGTGCATAGTTTTAATCAAAACTTTATATGCATATACAGCGTGTTAGGGTAAACAGTTGCATTACTCTCAGGATTCTACCCATGATACTGATCAACTCTCTCTAAGAAACCTTTAGGAAATTCGATAAAATTGTTTTGAACTTTCCATACTAAATGCAGTCAGCTGATCGAACGTTTCTATGAAAAGTCGAAAATTGTTTTTGTTAATTTCCAATAAACCTTCGGGAATGCTGATCAGTATCAGGGTAAAATGACCTCTTAAAGTAATGCAACTGTTTACTCTAACACCCTGTAACGTTATTATAATTCTTTGCTTAAACATGGGACTCAATCTTTAATTAATGTACAAAACGCTTAATCGCTTTTAGCAATAAGACCGTCTTATCTGTTCCTATTTGTACAAATTCTTTGTACAAATCTTTATATGTATTTAAATAAATTTCTGTTTTTTGTGTTAAATTAAACATGTTTACATATCTAAGCTTTGAAGCAAGCATCGAATTCGCGAAAAATAAGTCAGCTGTTCCATACATTGGGGTCGAGTCATCGTTGACGTTCTCTATTGAACGCAGATGATTTTTTTTTTCGCGGTTTCAATATTTGTTCCTTAGTAAAAGTTGTTTACTTTGATGGTCTGAACTCAGATATTATGTAACGTATTAAATTAAGTAAATAGAAAAAAATCTCTACAGTTAGTGCCTTAACTTCATATTTCTAAGAACGACTTAAACCGGTCGCCCAGTGGTAAATCTGTAAGTAACTGAACAACTTTGCTTTTGCATTAAAAATGCAATTTGTACCTTATAGCGATCGAGATAAGGGCGTTTTAAATGCGTTAGCGATCTGGGACCGTATTTAATCTCAGCAATGCACAGTTCCGACGAACTGAATTAGTTTTTGGTACAGTCTGCAAATACAGACTGCAGAGAATACTCATAGATACTCTATGTTACTTACGATCATAGTTACCGAGATAAGTACCTACACTTTGTCGCATCGTAAGCGATGCGCTTGCTTCATTTCTGTCACTTGCGCCAGATAAGACGGCAACGCCGCATACGTCGCGCGCTGTACGAAGTAATAAAAAAACGCTACCTACCGTCTGGAAGAATAGAACCTAATAAAATCGGGGGTATTTATCGTTTTCTAAGGAAGTGATGTATCTGTTACTTTAGTAACTAGTAATCTGTGGTATTAGACATTGATATGGTTAGCTCTGCCGACGGTACAGGCGTCCACACATGTCGCACGCGTGACGCAACGACAGCGAGTGCTAATGGAAAGTTGGTGCCGCGCCCGTGCAGCCGCCGGCAGCACGCACCGCCGTACGACCCTTGTCCTTATCACCGTATCACGGCCTGTCATTACGTTGTTAGCGTGAAATCACGGGCTGTTATACAGGGTGTAAGTGACAGCCCGGCGAATACTGAAACGGTGAATTCAGACCAGAGCTCTTTTTTCTCCATAGAGAAGGATGATGATCTGATCATCCCCTTTAAAAAGTTGGACCCTGTATAGAGGGTGTAAGTGACAGCCTGGTGAATACTGAAACGGTGATTTCAGACCATCAAACTGAACTACTTTCACTATGAAGCATCGCTCAGGAAACACACAAAAAATCAACTGCTCCATATAAAAAATCTTTACCTACTCGACTCAAATGTATAAAACAGCTGATTTTTTTCAAGTTTCTTGAGGAGCGACTCCATAGTAAAAGTTGTTCAGTTTGATTGTCTGAATTCACCATTTCAGTATTTACCAGGTCCCTTACCCTGTCACTTACATTACACCCTGTATACAGGGTCCAACTTTTTCAAGGGTGATCATCCCCTTGAAAAAGTCATCCATCCATCCAAAACCATCATCTTTCTCTATGAGAAAAACGTCGAAATGGCAACAAAATTTGCTGTTTCATACAAAGTTGCATTCCTACTCGATCGAAATGTATGGTAGAGCAGATTTTTTTTCAGGATTTTGATGTTGGTCACTTAGAGAAAGTTGTTTAGTTTGATGGCCTGATCATCTCCTTAAATCCATAAACACACCTTACCTATAATTATCAGATTTCTGCATTTAAAAATAAAAGAAAGATTAATTTCGAAAATAAGCCTATAAAACTTTATTAGTTAATTAATATCTTGACATGTACAGTCAGCAACGAAAAGATTTAAGGCGCAATAGTAGGACGAAATACATTGGAGGCATCTTATTTATTTTTAATTTTTCCTATAGATTTATTTATACCTCAGTATTGGATAGTTTATCTAGTGAAATCATAAATTAAATACACGATTGGAATTACTTCACTCGATAGAAAATCGTCACAAAGATGACGTATTTTCATGCATTTTAAGCATTTTTCTCGTTTTATAAGAACTTAAAATAGTTTACGATTTTTGGTATTTATACTCACGGCACACGCACGCACTTTTTGGAGGGCTGGGCATCGCGTTCCTCATAGAAAATATTCATCTGAACGCTATAGGTTCAGTAGAGGAAAATTAAGATAACTTTTATGTCAATAAATGTGGACGTCCACGCAAAAAGGGTCCAGTCGGCGTTTTTACCCAGGTTTTTTTTATTATTCCATATGATAGTGTCACTGATCTAGATGCTGAATCTAACCTTAACTCAAACCCCGACAACCGTACTCTTTTTGCGTGGACGCCCACAAATAACGCTCTTGGGCACATTATGCGTGAAAGGGTCCTTCTTAATAATTGCTACTTGTTTTCATCTATATTTTATGTCATCATCGTAGCCTCCGTACCTATCCCCAAAGGGGCACAACCCTATCCCCATGTTGAGGGTTGTATGGGCATCACCATAATTTCTTCTTCACCATTTGCCTTCACCGATGAGCGATGATTACAAATTATACATACAGCTCCTAAAAATTAGTTAGTTGGAGCCTTAAATTTGTAACACTTTAGTACAACGATGGAACAAAAGTGTTTCGTTCTCCCATCGATTCGTTGCTGATTGTACAATATTTGGCACACCGTGTTACAATATTAAACCAACATATTTTATAACATGTCAAGCAGATCATCAATCAATATATCATGGACATAATAATGCTACAAAATATTAATTAGCTCTAAACATGTTCAAACACATCATACGTCATTTTAGAACACAAATAAGAGTTACGTAGTGATCACGCTGATAACTATGTCAGTTTTGGTAATAAAGGTTTGGTTTTAAGCGGCCAGGTCCCAAATGTTATCTGGTATATTATCATATTAAGCAAAAAAATTGTCCTACGGTATAAAGTTACGGAGATATTTAATTTTAAAGTAAAAAAAAAACTTTAGAAAGCTTATTAAAATTTACTCGTATTGGTTATGTTTACCACTTTATTTGTTTTTGTAGCCCAGAATTATTAGTTTTTAGTTATTTGTGACATCATCACGCATATTTTGTGCAGGAACGCACCGCATTCTCGCTAGTTTTCGGTAGCTTATTAGCCCTAAAATACCCTCAGCATTTAGTACTTGGCCGTATCAGCGTAGAAACTCATACTAATTCAACCGAAAGACCGCAAACTAGCGAGGATTGCGGTGCGTTCCTGCACAAAATATGCGTGATGACGTCACAAATAAGTATAATTAAAAAATGCAGGGCTATAAAAATAAAAAAAGTGGCAAAAAATCCAAAACGAATAACTTTTAAAGACCTTTGCAGAGTAATTTTTTTTAAATTTAAACATAAATATCTCCGAAACCTTACACGTAGGATTTTTTTTTTTGCGTAATTATGTATGGTAATATTAGCCCTAAAATACCCACAACATTTGGTTACTGGCCGCTTAAAAAAAAAAGACGCCACACTCCATACTAAAATTACCCATAGGCCTTTGCTTTACCCTAACGGAACTTAGTTAAATAGATTTTCTTTAAGGCAGGGCTATAGAATGGACCACTCCATCTCTTCCTGTAGGTGTGGTACGAGGCGACTAAGGGATAAAGGTTTCTAACGCAGTGCGTTAATGAAATGTCAACTTCTCATACAAACGTCCTCAGCATTTAAAAACCGAGACTAAATTTTTCAATATTTAATTTGATTCGAAATAGCGCAACACGATTTCTTCTTACCGTGTGTGCAGCAAGCCGTGGTGTCAGAGTTTTTTCAGACCGCCTTACGGCCTCTGACGTGGTTTTATGTAACGACTACTACCACAAGAGATAGTAGCCGGGACCAACGGCTTAACGTGCCATCCGAAGCACGGAATCATCTTTCTTTTCAGACAATCAGGTGATTCGGCCTGCAATGTCCTAACCAGCGTACTCCAATGTACGCACGGCGACTGATCAACCTACCCATAGTTGGACCTTATGTCTATGAAAGTAGAGTTCAACTATGGGTAGGTTGATCTGTACGCCGTGTGTACAGACACACTTCTGTTACAGTTTTATAATAGTTAAGATAAGATAATATTTGATTGCATTTAGTATGGAAAGTACAAAATTAGTTTTGCATATTTCCTATAGGTTTCTTAGAGAAGATTGGCTACAATCACCCATTAAAACAATGCAATTATAGGCCAGGCATCACAGAGACGGGATTGCGGGAAAGCGGTCCGGGGGCGGACCTGCGGGATGCAAATATCTCCGGGCCCACGCGTCTTCGTACAAGTCAATGTTTTAGTCTCATTTCGAAGCAAAGACTTGAGATCTTTGCTCCGAGGCCTTCGACCAATGAGGCGTTTTCATTGAAAAAAAATTGGTTCAAAGACACTGGAAGGGTGGTGTTACAATCGTGCCAGTTTAGCTGTCAGATCGAAAGTTTTACGTGGTTTTTTGGATTCCCTAAATTTAGGGATCAATTTGTTAATTCGTTAATAGGATTACTTTGACTATTTATATGTGGACTGGTTACGCGTGTAATTCTACTAACAAACATTACTAAAATAAAAAAAATAAAAAAAATTTCTGCCACTTTTTGCGGGGGGCGAGGTAACATGAAATCCGCAAATGTTGATTTTAGTCCCCATAACTTTAGATTCTAATTTTGAATGTTAAAAATCATGAAAAGTAGTCTCGTGTGAACCCCAAACGTTCTAAGTTCGAAGTTATTATTTCGCAATTATAGGCTGTCTCGTTTAGTGATAAGGTGTATAATTGAATGTAAATGCACAAGATCAATTGTGCTTATACCGTGGCAGAGGGGAAATGCTACCGCAAGGCTAGTCCTTATAATAATTAGTCAAAGTAGGATTATGAAGGTTATAATGTGAAAGACGTTTTGATTCTTTGAATTAGTCTACTTTTTGTGCAGTTAATGTTCTTTTCGATTTACTCCATTCAAAATAGCAACATTATTTTATGGCTATTTAACATTATAGAAACAGAGATTTGAAACACTTCCTCTCACTTATTCTTAAACAGTAACGTCCAAGATATGTCGGATAGTATTGTGTCTCCAATAAATTAATTACATTTGGTAATCAGAATTGGTCAGAAAGCTAAATAGAAATCGGAAAATCTCGTCGTCCTTATTTGGAATGAAGTATAGTCTTGAAACACGCCTCATTATTGTAATGTATATAGCGGTTAAGGGTAGAACTAAGTTTATTATTATTTAGTATGTAGGTACTTTTGTATTCCTTTGTCTGAGATTAGAAAGTTAACCAGCAAGACGTGTTTCATTCCATCTCCCCGAAATTGTGCATATTTGTCAGTGGCGACGAAAAATTACGGATCTGCGTGTGTTAAAATGTCGATAGGAAGAATGGAGCAGTTTAAGATACATGAAGATGACTGGAAACTGTATATTGACCGGTTGGAACAGTACTTTGTTGTGAACAGCATAGATGAAAAAATGTACGTACCTACGCTAATAACGGTCATAGGATCAGAGGGTTACGAGCTGTTGGTCAATTTATGTACGCCTAAAGAGCCAAAAACGCAAAGTTTTAGTGAGCTGAAGACGGTGATGCAGAAACACCTTCAACCAAAACCCAGTATATTGGCAGAAAGATACAAGTTCCGTCATCGAAAACAGAATGCGGGGGAGACGGTAGCTGATTACATCGCAGTGCTTAAGAGGATGTCAAAGTCATGTGAGTTCGGTACCTGGTTAGAAGATAGTCTACGGGACCAACTAGTGTGTGGCATCACGAGTGACGTCATAAGGCAACGGTTATTTAGCGAGGACACGTTAGATTTTACGAAGGCTTATCGCTTAGCTAGCGGGATGGAGGCCGCGGAGAAGGATGCAGCAGTAGTCAACGAACGGGCAGTAGTGACGGTCGCGAAGTTTGATGTGCATTCTACCAAAAATCAGTCTGCTACGCGTATGTGGCAAAACAGTGAAAAGAACGGTACCCGGCCGGCAGTTAGTAACAGCGGCAGGGGCGCGCGGGGCGGGCAAGGAGCCAGTGCGCAGCCGAACGTCGGCGCCGGGCCGCGAGCGAGTCGCGCGCCGGCGCATCAACAAGGGTACCGGCAGCAACCATGCAGTGCATGCGGCGGCGGCGGGCATGATCGTGCGACGTGTAAATTTGCACGTTACGTCTGCCGCGTATGTAACCGTCAAGGTCACCTACGTCGGATGTGTCCGTACACGGCTGAACATCACAGCGTGTCGGTAATGACAGGAGGCGACGGCGGCAACGGTAGGGAGGCGGAAGACGCAGATAGTGACGAGGTAATTGTAAACATTAATCAGTTGTCCATATCACAGTGTAAACCGATATTAATAACATTAGATGTGCAAGGAAAACAATTGGTTATGGAGTGTGACACTGGCAGTGCTATTTCCTGTGTCAGTCAGGAGATGTATGAGAAATTATTCAAAACATTGCCAATTAAACCATGTAAATTAATGTTAAGATATTATACCGGCGAACTGGTGCGACCGGTAGGCGTGATTAGACCGTTAGTCAAATATAAAAAACGTAAACAATATTTAGATTTGTACATTATTGAAAACGGTAAAACGGTTTTGCTAGGTAGACAGTGGATTGCGGGGTTAAATATAGAAATACCTACATACGAGAGTAGTGACATGTACAGTCTGGAATGTAAACAATCGTTTAACCTATCGGAATTCAGTTCCAGATACTGTGATGTGTTTGCGGACGGCCTGGGGCGATTCACCGGCGGCACGGTGCGCATCCACCTGCGCGAGGGAGCGCGGCCTGTGTTCATGCGCGCGCGCCCGCTGGCGTACGCGCTGCGGGAGCCTGTGGAGCGCGCGCTGGACCAGCTCGTGCGGGATGGCGTCCTCACTCCAGTCGACCGCTCCGACTGGGCCACACCCATCGTGCCAGTAGAAAAAAAAGACGGTAACATTAGGATATGTGCTGACTATAAAATAACGTTGAACAAAGTGTTAGAGGTCGATCGTTATCCTTTACCTAAGGTCGAAGACTTGTTGGTACGACTAAACGGGGGCGAACGGTTCAGTAAAATTGATCTATCGCAGGCGTATTCTCAGTTTGAATTAGATGATACTAGAAAGTACACAGTGATCAATACGCATAAGGGGTTATTTATGTACAATCGCTTAGTCTTCGGACTGTCGTCCAGTCCGGGAATTTTTCAAAAACATTTAGAACAACTATTTGTGGATATGCCACAAGTAGGAGTGTTCATTGATGACGTAATAATAACGGGGAGGGACGATAAGGAACATTTCGCAAATTTAAATAAAGTTTTTGATCGATTACAATCGGTTGGTCTCAGAGTGCAGAAAGAAAAGTGTAAGTTTTTTGCAGAATCAGTTAACTATTTGGGGCACGTTATCAGTAAGCGAGGCGTACACACGTGCCCAGACAAAATAAAAGCCATAACTGAGGCTCCGGCTCCTACAAATGTTTCAGAGCTAAGATCTTTCATAGGAATGGTGATGTACTACTCGAAGTTCGTTAAAAACACTAGTACTATCCTTGCGCCATTGTATGAGTTGCTGAAAACGGGAATAAAATTTGTATGGAGTGTCGAGTGTGACTTGGCGTTCACAAAAATTAAAGAGTTGTTGTCAGGCAGTACCGTGCTGGCACACTATTCGCCGGAGCGGCCGTTGGTGTTGACCGTGGACGCGAGCAGCGTGGGCATAGGCGCCGTGTTGTCGCACCACACGCCGGCGGGCGACCGGCCCGTGGCTTATGCTTCGCGCACACTTTCCTCAGCGGAGCGAGCATACTCACAGATAGATAAAGAAGCGTTAGCTATAGTATACGGTGTAAGAAAGTATCATCAGTACCTATACGGTAGGAAATTTTTGTTACGCACGGATCATAAGCCTTTAACACATATTTTTGGTAGTAAAGCAGGCATACCGGTGATGGCCGCATCCCGAGTCCAGCGGTGGGCTGTGTTGCTATCAGGTTACAATTATGACATAGAGTATGTAACGTCTAAGAACAACTGCGCCGACGCGCTGTCAAGACTCCCACAGGCGGGGAGGACATCAGAGGGGGCGGGTGAAGTTAGCTACATACATTTTGTAGAAGATTTTCTACCTATCACGAACAGAGAGGTTAAAATTGCTACAGCCAAGGATGCCGTGCTAAGCAAGGTCGTATTATATCTGCAGTCGGGTTGGACATCGGAAGGTATGTCAGATGATCAATTAAAGTCGTATTATAATAGACGTAATGAACTATACCTAGAAAATGGGTGTATTATGTGGGGTTACAGGATGGTAATACCATCCCTTTTTCAGAGACAAATATTAAAACAACTTCACAGTGGTCACATGGGAATAGTAAAAACAAAATCAATAGCTCGTAGCTATGTATATTGGCCAAACATCGACGCTGATGTGGAACTAATGTGTCGGCAGTGCCAAACATGTGCAGCGGAAGCACCAGCACCGCCGCGAGCACCACCGAAACCCTGGCCATATACTTCACGGCCTTGGTCGCGGGTCCATGTGGATTTTATGAGTCCTTATCAAGGTAAAACCTTTTTAGTTTTAATCGATGCCAGCACGAAGTGGTTAGAGGTGCAGGAAATGTCACGTACAAATGCTTCTAGTGTTATCAAGGTACTCAGATCTATATTTGCGAGATTCGGTTTACCAGTCGAGTTAGTATCCGACCAGGGACCCCCGTTTACAAGTACAGAATTTAAAGAGTTCTTACATAAAAACGGCATACACCAAATGTTTTCACCAACATATCACCCGGCGTCCAATGGGGCGGCCGAAAATGCCGTCAAATTATGTAAACGGGCAATAAAAAAAGCGGTTCGAGATCGCGTGGATATAGATGCAGCTCTTCAGACATATTTACTTGCGTATAGAAATACCGAACAAAGTACCACGGGGGAAAGCCCAGCAATGTTGCTACAGAGGCGTACGCTGCGATCACGGTTAGACCTGTTACGTAACGATACGACGGTAGAGGAGCGCGTGCGGGGGGCACAAGATAGACAAGTAAAGTACGCAGGCGGGGTGCAGCGAGAGTTTCAGGAGGGTGAAACAGTGTGGTCGAGAACTTATTCCGGTCCAGACAAGTGGGTAAAGGGGACGATAAGGAATAGGGATAGTTCGCGTAGTTATATAATAGATAATGGAGACGGTCGACCTATTACAAAACACATTGATCAATTGAGACGTAGTTCAGTGTTAGCACATACTCCTATTAGCCCTGGGCACACCGGTAACGAGGTATTGGCCGGGTCGGAGGAGAGAGAGGATGTAATCCCAGCGCAAAGGGTGGTATCGGATGTCAGGTTACCGGTTAATGAGACAGACCCTAATAATGAGCAAAATGATGTAGTAGTGGTTGAGCCGCCACATCCGACACCACCTCCGCCAAGGCCACAGCCGCTGATGAATCGCCTTCAGCGAAGTCGTAAAGGCGTATCGAGATACGGTTTCGAGATAGATTAAGTTATTAGTATTGTGTCAGTATAATATTATATTGCTCTGTGGTATAATATAAGTATAATATTGCTTAAGCATTGTAACCTTAAGAATGAACCAGATTGTGTATATTGATAGAGGTAGGCCTAATTAAGTGGTGAGGTGTAATGTATATAGCGGTTAAGGGTAGAACTAAGTTTATTATTATTTAGTATGTAGGTACTTTTGTATTCCTTTGTCTGAGATTAGAAAGTTAACCAGCAAGACGTGTTTCATTCCATCTCCCCGAAATTGTGCATATTTGTCAATTATAAAGAGAAGATAGACCAATAAATAATTAAAAAAGAACAGTACGAGAGCTTTATTTTTTATTTTTATGTTGAGTGCCTATCAATATAGAAGCTTTTGCAAATACAATTTAGCAATAGAACTATGTAGAAATATATGCCAGTTTGTGATATTTATTAGTTACGTACTAACAAGATGTATTCCCCATAACTAATTTGTAAATTATGAAATGAACTCACGAGATCTTAGTGAATGTGCCTTAGGTAACAGAGCGAATATTTACAAAATATAACTTTGGTAGAGTTAGGTTCCCAGAACATAACCTCGACCTTAACTCCCAGACATAATCATCATCATCATCCTATACAGGTTGTAAAAAGCCTGTTGGAGCCTTTAGGGGGTGCAGACCATCAAACTGAACAACTTTCCCTATGAAGCCAACTTAGAATTCGCGAAAAACAAATCAGCTGTTCCATACATTTGAGCCGACTTGGTACTGCAGTTTTGTATGAAACTTGTCGATTTTTTTTCGCGAGATTTCAATATTGGCTCCATAGTGAAAGTTGTTCAGTTTGATGGTCTGAAGCACACTATGCTGGATTGGACGGCGTCTTTGTTCACGCAGGGGTTCCGCCTAATCCAGTGTAAAATAAGGATTACAATTGTGTAGTATTTTCTCTACGCCATTTATTCTCATAATCAAATATTTTTTGTAACTTAGCAACTAAGAACCATAGAGTCAAACCATAACACACCCCCTAAAGGCTCCAACAGGGGTTTTTACATACTGTATACGTCCCACTGCAAGGCTTTCTGCCTGGCCTACCCTCAGAGAGGGTGTATGGGAGTTAGTCCACCACGCGTCCATAATGCGGATAGGTAGTCTTCACATTCGCATCAGAATTGTTTCTTCATCGAATGCAGGTTTCTTATGAAACTTTGTTTCGTGATTTCATTGTTGCTCCATAATAAAAAATTTTCAGAAGCATTATGGATAATCCGAATTTTAAGTTTGTAGTCTTTACAGTTTTGGAGATTGCGTGTTAAGTTAGTGTGTGGATTTGCATAGATTCAAGCATATTTTACACAGCTTCACCAACAAAAGTATACATTTCTGCCACCCCGGGTGCTGCGATCGATTTGTCAGTTCCCACCACTTCGCACATAGCCAATATTGAAAATCTAGCTAAAATGTTTGTTTCATACAAAAGACTTCAACGCGAGTGATTTTATAATATTTTATATTTTTTAAATCCGCGAGTTTCCAACTAGTCAAATTAACAACTCTTTATCAAACGTCAAAACGAATGCTTTGTATGAAATATTGTACTAGAAATTTAATAATGACGTAATTGTTTTTCGTCGTCGTTTCGATACTTTTATAGTTTATCCAGTTATTAAAAATACTGAAAATGTGGTTTTAGCGTTATTTTCAAACGGTTGATTTACTGAGCAGCTAAAACTACAATATATTTTATGTAGTCAACTCCCCTATTTGTTAAAGTCCGGCCGCTGAAAGATTGCGTTTGACAGTTACCATAAAATTGTAAAAAACTGAATGAAATTATTGTTTACCTGTGCTCACTCTAGTACACAGGGCACTAGCTGCTCTTTTAAGTTCAAAAAGTTCACGTTTGGGGTTCACACGAGACTACTTTTCATGATTTTTAACATTCAAAATTAGAATCTAAAGTTATGGGGAGTAAAATCCAAAGTTGCGGATTTCATGTTACCTCGCCCCCCGCAAAAAGTGGCAGAAATGTTTGTTAGTAGAATTATACGCGTAACCAGTCCATATAATAATTAGTCAAAGAGGGAAATACAATAGCTGCTGTGTTTGTAATGTATCTGAAAAACTGATCTAACTCAATATGGACCCGTTTAAGAAATCTACGGGAACAAAAACAACCATAAAAGGATAATACTAGATTCAACCTGATTCTTTGTGTCTAGGAAACATAATAGGAAAGCTACTTTTTGTGTTGGATTTCTGTTTATTTCTTAAGAGGATATGATTCGGAGATCGCTTTATACAAACGAAGTCTGGTTATATTTTCAATACTAGCCAATTAAATCACATAATGAGGACACCTACATGCTTCACTGTCCATTATGTGGCGACGGGCTCACCCCCCGTCACACTGGACTGAGTTTCGGTACTACTGGTGAATCGTGGATGATCTGACGTTTCAGAATATCTCTGACTGCCCCCTCGGGGAATATAGAGCGAATTAAATTCAAGTTTTTCAGAAACAATCTAGAAACTAATCCATTAAAAATTTAAGATATGTATAGAAATCTTTTTAAGGCACTGTTTTTGAAAAATTTCATTGACTTTAATCGGTTAGTATTGAAAATATAACAAGACTCCGTCTATGGAGCGCGCTCCGAATTATATTCCCTTAACTTCACGTATCCGTAACATTTGTATTGCTTTACAGAACAAATAAAAAAAACGGACAAGTGCGTGTCGGGCCACGCGCAGGGTAGGGTTCCGTAGTTGACCGTCACAATAAAGGAGCTTAGAAGAGGGCTTTTTTGTTTTATACTACGGTTTAACGGCTAATAAAGTCTAAAAAGTACATTTTACATGTTGGTCGACCATTACTCGTTAACTTGTAAAGCTTACTTAGCGGTGATAATTTCCCGTTTAAATTCGTTACATACACTACTGCCGTGAATTTTTTCACGTATCTAAAAACAACCGTTTAGCTGGCAGGGGGGGGGGGGACACTTGACTCTAACAAAACATGTCGCTTTAAAGCTTAATATTTCGCTAACGGATCCCTAAATCGAAAAATAGTTTTCCCACGCCCACAATATATTTTTATGGACCTATCCCACATCATGGGATAGACGAGAAAAAAAAATTGCATCCCCACTTTTCGTGTAGGGGAGGTACCCTAAAAAATATATTTTTCAAGATTTTATTTTACGACTTTGTCGGCGTGATAAATATGTACCTATACCCATGTCAAATTTTTAGCAGCTTTCTAGTGCTAAGCGTATCTGAGCTAAGCCGTGGACAGACGGACAGACTGACAGACGGACAGACGGACAGACGGACAGACGGACAGACGGACAGACGGACAGACGGACAGACGGACAGACGGACAGACGGACAGACGGACAGACGGACAGACGGACAGACGGACAGACGGACAGACGGACAGACGGACAGACGGACAGACGGACAGACGGACAGACGGACAGACGGACAGACGGACAGACGGACAGACGGACAGACGGACAGACGGACAGACGGACAGACGGACAGACGGACATGGCGAAACTATAAGAGTTCCTTGTTGACTTCGGAATCCTAAAAAAAGAATAATTATTTATCTTATCTTATATTAATAAAGAAATTTACGACTCAATTAATCGAAAACCGATCGATATCGGTTTTATTGATAGATTTTTTTGTTGATCTTCTTAATTGATATATTATTATCTATTCATATTGTATGTTTTAGTTCGTTAATATGTTTGAAGAGTTGTACACCTTGCCTGAATCTCTTTGTAAACATTATCTTTTCACGGGACTGCTGAAAGAAATCTCTTCTGAGTATTTGTATTTGTCTAAAATGTTGTATTCATCTTTATTTCCGTGTGTACAATAAAATGTTAAAATAAAAATAAATGTTTTCTGAACCGAACCATTAAGAATTAAACCTATATTTTGTATATCCACAATCTAATCCATTAAACAAACTGCATATTTCTTTATTGATAATAATTGGAAGAAACATCTATCTTTCAATCTTAATCACCACAAAGATGCACTATTTGATTTGCATTCAAATAACCCCTTCCGAAATAACAATAAAACAAACAAAAAAGTTATATAACAAAACGTTTTTTGTGAAACCTTCGCCTTGGCTGCACGGCTGCTACTCGACCATTACTCGACCATTGAAACCATTTATATCGAATTCTTCACGCTACTGCAATATTTTTTTTACCAATACCTAAGGTCACGACCCGTTACAAAGAAGTCATCGTGAAATGAAGCGGTGAGAAACTCTTTAGAATAAATACTTAAGCATTTTTTACTGGATTTATTAGGAAGTGGTAAATTCGTTCTGGTTATTGTTTACCTTTATGCATTATCGATGTAATCAATGTGCTTAATGTGGTGCTTCATAATAAGTAAGAAGCTTACAAGGTATTTTCTATACGAGGTGGTACAAAAATACAAATAAACATTTAAGGGGGTGGTTTAGACCATCAAACTGAACTTTCACTATGGGACCAAAATCGCGAAGAAAAATCGGATGTTCCAATACTAAACTACAAATCACGCATTGGCCGGTTTTTATACAGGGTCCTTTTTAATATGCTGACACTTTTTTAAGGGGATGATCAGACCATCAAACTGAACAACTTTCTCTATGGGACCAACATCGAAATCGCGAAAAAAAAAACCGCTGTTCTATACAAAACTGCAATCCTACTTGAGCCAAATGTATGGGACTTCTGATTTTTTTTCGCGACTTCGATGTTGGTCCCATAGAGAAAGTTGTTCAGTTTGATGGTCTGATCATCCCCTTAAAAAAGTGTCAGCATATTAAAAAGGACCATGTATTTCTGCAAATGTAAGAGTTATTTATTCAAACAGGGTGAAATTAATATCATTAGCATGCTTTTAAAATATGAGTCTACTTTTGCTATCGGAGCAAACAGATCGGAGCAAAAAAATCAGCAGTCCCATACTAAACTACAATGCCTGCCAGCTAGTCAACTCTACTCTACTCGAATGTATGCAACAGTGGATTTTTTTTGCTCGTTTGATTTGCTCCCGTAGTAAAAGTTCAAAAGGATGTTATTGATATCAATTTCACCCTGTAGATACTATAGTGTTTATTTGACTTATTTATTATGGCAGACATTTTTCTGATGGTGAACGGTACTTGAACTCATGACCTGCCTAACCGGAGCATCATGTGAACCTGTGTATGATCAATCGATCATACATTTACTTTCAATTTAAAAAATGTAAGCGCCACCATAGCACATTTTACGGATTTTTTTAGTTGCGGAGAGGTATGGTCACTCCTTAGACAATATAACTAGGAACCAGCCTTGCAGCAGCATTTCCCCTCTGCCACGTTACAAGATCAATTGATCATGTGCATATTCATGCAATGTTATACCTTATCACAAACGAGAGTCTATAATTGCGGAACAATAACTTCAAACTAGTCACGTTTGGGGTTCACACGAGACTATTTTTAACAATCAATATTAGAATCTAAAGTAATGGAATAAAATCCAAAGTTGCCGATTTCACGCTGTCTCGTCCCCCGCAAAAAGTGGCGGAAAAGTTTGTTAGTAGAATTACACGCGTAACTCGCCCATAGTTATATTGTCTACGGGACACTCAATCATGATGATGGGTCCTGGTACGAATCCGCACAACCGACATGCCATGTACCGATGAGTTTTTCTAACTTATGTACGTAATACCGACTGCTCTCAAACGGTGAAGGAAAACATCATCGTGAAGAAACCAGCATACGGTGAAGAATAAATTCTAATACGTAGGTATGTGAAGTCTACCAATCCTCATTGGGCAAGAGACAAATAATAAAGGGTCCATTTTAATATGCTGACGGTTTTTAAGGAGATGATCAGACCATAAAACTGGACATCTTACTCTATGGGACCAACATTGAAAACGTGATTAAAAATTTGCTGTTCCATGCAGAATTGCAAACCTACTCATACAACCCAAATTTATGGGACAGCAGATTTTTTTTCGCGTTTTCAATGTTGGTCCCACAGAGAACGTTTTTTAGCTTTATAGTCTGATAATCCCCTCAAAAATGGACCCTGTATATTTTAGGGAGCACCTTAGACCATCAAACTGAAAAACTTTTAATATGGAGCCAACATTGAAATCGCAATCAATACACACTACGCACTGTAATGAGAAGATTAATAAAAACACGTTTTTTAACAAAGTAACTAACAATCTAAAAACAACCTACAATTAACTTAATTTGAAGACCAAAACGAGGTCAGCCTTCAGATCATCGAAAATCCCTAATGTGTCCATTCAAGATAAAAGTACAGTCACCTTACAAAATGACCCCGAAATCTGCAGATCCGCGCAGCGCCAGCGCAGCTCGCGCAGTACGCATTGAAACCGCGCGCGGAACCAACGCGCAGGCGCGAACCGCGACAGCGACCAATCGAGACGTTACGCGAGAATTTGCGGTTACTTTGTTTTTGAAATACGAACATTTTTGTTCTTCACAGTTTTTGTGGTTGTGACACATCTGGCGCGCTGTAAAGGTATGCATTTATTGTCTATTACTATAATCATTTTGAATAAACACTAGATTTTGCCCGCGACTTTTTCCGCGCCGGCTCCCGCTATCGTAACGAGATAAAATAACTTTGCAGGGTGAAATTGATATCATAAGCATTCTTTTGAACTAAGAGTCTACCCATCAAAATGAACAACTTCATGAGAGCAAACCGATCGAAGCAAAAAAAAATCAGCTGTTCCATACTAAACTGCAATGCCTGCTCGACTCAAATGTATGCAACAGCAGATTTTTTTTTCTCCTATCAGTTTGATCCCATGATAAAATATGTTCAGTTTGATGGGTAGGCTCTTCGTTTAAAAGGATGCTAATGATATCAATTTCACACTGTATATACCAGCTAAATCAGTCAAGTTTGTTCGTTTTGTTTTATCGAAATCTCGACAAGATGGTACGATTCGCGATTTTTGTACTTGGTTTGTCGACTTCAAAAACACAAATATTCTTGTAGATGCGAATCTTAAAGACATTGTACCTATTATTATTTTCTATGGTTTTAAAGAAGATTTAAATTTTTTAAGCGTCTCTGAGCTAAGCCGCGGGTAGACGGTCAGACGGACAGACGGACGGACATGGCGAAACTACAAGGGTTCCTTGTTGACTACGGAACCCTAAAAATCGGCCGAATGTGAGTCAGTCTCGCGCTGAACGTCCCGGAGAAAAAACTAATTTGTTAGTTAATATGTTGTGTGGTACGGGAACCCTCGGTGCGCGAGTACCCCGACTCCTTTGACTATTTATATGTGGACTGGTTACGCGTGTAATTCTACTAACAAACATTTCTGCCACTTTTTGCGGGGGGCGAGGTAACATGAAATCCGCAACTTTGGATTTTATTCCCCATAACTTTAGATTCCAATTTTGAATGTTAAAAATCATGAAAAGTAGTCTCGTATGAACCCCAAACGTTCTAAGTTCGAAGTTATTATTTCGAAATTATAGGCTAGTTTTAGTGATAAGGTGTAAAATTGAATGTAAATGCACAAGATCAATTGTGCTTATGCCGTGGCAGAGGGGAAATGCTACCGCAAGGCTAGTCCTTATAATAATTAGTCAAAGCCCGACTCGCACTTGATCGGTTTTATTTTATAAGTTATATAAGCATAACAGCCGTGACCAGTAAGGTACGGTACAATCGGATTGAATAGGAAGATCAGAGCGACCTCGGTACTCCATTCGCCTTTCATTTAGTTCTATTCAAAGTGCATGTCTATCTGCTATCTACGAGTACATCTCATTAAATCGACTTTTTCATACGTTCCTGTGTGAATGAGCTTGAGAACACGATTTTGTTTTTGTTTATTAGGTTTGTATAGTATTTGCTAATTTAATTGACTAAAGAAACATTGGCTTGCCGTTAACTGTTACAAAATTTGTTTTCGTCAAAATAGCCGAGTAACGAATTTAGAAGGGAATTAAATAATTTCAGTTATATTTTTCACGACTTTGAGTTAAAATTGTGGGTTTCTTGAGATACATTTAGGACATTAAAGTTTACTAGGAAAAAAAATTTTTTTTTCGATATCTATCTACCATAGTGAAAATTTTTCATCTAATTTTACAATCTGTATTTTGGAATGTAAATTCTGTGTTGTCCAATATTAGTTTCCTCACTTTGGTAGTATTTTTCTTCTCCAGTGTACCATTCTTTATAGTCTAGGAAAAATAAGGTTTGAGATTGCATTAAAGACACTTTAGTAAATTGTGTTTGAAATAATATTACTGTTAGTTTATAACAATTTTGTTGAGATTTCGTGGTTATATAGGCTCAGGAACCTGAGAAATACCTTAAAATCGATATTAATGTACAAATGGCAAGCTTATTTCGAAAAATATTTCGACCAGCATACCAGCAATAGAGACAGTTAATTATCAAAAGGCAAATTTAATGTGTAAAAACAAACAGTAAATAATTTAGTTTTGAGGTTATAATTTTTGAAGACTTACAAAATATTAAATATCTACCCAAATTAACGATATTAACCGGGGATTATTATTGTTATAAGTAAAACGTATTGAACGAAGCCATCCTGTACAAAATCACCAGTTTTCCATTTTTTGTTCATGCTTAAATTTGATGTTTTGTAAATGTCTTAATTATTCAATAATACAACATAAAAAATCGGGGATTATTGAGAATTTATGTTTTTCATGTATGTATCTACTACATTCCAAATTTTCACCAAAAGTGCAATTAATGCAACCTACTCCATACAAAAATCCGTAGATTTCCCCGACTATTATTAAACCAACAGAAACCGGGTGGAGTTAGGAACAGGGTGAGATGGCACTAACCTATGGTTACTGCGTCGTGATACATCTTAACTTAACTATTATAAAACTGTAACAGAAGTGTGTCTGTACATTGAAGATATTTACATGAAAAAGATTACGATATGGTTTCTAAAAACCATATCTTTTTCATGTAAATACCATACCAATACCATACCTAAGTATCCCGGACTCTGTTTGTATGTTTGTAACAGCATCACGCAAAAACTACTGAACCGATTTTCAAGAAACTTTTTTGTTTGATAGCTTATGATTCGACTTAAAATCTGATATATTATTTGTGCGGACGAAGTCGCGGGTTAACTCTAGTTTATTAAAAAAATTATTAGTCATGCCAATGGTACACAAGTAAAACAGTATATAAATAAATGAATAGGACTAATAACAGAGAAGCGATGGCATTATCATTCACAATGTTGACTGTATCTATCTAAACATGAAAATTAATGTAGTTACATATCTTACCTAAAGGTGTACTGGGTGTAAGTAACAGCCTAGAAAATACTGAAACGGTGAACTCAGACCATCGAACTGAACAACTTTCAGGATGGAGCCTACCTCAAGAACCGCGAAGAAAACCAGCAGATTTTTTTCATGTTTCCTGGGGGTGGCTCCATACTGAAAGTTATTCAGTTTGATGGTCTTAATTCACCGTTTCAGTATTGGCCACGCTGTCTCTTACACCCTGTATACAACGTGTTAATGAATAAGCGCAAAACCTCATACACCCCAAATGATTTATAAAAAAATAATTAGATTGAAAAAATAATTTTATTATTTTGATACTCATTCGCATTTTAAGTTTTGAGGCTAAAATGATTTGTTATCATTTCAGCAATAAATGAAAGCGGTAACGTGCTCATGTATACATTTTAAGAATCTTATTTTGTTAGTAAGTAGGGTGAGTGTATGTAAGTGGGATGAGATCGAGTTCAGTAAATTTGAAATTTTACAAACAAATTTTTAATACTTTGAAAAAAAATACCTATGTTGAAAACATTATAATTCAATTCTGCTCTCGATTCGAAACAAACTACTTTCTAGTTTTTCGTTTATTCATTAACACGTATACTTTTAAACAAGATGAAAATGTTTGGGCGTTCAAAACGCTCTGAATATCAAAGTCAAAGTCAATATAATTTATTCAATATAGGAGCTTGCAGCACACTTATCAAACGTCAAATCTGTTTTAAAGCTTCCACCGCGTCGGAACGTGTTGTCGCTGTAGAGAAGATGCGGCCAGAAACTCTACAACATAACACGACCTTATAACTATTACAATATAAATTCTTAAGCTAAAGTTATGTATACAATAATACATAGTATATTTAATATAATAATGATACCATACAGTATATCTGAAATCAAATTCAATTTGTGGGTTGACATTTACTTTTCTTATTCAAGTGCGTATTATTATCACGTATTGTTAGTTACAACTAGCGAAATCTTACCTTATCTCATACGATTTCGCAGTCACTAAGCGATGCGGTTTTACACATTGTATCGATCGACGTTCAATCGAAATTTGTGGTATGTGTTACAAACTAACTATATACCTATGTTACATAACATGAAGGTGTCCTAGATAGTTATTGTAAATAAGGGCAAATCACTTCACAAATGCATTCTCTGCTTATTATAATCGTATATCTCATTGGGGAATGCAAAGACAAATTTTTGCTGTTTATTCCATGATGGCATAAACATAAGCATATGCTCACGACTATATTCCCCGAGGGGTAGTCAGAGATATTCTGAAACCATAGAACATCCACGTTTCACCAGCAGTACGAGTACCGAAACTCTGTCCAGTGTGACGGGGGGTGAGCCAGTCGCCACATAATGGACAGTGGGTACAATACATGCCTCGAAATTGAAGCATGCAGGTCACGATGTTTTCATTCACCGAAAAGCCAATAGAATAGAATAGATATAATATATTATCTTTACTCCGATTAATAACGATAAGGCGCTAAAAAGTTATTTCTTCCAGACTACCTTACTATGCCAACCGGCTCCATGAACTAGGTAACGAGTTAAAACAGAAACACTCGTCATAGTTTACACATAATTCCGCCGCGTTACACAAATTACTCAACATCTGCTCGTCCAACCATTGTTGTCGACTCAAATTACGATCTCGCCTGAGAGAAACTCACTAAATAGGTTTGGTACGAAATATATACTGGGTGTTACAAAAGTAAAAATAAACATTTAAAACTTTTAAGACCATCAAACTGAACAACTTTCACTATAGGACAAACATCGAAATCGCGAAAAAAAAGTCTGCTGTCCCATACATTTAGCTCGATTTTTAGTTTAGTATGGAACATCCGATTTTTTTTTCGTGTTTTCGATGTTGGTCCCTTAGTGAAAGGTTTCAGAATATCTCTGACTACCCCCTCGGGGAATAGTCGTGAGCATATGCTAAGATAATCTATTAAAGTGAGGTTATACATACAGGGTATACAGTTTCATTACTTTAAGAGATGATTTTAACCATGATACTGAACAATTTTCACAGGAAACCTATAGGAAAGAGGAAAATTGAACCCTAAGGGGGTAATCCACGCAGACGGAGTCGCGGGTCAAAAGCTTGTATTTGATAAATATCTATACTCTATTCAAAAAAGCAACGAAATTTTAAGGCTGTTTTGCATTATAGAAATAGAGATTTGAAACACTTCCTCTCACTTATTCTTAGAACAGCTTTAGTAACGTCCAAGATATGTCGGATAGTATGTGTACCCAATAAATTAATTGCATTTGGTAATCAGAATTAGCCAGAAAGTTAAATAGGAATCGGAAAATCTCGTCTACTTATTTGGAATGAAGTATAATTAGGTGAGGATATGAGAAATAAATAAATGTTTGTAAGAAACGTTGAGTAAAAAATTGTTAATTTTACGTACTACGTACTTACTTACCTATCATTAGCTTATACTCACTATAGGTCACTAGCTTATAGTTTATTTACTTTACTGTATAGTATCAATTATTTTATTAAATAGACTATGTATCAATTATTTTAGTAAATAGATATTGTATACATAACTTTAGCTTAAGAATTTATATTGTAATAGTTATTAAGTCGTGTTATGTTGTAGAGTTTCTGGCCGCATCTTCTCTACAGCGACAACACGTTCCGACGCGGTGGTAGCTTTAAAAAAGATTTGACGTTTGATAAGTGTGCTGTAAGCTCCTATATTGAATAAATTATATTGACTTTGATCACATTTTGCAAATGTTACCATTAGATGTTGTACAGTTATCGATTCTGTAGAAACAGTTGGCAGAAATTAAGAAGGCAAATGAACATCCCCTGGGGTCTAATTGAAGCTCCGATCATAATCGTGAGTTCGTAAAATTCAAACCGTAAATCAAGATCGTAAAAAAGGTTAC
Source organism: Agonopterix alstromeriana (assembly GCA_963924505.1). Lineage (NCBI taxonomy): Eukaryota > Metazoa > Arthropoda > Insecta > Lepidoptera > Depressariidae > Agonopterix > Agonopterix alstromeriana. The sequence continues at coordinate 3,986,717 of OZ004681.1, read as the reverse complement.
TATAAACTCTATGATTATTAAAATGTCCAAAATGTCTGGTCATGACAATATTACACTATGGAATTTAATATTGGATTTTTGTTATTGTACTTTGTATATTTTGTTTTGTTTAAAAGAAGTTTGTTGTAGAGTTTCTGGCCGTATCTTCTCTACAACGGAACACCTTACGACGCGTTGGTAGATGCAAAAAACATGACGTCAGAAATTTATCTATGTGATATTATTTTAAATAAACAATTTTGAATTGAATAAATTGATCGGCACGCCAAATACAAACACACCCCATAAAAGTATATACAGGGTCCTTCTTAATATGCTGACACTTTTTAAGGGAATGATCAGACCGTCAAAGTGAACAACTTTCTCTATGGCACCAACATCGAAATCGCGAAAATATAAATCTGCTCTAACATACAAAATCGATGTTGGTCCCATAAAGAAAGTTGTTCAGCACAGTACAATTGTCCCATACATTTGGCTTGAGTAAGTTTGCAGTTTTGTAAGGAACAGCAGATTTTTTTACGATTTTGATGTTGGTCCCATAGAGAAAGTTGATCAGTTTGATGGTCTGAAAATCCCCTTAAAAATGTGTCAGCATATTAAGAAGGACACCATGTATACCATGTGGAAGGGTTCCAAGAAGGCTGGCAGCGTTGCCTCTTTGGATGGCGATGCTTACGCGCTATTCGAGGTACGCGCCAGCCTTCCTACCTCCTGTAACGTAGATCAGCCTAGAAGCTATTTCTTTAAACATAGTCTAGGAAAAATAAGGTTTGAGATTGCATTAAAGACACTTTAGTAAATTGTGTTTGAAATAATGTTACTGTTAGTTTATAACACTTTTGTCGAGATTTCGTGATATAGGCTCAGGAACCTGAGAAATACCTTAAAATCGATATTAATGTACAAATGGCAAGCTTATTTCTAAAAATATTTTGACCAGCATACCAGCAATAGAGACAGTTAATTATCAAAAGGCAAATTTAATGTGTACAAACAAACAGTAAATAATTTAGTTTTGAGGTTATAATTTTTGAAGACTTACAAAATATTAAATATCTACCCAAATTAACGATATTAACCGTGGATTATTATTGTTATAAGTAAAACGTATTGAACGAAGCCATCCTGTACAAAATCACCAGTTTTCCATTTTTTGTTCATACCTAAATTTAATGTTTTGTAAATGTCTTAATTATTCAATAATAAATCATAAAAAATCTGGGATTATTTAGAATTTACGTTTTTCAGGTATGTATCTACTATATTCCAAATTTTCACCAAAAGTGCAATTAATGCAACCTACTCCATACAAAAATCCGTAGATTTCCCCGACTAACAGCCTGACTTCGTATTGTACCATATCTCGAGCCTATTTTCTTTAATCTAATCTACCAAACATATAACGACGTAACAGATAAACGTAGGGTTTTATTGTCTGCAGAAACAATAGGACGAGATTGGCAATGGCTATAAAATGTTTAGTTTAATGTACAATAGGAACCTTATCTCCTTGTCTCCTTGGGAGTCTATGTAACCTTTGATGGTAGATTTTAACTTTTCTAACATCTCTATCATCATAATTTCATCCTGTATAACGGTAGTGTGGGACGCTTCGGCGCTGGACCGACGACCTGAGGCTGTTTGCGGGGAGAGACTGGATGAGTAAGAATGAGGGTAGTTTTGTAGAGTCTTAGGCCTTGTTCAGCTGTGGACAATGATTGGCTGATGATGACCAGGTCACAGGAAGAATAACAGTGGTCCAATCCAAAACGTAACCACGCGGCTATTACGATAGATAATTAGGGTTCTAAAGGTTAAAAACGAGACCCTATTACTAAGCATACGTTGTTCGTCTGTCCGTCTGTCCTTCCTATTTAGTGCTGTAACTTTTGAACCGTAATAGCTAGACAGTAGAAATTTACATAATATGCGTTATTACGGCGGATTTATTAACAAATAATAAAAGTAAAAAAGTTAAATTAAGGGGTTTCTCAACAAGAAACTTGTTTTTATCAACGTTTTTTCTTCTCGCTCTATCGTGAAAACGGTAATACTTACAAGCGTCAAACTTGGTGTGATTCTAGAGCAAACTCTACAATGTAACAACAAGTAATAAAAACCGGCCAAGTGTGAGTCGGTTTCGCGCTAAAGGTCCCGGAGACAATATTTATTTTAGTTTATAATGTTGTGTTGTGTGGTGGTGTTGTACGGAACCCTCCGTGCGCGAGTAGCCTGACTCGCACTTGACCAGTTTTATTAAATTATTCACACAATGCGTGAGAATTATAGTTTCTAGATCATGTCCTAAATAAGGCACATAGTTTCATAGTGTTAAATACCGAATAACAAAAACTGCTACATACAAGAACGACTATAACTTACTTTTGAGTTAATTAATAGCAATAAAATTGCAGTGAAAGTTTTAAAACAAAATAATGCAAATTCATACAAAAGAAATTATAGTTTTTTGTAACCAAACTTTTATCTAGATTTCCATTTAGATTGAATTTAACTAAGTGTAGAGTTTCACTTTTAATATAGTGCATTGCACTTTCAAACTATAGGTAAAGTTTACTTGCGTGCATCGAATCATCATCAGCCATTCATCGTCCACTGCTGGACATAGGCCACTCCCAAGGTGTCATAAAACTCTATCCTCGTTCTTTCTCATCCAGTCGCTTTCAGCTATCATTCAGAACGTCTGTCGATCCAGCATACCTGGGGTCCTATTGTGTAACTACCCGATTCAATCGTTCTCAAATCGACATGGTGTTTTTGGCAATTCGTAACGATTCTGGTTCTTCATACACATTTAGCTAATAAAGGATCCAATTTTTTTAGGCTCACTAAAGGTTTACATTCTAAAAATATAATAAAAACCATCATATTGACAAGACAAGATGTGCGCCAACTGCGATTACGGGACACTTCGTTTAGAAGTGTAGCTAATATTACCACTATAATATAGAGATTATGAGAAACAAATTGACATGGGTTTCAACTATACGCCAACAACACGCAAATTTTTTTTGGTGGTTTTCATACTTGGAGAAATTGACTCCTTTCAGACCATGAATATGAAGATCACAGAAACAAAATATTACTTAAAGTTTCCTAGTTCAGTAATACGTTACCGATCTTGTAAACGATATTATCGAAAATTTATACAATAGACCTACAGCCCTACCCTCCAGGACCACGGTACCACCCGTACCGGCGTTAGTCCACCACGCGTGCCCATTGCGGATTGGTAGACTTCACATACGCATCGGAATTTCTTCTTCAGCGTATACAGGTTTCGTGACGATATTTTCCTTCACAGTTTAAAAGCAGTCGTTATTATTTTATTACTAACATAAGTTAGAAAAACTCACTGGTGCATGGCTTCCGTGCGGATTTGAACTCGAACCCTCCTGAATGAGTGTTGTACCTCTCCGCAATACGCCACGACCGAACTCCCATTGATGACACCTTTAGCATTTTATTGTTACAAAATTGATTTTATAACTAAAAGCAATTTTCACGGTTATAAAGGTTGAAGCAATAGAATAAACGCTCTGTCTGCCCTTTAATATTAACTGTTGCAATGTAACCTAGTGATCGCACGCAATCTCTTAGATACGGTCAAGTGATGTTAACCCCCAAAATATACGGTAAATTGTTCATTGAAAATAGTGATTTTTTTAAGATAGGCTCTCGAGGAAATTTGGAGAATAGGTCACTTTTCCGACTGTATACGTATTTGTCCGATCGGAACCTCCCACACACCCCGCCAACTAAGAGTGTGAAAGAGACAACGGCTGCTCGGACTGATTTTATTTACATAAAATTGACGAAATAAGCATTTCGTGTTCCCCTGTTTCCTCCTCCAAAACTAAACCGATTTAATTAATTATTTCAAGAATAATATGAGAAAAACTTTGGCTACGTCTGTATTTTTTGCTTTTTTTTATTATACAGGGTCCTTCTTAATATGCTGACACTTTTTTTTCGCGATTTCGATGTTGGTGCCATAGAGAAAGTTGTTCAGCTTGACGGTCTGATCATCCCCTTAAAAAGTGTCAGCATATTAAGAATGGCCCTGTATTCGTCAAATTTGTTTGCTTGGATGTCTGAAAACGGAAGTAAAATTGGGCAATTTTCGAAGGTGCCTAGTTCATACAGTAATTAATTTATGCAAAAGAGCAGCAGAGGTAATATAGATTGTGTGGTAAACAGTGTTTGCTCTAGTGTCATTCATCAATATCCAATGACGAAACAGGGGAATACTTTTGTATGGACAAAACGGTACTAGTCTATCCTCTTAATATCATAAATTATGATTTATAAGTAGATTACAATACCAAATTATTAATTATTCCTCAGACACTAAATAATAGGTGGTCAATGGGAATCTTGATGCGTACCAACTATCTTTATAAAATGGAATTGTATCAAGGTTTTCTTTTCCTTGATTTTACGTTCTAGGATGAAGAAGAAATTACTTGTCATGAAGCTGTTCTTTTGTCTGTTGTGGGGGCGTTTTGATTATTTTGAAGACACAAAGGCGTGATGTGATTCCAGTTTGACATAATTTAAATAGCAAAACCTGTGACTTTTTAGATTGTGACGTTCGGAAAGAGGTATATTGTATCCTATTTTGAATAAATATAGTTTTGAGTTTGAGTGTCTAAAAAAAAACATTTCAGGAGTAACTTTATTAAAAATCCTTTTATATCCTCGTCAAGCGAGTTAACCTCTAAGCCTAACCACAGCGCAAACTGAACAGAAACTAGTGTAACAGATTTTTTATTTCTATTTTGTGGTTTGTCTCTCTATTATATCAACTACGTCCAGTGAAGCGAGACTTGAATTTAATAACATTATTGAATCATTGTCGCTTCGATTCTTTCCTCAATCTTCTAAACTTTGTTCTTACTAAATCCATTTCATAATTTATTGATTCACAACACCAATGCTTTTCATTGTTCAACACGATCACAATTAAGCCCAAATCTACTACATACAGTATGGACAGTCACTGTCCTCCACCACACGGAATAAATATCTGTATCAACCCTTTTATTTTATAGGAAAGTTACTAGAAAAAATTTGGTTGTAAGTATAATGCTGACGGTTTCATAAGGCGAGGTTTATACAGAAGAGACGTGTGGCGGTGGCGGATACTCAAAGTAACACAATTATAAACCTTATAGTACATAGCATAGCGTTGTTTGGAGAATTACGCCCGTGCCTCCAGGCGACGTCACCTGGTGGCGCGGGCGCGATTCTCCTTTACGACAAAAACGACGCTATGCTACGTACTATAAGGTTTATATTGTGTTACTTAGATTATCCGCAACCGCCACACGTCTCTTCTGTATAAACCGTAGCTGAAAGGATTATCAGATCATCAAACTGAATGTCTTTCTCTATGAGACCAACATCGAAATCGCAAAAAAGTAATCAGCTGTTCCATACAAAACTGCAAACGTATTCGACCCGTATGGAAACTGTTTTTTTTTCGTGATATCGATGTTTATCCCATAGAGAATGTTGTTCAGTTTGATGGTCTGATCATCTCCATAAAAAAATGTCAGCATATTAAGAAGGACCCTGTATTTTAGTTCAATCTAAAGAATTATTCCAGATGAAATTAGGATATCGTATAGATTTGCCACCTCCAGAATTCCGCTCGGTATTTCAAATACATCATCATCATCAGCCTATCATCGTCCACTGCTGAACATAGGCCTCTCCCAAGGCGCGCAACAAAACTCTGTCGTCGGCCTTCCTCATCCAGTCGCTTCCCGCCAATGCGAGCAGCAGGGCGTCCCACACTACGCCTGCCAGTTCGCGGTCTCCACTCTAGAACTCTGACACCCGATTGTCATTTCAAATCAATACGAAATCGTATAATCGTGGCGATTCCGTTTCCTAGAGTGTTGGTTACTACACGTGTTAGTGAAACTGATCGCTTTATTCTCTGATTTAGTCAATATTTTTCAAAATTTAGATGCGAATGATAGCTGAGATTATTTAACTGGTGGTTGTTTACTAATATCTGCATTGTTTGTGTCCTGGTAGTAGGTAAGTACATGTAATCTTTTAACTCCCTTTACTTACCGCCATGGTAGGTAACGAGGAGCCGACGGACAGAGGCCCGCCGGATATAGCTGGTGCCCGCATGGAAGTAGTCTCTCAAGCACAGAAACGTGCTTTGAATTCAGAGGAAACCCATAACCCTAAATCCAAACGGACTACCCTTGAAACTAATCCCATTACTGCATCAAAGCAACAAGTTTACACCCATCCTTCTCTGGCGAGTGGGTTGCGTGAATACTCAAATAATGACATAGGACCCTTTATTGTCCACATTTCAAAAGAGGTGACAGATCCAGCAGCAACAACTTCCATTCGTGCTATTAAAATCGGCCAACTTCTCGTAAATAATTGCATCAAGGATATCACTCAAGATGGTGTGAAGAAAGTTGGGCGTAACAGGATTTCAGTGGAATTCACTTCTGCTGAGTCTGCTAATAACTTCCTTAAGAACCCAGTTATACAAAACAACAACTTCTCTGCCACAATTCCCACATATAACTGCTCGAGAATGGGTCTTGTTCGTAATGTACCCGCTGACATTTCTATGGAAGTGTTCGCTGAGTCAATTGAAGTCCCCCAGGGCTTTGGCATGATTTTGAAAGCTCGTCGTCTCAACAGAAAAAACAGGACGGATAGTGGTGTGGAGTGGATCCCGACAAATTCTGTGGTTCTGACTTTCCAAGGTCAGAAACTCCCGGAAAGAATATACTCCTTCCATAACTCTCTCCCGATTGAGCTATACCAATTGCCTACTATTCAATGTTTGAAATGCTGCCGCTTCGGACATGTTCGCGATCAATGTAGATCGAAACCCCGCTGCTTCCGCTGTGCACAGAGTCACACCGGGGATGAATGCTCGGTAGTAGAGCCCTCAGCAACATGTATTTTCTGTTCTCGCACCCATTTTGCTACATACAAGAACTGCTCCGAGCACATCCGCCAACAAAATATTAAAAATTTGATGTCCAAGGAAAGTATATCCTTTCAAGAAGCCTCTCTCCGTTTCCCTACATTAAACAGGCTGACTTACGCAGATGCCACTGCAGAAGTGCACTCTAATAATTCTGCTCCCCAAAGCCATCGCGAATCTGAGGAGGGTCCGTCGCCTACTAATATTTCATATAGAAAAACAGTGACATATATGCCGCGTCCTAGAACGCCACTAGATAGAGGATATGATCGACACGCACATCAGGATATTATTAGGCCACCTCCTTCTTCTTCTGCTAATGGTCGTGTTTTTCAGAAGGATAATTCTCAACATGAATATGAGGAAAATTCTCCAAATGAGAATTTGCTTGATATTCTTGTATCCCTCATTTTAAATATATTAAATAAATTTGATTCCCTACCGCCCAACGTTGCTCCTAAATTTGAAAAATTTTTCACTCTTATTAACCAGCTCCATGGCTCCCCCCCTTCAAATAATACAGTGGAATAGCCAATCTTTGCGCCCTAAAAAACATGAAATTCTAGAACTTATTAATGAGTATAGCCCACTTGCCTTTGCCATCTCTGAGACATGGTTAGTTCCGGGTTCCCATTTCAGGGTCCCTGGATACTCCTGTCTCCGGGATGACAGAGCTGATGGATATGCTGGCTCTGCTTTGTTGATTAAACGCTCATTGTCATACTCACAGATTCCCCTCCCACCTCACAGTAACAATATTAACGCAGTTGCCATAAAAATTCTTGATATCTCTGTCCTTTCTCTTTATATTTCTGACCCTCACATCAACTTAATCCCAGACCTCTCCCAGATTTTTTCTTCTCTCCCCATTCCCACAATCTTATTGGGTGACTTTAATGCCCAACACGCTTCTTGGGGCTCCTTCAAGTCAGACCCGTTTGCTTCTGCCCTCATAGAATTATTTGATGAGTTTAACCTTTGTGTGCTCAATGATGGTACCCCAACTAGAAGACCCTACCCAAATCAAAATCCGAAAACTGTCCCAGACCTTTCTATCTCTTCGACTTCTCTCTCCTCTTCCATTTCATGGACCACTCTACTTAGCACTCACGGTAGTGATCACTTTCCTATTCTATTGTCTCTTTCCCATAGAACTACCCCATGTTATGATCCTTGCCCTTCCTTTAAGTACAGACTATCTAAGGCAGACTGGATCTCCTATTCTTCATATCTTGACTCAATTGTTTCTCCCCTCCCTCCCCCTAATGATAATAATGCCTTAGAACTTTATCAGAAATTTGAAACAGCTCTCCTCGATTCTGCAAATAGTCATATTCCTCAAAAGTCCTCCACTAAACACCGCCTTTCAACTCCCTGGTGGGACTCAGATTGCTCCCTAGTAATACAGAAACGAAAAAATGCTGAAACTAGATATAACCTAGACATGTCCATTCAAAATTTCATTCTGTACCAAGAGGCAGCAGCCCAATCAACCAGACTTTTATCGCAGAAAAAATTGCAGGGTTGGCGTGGATTCTGTGAGACATTGTCACCTAGATCCCCACCTTCTATAGTCTGGAAACAGATGAGACGATATCGCGGTGCACTGAAGCAAACTAATGTGTCTTGCACAGATTCAGCCCTCTGGCTGAATGGTTTCTCTGGCAAGTTGGCCCCTCCAACTGTCCCCTCCGCTGACACATTCCCATCCCTTCCCTCCTTGCTTCCTTCCTCCGATAGAATGGATGATCCTTTTTCATTTGACGAGCTGACTTCAGCCCTCGAAGGCTTAACTGATTCTACCCCTGGGATAGATGGCATCCCATATTCCTTCCTTAAAAACGCTGGTGACCAAACAAAAAAATTTTATCTCTCCCTCCTCAATACCTTTTATACTTTTGGCTTCGTTCCCGACTCATGGAAAACCCAAATTATTATTCCAATTCTTAAACCTGGTAAAGACCCTTCAGATCCGAGTTCCTATCGCCCCATTGCCCTTTCATCTGTTCTTGCCAAGATCATGGAAATATTGATAAAAAACAGACTGGAATGGCTCATGGAATCCCGTCAAATTCTTGCCCAGTCACAATTTGGTTTTAGAAAGGGCTTTAGCACTTTCGACAGTTTGAGTGTTTTAACCACAGAAATACATATTGCCCTTAAAAAGAAACAATACACCTTAGGTGTTTTTCTTGACATTGCTGCCGCTTACGACAATGTGCTACTTTCGGTGCTCAGGCAAAAATTGCAAAATCTGAGTGTTCCTGTAAGAATGACACGTTATATTTGTAACCTGCTTATGTCTCGTTCGATTCGTATCAGAACAAATGGCTCGCTTCTCCCTCCGAGACTCGTTTGGCGCGGCCTCCCTCAAGGTTCGGTGCTGAGCCCATTATTGTATAGTATTTACTCCTATGACTTAGAAAGTGTTGTTTCTCCTCACTGCGATATCCTCCAGTATGCCGACGACTTGGCTTTGTATACTACATCCGAATCTATCAGCGAAGCAGAATCGCGAATGAATTATGCTCTATATCAGCTAAGCGAATGGCTTGATAATCATGGCCTTTCGCTCTCTGTATCGAAAAGCTCCGTGGTTATATTCAGTAATAAGAGATTTACTCCTGAGTGTGAGATTCTTTTTAAGGACGAAACTTTTCCGGTAGTGGATCAAGTAAAATTTTTGGGTGTCACCCTTGACTCGAGGATGACAGCTAAAACCCATGTGAATCATGTCTTGGAAAAATGTGAAAGGGGAGTAAATGTTTTGCGCGCAATTACCGGCATTAGGTGGGGAGCCCACCCCTATTGTTTAAAACTTATCTACAATGCTATTGTACGCAGCCATTTGGATTATGGATCTTTCATCCTGGAACCCTGCAATAAATCTGCTATCGACAGCTGGTCAAGGATTCAGTCTAAGTGCCTGCGTATCATCGTAGGTGCAATGAAATCCTCACCTGTGAATGCTCTTCAGGTAGAATGTGTCGACCCCCCGCTACACCTCAGGAGACAATACTTAGCCGATCGGTTTTTCTATAGAGCCCTTCAAATGTCTAATCACCCTTTACTTCCCAAACTTGAACTACTTCGTGATCTGGTCGGCAATGACGATAGATACCGCCTTCTTAACTCTTTCTCTCATTTTCTTGGACTCCCTCATCCTATTTGTCAATTAAAATCTAACCCACTTTTCTCCATACCTTTTGAAGCGTTACTCTTTCGCCCTGTCTTTTGTGATTTTGGTATCCCCAAAAACTCTCCTGGTGCCAACAAAATCTTCAACGAAAAGCTAGCAATGGATTGGGATGGCTGGCTCCCGATTTATACAGATGCATTTAAAGTTTCTGAAAATGATCCCGTTGGAGCAGCAGTTTGGATCCCACGAAGCAACATTATATTAAATTTTAAATGTCCTTCCTTCACTTCCATTTTTACTGGTGAAGCTATAGCACTCCTTGAAGCTGTCCTATATGTGGAATCTCATAATCTAAATAAATCGTTGATTATTTCGGACTCCCTTTCATGTTTGAAAGCCATCTGTACAAATCCTTTTAAGTCAAAATTAAAACATCCTATTATTTTTAAGATTAGAGAAACCCTATATAACTGCCATCGTAAAAACATTAAAGTAGTTCTGGTATGGATACCCAGTCATTGTGGCATCACCGGAAACGAATCGGCTGACTGGTGTGCAAAATCAGCTATCCGTATTGGCTCCCCATTGGAGCACCCAGAAGCTTATTGTCAAGATCTCTCTAACTGTGCACGCCCAATTCTACAGAATGAGTGGACTAAATTATGGTTGGATACTAAGCAAATAAAAGGTAAATTCTATGGTGATATCCAACCCTTCATCCCATCTAAACCGTGGTTCTTTAAACACCGTAAATTCAGCAGATCTGTCACCTCTATGATTTGTCGTATGAGATTAAATCATTCTTGCACACCTGTACACCTTGCCAAGATAAGGGTTCGGGACCATTCTCTTTGCGAGTGTGGCCTTGACGAAGGAGACTTAAATCACTTGTTCTTTAGCTGTGGTAAACTCTCTGCCTCTTTATATGATTACCTCCCTGTAGAAATCTCCCGCCCTTCTAATATGAAGTTCTGTTTATCCTTAGTAGACTCTCCCTTTGTATATATTATTGCTCGGTTCATTGTATTAAATCATATTAAAGTATAATTTATTTTAAAAAAAATATATATATTTATATCATTATATTACTCACCAATAATATTAAAATAATAACATCGAATATATCTATACACCCATTCTATTTTTATTATAACTAATTAAGTACAATTGGTTTTGGGATGTTTACAATATTTGTGTTGTTTTGTATTTGTCCATAGATATCTCCGCTCTACGAATACTGATCATCGCGGCAACGATTATTGTGCTAATTAATGCTACTGATCATTTTCCTGCGTGTACTCTCCACATAACGGGACTTTGGCGGAATTGTGATAACACACCGGACGCCATAAACAAAAATTGAATTGAATATAATCGTGGCGTACAACAATAAGTTAATTAATGTACCGTAGTTTATCTGAACGGAGGTGTTTGTAACATTGAATGCCGAGTATTGAATGTCATGGTCAATGTACTCGATTGTGTCACCACCACCCAGCCGAACGCAGAGTATACCCAGCATAGTATAGTATGATAGTACATACTATATTATGCTGGGTATACTCTGCGTTCGACACACAACGACAGGAGGATCGCGCTAATTTAAAACATCTAAGTTCAATCCTAATCCAATTTCAGTTCTAATCACATTGCAATCCAATTACTATTCAAATGTGCTGAATTCCGCATCGCGCTAAACTCTATGTGACTGACAGCCGTCTGAGCGATCTGTCAAAACGGCTCTAACGGCTGTCAAATGAATAGCGCATTGTGGTTCGCTCGCGGTCCAATCATGGTTCAGTTGCGATTTATTTAGCGCGATTGCTCTCTAGGAGTGTCGTGCCGAGTGGTTAGAAGATTCAAGCCTAAAATCAGCTTGAAGTAGTTCAGGCTTCATGTTTCGCGTTAGCATTCATAATTCTATTCGGAAATTGATACACGATTGAAGTAGAGAAAGGTATTGAGAGGATAGACCTCGCAAAGATTATTTTATTGTAGGAGTCGCGCTGCAAGTCTGACGGAAGGTGGACGCGTGCGTGGTGGCCTCTCTTAGGCTTGCACGTGGCTCCGCCATTTTGTGAAGATTTTTTTTGTGTTTTAACCATAAAACAATCACTTGTGATTATAAACTACTTGACATTGGCAGAATTGCTGCGCTAGACGCTTACAACCGGCCATTAATTAAGAAAAAAAAAAAAAAAAAAAAAGACCTCGCAAAGAAAAATATAAACGAAGTTAGATCCTACTTTCAATACTAACCAATTAAAGTCAATAAGTTAAAATACAATCTAGAAATTAATCTCTGAGTTTTGTTAGATTTCCATCAAAATATGCAGTTTCAATGCTTGGATTAATTAAGATTTGTATGGAAATCTTAGAGCCCCTGTAACTTTGAACTGAACAACTTTCTCTAAAATCGAAATCGCGGAGAAAAGAAATCTACTGTCCCATACTACATAATATGGGTCGAGACGAGAAGGATTGCAATTTTGTATGCAACAGCTGAATTTTTTTTTAATGATTTCAACTTTGGTTCCATAGAGAAAGATCTGACGGACACGGCATTTGTATGGAATCCATAATTGTGTAGAATCTCGAATAAGAAGAAAAACGATTGTCAAGAACTGCGAAAAATCTCTTAGATTCCCAACAAGCATTTTCCCAGTCTTCGTAACATACAGACAAATTACCTTCCTGACATCTCAAACGATCATACGATCTCATTTAAATAAACACCGGTATAGATCGCTCTTTCAAACACCTAATTACATCTCTTAACAATCGACAGCTATAAATCATCGATACGTTACATCACTAGCTTTCTAGTGATGACAATAGTACGATTATATCGATAAAAGGAGCGATTGTTATTTTGATTTACAATGTTTCGTGGATCGAACAAATTTGATGCTTATGTAGAAGATGATAAAGTTTTTCTGAAGGAACTATGCACTAATTTCTAGTGTATTGTGACAGAATAGTTTTTAATAGCGAATTGTGAAACTGTGATAGATTATATTTGTATAAATTAAGATAGGTATTGTCCGTCTGAATGACGAATTGGTGATTAAGATTGGTCTAATTTTAGTTGCAAAATTGTTTTGTTAAGAAATGTTAAGATGATAAAAGTCATCTTTTTAGACTTCAAAATTTTTAGCCCCTTGCGAAATGGATGTGTGATATACTTACACGAAATAATATAGGGTCCAACTTAATATGCTGACACTTTTTTAAGGGGATGATCAGACCGTCAAACTAAACAACTTTCTCTATGGCACCAACATCGAAATCGCGAAAAGAAATCAGCTCTTTCATACAAAACTGCAAACCTACTTGAGCAAAATGTATGGGACCGCTGAATCTTTGTAACGCGATTTCAATGTTGGTCCCATAGAGAAAGTTGTTCAGTTTGATGGTCTGATCATCCCCTTAAAAAAGTGTCAGCATATTAAGAAGGACCCTGTATATTGATTTTGATTCCTTGTTAAGCAACTTCCGTTTTACCTTTACACAACATTGTTCTTAGGACTTTATAGTCAAGCTTAGTGTCTAAAGTGGGAGGTAGGGCCAATGCCCGTTCGAAATGTCCTTGCGAACCTAGGTAACATAAGAAATGAAACGAATTCCTATGATTATGAATCGGCAGTGGAGTGAATGGCATGATCCCTAAACAAAGACCTTGTGAGCACTTGACCCTTAATATGAGCAAAACACCAAAGACTAACTCTATCCGAAATTTGGTATTTAGAACAGCTGAAGTTTTTGGAATTTAGATGTTAGTTCCATATTGAAAGTTGTTCAGGTTGATGGTCTGAAGCACCCCTTTCAATACGTAATGCATATAAGTTTACATTCTGTATATAGTATACAGGGTCCTTCTTAATATGCTGACACTTTTTTAAGGAGATGATCAGACCATCAAACTGAACAACTTTCTCTATTGCACCAACATCGAAATCCCGAAAAAAAAATAGGCCGTTCCATACAAAACTGCAAACCTACTCGAGCCAAATGTACTTTAACTTAATATGCTGACAGGTTTTTAAGAGGATGAATAGACTATCAAACTGAACAACTTTCTCTATGGAACCAAAAGCGAACGCCCGAAAAAAAAATCTGCTGTCCCATACAATTGGGTCGAGTAAGATTTCAGTTTAGTATGGAACAGCTGATATTTTTATCGCGATTTCGTCATTGGTCCCATAGAGAAAGTTGTTCAGTTTGATGGTCTGATCATCCTCTTAAAAAGTGTCAGCATATTAAGAAGGACCCTATATAAACATCAATGACAGAAACAGAATTCTAATTCTGGATTTGATCGTTAAACCTTTCATTCATTGTATCGATTTTCAGAATTGCATTCATTTATACATACATAAACCCACGACCATGATCCCATTTAGCCTGATCAGAACCTTAGCATTAGTGTATCTGTTTATCAACAATGTTTACAAAATATAACTATTTCAAATTGAATTTAGTTCTCACGTATATTTACACAAAAGGATATAGTAACGCAAGGTCAGATATTAATTTATTATTTTAGTTAAAGTATAACACGAACATTGACTGATTGGTCTAGCTATTAGTAACAATTCGTTAAAAAAATGCAAACCAAAACTTAAAATCTTAATTATAATACAAGTCCGGTTTAGATTCTGGTAAAAAGTCGAATACAGGGTCCTTCTTAATATGCTGACAGTTTTTTAAGAGGATGTCCAGACCATAAAACTGAACAACTTTCTCTATGGGACCAACATCGTAATAAGAAAATCAGCTGTCAAAACATTTGGCTAGAGTAGGTTTGCAGCAGTTCAATCAATCACTCAATCAATTATATTTTATTTTACACCAAAAACATAGTATACCAGCAGTTTTGTATGAAGTAGCAGATTTTTTTCGCGATTTCGATGTTGGTGCCATAGAGAAAGTTGTTCAGTTTTACGGTCTGATCATTCCTTAAAAAAAGTGTCAACATATTAAGACCCTATACAGCGTGTAAGGAAAGGTATGTTAAATGATATCCCAGCTACTACCTCTGGTGGTTAGTAGTCGTTACATAAAATGCACGTCAGAAGCCATAAGGCGGCCTGAAAAAACTCTGACACCAGGGCTTGCTGCCCACACGATAAGAAGAAGTAGAGAGTCACATGTCTTTCGCGTGGTGTTCGCGCGGTTCGCGTTTCAGCCTGCCACGAGGCTCCGCAATCCTTCTCAGTTGTGTTCTTACTCAAAAACAATCCTCGAGATTGAATAGATACTCCCTCAAACCACTTGACACTGGCGGAAATGCGGTGCTGACGCACTAGCAAGAAGTCCATTAATTATTTAAAAAGAAAAAAGTAGGAATTTGAGATCTCTCAATTGTATTTTTCGATGTAAATAGCAAGAGTGCTATAATTAATACCCTGAAATGTTAATTTGCATCATATTTACAAACTAATTTTGCAATTATAACAATGACATGTATGTAATCCAAACAATACAGATATGACCTGCATCCTAACCATTGTTCGAAGTAATCAAAAGATTCCTTTGCAATCACACTTCATTTATTCGCAATAACACCCAGATTTCTCGCAGACTTCTACGAAATCTAGCATTTTGCATATATTCTGTTCCATATACAGTGTTACAAAAGTAAAAATAAACATTTAAAACTTTTAAGGGGGTGGTTTAGACCATCAAACTGAACAACTTTCACAATTAGTCGGGGAAATCTACGGATTTTTGTATGGAGTAGGTTGCATTAATTGCACTTTTGGTGAAAATTTGGAATATAGTAGATACATACCTGAAAAACATAAATTCTCAATAATCCCCGATTTTTTATGTGTAATTATTGAATAATTAAGACATTTACAAAACATTAAATTTAGGTATGAACAAAAAATGGAAAACTGGTGATTTTGTACAGGATGGCTTCGTTCAATACGTTTTACTTATAACAATAATAATCCCCGGTTAATATCGTAAATTTGAGTAGATATTTAATATTTTGTAAGTCTTCAAAAATTATAACCTCAAAACTAAATTATTTACTGTTTGTTTGTACACATTAAATTTGCATTGTTATAATTAACTGTCTCTTTTGTTAGTATGCTGGAAGAAATATCTTTCGAAATAAGCTTGCCCTTTGTACATTAATTTCGATTTTAAGGTATTTCTCCGGTTCCTGAGCCAATATAACCCCGAAATCTCGACAAAAGTGTTATAAACTAACAGTAATATTATTTCAAACACAATTTACTAATGTGTCTTTAATGCAATCTCAAACCTTATTTTTCCTAGACTAAATAGGACCAACATCGAAATCGCGAAAAAAAAATCTGCTATCCGATACATTTAGCTCGAGTAGATTTGTAGTTCAGTATGGAACATCTGTTTTTTTTTCGCGATTTCGATATTGGTCCCATAGTGAAAGTTGTTCAGTGTGATGGTCTAAACCACCCACTTAAATGTTTATTTATATTTTTGTAACACCTTGTTGAGTTTACATAAACATACAAATAGCAACCTTCTCGCATTTGCAATAAAGATAGTAATATTCAAAGATGGGTCTGTAACCCATTCTCAATTCCAGCCTACGTACATTGACACAACGATATGGTGGAATTATAAAGTACCTGAGTATCACTGACTTATAAATGTCGTACATCCCAATTTAAACCTTAATTCGTTGTGATAAGGGTACCCGAGTATTATGTTACATTACAATAGTAATTAGTGAGAACATTATGTTTTGTGCATGTGTGAACGAAGCTATTGCAAAGCTATGATACCGGTAACATAGGTATTATCATAAAAAAGTTAGTTATACCCTGCAATATCTGCAGAAAGTAAGCTCTACCACGCTGGCCATGCAAAATGATACAGTGGAAAAGATAGAATGCATTTTAATATTATTAAGAGGACATTCTTGAAAAACTGTTCAATACAAAAAAGAAAAGATGGATGGATTGCGTGAAAGATGACATGTGTAAAAAAGGTGTGTGCGCTGAAATGACGGCTAAAAGAGATGAATGGAGGAAGACGACATATTGCGCCGACCCCAAATAATGGAATAAGGGCAGGAAGAAAAAGAAGACAAAACCAAGTTACGTCTCATAGTACAACCAAAATAAAATAATCTAGAATTGAATCTCTTACACTCAGTTGCAGAAACGCTCATTAAAGTTAATCCTCCATTAAATCTCTTGCTAGCTTTTACAACGTCAATAAGACAAAAAGTGACAGCAAGAGATTAAAAGGAGAATTAACTTTAATGACCGTTTCTGCAATTGAGTGTAAGTCTGTATTTTGTTAGTTGTATGAAAATGTTTGGTACACGGTACCAACTATATTTTAAATAAATCTGATAAAATACCGACACAGAGATCCGATTCTAGACGGTGTTTTAAAAAAAATCATTAATTTCAAAATATTAACCAATATTGAAAATAGGATGAAACTTTGTATGCAGCGCGTTAATACATTTTCTAAAAACGCTATGTGAGACCTTTGTAGTATGTAACCGATACTCACATCATCGAACAAATAAGTAATATATTGATACATGGTGAAATTGATATCATTAGCATCCTTTTAAACTAAGTCTACCCATCAAACTGAACAACTTTTACTATGACAACAAACCAACCGGAGCAAAAAAAACCGATCTGTTTGCTCCCATAATAAAAGTTCTTCAATTTGATGGGTAGACTCTTACGAGTAGTTAAATAGGATGCTATTGATATCAATTTCACGCTGTACACAGGGTCCTTCTTAATATGCTTACACTTTTTTAAGGGACCATCTAACTGAACAACTTTCTCTATGGGACCAAGATCGAAATCGCGAAATAAAATCAGCTGTCCCATACATTTGGCTCGAGTCGGTTTGCAGTTTTGTATGTAGCAGCTGATTTTTATTTCGCGATTTCGATGTTGGTCCCATAGAGAAAGTTGTTCAGTTTGACGGTCTGATCATCCTGTTAAAAACTGTCAGCATATTAAGGTGGGCCCTGTATGCTTACATTACATTTTTGGCATATTGAAAACAAATCGAAAATCTATCTACTAAGAGGTAACTTTGTGATTTTTTCCAATCGAGGAAACCTGGAAACCTTTATCCATTATGTTTTTAATCAATGTAAGAATTTGCAAATATTATCTAATATTCATGTTTTTTTTGTGAGTTAATTCCGACTTGATTTAGTTATGCAAAATGTTCGAGTAGCACTATTTCATTTTGGGTTTTCATTATTGAGAAATCTGTGGATGCAACTGAACAGTAAAAGGACTCTTAAATTTTTTTTTCTTCTAATGTCAACACCCAGCGAGCTGGATTCATGTGATCATAATGAGTCGTTGCGAAAGGCCTCGTTCACACAAGCGACAAAAACTACAGCTCGTTTCAAGTCTCGAGAATGAAGCCAGTTTCATACGTATCACATTCTCATAAGAGCTTTATTAGAGAACTTCTACGCAACTGTAGCGCCTACTATCTGTATAATTCCACTAAGCCCCCTAACGTGACTTTTAATGTCTGGGAATTAAGGACGAAAGTGGGATATCTTAAGAGACTCTCAGAAACTGACAAGTAGCAAATTGTGATAAAAACTAATCCGGTTAAATTGAGATTATCCTTTCATTCAAGTGTTGAAATTTTATCGTTAAAAGGTTGATTTACTTTGAGTCAACTTGCCTTTTTATCAAATATATCCCGCGATTTCGTCCCAGTGGATTTCGGAGAACTTCGAAACCCTGTTTCACCCCTTTAGGGGTTGATTTTCGAAAATTCCTTGCTTGTTCCCTTACATACTCTGTATAATCATCAGCCTATACAGGTGTAAGGAAAAGTATAATTAACCTTTAAACCACATACTCTACATCTAAATGTATGGGACAGCTGATATTTTTTTTGTTCCGACAGGTTTATAGTAAAAGTTGTTCAGTTTGATGGGTAGAGTATGTGGTTTAAAGGTTAATGATACTTTTCCTTACACCCTTTTTAGGTCCCACTTCAGGACACATGCCTACCCTCGGGGAGGGTGTATGGGCGTTAGTCCACGACGCTGTCTATCTGTCAGTCTGTCATTCAGTCAGCCTCGGAACTTTTACATAAGTGTAAAAGATAGAAGTTAGATAGATAGATATCATAGAAAGATCGTTGTTGTTGTTGAATTCATCTCAAAGGGCAGGCAATGGGACATAACCATACAGCCTAGATTGTGATTTCTAAAGTATACCTAAATAGCTCGAGGGACGAACAAACGTGATTCAGAGTGAGGCAATGTCTCTTGCCTCGAGGGCGAGTACATTCAAGACCTTATTCTAATAGACATAAAGGTCAACTTGTCATTAGATATAACTTTTGTAATCCTGAGATCATTTAAAATGATTCTATGAGACAATTCTACGATTACCAATAGCCTATCTAATTGCGATCTGCCTATGAGAACGCGGTGGGCAGCCCCCTTAACTAAATTTTTCTTCTGTTTAAACAGTAAAAAAACCCGGCCCAGAGCGAGTCGGATTCGCGCACCGAAGGTTCCTGTTCCTACCACTACACAAAATATTTACCAAAAAAAATTTAGTTTTCTTCGGGATCCTTAGCACGAGCGCGCACACACTTGGCCTGTTTTAATTATTATTCAAATCAAGATTGACGATTGTATCTATTACCGTTTTTACAATAGAACAAAAGCAACAAAATAATTGCATCATTCTTGTCTTGTATCCCCCCGACCCGGGGACCCCCGTATCTTTTTGTTTTTTTATTATTTTTAATTAAATCCAATAATATGACACAAATTCTGTGAAAATTCCTAGTATAACGCTCCCATATAACGGTTCAAACTATACAGATCTTTAGAGTTACTGCACGAACAATTTCAAAAACAAGTAAGAATTTCAATGAATTTTCCATACCCTTAGGCCTTAATTTTGCTATTATACCATGAGAGTAGAATCAAATCATTTTTCATCGTTGAATAAATCATGGAATAAAATTGCTGTGAAACTATCCCCGCGAGCCAAGTCTAACGATTTCATAAATTCTAGAAATGTAAGCACCATGAGGTACTTTAGAAATTACAATCTTTGCAAAATTGTTGGTGTAAAATTTAGACTACTTATATGAGGACAAGTTACGCGTGTTATTCTACTAACAAGCTTTTCTGCCACTTTTTGCGGGGGGCGAGGTAGCACGAGATAAGAACGAAGAAAGAAGAAGAAGAACTTTGAATTTTATTCCATTAGTTTACATTCTAATTTTGAATGTTAAAAATCATGAAAAACAGTGTCGTGTGAACCCCAAACGTCATAAGTTCGAAATTATTGCTCCGCAATTATAGGCTGTCGCGTTTAGTGATAAGGTATAAAATTGTATGTAAATCCGTAAGATCTTTTGATCTTGAACGTTGGCAGAGGGGAAATGCTAAGGCGAGGCGGGTCCGTATATAATTCGTCTAAGGTGTAAAATGACCAGTAAAATATTACATCAATTTAATATGCAGCCAACGTCCATTACATGATAATTAATTTTTTCTAACTAATATTATTAAATATTATAAATAGCTGATATTATTTATAAAATTCGCTTTTACATTAATATGTGCTTATACCCGCGATGTTGGTAGTAAGTAGTTGTTTTGAAAAGGTGTATTTAGCTTGAAAAAAGAAAAATCGGTCAACAATGCAATATAAAAAAATTAAAAAAAAAAACATAAAATTTTAAAATTTAGCTTTTTAGTTAATGTTACGAAAGCTATTTTAGACATCGCTTACTTTTGAGTCGACCATACTAAACTTGCGTGATGTGTTGAAGACATGGAGGTTGAATATTTTATTGATTTGTCTCATTAACAGTGAATGCCTTTCTATAATGTCAACAACTCCCAAATGGGAATAACAATCCCGATCACAAAACAAGTCCAAAAGCGAGTGCTCTACAAATAAATCGAGAGTACAATTGCTAAAACAAGTTTATCCGACATTATGCTCTCGCGCATCGCCTTGACATTACACGAAGATGCCTTCCCGACGCATGCGCCGCTCACTCGTGCAGAATGGAAGCTGGAAGAAGGTGCTGAAGCTTTATTTATAATCTTATTTAATTTCGACTTCAGGGTTGAATTTTTGAAAAGTTCACGGATTTCAGTCAGTTTGAGTGATGGGTGTAAAATTACTTGTTGTAGGTAACTAGTTGGTGCAAAAGAAAATAATGGTTATACATTTAGAAATAAGTTTATATTTTCTATTTTCATTTAGGTGCACTTTATGTCCATTTTAATACAAAATACAAATTTCATTTATTTGTGATACTCAGGTATAAATTAGTTTTAGTTTTTAGTGTCACTGTGAACTGCCATAAGGCCTATTATAAATGTATTGCAATATAAATAATCGAAGTGAATTAGAAACCGAATCAGTACGAGTAATCAGCGACACTGCGCAAACTTAAAACAAGTTAATAACATATAAATAGAACAATGATTTATGGATTTTGCTGGTTATTAATGTCAATGAAATATAATTTAATATTAAAATAACAATTATTAATAATTTAATTTTTCAAAACGTTTTCTGGTTTCTAAATTTCCCTTTCCTATACTGTCCCTTCCCCAGAATGTTTATTTTCCCAGAAAGCCGGGAATTACTTGGAAAGGGGCATTTTTGGGAAAAGGGATATTCTGGGAAAGGAACTTTAAAAACCAGGGAACATTTTGGGAAAGGGAACGAAAATGAACCTTAACGAAAAATACAACGTGTTAATGAATAAGCGCAAAACCTCATACACCCCAACTGATTTATAACAAAATAATGCGATTGAAACAATAATTTCATTATTTTGATGGTTAAAATTTAAAGTTATTCGCATTTTAAGTGTTCAGGCAAAAATGATTTGTTATCATTTCAGCAATGAATGAAAGCGCTAGCGTGCTCGTGGATACATTTTAAGAATCTTGTTTTGGTAGTAAGTAGGGTGAGTGTGCCCGTTGGGTGGGTTGAGATCGAGTTCAGTAAATTTTAAATTTTATAAATAAATTATTTAATATTTGGAAGAAAATTACCTATGTTGAAAACATGATAATTCGATTCTGCTCTCGATTCTTAATAAACTACTTTCTAGTTTTGCGTTAATTCATTAACACGTTGTATATGTGGTGTCATTAATTCTCCTTTTTTTTAAATATACAGGGTCCAACTTAATATGCTGACACTTTTTTAAGGGGATGATCAGACAAATCAGCTGTCCCATACATTTGGCTCAAGTAGGATTGCAGTTTTGTATGGAAGAGCTGTTTTTTTTCTCGATTTTGATGTTGGTGCCATAGAGAAAGTTGTTCAGTTTGACGGTCTGATCATCCCCTTAAAAAAGTGTCAGCATATTAAGAAGGAGCGGAGCAGGGCCTCAGATGTAGGTATAGTATGTCAAAACTGTGTACCTTTGAAAAATGTACATAGGCGCTAGCCAAAATCAAAATCTCGAAAAAATTTTGTTCACATTTTGTTGGTGGTCCCAAAGACAAAGTTCTTCTTTTTCATGATGAAGCGCCCCTATTTTACGACATCACAATTAGGTTAGATTTTTCCACAGTTGTCAGTCAATCTCCTCTAGCGGCTCGAGGCGTGTCGAGGCATACCAAACGGTGCGGGCCCATTGCCGACTACTACTAGTATAGTAATACCTACAATAAATGGTGTGCCTGCGCAAGGCATACATTCCCGTGGCACAATTCCCACGAGATGAGATAACTCTGCTCCACAATACCGCTGCGAGCCTGTCAAGGTGCTTAAAATTACATTAAAATTAATGGTAGTTACATCAGGAGGTTAAGGTATTATTTTCGAAAAGTTGATAATATTTTGTGTTCCTTTGTTTTGTAGATTGTTTGAAGATAATGTTGGGTAACGATAACCTGCCAAAAAACGGAAGCAGATATTCTACTAACGAGTGCAAAGTGAAGACTCAAAAAAAAGAACCAAATGGTCTTCTTTCAATAGTCCGCTACGAGCTTGACAGCTGAGTTATATAGAATCAAAGGCGGCAATCGGACTTATGGCTGAATATTGGCAATTTGAAAAAAGTATTTTACTGTTTTAGTTTTGACTTGACATATTGCCGGATTTGAAACTAATTTCATACTTTGAAGTGTTTTACCTATACGATATAGCCGTCTTTGATACAAACTGTTAATAATGGTAGAAAATATTAAAGTTTTGAGTATTGCCATATTCACAGCTCAGTTTTACTATATAGGTCAGATTGCCGTCTTTGATTCTATATGATTCTGTGACGCGACTCGAGAGGGAAACTGATTTATTAGAAAGACATTTATTTTAAGAGTTTGCACACTGCTAGTTCTTTTTAGGGTTGGGTACCCAAAGGGTGAAACCGAGACCCTATTACTAGCCTACGTTGTCCGTACATCCGCCCGTCCGTCCGTCCATCCGTCCTACCTATTTAGAACTGTAATAGCTAGACAGTTGAAATTTTCATAGAATGTGCGCTATTATGACGGTTTTTCTAACATATAATAAACAGTTAAAAATTTAGGGGGGTCCTCATACAAGAAACTATTTTTATCAAAGTTTTTTCTTCTCGCTCTATCGTAAAAACGGTAATACATACAAGCGTCAAACTTGGTGTGATTGTAGAGCAAACTTAACAGTATAACAACAGTCCTGGAGTTTTTTTTTTTGTAATTTAATATTTTGTGTGGTGGTGAGGTACGGAACCCTCGGTGCGCGAGTAGCCCAACTGGAACTTGACCGGTTTTATTTAATTCTGTAGAGTCGATGGCATGGCATCCAATGAGTTTGACTTGCCATTGTGATGAAGATATTATGGCAATCAGAGAGATCGGATTGCTGATTGCCAATAATGTGATGATCATAATCATAAGGTATCGTCGTTCCCTACTGAACATAGGTCTCTTCGAAGGCACACCACAATACTCCTCGACCTTCCTCATCAAGTCGCTCCCCGCTACCTGTTGCAGGTCGTCCCACACTACGCCTGCCATGTGCGGTCTCCACTCTAGAACTAACTCCCCATCGATTGTCAGTTCTTCGGCAGATATGACCAGCCCCTCTCCACTTCTGCTTGCAAATTTCAGAGCTATATCAACTACTTTAGTTCTTTCTCTGACGTCTGTCATTCCTGGTATGATCTCTCAGAGAAACGCTAAGTATATATCTTGGTTTGGCTCGTGAGCATGCTGAATGATTTTGAATAGGGAATGTGCATCAAAATTATAATGAGAAAGTATCTCAATAATTCAATAACAATAGTTGTGAATAGAAAATTACTGAAAGATTTATTTCAAATTATAAGTTACGTGGATCGAAACGTAATTTCAAACACCAATCAGCGCAAAGTGACGAAGCGATAAGCGACTTGCGTGCGTTAGAAGAGTACAGCAACATATTATAGCGGATGATTTGTGATGAGCTTCACGCGTCATGAAAAGGAGTGACGTCACATCATGGCAGTGAGCGTTTAGGCGAGGAATTTGAAAAGTCAACTTTTGATTTGCAATGAATAAATGATTAGTGCATATTTTACCATTTTTGTTTTTGGTATTTTTATGTAAGCCTTAAATCTTTATGATACACTAAAAATATAAAACTGTGCAAGTTTCCCATTGATACTGTAAGGGGTCGTATGCCTACCCAAGAGCATTGACTGGTTTTGATTCCATATTTTTGAAAGTCCAATTTGGAACGTTTGGAGCGCATTCTTTTTTGTGGAGTCTGGCTCTGATGGAGTATCGAGAAAGTACTGCGTTTAAAAAGTGAGAAATAAAAATCTATATTTTATCAGTTTGAAGTAATTTATTTGATCCCCCGGGCTACGCCTTCCTATACTATCTGACTAAAAGGTCTGACTAAATCAAGACTTATTCTTTACCAAACCGTGGCGTAAACTAGTGAAAAATAAGAATAAAATCTGTGGCAAAGCTCATTAAGTAACCACATAAAGGCTCCGCCACACCAGGCGTGACTATTCTCTACAATTATGACAATAATTACTGCGGTTACAACCTCATTATGAACTCAGTTCAGCGAAGGCGTCGTGAAATAATTTGAAGGTGGCTGACTACAAGAATGTGCGTGAGAAAATGTAATTCTGTTTAGAGCTTTGCGCGTTCGAGTGTAAAGAAAGATAGGTGTTTTTACCCGACTGCGCGAGGTAAAGGAGAGTAATGTGTTTATCAGCCTCTTTGTGGTACTCTAGAGACAAAACGCGTTGGCCAATTTTGAGGATTCTTACGTCAATCGATTTGTTTTAATCTTGCGAGTTTCACTAAAAACATGACAGTAATCAAATTCATTATGGCGACAAGCAGACGCCATCTTGTGAAAAAGAAAAAAAAGTTATCATTGAATAGTTTAAAATGATCTTTAGGTTTCTCTTATCATTTTTCATTTCGAATGACCATTTAGGATCTATAACGATTTTAAGTTGGTTAGCAACCATGTCGAACTAAAAAGACTAAAATATCAAAAACCCAACTGCGATTAAAGTGTTGGGTTCTTAATTTTTTTTATTTTATATTTTTGTTCCAAGCTCTCGTTGGCGTAGTGGAAGTTCGGTATTGGAAACGATCACCAAATTTAATCAACGTCAGGTCCGGTCAGTTTAAAATGGGTGACCGTTTAGTGGTATTTCATCTAGAGCGTCTCGTACTTTGGAAGGCACGTTAAGCAATTGGTATTGGATATTTCCGTCCGGTGTTGGGTTTGAAGAACCTCGTTAAGTATGTTTAATTATACACCCTGTATACTGTGCCCATAGCTTATCATGAAATCTTAAATCTAATCACAAAGTAAGCCGCATTCCACGCAGTCCAACTTGCGCCATACAAACATCACTCATACAACACATACATACAAATTGCACTTTATCTATGACAGATCGCATATCTAAGATCTGCTTGGAACCACCCAGGCGGAGTCAGGTCACTGTGCTAGCTTATTATAGTTCTAAGTGGATATGTAAGTTGACCCCTGAAGCAGGTCAAATAGGGGTCATGAGTTATTGGGCCATATTTTACAAGGTGTTACAAAATTAAAAATAAACATTTATAACTTTTAAAGGGTTGTTTAGACCGTCAAACAGAACAGCTTTCACTATGGGACCAACATCGAAATCGAGAAAAATAAAACTGAAGTCCCATGCATTTAGCTCAAGTAGATTTGTTTCATTGTAGCTCGCGTTGATATCTTTTGTACGAGGAAAAAGTAAAACGACCATTTATTATGATTTTGATATTAAGCTTGTCAGGAAAAGCCGTGGTGGTCCAGTGGCGAGTAACCTTGCCTGCCATGCAGGAGGCGATGGTTCGAGCCCCGTCCAGGCCGACTCGTACCAATGAGTTTTTCGGAATTTATGTACTATTTGTAACACCACTGGCTTTTCGGTGAAGGAAAACATCGTGAGGAAACCTGCATGCTTCAATTTCGAGGCATGTATTGTACCCTCTGTCCATTATGTGGCGACGGACTCACCCCCCATCACACTGGACAGAGTTTCGGTACTACTGGTGAAACGTGGATGTTCTGAGGTTTCAGAATATCTCTGACTACCCCCTCGGGGAATATAGTCGTGAGAATATGCGGATGCGGATGCCGAACAGAATAATGTTGTGAAAGTTTCATATAATTTCATTACCCTACCCACTTCTCATAACATTTCTATATTGACGCAAACATTGAATCCCACACTTGTTGCGCAGTCGGTTAACTTATCAGATGGAAACTAATTAAACTCATAGGTTTTTAATTAACTATGTGTCGAAGTCAGTGGATATTTAGATTTATTATTGTTTATTACGTATTGAGTTCATTATTAAAATTGTTTATGACGGGAAATTACACAATTACATATTAATAAATTTTTTTAGCTGACTTCAACGAGAAAATGTCTTTAATGTTTTTTTACAAGTGTAGTATTTTTGAATAAAAAGCTAAAATTTTGAGATGTTTCAGGTGGGGCGACCCAACCGAATGGACGAAAAGGGTTTCTTTTTTGACTATAGAATCCTAAAATCGACACTATTTTAAAACCGTAACAGATTATGTCTGTACGTTGAAGTTATTTACAAAAATAAGGTTTCGGGGTACCTGACTCCAAATCATAGATTTTTTTATTTTTGTCGGTCTGTTATCTGATTGTTTGTTTGTTCGAGCATCAAGTTAAAACTACTGGACCGATTTTGATAACACTTTTTGTTTTTAAAATCGTATGATTTGACTTAAAAATCGTATGATTTGACTTATGGTACCTATACAGGGTGTAAGTGACAGCCTAGAAAATACTGAAACGGTGAACTCACACCATCAAACTGAACAACTTTCACTATAGAGCCTACCTAAGGAAACGCGAAACCAAATCAGCTGTCCCATACATTTGAGTCAGGTACAGCAGTTTTATAGGGGTAGCTGATTTTTTTTCGCATTTCCTGAGGTAGGCTCCATAGAGAAAGTTGTTCAGTTTGATGGTCTGAGTTCGTTTCAGTATTTGCTAGGCTGTAACTTACACCCTGTATACTTTAGTTCACTACGATGACGGGAACACGCGTTGCAGTCAAAGGAGGGGACCATAGAGTGTCAAAGTCATAGAAATGGCAATACAATAAACAATGTACATTTGTTGACATGTCAGAGGTGCGCGGAAGTATTTCACTGTATAGTCACGACTGAGAAAAACGTTTATATGTTATTAGGGTGACCATACTACAACCCAAACTACGGACATTATTACGTGCCTACTAAACGTGCTACAGACCAATTTTTGCCGTTTAGGAAACATGTATTCGTTTAATTATATTCGAATTTTGATTTCGAAGTGTGAAAGTATACTTGCTGAAGGAAAAGATAGATTTGTTAGATAAATCTGTAAAAATATAGAAATTTATTTTGATCTTGATGTCGAAGAGGTACAAATAACAGGGGACATCGGCTCTCGCTGAAAAACATTACTAGTTTACCGCTTATCATGACAAAATGGGACCTGGAGCCGGCCATTCAAGTGCCTATGAATAGGGCACTGGAATCGCTTTGCATTTATTATTTTCGATTGTTTTGGTCAGATTTACAACCAACTTACCAATACCATTAAATATGAAGCATCTGCATATCGAAGACAGCAGGCCGTTAGCTACTTCCCGAATAACTATCAACATCTTCCATAATTATGATGTATAAACTGATGTGTAAACGATGTATAAACTGCATCAACATTTTTGTATTACATTCATGCATTTTCCGTTTAATGTATGTTGATTATATTATGGCACATTTCTTTACTAAAGTAAGTAATTTCAGTGTTTAGATAACTATACAACGTTTTAATAAATTAACGTAAAACTAGAAAGTAGTTTGTTTAGAACCGAGAGCAGGTTCGAATTATCAAGTTTTCAACATAGGTAATTTTTTTCAAAATATTAAATAATTTGTTGGTAAAATTTAAAATTTACTGAACTCAATCTCAACTCACCGCACAGGCACACTCATCCTAAGTAGTACCAAAACAAGATTCTTAAAATATATCCACGAGCACGCTTTCATTAATTGCTGAAATGATAATAAATCATTTATAATCTGAAAACTTAAAATGCGAATAACTTTAAATTTTAACTATCAAAATAATGAAATTATTGTTTCAATCTAATTATTTTGTTATAAATCAGTTCGGGTGTATGAGGTTTTGCGCTTATTCATTACATGTTGTATCAAAATATTTAATTATGTTAACATAAGGAAATCTGTAATTGGCCTACACAAATTGTTATTTTTATATTACCCATGTCAATCCCTACTCAAATTTTACTTATATCCTTCGCAAAACATGGTAACCCTAGTTTAAAATAATAAAGTAGTTTGTGACATACAAAGCACGTGTTCAAAGTCGTGACGCGTGACACTCCGCATGGAACACGCGAAATCTTTACAATTCCATATTTTATTAACTTTCTACGATTCTGTTACGGTGGAACTAAACTTAGTTTAAGAGCTTACTACTTGGTTTGAACTTGTCTTTTGAATCTGGATTAAACAAATTATATACATATATAAACTCACGCCTTTTTCCCAGAGGGGTAGGCAGAAACTATAGATCTCCACTTTGGACGGTTCTGACACACATCTCTTGCTTCCTCTAAGTCCATACATCTTGACATACATTCCCTTCGATTTCGGCTACTTTTAACCTGGCATTTTTTTAAATGTCCTCGCGGTAAAGAAAAATATCGCGTGGAAACCAAATATTTTACCTACCTTTTTAGGGGGGTGCATTCTGGTTCGTACCTCGAACTTAATTCAAAGCATTGTGTGGTAACTCGTGGTAACCATCAAAACCACCTAAATTAAGGGGGGACCTCAAATCAATTAATCAAATATTCTTTATTTTACACCAAAAAATAAACAGTTGTATACAAGAAAAAATCCAAGAGGCACAAAATAAGGTGGTCTTATCGCCAAGAAGCTATTTCTTCCAGACAACCTTAGGGTAGAGGAAGCGACGAACGAAGAAAGAGGTGGGCGGTGTTTCCAGAAAAATGTTCGAAAAAGAGCAGTTATCCGTAAAAAAAAACACACAAGAATCCTCATACAAGATACTACTTTTATCAACGTTTTTTCTTCTCGCTTTATCGTAAAAACGGTAATACATAAAAGCGTCAAACACGGTGTGATTATAGAGCAAACTCTACAGTATAACAACGAATAATAAAAACCGGCCAAGTGTGCGTCGGTCTCGTTTTAATGGTCCAGGACCAAACAATTTTTTTTTACTTATTATGTTGTTTGGTGGTGTGGTACGGAATCCTCGGTGCACCAGTAGCCCGACTCGCACTTGACTGGTTTTATTCAAGTTGTTTCCCTGGTACTGGACTCAGTATAACGAATGACAGGCCGTGGCCGATAGGGCGTCCTCGCCCTGGTCACATGTCCAATACCGAGTCGATTTACTAACTTTACTTTCACTAAGTACTAACTTATACATATATCAAACTGTTTCCTACATTATACGGTACGGCAAATCTATTAATTACTAGAGTTAACCCGCGACTTCGTCCGCACAAACTATACAGGGTGTAAGGAAAAGTATCATTAATCTTTAAACCACATACTCTACCCATCAAACTGGACAACTTTTACTATGGGAGCAAACCTGTCAGAACATAAAAACATCAGCATTCAGCATTCCTTTGAATCGATTAGGTATTGCAATTTAGTATGGGACAGCTGATATTCTTTTTGTTCTGACAGGTTTGCTCCCATAGTAAAAGTTGTTGAGTATTTGGTTTAAAGGTTAATGATTCTTTTCCATACACCCTGTATACTATACCAGATTTTAAGACAGATCATAAGCTATTAAACAAAAAAAATTTCATCAGAATCAGTTCAGTAGTTTTTACGTGATGCTCGCACAAACAAACACACATACAGACAGACAACAATTAAAAAAAAGGTTGATTTGGAGTCGCGGACATCTAAAATCCATTACGTAATCTTTTTTTTTTTTGTAAATATCTTCAATTTACAGACACACTTCTGTTACAGTTTTATAATAGTTAATAAGATGATCAAATTAAATATACAGTCACTTTGTATATTTAATTTGATCATCTTATTAACTAATATATCATTAGCATCCTTTTAAACTAAAAAAGAGAAAAAAAATCAGATGTTCCATAATAAACTGCAATGCCTACACGGCTCAAATGTGTGCAACAGCAGATTTTTTTTGTTGCTCCGATCGATTTGCTCCCATACTAAAAGTTGGTCAGTTTGATGGGTAGACTCTTAGACCACTGGCTTTTCGGTGGAGGAAAACATCGTGTGGAAACCTGCATGCTTCAATTTCGAGGCATGTATTGTACCCACTGTCCATTATAAGTGGCGACGGGCTCACCCCCGTCACACTGGACAGAGTTTCGGTACTACTGGTGAAACGTGGATGCTCTGAGGTTTCAGAACATCTCTGACTACCCACTCGGGGAATATAGTCGTGAGCATATACATACATACATACTCTTAGATCGAATTCAGTAAATTTTTAATTTTTAAACAAATTAATTTATATTTTGAAAAAAAAATCCTCAATTGAAACCATGATAATTCGATTCTGCTCTCGATTCCAAACAAACTACTTTCTAGTTTTGCGTTAATTTATTAACACTTTGTAGAAGAAGAAGCCGTATCGTGCTATACAATGCACATCCACCGGCACTCCTTACAAGCTAATACTGCACATACGAGTCCCATTTTGGTCTCACCGAGAGTGTGCTTCCGTGAACTACATACTAAACTAACTCCACAGCAAACTGGATGTTGACTTGTGACGTATTTATTTCGGTTCCGACTTGTTTTGCATGTTGTATCACGTAACGAATATTTTTGGTGAGTCATGCTGTTATCGGAACGATCTAAAAATGCACTTTGAACGGGAAGTTGGTTTAAAATTGTTGCAGTTGGTATTTTTAATACTTTTTATTATGCGTTATTATAATTGTATGAAAAGGCGAGCAAAGTAGGTACAGTCCGTGAGCATTTAGAAGCAGGATTCAGCTGTCCGGTAAAATATTCGTATAACAAATAAAATCGCGGCAAATGACAAAAATGCCCTCAAACTAAAATATCTTAGCATACTTTGATCAACCCGATGGCTCGTCTGTAGTGAACCTGGCTGCTATGCCGAGGGTTGCAGGTCCGACTCCCGCAAGGGGAAAATATTTACATGATGAATACAAATATTTGTACTTGAGCTAGATTCTAGTACTTTAGATAACACAGTAGAGACTAATCTGTGTGAAAATGTCAAAGAAATTAACTTTTTCTCTTAGTATTGCTTTATCTCCCTAGCAGTAAAACGGCTCAGGCCTGAAATGTCCGTTTTCCTGATATGAATTTTTCCCTTAATGTCTGCTTTTCCATAATGTCTGCTTTTCCATAATGTCTGAACGTCTTTTGCCTAATGTCAGCTTCTTATAAAGTCTGTCTCCAAGAATGATAATTTTCATACATTGTTCGCTTTTAAGAAAGCGCTTATTCCCAAAATGTTTGCAACCTTAAAATATCCGTTGTCTTACTATTTTGGCAAAGAGTAAGTATGCAAGCAATTAAGCCTTTTACATTTAGAACATTGATTTGAAATTAAAGCAGACATTATGGAAAAACAAACATAATAAGATTTCTTCTCATCGTGTGGGCAAGCCCTGGTGTCAGAGTTTTACTTACGGCCTCTGACGTGGGTTTTATGTAACGACTACCACGAGAGATAGTAGCCGGGACCAACGTCTTAACGTGCCATCCGAAGCACGGTATCATCTTTCTTTTCAGACAAACATGTGTTTCAGCCTGCAATGTCCTAGCCAACAGGGGAAAAATTCACAAAGTGACGTATCACTAGGTGTCCCCAGTGGGAATCGAACCCATGACCTCCGTGTCAAGAGCCCAATGCTCTTAACCAATAGACCACGGAGACAGTTAATAAGACGAAGCCGTGAACATAACGGAAAAGCAAAACTTTTGACAATGCTAATATTGTATGAATGTAAACATTATAAAAAGACGACTTCCTGAGACTTTACACATTGAAAATTGTACATTTTAGGAAAACCGATATTTCAGGCCTGAGCTAGTAAAACATGTTTATTCGGATAAAATTTGCGAAAATTGAACATATTGAGACTGCAAATAGTTTGTCGGATTATGTTTTCTTAACAGTCCTAATAAATAATTGAAGGTACTCATGTCATGTCTCCACCCAATACACAGCATGGCGCCCTTAATTTAATCTTAATACTGAATAAAACATTATAATTAAGTAAACTCTGAACACATTAACCGTTATAACATAAAATTATGCGCAATAACATACTGGATATCCGTTGGCGACCAATCAATTTAATTAACTTATAACGTTTGTAATTTCCTTCGTCAGCATTATGTAAAATGTCTCATGATAAAAACCTTAAACTCTACAGCATAAGTTTGAAAGTTACTTATGTGAAGGGACTTTGTCATTGAAATGACCTGTGGTACTACGAAAGCAATTAAAAGGGATTTAAGGTAATCGTATGTGATTACTGATCAGACAAGTGGGTATGGACAGGAAGGTATGGTACACACGTACATTTGAATCGAAAGAATTACGTAAAGATGTTTTAACAACGTCCGGGAGGTGAAATTAAGAAATAGCAGAGGTAATTAGGTACACCCATCGTGAGGAAACCTGCATACTCGAAAATGAAAAGAGTGTACCATATGTTCTGAGGTACACACGGCCACACATCAAGCTACGAAAAACCAAAAAAAGCTGGCCACGTTTAGGTAGAGTAATGTACGAGTATTGGCTAAGTGCACGACACTAGCGCCACTAGCGGTGTCGGACCGCCGTGAATTATTTCGAGCAAACACAATTTCGAAATACAACATTTAAAAATAAGATAATTTGAAACTGAATAACTGAATTACGTCCATTTATAAAATCACCTTACCTAAATAATAACAAAGGTGAAGCGATTTACAATATCTAGCTAGACCTGAACAAAAACATCGATATCTTGAATTTCGCGGAACCTCTGAGAGCCTCTTACGGAACCCCAGGGTTCCGCGGAACACCATTCGGGAACCGCTGCCCTACGCATTAATTGACCTAAAATATCTTAAAGAGAGTTAAGAAGTAAAACATACATGTACTTACATCCCTAAATAGATGACCGAATGTTGGGGGTGTTTATAATTTGGTAATGCATCTTGAGAGAGACCTATGTTTCGCAGGCGACATGCTGACGATAATGTAGATGTGAATCGCATACAATTATATTCGCTGACAAACTCAACAGCTTTCCATGTCTGTATGTTAATCGCACCAGTTCTTTTTATCATTGGCAATCTTTCAACTATCCTCGACCTTGACCATACATCTTGTAATTTCTCAATCGCGTTCAATCAGAGTATCATAACTATTACTTAATTTATCACATATAAATTGCTGCAAAACATGTTTGACTCTAGAGCAATCACTAGAAAATATTCGCTACAGACGGGTACCAAGTATGTGATATTATGCAAATCATTTCATCCATTACGTAATTGTATTAGTTGACTTCACTATACGATCGTACCTATACTATATAGGGTGTAAGGAAAAATATCATTAACCTTTAAACCACATACTCTACCCATCAAACTCAACAACTTTTACTATGCAAGCAAACGTGTCAGCGCAAAATCAGCTGCTCCATACGTTTGAGTCGAGTATTATTTTATTTTTTTTGACTGACATATACAGGTTGCTCAGGGAGCATTTACTGCTTTTTACAGCGGGCTTTTGGGGGTGGCCATACCAGTGACGGCGAAGCACCCTGGTAGGTCACCGAACCAGTGAGTTAAGCAACCTGCCCAAGGGGCACCCCAGGGGGGTACGGACCTCGGCAATGGGCGTTGCTGGGATTACGCGACGGGTTGGGAAGCGGGGATCGGTGAGATTGAGTCGAGTAGGTATTGCAGTTTAGTACGGAACACCCGACTTTTTTTTGCGCTGACAGGTTTGCGCCCTTAGTGAAAGTTGTTCAGTTTGATGGGTAGAGTATGTGGTTTAAAGGTTAATTACACTTTTCCTTACACCCTGTATAGGCTATAAACTTAAAACTGTCTTACTTTCAGAGTTTTTCCAAACTAATTAGACTTTGGTCATCCTGAAAAAGCATCTTTTTTCTCAATGATGATTATGATACATTGACGATCGATGCTTATGCAATTCCAGTACCTACTGTAAAACAAACTCATCATTCAACCAATTAACAAATTGAGATGTACCTAAGCAATTGACTTATTGCTAACACAAAATAAATGCAGCACATACTCGTTATTCATTCTAAACATAGACCTATGAAGCAACAGTACAAAGGTCAATACAGAGGTTGGGAATTGCACAAAAATTTTAATGAATAAAGTTTTAAAAGCTTAATTGTCTTCGTACTTCTTTGTTAGTTACAAAGAGAATTAACTGAAAAATACCACGATAATGTCCTTGTTCGAATAGTTTAGTTAAAGAAGTAGTCATTGCTAAACAGAACAGGATTTTTAATGTCGCAATAGCCTTGTTTCTTAGAATAAACAAGCTACGCGCTTATTTCTACAGGGTGTTAGGGTAAACAGTTGCAATACTTTAAAGGGTGATTGTACCCATGATAGTGAACAACTTTCGCTAAGAAACATATAGGTAATTCTCAAAAAAAAATTGGAATTTCCATACTCAAAGCAATCAGTTAATCGAACGTTTGTATGAAAAGTTGAATTGTTTTTTTTGCGAATTTCCTATGTTTCTTAGGGAAAGTGGTTCAGTATCATGGGTACTCTCTTCCTAATGGACTATCATCGCTCTAAAATATTCCTTACAATTTATTGTAAATTTTTTTTGGCCGCGGCGACGACACTCCTTTTTATGGGCGGCGGGGGCGTCTAAGCCAAAAAAGTCCAGAGGTTGTTTGTATATAGGGTCCTTCTTAATATGCTGACACTTTTTTAAGGGGATGATCAGACCGTCAAATTCAAAAATTTTCTCTATGGCACCAACATCGAAATCGCGAAAAAAAATCAGCTGTTCCATACAGAACTGCAAATTTACTCGAGCCAAATGTGTGGGACAGTTTTTTTTTCGCGATTTCGATGTTGGTCCCATAGAGAAAGTTGTTCAGTTTGATGGTCTGGTCATCCCCTTAAAAAGTGTCAGCATATTAAGAAGGACCTGTATATGACCATAAACATTCATTGGTTTCGAAATAGATCGATAAAAAAGAGTAAACACATAAAAAGTCTTATTGCTTCGATTCAGAAGTAGCTAAAAGCCTAATAGATAAACACATAACATATCCACAAATAAATTACACAATTAACTATTCAAACAAGTGTTTTTGCAAAACGTTTTTATCGATACTGCCAATTACATGTCATAAAGGTTCGATCCACTTCTAGCACTTGCGAAATTAATGGCAACTTTCTATGTACGAACATAAAGATATGTGTTTTAAAACCCGATATGTTGTTATTTAGATCAATTGATATAAAAGACTCCTACGCAAGTTTGCTAATATTTTTGAGGTCATTAGTGATGGTAAATGTTTTTTTTAACAAATTCGCAGTATATTACTAAAGATTGTGATCTAGCAGTAGTTAGATATAGCAAACAGTATAATAATTAGGTACACTAGAGACTAGAAGAAAGATTAGAGCAAATATAATAACTATACTCAATTCAAAATAGTAACACAAATTTAAGGCTATTTTTAATTACAGAAACAGAGATTTGTAACACTTAGTCTCACTTATTCTTAGAACAGCTTTAATAACGTCCAAGATGTGTCGGATAGTACTTCTTTCTGATAAATAAATAATATTTGTTTATCAGAATTGGCCAGAAAACTGAATAGGAATCGGAAAATCTCGTCGTACTTATTTGGAATGAAGTATAGTTATGTACAAATCAAGCGATATGATTCTGTTGGTTGTTTTTAAGCTTTATTTAGTCCACAAAAGGTATGCTTGGTTATTCGTTTCTTACTATTTGTTTACTTTGTAATTTCAAACGAAAAATCCACGTTTCACCAGTAGTACAGAAACTGTCCATATTTTATGTGACGGGGAGTGAGCCTGTCGCCACTTGTAATGGACAGTGGGACGTGGATGTTCTGTGGTTTCAGAATATCTCTGACTACCCCCTCGGGGAATAGGGGGAATACAGGGTGTAAGTAGCAGCCTAGCAAATACAGGTAGAGCAGTTTTGTATGGGACAGCAGATTTTTTTTCGCGTTTCCTGTGTTAGGCTCCATAGTGAAAGTTGTTCAGTTTGATGGTCTCAGTTCACCGTTTCAGTGTTTGCTAGGCTGTCATTTACACCCTGTATAGTCGTAAGCATTATGCGTATGCTTTTAACGAAAAGTAACTGGGCATTTTAGACCTAAGTTTAATACAACCCGACAAGGTAGTTATAGAGGTAAGTGTAGTGACAGAGTTTTTTCAATCCGCTTCGATAGGCATCTGATACACCGCCAAACCACCACCGTAGAACTTAACTAACTCGGAAAAATAAATGTATATCAAGTCCATATAAAGTAATCGATCACAAACAAGATACTGACCAAAAGGACCTGTCACTCAAGCATAATAACTACATATCATTAATTTGCGTGTAAGTAGAGAGAGACCTCAATACGCACCGAAGCAAATACGTCATTATTATCATATTAATCAGCCTTGAATCTAATCGTACGGTTATTTAATAATTGTCTTTAAACTATTCATTAAGTTAACAATGAATGGAACTAGTAATTTATCTATTAGCATCTCTATGACCTTTGGTGGTACTATGGTTACTCGATCGGGATAATTAAACCAGTTTCTATAGAGATTTGACCGCTGTACCCATTGATTTACCAACTACTGGACGAAGGGTCCGCGCTCAAAAGTTTTCGAACCAAAAGAACACCAAAACGTAAAACGAGAACCAATTACGCGACTGTCTTTGTTTGATCGGCCGACTACGCGCACGCGCGGGCACGCGGCGCGCACCGTGCCGCGATGGGGGAGTAGGAAGCAAAATAATTTTAGCATTTTCAATGTTTTTAGTTGGTTTATATTACTACACGTACTTAGGTACGTACGTTGTTTAGTCTCGGACACTTTTTTGAGAATTTTGTACTAAACCCGGCGTCCATAATATTCTACGTCAATGACTTTACCAACAGATTTTTAGATCACTGATGATTTTAAAGTAGCTTTCAATAAACACTTCCTGAGGGTAGGCCTGTGCACTGCAGCGGGACGTATACAGGGTCCTTCTAAATATGTTGACACTTTTTTAAGGGGATGATCAGACCGGTTTAGATCAGCTGTTCCGTACAAAACTGAAAACCTACTCGAGCCAAATGTTCGGTAGGATTACAGGGAGAGCAGAACGTAAATCTAAAAGCATCGTAATGCAATCCTCTTAAAAGTCACTATGTACCTAAACATACTGGGTTACAAAATAACAATACAAAATTATCTTGCACAATTACTTATAAACTGCAAAACATTAATAGATTTTGACCAGATATGGCCTACTTCCTGGAACTATACTACCTACTGATATAAATATTTTTTTTTAAACATATTCATGACCTTCTGACCAATGTTCAATGTTTGGTAGATTTTAAAATAAATAGGAAATGCCGACGAAATGTGCACAAAAGCTTGAAAAATCTGCTTATTAAATAAGCAAGTCGATTCGCGATTTTTTGTCGAGTAAGCGAGTCGATTTTGGTATCAACGTAGCCGTTCTCATGTTGTTTAAGTAAACAGTACCTAAAGAACGAACAAGCATGTTTAATAGTAATGTTCAATGAGCTTCGGAAGTTCAAGGGATTTTTTGTTGTTGAAAATTTTACTTTTATCTATCATCATCAGCCATTACATTTTATGACCTACATTAGGGCACAGGCCTACCCCCAGCGTCAGGTTACCTGACCTTTATCTATCTATATGGTCCACAGATATGGTCCTTCTTAATATGCCGACGGTTTTTTTAAAGGGGATGCTCAGACCACCATTCTGAACAATTTTCTCTATGGAACCAATTTCGAAATCGCGACAAAAAATCTGCTGTCCCATAGATTTGGCTCGAGTAGGTTTGCAATTTTGTATGGAACAGCTGATTTTTGCTACGATAGCGAAAGTTTTTCAATTTGATGGACTGATCATCCCCTTATAAAACCGTCCGCATATTAAGTTGGACCCTGTATAATTAAATAAATTACATTTTAAAATAAGTAATTAGGTATTTATCCCAGAAATTTTTTAAACTAAGTTCTACGTCTTTTGTGGCAAATAATTTAAGTTAAACCAAACCAAGCAATACAATGCTTACGCAATTATTATCAATTCAAGAAATTTATAATTGAAATTTTGTGTAAGAATTAAGCCAAAACCAGAACTAGTGGACTGGACAGGCAACCAATTTATTATGCCTAGGTATGCATAATAATTGCCAATTTGATATTGATAAAAGACACGACTAGTTCTATTTACAATGAACTGAATTTATACTTACATGGTATAAACTTAAATGTGTTACATACTTTGCTTGGGGATTCTTCAGACCATCTAACAGAAAAACTTTCAGAATGTGACCAACATAAACCCCGCGAGAAAAACTTGAAATTATGTTTTTTTGTCGCATCGGTATAGGCCCGATTTTCAGTGAAAGTGCGCATCGCCCTGGTGGGGTTTTAGAACTACGTGGCTGATTGGGTCAAAAGACGCGTCTTAATGGGGCCTAAAAACAAAAAAACAAAATTACCAAAAAATGTGCAAATTGCGGTCGTTTTTCGCCCGGTTTCGGTCAGAAAAAAAATCATATCTCGAGAACGAAATGAGATATCGAAACATATTTTTAAAATAACCCTAGAATCATGACTTAGAGGTATATTTAAAAATTATTGGAGGTCATCACTAATGGGTTATTCAGAAGATGTATCTTTTTGAAAAATTTCA
Organism: Agonopterix alstromeriana; assembly: GCA_963924505.1. NCBI lineage: Eukaryota > Metazoa > Arthropoda > Insecta > Lepidoptera > Depressariidae > Agonopterix > Agonopterix alstromeriana. The sequence goes on along the minus strand of OZ004681.1, from coordinate 3,947,050 downwards.
TTCAGATTATTTGGCAGCTTCATTTTCAATGTACCCAATGGTGACATTGGGTACATTGAAAGACACGAGATCTGTGAATTTTTTATGGAGCAGCAGATTTTTTTTCACGATTTCAATGTTTGTCCTATAGTGAAAGTTGTTAAGTTTGATGGTCTGAAATAACCTGTAAAATATGTAAAATATTTAAGTTTGCACCCTCTATATTAAGTACCTAAATATTAATTGTAGTAAATTTATTTTTGAGGTAAGCGACGATGGTTGCTATATTCGTCATTATTTAATATCTTAGAAATACTTTAAGCCAACGAGCGAAACTAGTAATAAAACTTTGTAATGCTGACATCTTTATGTCACCTGTCTAATTAAAAACACGTAACTCAATCCAAGAACTTGTTTCTTTCAAATCGCTATCGAGTTTCGCGCACATGGTAACGCAATAGTCGGATTGACATTGCTGCAGGCCTATCATATAATGTCACTGGCTGCAGGCTAAAATTGCGTGTTATCTGCACGCTACGCACGCTAGTTAATAGTGAGCCTTGGGGTGACAGATGATATCTGTATTGTGTAATGCGTGGTGATTACTAAGATTACAGAATTACCGCTGCAGGCTTGAAGTATAATGTTATCATAATATTATCAGCCTATTCAGGGTGTAACAAAACACCCTATTAATACTTAAGATGGTGCTTCAGACCATCAAACTGAACAGTCGATCGGCGCGGATCCACCGTTGTGGGCACGGCGGGCATGTCCACAGCCATAATTGAGGTCGATAGGCTTTCACTCTGTAAAAGTCCAACCTAAATCGGTTCAGTAGTTTAGAGTCTATATGTGATATTGTGATGTCTAAACAAACACACATTTACTTTTGTAATTTTCGTGAGCAAATGGACTAAAATTTTACAGGTTTATTAATTTACTAGTGTTCGCCCCGCAGCTCTGCCCGCGTAGACCTATACACTGTACTGCACGGCGAGCATACCACCCACGACAAAGCGTTTAAACGAGAAAAACGTTATGCGCGCTCTTTCTGGCATACGTAAAATAATAAAGATGGAGGCACATCTCGATTTTTATCGTTTTCTCGGGGGTGGCATGCGAGGCCTACAGGACAGGTCTTGTTTGGGGCATCTCACATTTTGTAAACGTCTCCTTTGTAGAAATGCATTGTCGCGATCGTGAGCGAGTCCGCAGTACGACTCGCACTTCGTCGATTTTCTGTTGGCCGTGACCACAACCTTGTTTGAGTGCTGGATCCGCTCCTACTGCAAAGTGTGCGCAAGATGAACATAAGTTTCATCACTAGGGAAGGCTTTTTCCCCGCAACCCCATTATAAACGATGTTGTTCTTTATCTTCAGATGGCTATAACATGCGACTGCCCGATGTCGCAGCCGGGGCCAACGCTCGCGGCCACGTGCGGCGGCGGCGCCTTCATGCTGTTCATGGGGCTGCTGGAGGTGTTCCTGCGCAGTCAGTGCGACCTTGAAGATCCTTGCGGAAGAGCACAGGTACTCATTCTTTAAGGACTTTTGGACCTACTTTCATCGACAGATCGGTGAAAATCTGCAATGGAACGTTTATAGGTTGATAATGATGAGGTATGCTTGCATTGTCTATGTAACCTGCAGAACTCTTTATGAAGACCACAAGTACAAGGACTTTGTATATACAGCGTCCTTCTTAATAGGCTGACTCTTTTTTAAGGGGATGATCAGGCCGTCAAACTGAACAACTTTCTCTGTGGGACCAACATCGAAATCGGGAAAAAAATCAGCTGTCCCACACATTTGGCTCGATTAAGTTTGCAGTTTTGTATGGCAGAGCAGATTTTTTTTCGTGATTTCGATGTTGGTGCCATAGAGAAAGTTGTTAAGTTTGATGGTCTGATTTCGTTTTTGAGGGGTCATCCCCTCAAAAAAGTGTCAGCATATTAAAAAGGACTCTGTATACAGGATCCTTCTAAATATGCTGACACTTTTTTAAGGGGATGATCAGACCGGCAAACTGAACCACTTTCTCTATGCGACCAACATCGAAATCGCGAAAAAAAAATCAGCTGCCCCATACATTTGGTTCGAGTAGGTTAGCAGTTTTGTATGGCACAGTATGCATACATACACCCAAGAAGTGGTCCTTATGGGCCGAAAGGAGTTAGAAAGAGACACACAAGTTCGGAGAGTCCCGCTCTGCCTGTTTCCAGCACCGTAGTGTACAATCTAGTTATATAATTCAACATTTTTGCTCAAGTACACTAGGTAATACTTCTAAACTGATACATGTGTAAAAAAAAGTGGCGAGCACTCAGGGTAGACGCAAATACAGTTACCTAAACCCCTAGGGAAACGTGCAATTTCTCTATGGTTAAACCCATATAATTTCTATACACTTTTAATTGTTTAATTCACCTATTTTTAAACAACTAAAAGTCATTTAGTAAAAAAAATGCTTTTAGTTTAGAAATTATTTGGATTTAACTGTATTTGTGTCTACCCTGAGTGCACGCCACTGCGTGATTATGGGGTGCTATGGGTTGGAGACTCTCCTGTAACCTGCTGCCTGACTCCTTTGAACCATCCTTGACGGAAATAAAGCCACCCCATCTCTACACCTGCCGGCATGCAGCCATGCCACGCACAACAAACCGACAAAAGAAGAAAACCATAATTCGCATTAACATACGGAAAGTAACATAGAAAGAGGCAGAGGATATCGATATTGATCGTTTTATCAGGGCTGACATATAGGCACAGAACAGGTTAAAGTATATAGTTGTATATTCAGAACGGCCATTCCCCGCCCCCCTCTGACTTCAGATACCCTACCTCACCTCACACTTCAATAATTCTTTAGCTCAAATACAATTTTTAATAATAGAACGAACAATTAAAAGTATTGAACGATGACGTTAAATTCAAAGCGTGGCTATACGCAATGTCATGGACGGTTTGCACAAAGTGCGCATGTGCAGACGCCATTTCTAAATTCAAAAACGTTCTTTAGAGTGCCGGACCTGTGATATAGGCCTAGTTAAAAGTGAACCTTTTGACTTATTATGTAGTACGGGAAAATCACGCCGCAGCACTGATAGTAATCAAACGAACGGAACGTGAAGGAAACATCTTTGCGATGGAACTCAATTTTACTGCACTTCCTAGCATATTAAATAGGAAATGAAAACAATACTTAGGAGGTGATTATGATCGTTATTCATGCACGATAATTAATAAATAATCAAACACTAGGATGTCAGAGTTCGCACCATTGTTCTGGTTGGTTAACCTTTATTAGTAAGAGCTGAGTTAAGTGTTGGCATTGTGTTAACAGCCTCGCTATTTTATGTGAGCCTGGTAGAATTTTTCTTTGTTGGCATAAAGTTTGAAGATTATTAAATTAAATAAGTAAAAACAATGAGTAGTAGGTATTCGAGATGAATATCGCACGTTTAAACACCGGCCAAGTGCGAGTCGGGCCACGCGCAGGGTAGGGTTTCGTATTTGCCCGTCACAATGTTCGGACTTGGAAAGGGGCTTTTTGTTTTCTACAACGGTTTAATGGCTAAAAAAGTCTTTACAAGTTGGTCGACTATTTCTCGTTAACTTGTACTTAGCGGTGATAATTTTCCTTTATATACTACCGCCGTAAATTTTTTCAAATACACACTTTAAAGCTTAATATTTCTTAATTTATTTATTTAAGCTAACGGATCCTGTAATCCCAAACCCACAATATTTTAAAAGACCTATACAATTTTTTTTTTTTTGACTGACATATACAGTTTGCTCAGGGAGCATTTACTGCTTTTTACAGCGGGCTTTTGGGGGTGGACATACCAGTGACGGCGAAGCGCCCTGGTAGGTCACCGAACCAGTGATTTAAGCAACCTGCCCAAGGGGCACCCCAGGGGGGTACGGACCTCGGCAATGGGCGTTGCTGGGATTACGCGACGGGTTGGGAAGCGGGGATCGGTAGACTTATTCAACGATACCCCACACCATATTGGATAGACAAGAAAAGAGTCATCCCCAAAAAAAAAAAATTTTTTAGTTTACCACTTTGTCTTTAGTGCGTAATTGACCACGCGAGTCCAATGTGGATTTATTTACACTTAGACTAATATTTCTTCTTTAGCGTATGCGGATTTCCTCAAGATCGATGTTTTCCTTCACCGTTTGAGCCTATATTATGTGAACTCATTGGTACTATTTGACGCTGTTTTCTCGTAGACCCACTATTTTGCCCCACTGGTGGGTCCACAAGGGAGACTTATTTCTTTGATACATGGTTCTTCAGTGGCGTCTACTACTGTACCATATGTCTCTATGTTAGGCCAGGATCCATACACGCCCGGTATTATATGGATCCTGACCTAACAGTGTGATTGCGGCAACTTGGAAAAGTTTGTTTTTAATGCCATCTTTCTCAGTATCTTTTCCTATTTGTCTAGAAGAAAACATTCCAGTTTAATGAGGCAAAGATCGAACCTTGGGAAACTCGTGACAGATTCCTCGTCCCCTCGTCGAGTGGAAAGCTTCGTAATCATCAAAGATTGCTTCGACCAATTACGAATGCTAATCATTTCGAGAAATCCAAATCGTTTCCTTCTTTGCGTAGTTTAGTGACTGAGGACAGGGGTCTGCAACAGTTCGCTAGAGAAATACCTACCTACAGTACACCTGACCCATAAAGCTGTACGTTGGATAGAAATGTTGTATGATATTCCACATTAAGCACAAATTTTAAAGTTTTTAATTTAATTTAATTTTGTATTTACTTTGTAGTTGTACTTTGTAATCGTTTTTTTGTTTTTAAAAGATGGTTTATTGTTGAGTTTATGGTTCGGTAGTAGTCAAAAAGCTATCTGTGTAATTTAGGAAGTTGTACTTATATTATGTATTTTGTGAACAAACTTTTTTTAATTTTGAATGTTGAAAGAGCGCCCAAAATATTCCAAACTGGGCACGTGGTTAATTTCTTTACCGTTTTTGAAAAGTAAAAATCATGAATTAGATTTTTACTATCTTAAAAGCTATTTTTTCTCGATGTTGGCTCCATAGTAAAAGTTGTTCAGTTTGATGGTCTAAACACCCCCTTAAGTATTATTAGGGTGTTTAGTTACACCTGTATACTGTGTGTTCGAGACTGTGTTAAAATGATATTTTTAGATAAAAATAAGACTAGTAATTTTGACTAGACAGAAATAGGAAAACGAATGAAAAATATTTTGATTAGACAAATTATCATAGAGAAAGGAAGTACTACGTCAAATTATAGGTACTGATTGTTTTTAGAAAAGAAAAAGACAGCGAATGTCCCTGAAGAAAACTATTTCTATTAGATGCCACTTATAACTGGTAGAAATCAGTGGCCTTTGGGTGAAAGTTTGAAGACCACTGGCTAAGACTTGTGGTCGCGTCGCAAATTAGCAGTTACTTCATGTGTGAGAAGCAGAAGGGATTAAAGTGTTGTGTAAATGCTAATACCTCGCAAATTAGTTCACAGATTAAAGGTTTAGGAATTGAGTTGTTGCGTAACCACTTATCTAATGAAGTTGTAATTAAGTATTTAGTTTATTCAGTAACCTACGCAAAAAAAACGCAAATCTATGTACAGGTTAGCCGTTTGGTAGCTTAGACGAATTATATACGGGCCCGCCTCGCCTTAGCCTTTCCCCTGCTAACGAGCAAGATCAAAAGGTCTTATGCATTTACATACAATTTTATACCTTATCTCTAAACGCGACAGTCTATAATTGCGGAACAATAATTTCGAACTTGACGTTTAGGGTTCACACGACACTGTTTTTCATAACTTTTAATATGCAAAATTAGAATCTAAACTAATGGAATAAAATTCAAAGTTGCGTATCTCGTGCTACCTCGCCCCCCGCGAAAAGTGGCAGAAAAGTTGTTACTAGAATTACACGCGTAACTTGTCCTCATATAAGTAGTCTAAGTTTGGTAGACATGTACTTTAAGTTAGAAAAATACTGTTTACCGGCAGTTCTTAAAAAAATTACCCTTAGTTACTGTACTGTACGGGATAAAAAAAATTTTCATTCTTCATGAACCTGTTCAAAAAACATTAACTTTCAGCTACTTGTTTTCTAAAAATCCAAAAAGTATTTTCTAAACACATCTAAACCAGTCCATTTTATGTAGATATAATCAGTCTGGGTTGCAGTTGTCTACTCGTATTTCGTACTCTTGTAGGCGGGGTGTGACAAATACGTATACAGTCGGAAAAGTGACCTACTCTCCAAATTTCTTCGAAAGATCGCCTCATCACTCACAGTACCTATAAGAAAGAGTACCTACATACTAATACCTGCATACAGACTCTCCCTGTAACCTACCAATTTTGAATTCCCCGTACGGGAAGTGGAAGACAGTAAACAGTGGTGTATCTGTATTCCTCTCTCCCTCGTACTCACTCAGCATACATGTGCTTGCCTCTTCTTGTCAGTGCGAGCCCGTTTATTTGAAGTGTCTTTTAAGCCTCAAAATAAGACATTCACCGTGATATTTGTTTGTCCCACAGTACCGTCGGCACATGGACTCAGTGTATGACTTCATCGTGGTGGGAGGAGGATCAGCAGGGTCCGTGGTCGCGGCCAGGCTCTCTGAAGTGCCAGAGTGGAGGGTGCTTCTGCTGGAGGCTGGTAATGACTCTGCTTTATTATCACTTACAGTCTATGATCACAAGAGCTGCACCAATCGGTAGCTCGAAGGTAGCTGTATGGCAAGATGCGGAGGCAGGCAAGATTCGTCGTGGACTGTTGCGACCGCTACTCGGTCTAATTGTACCGGACTGGTGTACGGCATACGCCATGAGATAAAATATCCAGAACTCGATGAGGGATACAGCCCTTGTGGTCAGACTGTAGCTGCCTACTAAAAACAAGCTCCCTATTGAAAAGTCGAATCGGACAACCAACAAACTAGTACCAACAAGCTTCTCTCATGACCCTATACTTCATTAAAAATAAGGACGGAAAGATTTTCCGACTCCTTTGCTTTCTGGCCTATTCTAATTTGCAATTATAATTTATAAATCAGAAAGATATACTATTATCCGACATATCTTCGACGTTATCGTTACTAAAAGCTGTTCAAAGAATAAGTGAGAGGAAGTGTTTCAAATCTCTGTTTCTGTAATTAAAAATTGCTTTAAAATTTCTTTGCTATTTAAAATGGAGTATAGAAGGAAATATTGTACCTATCAGGCTCTTTTGCATTACAGAAACAGAGATTTGGAAAACTTCCTCTCAATTATTCTTAGAACAGCTTTAGTAGCATCCAAGATATGTCGGATAGTATAATGTATCCAATAAATTAATTACATTTGGTAATCAGAATTATCCAGAAAGCTAAATAGGAACCGGAAAATCTCGTCGTCCTTATTTGGAATGAAGTATAGCGTCTTTATGAAAGTTTAGAAATCTAGTTATATCCAGTGTACTCGTAGTAAAATAGAAAAGCGCAATACTTCTCAAAAACTTTGATGCTCTTTGGTTCTTAGCCATCTATCTTGTCAATCCGGGTATGTATTTTTGATCAATTTTCAAGTTTAATTGTGTTTTCTCTATCACAATTGGCATTGCCTGATATTGTTGATCAGAATTTTTCGATAATAAACAAGTTACACATACAGTAATTAAGTTTCCGTTATGGAATAGCAAAGAACTGCAACCATTACTTTTCCTACTGCAACCGCCATCACATCTTTTCATCCTTTATCAGAGGTAGAACACCTCGCCATATTTAATGAAAATTGACTAATTTATGATGCTGTTATTTCTAGGCTTCGACGAACCAACTGGTACGCAAGTACCATCCATGTTTCTGAACTTCATAGGGTCCAGTATTGACTGGGGCTATCAGACAGAGCCAGAGCCTGCTGCTTGTCTCGGAGAGACTGACAGAAAATGCTACTGGCCTAGAGGGAAGGTGAGTTGAACCTGATGCTTTAAGATACCTATCACAAACGATTTTTGAGCGTATGCGATGGCGCAACTGCACCACCGGCGCCGCGACGTCTTAATCTCCGAAAATGTATTTTTTACTGAGCGTTATCGCCGCGATATCCGCCGCAATACTGTTTGATCCCAGAAATATCGCTGCGATATCGCAAGGATGACGCGGTGATATCACAACGATGCCCCAGCGATATAGCGACGATATTGTTCTGCAACGCCTACGCTCAATGAGGGTTCCTTGTTGACTACGGAACCCTAAAATCGCTTGTGTGATATAGCCCTAAGCTCATTAAATATTTTAGTAGGTGCAGGACGTAAATGTCGACAGTTTTATTACTTTAAAAGATGATTGGACTCATGATACTGAATACATTTCCTCAAGAAACCTGTATGAAATTATCAATAAAATATTAGACTTGTCATACTAAATGTAGTTCATTGATGCTTAGATTGTATGCAATCAATATGCAAACTGATCGAACGTTTGTATGAAAAGGAGAAATTATGTTTTTCGATTTTCTCCCTTAAGAAAAGTTGTTAAGTATCACGAGTATACAACTGTCTGCACTTACACCCTATATGTATATTCGATTAGAAGTTCTGCGGTATTCATTGTAAACACAATTCGAAATCGAAAATCAATGAATTTGCCAGAAATTTGCGAATAACATCAAAACCCAAACAGTTCTGATGATTAAACATCATTGACCAGCACAACAGTACTGTTGGCTCTTTGGTACACTAAAGAGAAGAATACAAGAGCTTGCTTCACCTTGAGACACCTTGCTTCCTGATCTTCAATTCTTTTGCTTCCTGTCCAGGTCCTCGGAGGCACATCAGTAATGAATGGCATGATGTACATACGAGGCTCCCGCAAGGACTACGACAGTTGGGCAGCAGCCGGCAACGAGGGGTGGTCCTACGACGAAGTGCTCCCATACTTCCTCAAGTCTGAAGACAACAAGCAGCTGGACGCTATGGACCAGGGTTATCACGCTACTGGTGGACCGCTGACCGTGTCGCAGTTCCCGTACCATCCCCCGCTGAGTTACAGTATTGTCAAGGCTGGAGAGGAATTGGGTAAGTTGATGGAAGTTGTGCAATTGCTTACATTATTTCCAGATAGGTTTAAAGTACCCTGGTGTGAAGAACTACGCCCAGGCGAGCTTTTTTATGTGCTGACGGATTTTAAGGGAAATCAACAACCTTTCTCTATAGGACCAACATCGAAATCGCAAAAAAAAACAGCTATCCTCGTACATTTGGGTCGAGCATGTTTGCAGTTTTGTATGGAACAGCAGATTTTTTTTGTGATTTCGATATTGGTCTCGTAGCGAAGGTTTGCTTCTTCAGTTCGATGGTCTGATCATTCCCTTAAAAACCGTCAGCATTATTTAGAAGGACCCTATATGACTTTTCATAAATGTACCATGAAGAAAACTTGTATCTTAATATGTAGACTGACAGTGAGGCAGCTGATATTTGCGGGGTGGGCAGGAACTTCAATATAAATACAAAACTTCGTTTCAACACTATATTGACAGGCACACCACCCAACGCTACAACAGGTAAGGCTTTTGCCCTGACTCTAGCCTATATTTATGTACAATTCAAAGATTTCTTATCTAGAAGGCGAATTTATTTTTTCAAAGGAATACTCGTATTATTCCAGAGAGAACTCTTTGACATACTAATTTCTAACCCATTTCCACCTCAGGATACCAAGCGCGAGATCTAAACGGAGAGCAGCACACCGGTTTCTCCATAGCCCAAACAACAAACCGCAATGGATCCCGTCTAAGCGTCGCCCGGGCCTTCCTTCGACCAACCAAGCACCGCGCCAACTTACATGTGATGCTGAATGCTACCGTCACCAGGGTTCTCATCAATCAAACGACCAGGCAGGCGTATGCTGTTGAAGTCAGGAACAGTTTTGGAGGAACAGAAGTTATCTTTGCTAATAATGAGATTGTTGTAAGGTGAGTGAGACTATTTTGCTAATAATGTGATAACTGCTAGAAACACTTAACATTTTCCCTCCTGATGCATGATGATAGCATGCCAGACAATGAGAACTTAAATATTACTTACTCTATCTGATTGCGCCTGTAGGGTGCAGGTGGTAAAGATACGTACCAACCTAAGTGCATATTATATGTACATGTTATATTATATGTAGGACGGGGAAAGGCTGGTCTCCTGCAGTGTCTGTGCTGTGGATGGTACAAAGCAAGCTGACAAATGTTCGTCTTCGTTCCTAGGATTATAAACTTAAACAAATAGGGATCATTATTCTTCGTAAAATACTGTCATTTATAAGGTATCCTCGTTACATCAAAACCCACATGGTATCATTCTAACATCAACTCATTCCAACAGCGGTGGAGCAGTAGCATCACCCCAAATCCTGCAACTCAGCGGTGTGGGGGACCCTGACGTGCTCTCCCGTGCAGGAGTCAAGGTCGTCCACCCGCTCCCAGCTGTGGGCAGGAACCTCCACAACCACGTCGCCCACTTCCTCAACTTTCAAGTCAATGATAACAACACTGCGCCGCTGAACTGGGCCACGGCTATGGAGTATCTGCTGTTTAGAGATGGACTTATGTCGGGAACTGGTGAGTTTGGTGTCAACAGGACCTATAAATAAGCTTTAAGTAGGTACATTTTTAACTTTTACACAACAAAAACACTTAAAATGAATCCTACTAAATAATACAATACCGAACCTTATCTAAACAATTGACGATGATTAAACGGTAAAAACTAAACTATAACTAGGTAACTACTTAATTGTCTTCAGTCGAAGAGCCCGCCTCGAGTCGAACCTGATTCAAATGTGCCCATCACGCTCGTAGCTTCCACGCTGTATGGCTGGGTGAATGAAACCTCTAAATTAATTGCGGAAAAGAATTTTCATGGAACAGTTTTGAGATCGAATAGTTTTGTGAACTGTGTGAAGAACTATATTCTCCGCAAATTACAAGGGTAGCAGCTTTGTTTAAGCATGCTTCTCTTTTGACCCAATGACCCTAATCCATTATACAGCCAGGGCAAAAGTTCATAAGGCTAAAACTACCGACATCTTCCATCTAAATTTTCAGGAATTTCCGAAGTAACAGCCTTCATCAACACAAAATACGCAAATCCCGCTGAAGACAACCCTGACATTCAGTTGTTCTTCGGTGGTTTCCTGGCTGACTGCGCGAAGACCGGCATGGTCGGCGAACGTCTGGACAACGGGTCAAGGAGCATCCAGATCATACCTACAGTGCTGCATCCGAAGAGTAGAGGACGACTGGAGATTCGGTCTGCTGATCCATTTGAGTACCCCAAGATTCATGCTAAGTAAGTTTGTGGATTATTACAATCACACCACAAAATCTTAAGAGGAATCTGAAATATCAAGTATTGCACTGGGTCTATGAGCTCATAGGTATAACAGTACTTTTATGAGATAAAAAACTCTACAAGTCGAAGCAAGGGCCTAGAGATGAAAAAAAACGCGATGACGATCGAATGACACGATGGAATAGGCTGGATATTGATGGGCAGTGGACAAAATTAACAGAATTTGTTCCCTATATTGTGTTTAACATTCACAGATCACCTCTTCTATATTTTCAGCTACCTAACCCACCCAGAAGACGTAAAAACCCTCATTGAAGGCATAAAGTTCGCAGTCCAGCTCTCAGAAACGAAAGCCCTGAAGAAATTCGGAGTGAAACTGGACAAGACTCCAGTGAAGGGTTGCGAGAAGATAAAGTTCGGTTGCGACGCGTACTGGGAGTGTGCCGTGAGGATGCAGACAGCTCCGGAGAACCACCAGGCCGGGTCCTGCAAGATGGGGCCGAGGGGAGACCCTAGTGCGGTCGTTGATCCATTGCTACAGGTTAGTATTTGATAATTTTGCTTGTAAAGTAGTCGGCAGGTGGAGCAAAGCCTTGACCAAGTGCTGGCAGATATCTTTGGAATAAGACTAAGAAGGGTGGAATAATGAGGAAGAAGCTTACGTATATCCTGTAGTAGGTAGACACTGGGCGACGATGATAAAAGCAGCTGAAGAAATGACAACCCATGAGGTGTCGGAGTTCTAGAATGGAGACCACGCCTGACAGTTCGTGGTCTCCATTTGCCGCGCTCCAGCGCTGGACCGACGACCAGGAAAAAGAAGAAGGGAACGATTGGATGAGGATCAAATTTTGTGTTGCGTTTTGGGAGAGGCCTATGTTCAGCTATGGCCAATGAAACGCTGATAATGATGAGTTTATTTCCAGGTGCAAGGTCTAGACCGGCTGCGCGTGGCGGACACCAGCGTGATGCCGTCAGTGACGTCGGGCAACACGAACGCGCCAGCCGTCATGATCGGAGAGCGAGCCGCAGACTTCATCAAGCAGCGCTGGTTGGGTACCACTGCTGTGAGTATTCTGTATTGACACTGTATAACGGCACCAGTAAAGACTATATAGTTATGACATCGTATAAGCTGCGGAGTGCAAGAAAAATGAATGGCGAATGAATGGTGAATCTGAGTTCGTCTGAAGCACCCTGGCATAGTAGAACCTCAGCAGTCAGCCTCGATACGACCATTACTGACTGGCTAATCTTTACACTACAGCATGTGTGGTTGGCATGCGAAAAATGCGCAAATATGGTCGTGTTCACAAAAAAAGAAATGCTAAGCTAAGCTTAAAAACTTATATGTTTCCGATAAAAACATTACCTAAATACAGGAAATAAATCAGCGTGCATACCCATGAAACCACGAGGTATCTGAAGTGATATTTTTTGAATCTCACCTCACACTTTAACAATCATGTTCGAATGATGCATTATCTTCAAAAAAAAATTATTCATATCCAAAAATCACATTCCTGTACTTTCCTTTTTTTACCTTACCTATTTATTGTCGAAAAGGCTACACTCCGTTCAAAATAGCAACGAAATTTTAAGGCTATTTTGCATTACAGAAACAGAGATTAGAAACACTTCCTCTCACTTATTCTTAAAACAGCTTTAGTAACGTCCAAGATATGTCGGATAGTATAATTATGTATCCAATAAATCAATTAAATTTGGTAATCAGAATTGGCCAGAAAGCTAAATAGGCATCGGAAAATCTCGTCGTCTTTATCGCTGGGTGAATACAACAACGGCACAAGTCAAAAAAGTTGATTTTGAGAAAAATGACATTAAAGTTGGCGCGAGAGAGTGCGCGCGAACAAATTCGTCTGTAGTTACTACACAGAAAGGGTTAGATTGTTGATGTTTGCCTTTTGTATATCTGTGTTATATCAGTAATCTATAACAGTTGAGAATTTTATTTATATACTTCAATTTTTTTATTTATAGGGCCATAAATATGGGGGTTCCGAGTTATGCCAGTTTTGCATTAACTTTTTGATACGATTTAGATTTATGCCAGATAATTATTGAGAAAACATGAAAAAATGTGATAGTAATTAGTACCCAAAATAAAACACAATTATGGCATTAGAGAAGAAATGGAAGAAATGGGAATTTAAAAAGCAATGAGGAAAAGGAAATTTGATCTCGGCGGAAGTTGTCTGATGAGATCCTATCAGATCAGATACACAACGCATAAGTATATGCTCACGACTATATTCCCCGAGGGGTAGTCAGAGATATTCTGAAACCTCAGAACATCTACGTTTCACCAGTAGTACCGAAACTCGGACAGAGTTTCGGGACAGATACACAACGAGTTCGATGATAAGAGCCAGACCAAGAAATTACTCGTGAGGCCAATCACATGTTGATCTCAATAGATCTTTTAGTACTGCTTAAATCAAGAACGATGTGTAAAACAATTATCAATCTCTATCTTCGGTCTTCTTACCAGCTACCCATTTTACGTAGTCAGGCCAGTTGGCCGGTGGTCGTCCCATACTACTACTTAATACTATTTATTTATAAAATAACAACGCTAGTTTGTAGCTTCTGTTCTATAACACATACTCCTTGTCAGTTGCCAGTTCTTCAGCAGATATAACAAGCCTATTACCACTTCAGCTTGCTAATTTTCAGGGCTGCGTTATTTGCTTTAGTTCTCAGACTTTACTACTTCATTTCTGATGTTATCTCTTAGAAAAACTCCAACCAGTAGCTGTTTCCATAGCTCACAATGATGGACTAGTTCTATCGTTACTGTTCATGTGTCTGCCTTGATCCCTATGTTCAGGTTGAATACCTTCGTTTGCAATTGGATGAATACGTCGTCAGATATTGTCATCTAGGGAAAGCCAATGAAAAGATCTGTTGAAGTTTTCCCAAATTATCTCAGAGGAAATAAATGGAGACATCCTGACATCAGTCATTTGGGATGAAAGATAAATGATAAGACAAGAAGAAATAAGAGGAAAAGAAAACTGAATTTTAAAAGCATAAAGGTAATATTGAATATGCAGGAATCAGATGCTTTACCAAAGCTATATATTTACGAAGTAACCATACGAAAGCAGTAATAGAGCCTCACGCTTACATAGCTACGCTCTTTTCCACAAAATTACACTATCACATTGTTTTAATCTTCTGATCTGGAACTTCATATAACAGATCAGTCTTCTATCTATACTACTAGAAAGCCATGGTACAAAAAGCAGATTGGTAGATGATCATAAGTCAAAACTTTATAGGAGAAGAGATGTTATGATGCACTGAAGAGTTGGAAGTAGGGAGGACCTACTTTGACATCACAAACCTTCACATTGTGGTTTACAGAATATAACAGGGGTAGTTTTTGCAGACGGGAATAATTTTAATTCAACTTTTTGACTCAAAAGTGTCATTGTTGCATAACACAAAATAACAATTTTATTTAGTGTAGTAGTGGCACAACTACCATCAATCTCTTGATTCAGTGAAATATCGAGTCAGGTCTATATTGCACAAGATAAAGTATGCGATGTAGAACCAGAATACGGTGCTAACTCAAAACTGTCAATTTTTGAGTTGTGCCGTTGTTGTATTCACCCAGCGTTATTTGGAATGAAGTATAGCTTCAGTGACTTTCGTCAGGATCTTAGTATGTAACGATCCATCATTTCTACCCTGCATGGCCGTACCTACTAGACTTGAATTGAAGATTCGGGTACGAAGAAAAAGGTCATCGATTTTATAGGAATTACAGTTCTTCCTTCCTTGTGTCGTTCGGACCGTCTTTTTCAATTCTTTTCAAAATATAGCTCCCCCTGGTGCTAATACGCGGTAACTAATAATTAAACATCCTAAAATCCTAGGCGACTTACCTATCTATAACCAATATTCATATTAATCTATGTCTATAAGCATCTTTCACCTATCAACCTCAAGTTAATATGTTTTCCCCCCGCAGGCCCCCTACCCTCTCGGCGGTCACGGCGGAGTCTCCAACGTTCTGCAGGCGAGTGACTCTCAGCAACAGCAGGTGTGGCAGCGATGGGCTTGACGTAGCTTAGGTACTGTTGAGATAGTGTTAGAGTAGAGAGGAGTCGAGGAATATAAAACACAGCAGAAAGTGGTAGGAGCGACTGAGTATCAATCACAAAGCAGTCTTCTTCTTCTTATCGTGTGGGCAGCAAGCCCTGGTGTCAGAGTTTTTTCAGACCGCCTTACGGTCTCTGACGTGGTTTTTATGTAACGACTACTACCACTAAAGATAGTAGCCGGGACCAACGGCTTAACGTGCCGTTCGAAGCACAAAATCATCTTTCTTTTCAAACAATCAGGTGATTCGGCCTGCAAAGTCCTAACCAACTGGGGAAAAACGCACAGTGACATATCACTAGGTGTCCCCCGTGGGAATCATACCTCCGTGTCAAGAGCCCTATGCCCTTAACCATTAGATCACAAAGCAGTGATTTGGGAACATGGAGCAGAAGGATCCTGTATTGCAGAACCTGTGTCCGTAGTAGCCAAACATAAACAGGTCCAGAGAGCCGGCTTCATGCAAAAAGGCACGCACACAATAGACGCTTACGTACAGTAGTACCAGGTTTGTCACAATACTTTAATAGCGCGCGAAATTATATAGACCAATCAGGATGTGCCTTCAATACCTTGCCGCTAATGGCCGCTTGCCGCTTGCCGGCTCCGTCCAACAAAATCTGACGTACGTACGTTTCTCTTGTGTGCGTGCCTTCTTGCATGAAGCCGGCCCTCTGAACCTGTTATTTATTTTATTTTCTACAACCACTGTTGGAACAGGCCTATACCCCTCGTAAACAACTACTGCCATGTTATAAATAAAATATAGCTTATTAGGCATTCATATTTTCACTTAATTTTTTGTGCTGATATGGTGGCCTTCGTCATACGCCCCAATTTTACCGAAACGTGATTTAATAATGACTTAACCTAAACATGCACTTAGACACCAGATAGGTTCTTTTGTGTTTTATATTCTGCGATTTTAGTATTAGCTTTGAAGGCTTGCGTTCTTTTAGATAGGTAGCATATTGGTTCTTGTACTGACCATTCTAAGATAAATAATCTTCGGGCCAAAAAAAACGTATTGAAGATTGAAGTCAGAACCTATGAAAAAACAAATGATATCTTCCTAAATTTTATTGCTTTTATTAATTTAGGGCATTCGAAACATGACACTGCCTTAAAAATAGTCTTAACACGCTTTATACCGCTCGATGCCTCAGTGACCACAAAATTTAAGATTTCTAAATCAAGACAACCTAAGGTAAAAATTCTCTATCATCATCATCATCATCAGCCCATCATCGTCCACTGCTGAACATAGGCCTCTCCCAAGGCGCGCCACAAAACTCTGTCCTCGGCCTTCCTCATCCAATCGCTCCCCGGTACTTTTTTTTAGGTCGTCCTATACATTTATAAGTTCAAAACATTTTAATTGTAATTCCTCATTTTCATCAAATTAGTATTTTTAAATTAAACCTGTAAAGAACCTATAATAACATTATACAAGGTCCTTTTTAATATGCTGACAGTTTTTTAAGGGGATGTTCAGACCTTCAATCTGAAACTTTTCTGTATGGGACCAACATGGAAAACGCGAAAAAAAAATCAGCTGTCTACATTTGGCTCAAGTAGGTTTGCAGATTTGTATGGAAGAGCTGATTTTTTTTTCGCGATTTCGATGTTGGTGCCATAGAGAAAGTTGTTTAGTTTGACGGTCTGATCATCCAAAAGGTGTCAGCAAATTAAGAAGGATCCTGTATAAAAATAGTTAGGCTTAGGTAGAAAGTTAGTTGAACACTTTTTATTTTAGATTTTCTTGATTGAGAACATTGAGAAATCTAAAATTTTGTGGTGAGGGCGCCACTGAGCGGCGGGCGTAAAGCCTCCAAAACTAATGTACCTTATAATTACGTACAAACATTTGTGAGGAAATATTGCAAATATATGTCAAAGCTATTATTTTATTTAAAACGCTGCCAAGCCAAGCCTTGTCTATTCAATAGTTACCATTACTTGTGATTTTATTGTTAGTTCAAAAACGCATAAGCGTTATTTTGTACAAATTAGTGCTTATTTATTAGTTACATTTTATTTTATTTTGTTAAAATACTCTTTATATTATTTAAGAATAGTTAATTTAGCTTTATGTTTTGATTTATTTATATTTTTTCGTTTTTAAAACATAATTTCCATTACTAATGAAAAATTATCAAATAAACAATTTATTTCCAATATATTAATTGAGATTATGTTTAAAATTAAACATACGCACTACTTATGTACCTTCTACATGTTTGTAATTTATTTGTAAAGGTTTAAATGTTTTTATAAATAATAACTAGAATAGTTATCGCCATATTTTCAAATATGGCATCTGTACAAGTTATGTTTCATACAAAACAGTATTTTTTTTAAATATACGTACTTTTTATACATGTTTTTTAAATACAAAATTATCTTCCTACCTTATTCGAATTCAAAAATTACTTGGCATTGTTATTACATCGACATTCTGTCCGAAGTATCGCTTAAGGGAATATAATTCGAAGCACGCTCCATACAAACAAAGTCTGGTGATATTTTCAATACCAGCCTGCGGGCCATACCTAACCAATTAAAGTCAAAGAAATTTTGCAGAAACATTCTAGACACTAATCTCTGTTTGTATGAAGTCAGATTTTCGTTAAAATGTATTAGTAGTTTTAAAGTTACAGTGCCTCAAAGATTTCCATACAAATCATAAATTAATCCTAGCACTAAAACTATATATTTTAACAAAAATCTAATTTCATACAAACATAGAGATTGGTCTAGATTGTTTCTGAAATTGACTAATTGGTTAGTATTGAAAATATCACCAAACTTTCGTTTGTATACAGCGCGCATTTACGCATTCGGAATACTTATCTTAAGGGCAGAGAAATCTTATCATATCACTGTGAATAAAGTTTATATTTATTTGAAGCGAGCCGACGTGCAAATAAATTTGATCTTTATTCACTAGTGATAAGATTTCCACTGCGCGCTGATGCTCTTCTAATGTGAATCGACCCTTAGGCAGGCGCATCGCTAAGGACAGGCGCAGACCTGGCGAAGCTCAGCGCAGACCATTTTTCACCACCAAACCATTATAGACTTTGTTCGCGTTGAAATAAGGTAGAAAATCAATTAACACAATCACTAGTCGCCGAGCATCGAAGCGACTTGGGGCGAAAGTTGTGTTAATAAATGATTTTCGTTGTTATTTCAACGCAAACAAAGTCGAAAATGGTATGGTAGTGAAAATGCGCTTCACCAGGTGATCACCGGCTGTTCATGTGCCAAAGTTTATGTGTCTATCCCGGTAGCTACAGCCGAGTCACAGTGTGAGGGTTGAAATTCATCTGGCAGCACTGAATCGCACTTTTTCACGCTCCATCCTTTTCTATCGCTCAGGAACATCATTGGCTAGAGCAAGAAAGGTCGCAGCACTGTCAGTGCTGCCGCGAGAGATCGCATTCCCCCTATCTTTCTTGCTCTGGCAAATGTCGTTCGACAGAAAAGAATAGAGCGTGAAAAAATGAGATTCGGTGCTGGCAGATGTGGCTCAACCCTAATACGATCAAATAAAAGATACACAACTATTTGAGACAGATTTTATTTATAACTTTCGCGTAACTATACGCGAAGCTCTTATCTACATAATATTTAAATGATCATAACATAAATTTATATTTATTACAACCCATTTTTAACTCTTGTCTTTCCGAGACGTCATATAAATAATAAAAAAAAGATGGACCGTCAACTGAGGGCACCGAGCTTGCAGACCTCAATCCTTAGATAAAGTATATGTCTAGATTGAGCCTCTTGCTTCTACCGAAAAACAAAATGGGCCAACTATCTTAGGTTGGTGTGCGTAAGGTGTTACACAAATTATGTATGTGTGCGCGCATAGCGATAGAATTTAGAGGCCAGCCCCCTAGACAAAGTAACATTCTATTGGCGTTGACGCTAGTAGAAAATGACAGAATGTATGGATTTGACATTAGCGATCGTAACATTTTGACGTTTGCTTTCGTCACCATACGTCAAGTCCATAAATTTGTATGTTTTCTACTGTCGTTAACACTAATCGAAAGACACTTTATCTGGGCCCCCAGTGCTGGCTGAGATTTTATTCGACGCGTTCGTAGCTTCGATTGTCTATCTTGACATATAACTTATCAAACGCTCAATCGTATTCTTTCAATTTCTTGACAATTGTACATTTTCCAAAAAAACAATAATGTCATATTATAGTTAGTTTTTGCACTAGCTGCTTTTAAATTTTTCTGACATAATGTTCTTTTTAATGTTGTATAAAAACATTTATCTGTTATGTTTGGATAAACAACAAACAATAGCATTATGTAAGTAAATAAATAAATAAATATCTTTGACATTGTCACACAAATTATCTAGTCACATTTAAAGTACCAGAATCTAGCCTGGACTAGTGTTATGATGACTAGACACCGATATAGAATAAACATATAGTTACAAACATCCATGACTCGAGTACAAATATTTATATTCATCATATAAATATGTGTCCCTTACGGGATTCGAACCCCTGACCCTCGGCACAGCAGGCAGGTTCACTACAGACTGTGCTATCGGGCCGTCAGTATACAGGGTGGGAAAAAAAGACCAGTGGGTGAAGAAGAACAGTTGGAGGGAAAGTACCCTAAATATTAATGATGGCAAATTTTACTGAAAGAATACATACTTTTATTTTCAAAAATAAGTAAAACTGCATGATTTTTTTTTAAATGCGCTTATCACACCCGGGAATCCAAACCAACTAAAATTCGAATCAATACCACCTGTATTTTTATGGCACCAATCGATAGGCATTCATAAGGACCAATTTCTTTTAAGCAACAGCATAGCATCGCATTGCATAGCATATGCTCACGACTATATTCCCCGAGGGGGTAGTCAGAGATCCACGTTTCACCAGTAGTACCGAAACTCTGTACGGTGTGACGGGGGGTAAGCAACATAGTATCTTAAATTAAAGGAAGACCAAGAAAGATCAAGAAATTGTTTGAGGGCAGCATTGGAGGTTCGGTACCCTCTTAAGAAACTCATACATATCACTTAGCATTGTATATTTATTACAACTCATTTTACACTTCGTGTCTTCCCGACAATGTCAAATAAATAAAATAGACTGACAATATTAAGAATTTGAGCAAAATAGACGTTTAGATATAAACTTACAGCATTTTAATAGTTCCAGCTTTTCGCTAACAACGTAAAAAGTTTATACAGGATATAACGAAACAAGGAGGTGCAAATTTGATTGATTGAACACTCTAGCAATCTTAGCTAGCAATATCAAAGGGGCGGTTTAGACCATCAAACTGAATAACTTTCACTATCGAGAAAAAAACAAAATTATAAATTTAAAAACCCCCAACGCCAAAAACAAACATTTAGGAAGTAAAAAAGTATTCGGTCGCTTATTATTTTTGATGTAATTTTTGATAAATGTATGTTTTACTTTTTAACTCTCTTTAAGATATTTTAGGTCAATTAATGCGTAGGGGACCGCTATGAAATAATGAAAAATAATAGGTGACCGAATTATTGTTTACTTTTTAATTATTTGTTTTTGGCGTTGTTGGGGGTTTTTTAAATTTGTAATTTAATGTAATTTCATAATTTTTTGTTTGTCAAACTTATAACACCCCTCTTTTTGCGTGGGGGGTTAAAAATCGGCTGTTTCATTCAAAACTGGACTCAAATGTATGGGACAGCTGATTTTTTGTATATTTTCTCATTATTGGCTCCATAGTGAAAGTTGTTCAGTTTTATGGTCTAAACCACCCTTTAAATATTACTAGGGTGTTTTGTTACACCCTGTAGGTATAGGGTCCTTTTACGGTTTTTTTAGATAATGATCAGACCATCATACGAAACAACTTTTTCTATGGGACCAAAGTCGAAATCGCAAAAACAAAAACTGCAATCCTACTCGACCCAAATGTATGGGAAAGCAGGTTTTTTGGTCGTTGGTCCCATACAGAAAGTTATTCAGTTTGATGATTACACGTTGTATAATAGCATGGGTTTAAAACCTGATAAATAATGAAGTTTATCGGAGAAATTAAGAAGTGAAGGGGCCTCCAAACATGACTAAATAAGGCCTCGTATATTTTAATCCGGCCCTGGACTGTCGCCTGCAGCATGCAAGTATACAGGCAAGTATTGGCTATATGCGAAGTGAGTATTGGGAACTGTCAAATCGATCGCAGCGCCCGGGGTGGCAGCAATTTGTACCATTTGGAGTCACGTTGCAGGTTCTGACCCGAGAACTTGTCTCGCGTGTTGTTCGCGCGTCGCGTCTTTGCCTGCCACGAGGCTCCGCATTCCTTTATCTCTTCTTGTTCTTTATCAAAAACAATCCCTGAGATTGGGATAGATACTCCCACAAACTACTTGACATTGGCGGAAATGCGGTGCTAACGCACAAGCAAAAAGTCCATTAATTATAAATAAAAAAAATAAAAATTGTTGCATTTCCGGACAAGCTGTGTCTAATATGCTTGAATCTATGCAAATCCACACACTTACTCAATAGCATAGCATAGCATATGCTCACGACTATATTCCCCGAGGAGGTAGTCAGAGACAACTCAATAGTGTAGTTAAATACGGTCGTAGATTGCATTAAAGACACTATAGTAAATTGTGTTTGAACTTAATAGTACTGTTGTTTCATAACACTTTTGTAGAGATTTCGTGGTTATACACCACTAGTTTTTAATTAATAGTTTAACTTTAAGAGTGTATTCAGACCATGCATCTAAACAACTTTCCCTAAAGAACATGGGTCGACATTTTTTTTGGACCTCCCCTAGAAAATCGATAGGCTGCTGGCCAAACCGCACATTTGTATGGAAGGACCAAAAACAAATCTCGTTTTTCGACCCAGGTTCCTTATGGAAAGTTGTTAAAATTCATGGTCTGAATACACCCTAAAAGATACGTTAGTAATTAAAAACTAGTGGTGTGTAATATGGTGTCGTGTATCTTGCATGCGTTAGAACAGTACAACCTCGACTTTACGATATCGCTCTATACAATTAAATGCGTTACGTATCGAGCAGGGTGCTTCATATCAGACCATCAAACTGAATAACTTTCACTATGGAACCAACATCGAAATCGCGAAAAAAAGGTATGCCTGTATACTTAAAACTGCTATAAGCCACCTTACCAACTAAAAATAAGCTCTAACTAGTAAACTAAACAAATTTCTTGTCAAAGGTCAACGTTATTCAAATTGGAACCCGAATGAGTTGGCAGATCATCTCTCATTAGTAACGTACCTATCGGCACCACGGCTTCATCTCGCTCCCTGAGCTTGCGCATTTCATTGCGAAGCTTCTCTAATACCGCGTAGTTAGGTTCATTATGCCTTGCAGCATCCTGCAGGAGGGTAATCTGTTGTTCTTCCAGTTTCTTCTCCTTGCAACTCTTGACGGAACGGGAGCCGTAGAGGCGGAGAAGAGAGCCCCAGGAATGCACGTGTGGGTGGAGGGCCTGGTGAGGGAATTGTTGCTTTATTTGTGGTAGGTTTTGGTTTAAATTAGAAATTATTAAAAAGGTCAAGCAGGAAATTAGGTTAATGCAATTTGTCTATTTTCTATCCCGTTCGTATTCCACATCCGATTCCGTGCGGACGATTCATGTTCGACCCTTTATCAGTCAGAGTTAGAAATTATCAAGATAATTATGTTCTTTTATCAAGATAATTATCCAGTTGATTCATTTGTTTCTTAAATTATTGACTAAAATTGCTGTTTTTGTTTTAATGCACTCATTTTCAGACCGAACATCATCTAGTCTTCTTCATCTTCATTTCATATAACAATTAATAACAAATAATACAGAAAAACAAAACGAAAAGTAAAAAAAATTTTTGTGACTGTCTCTTTCGCAAATCGTGTTAGTGATTCATATTCTTGGTAGAGTAGATTCGTTTATGGCGTGACATTGGTAGCGCAAGCATTTTATTTTTCCAATATATTTATAATACGTATATGCGTATATTTATCAAGGTATCAAAATAATTATCATGACAATTATCCTTTCGAACCCTGTTTTATCTGGAATAGATATTACGACTCGACTGTACTATTAACATAATATACCTGTACATTGTATTTACCTGTAGTATAGCCTGTGAGGCGCGCTGCTTGGCTGTCTTCTTGTTCTTGCAGACTACTGTAGCGGTGTGCTTGCCGACTTTCATTGTTAGTTCTATCTTCTGGTACTCCAGCTTCTTCATCTGAGAAATATAGGAATAGTTAGACTCGAAAGAATGATTTTTTTAACCTATTCCGCTGTTGGGCTAAGGTGTCTCCCAAGCTTTTATAGCCTTCATTTCCCATTCAGCCTAATAGGCATCCAGGTCGTAGCGCCATCTCTTTTGTCTGCCCCGGCCCCGGCTTCCCACTTTAGTTTTTCTGCCTTTAAACCTGCAACAGCTATGTGGGTCTTGAAGAGCAGTCACAGATTACTAAATAATTATAATCATAATAATAAATATCTTGGACATTGTCACACAAATTATCTAGTCACATTTTTAAGTACCAGAATCTAGCCTGGACTTGTATTATGATGGCTAGACAACGAGACAGAATACATATATAGATACAAACGTCCATGACTCGGGTACAAATATTCATATTCATCATACAAATATTTGTCCCTTACGGGATTCGAACCCGCGACCCTCGGCACAGCAGGCAGGTTCACTACCGACTGTGTTATCGGGCCGTCAAACATACGTAAAAGATACACCACTCCCTTTGTAAAGAAGTTCCTCAGTAGACAGGTGCGCAGTATGCATATAACGGGCCCTGTATCTATGTGGTTACCTCAGTATGAATGTGTCGGTCCCCAGCGCCGAAGTTCCTCAGTAGACAGGTGCGCAGTATGGCGTGGGGGGAAGGTTCACAGGTGGCCGCACAGAACTCCGTAATGCGAGGGTCCTCGATGCCCACGGTGTCGAAGAACTGCCGAACAGAAAACCACAACTTATGACTATTCTTTAGGGAGCTTGACTCGGGCTGCTTAAACAAAGATAATATAATCTTAGGACGAAGGATAAAAACTTTTTTTGAACACGTCTGGGTGTCGATGCGTTTTATATACGAAAATACTTGGTAACTATAACACCTCGTCACACGCGCCATCAGTCATAAATTTTACCGCACGCAACCATAGTCCTTGCAGCCATATGCTAAGTTTTTTATGTGCTGACGTCATCTTGTCACTTTCTGTCCTTTGTAGGCAAGGTCCGGGGTGTGGCCTTGGCCTGTCGCTTGTATATAGGGTCCTTCTTAATATGCTGACACTTTTTTAAGGGGATGATCAGACCATCAAACTGAACAACTTTCTCAATGGGACCAATATCGAAATCGCGAAAATAAAATCTGCTGTTACATACTAACCTGAAATCTTACTCGACCCAATTGTATGGGACAGCTGTTTTTTCGCGATTCTGACATTGGTCCTATAGAGAAAGTTGTTCAGTTCGATAGTCTGATCATCCTCTTAAAAAACTGTCAGTATATAAAGTTGGACCCTGTATATGAGTGTTGTGTAATATCGTATGGTATAGACTCACGGAGAAGTCAGGCTCGGTGTCCCTGCCCTGAGGCGGCAGTTCGTCCAGGTCCGCGCGCATCTCGGGTATTAGGACGCGGATGGAGGCGCGCGCCGCCTGCGCCTTGGCCTGGCGCTTGGAGGAGCCTCGCCCCACCCCGTACTGCATGCCGCCGATGTACACAGTCGCCTGGTATGGCGTCGCCGCGTTCTCTGAACAGACACGTAGCTTAAATATCCCTACAGATCGGAAATTGGAGGAAGTTTGAAAGGATACGTTGGACAGAACGAATAACAAATGAAGAGGTGTTAGGAATAGTTAAAAACGATTGGAACTTGATACGAAACGATAATTTCTTTAAGACTATACCGGAAGGGAAGATAGAGGGAGAGGCAGAGGAAGGCCTAGACAGAGTTATCTAGCCCCAGTGAAGGAAAAGGTTGATATCCTTCCTCTCACTTATTCTTAGAACAGCTTTAGTAACGTCCAAGATATGTCTGATAGTATATGTATCCAATAAATTAATTACATTTGGTAATCAGAATTGGCCAAAAAGCTAAATAGGAATCGGAAAATCTCGTCGTCCTTATTTTGAATGAAGTCCTTATTTTGATGTATGCATAGAGCAATGCATGCGCCTGCAATGCATAGAGAAAGTCGTTCAGTTTGATGGTCTAATCATCTCCTTAAAAACCATCTGCATATTAAGAATAATAATAATAATAATAAATTTATTGTTTCACAAAAATAGGTACATAGATTATAAAAACTTAGTCATAATAAAGTACACATTAGGTTTACAATATACAACGTGTTAATGAATAAGCGCAAAACCTCATACACCCCAACTGATTTATAACAAAATAATTAGATTGAAACAATAATTTATTATTTTGACAGGTAAAATTTAAAGTTATTCAAATTTTAAGTTTTGAAGCAAAAATGATTTGTTATCATTTTAGCAATGAATGAAAGCGCTAACGTGCTCATGGATACATTTTAAGAATCTCGTTTTGGTAGTAAGTAGGGTGAGAGTGCCCGAGCGGTGGGTTGAGATCGAGTTCAGTAAGTTTAAAATTTTACATACAATTTATTTAATATTTTGAAAAACACTACCTATGTTGAAACTATGATAATTCTATTCTGCTGTCGATTCTAAACAAACTACTTTCTAGTTTTGCGTTAATTCATTAACACGTTGTAGATGTCCGCTGATACTCAAAAAAGAAACCTGACCTTTGAGTACCAGCAACCTTACAGTGGCACAGAAAAATTACATGAGTACTTTTGAATATAGGTACGTATACCGTTTTTGTGAAAAAAGGTTGCGAAAAGAAAAATAATTATAATAAGAAGCATCGTACGAGTATATAAGTCTCACCGAGCTGCTTGAACTCGTAGACGGGCTGTTTCTGCAGCGCGCGGCGCACATACTCGTGGAACACCGACAGGTAGCTGCGCCCGTTCATGTTCATCACCCAGTCCCGCTTCGTCGCCTTACCACCTGCCCATTTACGAATTCACAATATCAATCATTTCATTTTATTTACATTTACAAAAATTACAAATAGCTCGTGGATGTTCAGTATGTATCAGAATACCTCTGACCTCGGGGAATGTAGTCGTGAGCATATGCTTATGCTATGCTTATGCTTCAAATAGCTCCTAAATATAATATTAAGGTGGTTGCAGAGTTGTCAATTTCAAACAAAAGTTTGACGCATAATACGCGTAGACGCCATAATTAAAAGTATTATTTTATGTATGGAAAAATAGTTCATA
Source organism: Agonopterix alstromeriana (assembly GCA_963924505.1). Classification (NCBI taxonomy): domain Eukaryota; kingdom Metazoa; phylum Arthropoda; class Insecta; order Lepidoptera; family Depressariidae; genus Agonopterix; species Agonopterix alstromeriana. Next base: position 3,920,214 of record OZ004681.1, on the reverse strand, counting down.
AAATCAAGATGCCGCGACACAAATAAAATTTGCAATTTATAATATAATTACGAAGATTAATACCCATAGAAAATTTCAAGAAATTGACAACTCTACAACCACCTTAATAACTAATAATAAGTTCTTCATACCACTTCAGAATATGTTCTTAATACGTGGCTTATCTGACAGATCGTTTGACATATCTTTCAATCTTTTGTACAAAATATGTCGAAACGATCTGTGCGATAAGAAACATATTAAGAACTTATCCAGAAGTGGTGAAACAGGCCCTAAATCTGCTAAACGTAAGTGAAATCTGCTAAAGGTAAGGCCTGTTTCACCACTTTTGAATCAGTTCTTAATAGCTTATCTGACAGATTGTTTATCATATTTCGTATGAAAGATATGTCAAACGATCTGTCAGATAAGCAACCGAGAATTTATTTAGAATTTGTGAAACCGGCCCTAAATACCCAAGAAGTAATATCAGTATAATCAAATTCATTACGTTTTGTGCTTAATCTTGTAGCCCAGCGAATAAACGTTTATTTCACAATAAGATTTCTCATTTCCATATGCAAAACGTACCGTTCTCCTGGCCACCCGCTGGCTGCGCCGGTATGGTGATGAGCTTGGTGCCTTCCGGCAGAGTGGGGTACTGCAGCGTCTTGCGCGCCTTTGTGTACTTGCGACGGTCCGCCCAACGCCTGCGTTATAACGTACAATGAAACAGTCAAATGAGTTGCTATTTACTATAAGCACAGCATAATTATGTAGTCCTTACAGTACGGCAACGGATGTACTTGCGCAGAGAAGAGATTGGGATTGACCGACAAGGACAGGCGCAGGACAGGGTAAGTACTTACACCGGCGCGGCATCGCCCGCCACCGAGAGCGTTGCCATACTGTAAGCCATATAGTAATACCACAGTATTACTATAAGCCTCGCAGTATGGCAACGCTCTTGATGGTGGTCGATGCCACCGCCCCCCGGCGCCGCGCCCTTTTTTCTACTGTCATGCGCAGATATGCAAGGCGCATGGCAATACCTACTTGTTCATACAGATTGTTGGGATGTGCCCTCGTCGTCCGCTTCCCCGCAAGGCCCCCTACGTTGCTCTGAGCAAGTACATCCGTTGCCGTACTGTAAGGACTATATAGTTATACCGTGGTAATACTGTGCTATAAGCATTTACAACTTAGCGGTGCCCAGTCCATGTATGGGCATGTCCATCGACTAATTAGGAATTTGCGATGAGTGAAAATTTCAAATGGGAGGTCACAAACAAATGTGTGAAGTTGCTCCAATAACGTTGAGAAACGTCTGTGAGCATGCTGGAACTTGGAGCAGAAGAAATAAAAAGAAAAAGAATTTATTTTTTAAATATTTAAGCACATCCACACACACCAGTACACTTCAAAACATTTGGAAATGTTTTTTTTATTTCCAAATGTTCATAAACGTTCTGAAACATTTAAAAAGGTCCTGAAATGTTAATTAATGTTGGTCAACACTACACGAGAACATTTGTCATGTTGCGTTACACACAATATAGAAAAAAATTTCGTAAGTATTCCTATTTCCTAAGCATTATAGATTCGGTCTGTTTGCATAAAGAGCCGCTGGTAAAATAAGGTTATAAAATCTACCTCCCTTGTTACTTAGAATTTCCATGCAAATAACACGTATGATACAAAAACTTACTTGAAATGCATAATATTGACAGTCTTAAACTTGAACAAGATCTTGCAATAGTCATTCACTTGTTCATGCGTCAAATGCTGCGTCTTCCAGCTGGCACTGACTGTTTCCACTCGCGGCGGAGGCATCACTATACCCCCGGGCAGGATTACAGGCTGCCGATTCAAAGGCAACTCGGTCATTGTTGTTTCAAAGTCTATTTTTGATTGATCTGCAGACTCTTCTTGATGATTTTCTGTAGTTTCAGGATTCAATTTAACTTGGCAATCGTCGTTGTTTGTTGGATTGAATGAAGGACTAGGTGATTTCTCATTGGTTCCATTAACATCACTAATTTGAGTTTCTTGAGTACCTGCTAAATGATTGAATGGACATTTCGATGGGATTATTTCAATATCTATTTGGTCAGACTTTTTACTACTATGAATGTTAGTTTCATTATTTTCGGTTGAATCTTGTGCGCATTCATTTAATTCATTAGTGTTGTCATTTACTTTCTGAGTGTAATCATCAGATATCTGAGTATTGTCATTCGATTTCTCAATATTGTCATTCGATTTCTCAGTATTGTCATTCGATATCTCATTGTTGTCACTCGATTTCTGAATGTTGTTATCAGATTTCTGGGTGTCATCATTAACTACGATGTTTTGCTTCCAGGTACCGTTTTTAATTTGTTCTTGTATTTGTCTATCTATTTCTTTTTGTTTCTCCTCTTCTTCTAACGCTCGTCTGTATGCTAGACAGGGAATCGCGCTTATAGGGATTTCGTGCCGCTGGAAATCATACAATAAAATAATCATAGCCTTAAGAACCTAAAATCAGTCAAACGGAACATGTGAAATCATCTCAGTATCTGTTCATCAGATCTGCGCACACGCATTTTTTTTAATATTTATATTAGTTAAGAATATAAATAAATCAAGATATATCTATTTGAAATCTTTTCTCTGCATTTAAAATAAATCAATCCCCAGATTTGCATTGCCCTGTATCTAAACTATTATATAACGCTAACAGAAGTGTGTCTCTACATTGGAGATATTTATAAGAAAAAGATTACGATATGGTTTTTAAGTGTCCCTGGCTCCAAACTATTTTTAGATTTTTTTTTTACTCGAGCATCACGCAAAAAGTACTGGACGGATTTTGATGAAACTTTTTTTGATTGAAAGCTTATGATTTGACCTAAAATCTGGTACATAATTTGTGCAGAAGAACTTCAGTACCTAGTTCATAAATTCCAACGGGTAATCAAAACCGTTGGAACATTTGACGATGCCATGCCAACCTCTGCCAAAAGCAAGCATTTTCTAAAAGTGTCTGTACCGGGAAAATGCATCTCTGGGGAAACTTTCCAGTTGGCTAACCTAACCTCATAACTTACCCTAGTGTTGCCCTTGCCAAGGAAGTAAGGCTTTGAGAGCGTGCAGACCCTAGAGTTGCGATGCATGTAGATGGGCATACCGCTGTAGTGGCGCACCATCATCCAGTCCAGCGGGAGCACCTCGAAGTGGTTTATACCTTTCTCTGGAATCAAGTTTAATCTTGATCATAAATCAACGAATGCTGTGACGAGATAAGGCTTGAGAAAGCGGCGTTACTACACCGTGAGACCCCTGGGCCAGGGGATTATGCTGCTGCAGAGGCCCTGGTAGTGACAAGATCTTAGTCTGATACCCTGGGCGTCCCTCAATCAAAATATAAATCGGTTAAATGCGTCTAATGCAGAATGGGAGGAAATATTCCCTGAAGGACAGTATAAGAAAGAGTGCTAGTACCTACTACTTATAATATGGACACTCCCTATAACCTTTTACCTCACGCCCTCTGGTTACTTCGTGGTTACCTCTTAATGAAATGCGTATTCCTGTCTCGCTCGCACTCCTCAATATCGCTCATGCTTAACTCTTCTTTAAAATTTTTCCCATTTGTATGAAATGACAGCTATCAGCTGACAGTGTCCAAGGTGTGCCTGAGGATAGGGCTGCTGACCTTTTTTTTAAGATGACCGGACTACTCAGTAAGGGATTAAGGTCGTGAGTTTATGTATGTATAACCAGACCATTATACTGAAAAACTTTTTCCAGAGGATAAACATAGAAATCACGAAACGAACATTAGTCTCATACACTTGGATGGTTACAAATCGTACACTCCGAAAAACTCGTTGGCACAAGACGGCCTGGACGGGGATCGTACCATCGCCTCCTGCACGGCAGGCAAGGTTACTCGCCATTGAACTAATGACTAACCTTCAAGAACAATCTTCTGTCGCGTGATGTAGGCCTTCTCCTTGGGCTTGGGAGCTCCTTTGAAGTCCTCGGGAAGGTCTTCATCAAGCATCTTCTCAAGTTCATCCTCCGGTAGCCCTTCCGATTTGCCTAAAAACGTGTCTATTTTCTTATCTATTACAAAAATCCGCGATTTCACCGCAACAACCTCGCTATACAGGGTGTAAAAACACCCTAGTAATACTTTAGGGGGTGCTTGAGACACCATCAAACTATAATAATTTTTTACTATGGTGCCCACTTCTAAATCGCGAAAAGAAAGCTGTCCCATACAGTAGCGTTGCGAGAGGGGGAGCAGGGGGGGCAAATGCCCCGGGCGGCACTTTACTAGGGGCGGCAAATTCGGGAAAAATATAGATTGAGCTCTGTCTATAACCAATTCGTAGAGCAGAGAAAAGTCGAGCTCGCTTCGCTCGTTCTGTTTCTTTTTTAGTTACTGTGCCTACACATAATCCTAAAGAGTTCTGACTACAGCTAAGACGTGGTGCTCAAAATTTCGAGCTTGCTTCGCTCCATCCATAGCTTTTACTTCGGTTACTTTGCGCATGTTTTGTACGTAAAAAGCTCTGGCTCTAACAGATTCGTATTGAGGAGATAAGTCGAGCTCGCTCCAAGTTTCTATTTTTGCATGGATAAACTAAAAGATGTCTGACTACAACCGGAAATGATGAGCAAAATTTCGAGCTCGGTGCGCTCGCTCCATAATTTTTTTGTAGGAAAGATAAGAGGGCAGCAAAATCTGTCTGTGCCCCGTGCGGCAGAAACCCACGCTACGCCACTGGTCCCATATATTTGGGTCGAGTCGGTAAGTACTGCAGTTTTGTATGGAACAGCTGTTTTTTTACGCGATTTCGAAGTTGGCTCCATAGTGACTGTTGTTCAGTTTGATGGTCTGAACCCCCTTGAGTATTACAAGTGTGTTTTGTTACACACTGTGTTTCTGAGATCGATCAGTGTCGGGGAGGTACCGTGGCGATATTGCGGCGATAAAGTTCAGTATAAATCGCGACGGCGGCGGCCGGCGGTGCCATTGCGATATTGTTGCGGTGCAGGTGCGAAATCGCCTACGCTCAAAAATTGCTTGTGTGATATGGTTCTTAGAGTGTGTTCATCAGAATTTTGTGCGATTCTGCCTCGTAATATTTAGTTAATCAATTTCAGACAAATGATATGATGGTCGGAGAACAAGAAAATTACAAATTTCAGTCCAAAATACATTATCGATCTTGTATTTGAAATCAGAAACTTACACAATAGCAATTATAATAAAAAACCTTAGTTAAAAATTAAAAATTTTAGTTATAATAAAAAATCCGCTATGCAATGGTCATTGATTTTTTATTCGACAATCACTTGCAATCCCCGACACATTAATTGACCTTAAATATCTTAAAGAGAGTTAAAAAGTAAAACAAACATTTGTTTACATAAAAATAATAGGTGACCGAATTATTTTTCACTTTATAAACGTCTGTTTTTTGATTCGTTAACAAATCCGCCATTATAACGCACATCCTATGAAAATATCTAGCTATCAATAGCTATTATACAGCCCTTAATAGGTGGGACAGACAGACGGACGGACAGCATAGGCTTACGAATAGGGGTCCATTAGCACACTTTGGGTCTACAACTCTAAAAAGGGTTTTAATCTAGAAAAAATAAAGAGCTGGAACTACCATCAGAGCTATCAGACTCGTCACCGTTGCTGTCCTCATCGTTGGACTTCACCTCGTCTAGCACTTGGAACTCCCTCAGCCGATCCAACTCCTCAGGAGTCACAAAGTTATTGTATTTATCATCTATCCCAAATTCTTTGTCCGTCATATCCACATCTTCAGAAAAATCTCTATCATTTTCCTCGTTCGGTTCAACATTTTCTGTCTTTAGTTTCTTAGTTGGCGGTTCAGAGATGTCAACGGTTGGTGATGAAGGATGTTCACTCATTTCTGTACCTACCTAGAAAGTTTGATTAGCTTAATGCTAAAGCGATGATGGTGACAGCATAGTGTTTAGTTTACAGGGGTGGAAACTGATTCCATGGCCAAAAATACAGATTTTACTGACTAAAACTCTCAATAATACTGACCCTTGGTCTGGCCACATGACATCGAAATACGAATGTTAGTTGCTGTTAGTTATGTTAATAATATATAATAATAAATAATAATAAATATCTTGGACATTGTCACACAAATTATCTAGTCACATTTAAAGTAACAGAATCTATCCTGGACTTGTGTTATGATGAAAACGATATAGAATAAATATATAGATACAAACGTCCATGACTCGGGTACAAAAGTTCATATTCATCATACAAATATTTGTCCCTTACGGGATTCGAACCCGCGACCCTCGGCTCAGAGATATGGAGCATGTTTGTGAATAAGTAAGAAAAATCACACACACACAGGGCACAGTGGCCCACATGCTTATTCTAAAGTGATAGTGTATTGTATAATTAAAAAAAAACGGACTCTTACCGACTTTACTGACCATTTTCCACCCCTGAGCTTAGTGTACAATAGTAAGTGGTGATGAAATGGCATGTTGTGAAAAATAGGTTAGCTTGATTTAATAATTATGTTAGAATGAGAAGATGTCAATTATTATACTGAATTAGAAAAATTTAGAATATGGAATCTGATTCATTTGTAAACTATGCAGGTTCCTTCTTATTATGCTGACACTTTTGAAGGAATGATCAAACCATGAAACATGTGATTTTCGTTCGCGGTTTCGACGTTGGTGCCGTAGAGATAATTGTGCAGTTTGACGGGCTGATCATCCCCTTAAAAATGTGTCAGCATATTAAGAAGGACCCTGTATGCAAGCATTTTAATGTAATTTATCAGTAGAGAAGACTTAAGAAATGTTTACCTAAATCAACATAATTAATAAGTCAAGCTTTAGAATTAGTATGTGAAGTACAACACAACATAGCGGTACCGCTTTAAACTAATTGCAATAATTTAATAAAAATTGCATCCTTTGTTTTTATAGTTGATACAATAAAAATAATATCTAAATATATGAACTACTGAAATTCTTACATAGTCTAAGATTAGGTCAAACTTGATTACATTTAATTATAGGTAAATGTATTTCTTCAATACAATCACCAATTTCTAACATCACAGGAACAATAAAGGCACATGATTAAAATATGAGTACAGATCGGATGCTTCTTACAAGCAGCCGCTGTCATTACACTCACACAAGCGCGCGAGTTCACGTAAAGTAGATCACTACGGAACTGCTGATGCACACGACGCACTTTGCACCTTTGCTTATTAATCTGGGCCAATGTCCGATGCTTAGTTACCAATAAAGTCGTTTCTAATTAGTATATAAGCTGTTGTAATCTATTATAAGATCTCTTACTCTTGGCAGAAGATCTGCGATACACAATAAACCTATACTCCCGTAAGTCTGTGTATCATTTCTTAATTCGCGCGAGTTATGGATGCTGACCCAGCATCTGACATCCAGTTCACGAAAAGTAGATTACTATGGAACTGCTGACCTTGCCTACTGACTTTGCACCTTTGCCTATTAATCTGGGCCAGCGTCCGATGCTTATTTAACATTAAAGTAGTTTCTAACTAATATACAGGGTGTAAGGAAAAGTATCATTAACCTTTATACCACATAAAACCGAACAACTTTTACTATGGGAGCAAACCTGTCAGAACAAAAAAATCCCTTGTTCCATATTTTTGAGTCAAATATGTATTGCAGTTTAGTAGGAGACAGCTTTTTTTTTGCGCTGACAGGTTTGCTTCCATAGTACAAGTTGTTCAGTTTGATGGGTAGAGTATGTTGTTTAAAGGTTAATGATACTTTTCCTTACTCCTACAAGCTATTGTAATCTAGGATTAGGTCTCTTACTCTTGCCGGACAATCTCCGACCCACAATAAACTATAATCCCGTAAGTCTGTGTATCATTTTATTAACTCACGTATTGTAGAACATACAAGCAGGTGCACACAGACCCCGGCTGAGTGTGTGCCCTTGTTTATAAGTCCTGCAATGCTTTGTGTGAGTGCAACAACTGCGGCCACTTGCTTGAAGCTTATGTTCTGTAGGGATATTTAATCACATACTAAAGTTGTTTCCCTTTGATGTCAGGTGAGTCATTGTAAGTATACAAGCCTGGTGTGAGGTGCGTGAGCAAGTGAGGTGACCCACCATAGTAATAATGCTGTAACGATTGTAGGGCGATTGTATGGAGCGTCTCTGTGGGATATTTACTTCATATGATACAGCAGTGAAGGTTTAATAGTTGCAGACTTTCAGCAGTTCAATAATAATTTAGTACTCGCACAAATAAAGAAAGGAATTTACTGAAACCAAAAATTGATATAAAAAAAAATTTATTGCATTCCAGCTGGCAGTGAATGAGTTAAATGAGTTTGCATTCCAGCCAGCAGTGAATGAGTTAAATATGTTTGCATTTCAGCCAGCAGTGAATGAGTTAAATGTGTTTCCATTCCAGCCAGTAGTGAATGAGTTGAGTGTGTTTGCATTCCAACCAGCAGTGAATGAGCTAAATATGTTTGCATTCCAACCAGCAGTGAATGAGTTAAATATAGTTGCATTCCAGCCAGCAGTGAATGAGTTAAATATGTTTGCATTTCAGCTAGTAGTGAATGAGTTAAATGTGTTTCCATTCCAGCCAGTAGTGAATGAGTTAAATGTGTTTGCATTCCAGAGAGCAGTGAATAAGTTAAATGTGTTTCGTGTACCAGCCAGCAGTGAATGAGTTGAATGTGTTTGCATTCCAGCGAGCAGTGAATGAGTTAAATGTGTTTGTGTACCAGCCAGCAGAGAATGAGTTGAATGTGTTTGCATTCCAGCCAGCCCTGAATGAGTTAAAATGTGTTTGCCAGACAAGTAGAGCTGTCTTGGTTCCGGGCGATCCATTTCTTTATCTGTGCGGATTTATATGTATAAAATAATAACCTGGCGAGAATATTCCTCTCTAAGGTTATTCATAAATACCAATAAACCAAGTCGAAGAAAGATCGTCCACAAATAGCGATGGCACTAAAAATCCAATGCACAACAACAGTTGGATTTTTCCATCGCTCGCTGCAGACTTTCGTTAAATTTCAGTCACTGTTTGCGGAGCAATGGAGTGAGAAGAGAGTAGAATTGCGATAGACTGAAAACTCTGGCATTAGTGGTACAGAGGCTAGTCTGTTGCAAAACTACTTTGTAACACGAGAACACCGGAGAATAGGTTCTTCGGCAGCGCCACTTGGCTATGGACTCTGCAAAAAATTTGTCAAAATGCACGCGTAGTAACGGTTTATTTTTACATCGTCAGTACTTCAAAAGTTGAACAACGAAGGTGTCACGTTCGTTGGAGTTTATTTCACAAACGCGTTTTAAGATATCTTTCGAAGTGTAATTTGACCGTTTCCACACGTTTTCTTGACTGGAAGAATGTGGACTTACCTGGGGTTGACCTACAAACAGAAATTGTGACTAGGATTAAAGTCTCAACGGAATTTGCTACGCTAATAAATCTAAAACATTACACATTGAGTAAATGCTGTCGAAATAATCAGTTTTAGTCAATAATAGTGGAAATAAATGCAGAAAATCGAAGGACAGCGGCCTAAAAAATTATTCACGCAAGCAGCTGTCACTGTCAAATCTTTTTTTTTTTGGGATGTCTTTAACGGCTCTGGATACTAAGTCCTATAAAAGGCTTATTTCTATGGGCCCGAGATTTTTGGTGATTTAGACTAGCTAGAACCTCGCAACACACTGCAACTGAGATGTTAAGGCTTTTTAAAGGGGGGTTTTGCTTGGCGCCATTACTCTTGATGTGTTTCGTTGTATTTGAAATTCGTAAAAAAATGGGTTTAGTGATATTTGTGACATAATTGTGCGGATTGTGTACCAAACAGTCGCGTAAAGCGACCGACGTAACAGGAATCTCAAATAAATACGATAACAGAACATCAGTTTTTGTTCAAGTTAACTCGTACATGGTAATTTTGGCGGCAATGCGCGAGCGAGCTTACGAAATCGACCATAGATTCATCGTCATCTATCATCCCATCATCAAAATAAAGAATATAAAGAAAAAAATAACGAACGGCTCAAAAGGACTAGTATCCAGAGCCGTTAAAGACATTGTAAAAAAAAAAAGAGCTGTCTCGTTCACTGTTGTTTTATGTATTTCGGTGGGTTGGCTTGCCGCCATTAATCTGTTCGGTCGAAGTTGTATTTGATATTCGTGAAAAATTGGTTTTAGTGATATTTGTGACATAATTTAGTGCGGATTGTGTGCCAAAAAGTTGCGTAAATCGACCAACATAACAGGAATCTCAAATACATACGAAGAAAGAACAAAAGTTTTGGTGCAAGTTAAACCTCACTGGTGATTTTGGCGGCAACGCGCGAGCTCACAAAATCGACCACAATTTCATCGTCATCGTTCATCTATCATCCCATCATCATCAGGAGAGTTTTGCACGGGAATCATGAAGAAAAGGACGGGCTTTGTTTCTTAATTTTCTAAATTCGTTTTTCGTGGCTATTATTTTGTTAATGTGGTGGATTTGTTTAATAATGTGACATTAATGGAGAACAATATAGTAAAAGTGAGAAATAAAGAAGGCGCTCCCGTTTGATTCGGATTGATCCTTGCGTAAAACTCCCCTCAAAATTGGAATGTGTGTTCCACCCTCGCATTTCAAGAGTTAGGTATTAAGTACAAAGAAAAATTACACTAAAGACCAGGCTGTAAGGGCTAGTTCCCATTGCCTTTCCGAAAGGATAAACTATTTAAAAAAAAAATTTATGTATTTCGTTTTCTTTATTTATTTATCTGCAAAAATGGAGCCCAAAATTAATTTTGAAATTGAAATTTGTCGTATTTGTAATGGCGCACTAACATATCATACTGTAAATATCGGACTGAAAGGACTGAATAAATTAATTAGTGTAAGTGCAATTCGTAAGGACGGACTTTTCAGTGAGAATGATTATACCAAAACAAACTTGAGGCTACACGCTAAGTGCCGAAAAACCTATACAAAAGACAGTAGTATCGCAACAGCCGTGAAGAAGCAAGACGTACATTATACGAGTGTGTTCCTTGAGACTCTCGATGCTCCCATGCAAGACCTGCATCTAATTGATTACGAAAACCAATGCATTTTCTGTGCCGAAGATGCCTCGGAGGTTTTCATGTCAAATCAAAAAAGGAGACCGACAGACAAACGCGTTATTGTAAACAGAATATTGAAAGCAGAAACGAGAGAAAATATTTTAAAGGCTTCCTTTGTAAATGACGATCAATGGAGTTACCAAGTATGTACTTACTATACTTTGACTAATTATTATAAGGACTAGCCTTGCGGTAGCATTTCCCCTCTGCCACGGTATACGCACAATTGATCTTGTGCATTTACATTCAATTTTACACCTTATCACTAAACGAGACAGCCTATAATTGCGACATAATAACTTCAAACTTAGAACGTTTGGGGTTCACACGAGACTACTTTTCATGATTTTTAACATTCAAAATTAGAATCTAAAGTTATGGGGAATAAAATCCAAAGCTGCGGATTTCATGTTACCTCGCCCCCCGCAAAAAGTGGCAGAAATGTTTGTTAGTAGAATTACATGCGTAACCAGTCCACATATAAATAGTCAAAGCTACTATACTGTGCAACTTCAATTAGATTGATTACGAAAACCAATGCCTTTTCTGTACCAAAGATGGATGAATGAATGATCAAAAGAAGAAAGCGATAAACAGATGTGTCATTATTATTATTTATAATACACTAGCAGCTTAGAGCTGATGCATGTATATCACTGCACTTGTTTAGTTCCTTAAATATTGGTCAAGTCTATTTTTAAATAAGTTCACTGAAGGCACACTTATTACGGTCTCAGGCAATTTGTTCCACTCGCGAACCATACGATTGGGCAAAAAATGTTTCCGGGGGTTGCTTGTACACCGCGAGCCATCAATTTTAAGGGAGTGACCTCTGAGATTGTGGTTCTGGTTCATACTGTATAGATGTTCAATTCCTTGGACATCATAACGTCCATTAAGTATCTTGAAGGTCTCTATGAGGTCACCACATTGTCGCCGTTGTTCAAGTGTCGTTTACCCAAGCTCTTCTAATCATCTCTCATATGGCTTGTCACGCAGCCCAACAACCATTTTTGTTGCTCTTCTTTGGACCTTTTCTACCGGATCAATGTCTTTTTTGAAGTATGGATTCCAAATTTGGAAGCCATATTCAAGTGATGGTTGAATATAGGTTTTGTAAATCTTTATAAATAACTCCTTGTCAATGTAGCTAAAGGTTTTCCTAATCATGTATGTTAGTGAGTAAGCCTTCTTGGTTGTAAACTAAATATCGAAAAATGTGACGAGAGAAAGTATTTGACAGTCATCTTTCAAACACAACGAACCATGGAGTAACGAGGTACAGTAGTACCAGAGTTCCCCCAATGTACCTGCGCAGATGAAAAATTTTAATAATGCACAAAATTTAATTGACAAATCAATGCCTTGCCACGATTCCCTAATTGCTTTCGCGTCCTCCTACTATCCGACTTTGCACCCTTTGATTACTAAACAACTTCTGGTTTTATCGGGGACTCTGCGCAAACGAAAATTGCCAAGGTTCAGTATTTTCCAGCATAGGTAGCATGGCACTCTTTCTATTTGCACACAAACGAATGAGATAAAAGACATGATACGGCCGTATAACGTGTAAAATGCTACGGCTTCTGCATGGGTAGCATGGCAGCGTGGTATAGCGCTATCACGTCTTAGCTCTCTTTCTATTTTCACGGGAACAAACGAGATAAAAGGCGTGATACAGACGTATCACGTGTAACATACTACGGCTTCTGGTCGTACTGTATGGCCATAGATTTTATAACCAATGGATCCATAACCTCCTTACAAGGAAACACGAAAATTTACCATGGTCATGTTATAAAAATTTGTAAAAATTTTAAGAATAATCAAAAAACCTTTACTTTCAACAACATTCTTATATAAATAAAATTAAAAACCGTCAAGTGCGAGTCGGGTTACTCGTGTACCGAGAGTTCCGTACTACACGGCCACAACCAGATTATTAACTTACAATAAAGTTTTGTTTCCTCCGGGATCTTTAGCAAGAGACCAACTCAAACTTGGCTGGTTATTATTATTTATTTTTATACTGTAGAGTTTGCTCTATAATCACACCAAGTTTGACACTTATATGTGTTACTGTTTTTACGATACATTGAGAAGAAAAAATATTGATAAAAACTAGTTTCTTGTATGAGGACCCCCCTTAACTTTAAACTTTTTGTCATTTTTATTATTTTTTAGCAAATCCGCCATAATAATGCACATTCTGTGAAAATTTCAACTGTCTTGTTATTACGATTCAAAAGTTACAGCCCTAAATAGTTAGGACAAACAGACACACGGACAGCGTAGGCTAATGAATATGGTCCCGTTTTCATCCTTTGTGTACGAAATTCTAAAAAGAAGCCATTTGCATTTAATTTTTTCGTAAGACTGACCTAATAGACATGTAAGTGACAGCCTAGCAAATACAGAAACTTTGAACTCAGACCATCAAACTGAACAACTTTCACTATGGAGCCTACTTCAGGAAATGGGAAAAAAATGAGCTGTCCCATGCATTTGAGTCAGGTAAGTACAGTAGTTTTGTATTGAACAGCTGATTTTTTTTCGTGTTTCCTGAGGTAGGTTCCATAGTGAACTAAGTGAAAGTTGTTCAGTTTGATGGCCTGGGTTCACCGTTTCAGTATTTGCTAGGCTGTCACTTAAACCCTGTATTCCTCTTATTATTCTGGGCCTGATCTAGACTTTTATTTGATTTACAGGTTCGTGAGAGGATTCAAGGTGTCGATCTTGTGTCTCTAAAGGCAAGATATCACAAGACCTGCTCTCTCAAATTTAGGTCGCCAAAGCGACCGACTAGCAACAAGAGGGGAAGACCGGAGTGCACACAGATATTGGAACAAATGGAAGAAGTTTATAAGTTTATAGAATCAAATTTTAATGACAGACAATTTTCCATAAAAGATATTGAAGATGCATTACCAGTAGATTTACCATCGGAAAGAACAATCAGACATAAGCTCATAGAACATTATGGTGACAAGTTAATATCAGTCCCAGGTTCTAAAGCCACACCTTCAATTTTTTGTTTTGTGTCTACGTCACATAAAATTTTGCATGACCAATACATGGAAAGACATTCTTATCCAGAAACTGACAGAGAAAATATTGTACGCGCTGCTGCAAATATCATATTGGAAGACATAAGATTGCGCGCTGATGAAGCAAAATGTCTTCCAGCACCAACACATTTTTGGCAAGAATTAAAACATGTTGTGCCAGATACATTGGATATTTTCCTGAAAATTGTTATTACCAATAATAAACAAGATGCTAATGACTATGATCGCAAAGTTACTGCCTTAGCGCATACAATCGTTTCGGCAGCGCGTCCTCGATCTTTCAGAAGTCCTTTGTTACTGGGTATATCCAGTATGATTCATCAAAAATATTCCTCAAAAACATTAATTGATTTATTATCTTCACTCGGCTTTTGTGAGTCACACAGCGAAGTTAGCAAATTTGGGATTCCAACAACATCCCACCCCCCATGTCAACACCAAACCAGAGATTCCACTGAACATCTTCCTGACAATGCCGATGTAAAAACTGTGATTGAAGTAGTGCCAAAAGAAATGCTGGAACTAATTTCATGCAAATGCAAAAACTCAAGCTGTCGGAATTGTAGTGATGTTAAATGCTGCCACGAGTTTGATGATACTATGCCATTTGAAGAAGCAGAAGTCATTGTTAAAAAAGAAAAAAGTGAGTATGACATGGATCCCCTAGAAAGCTTAGAAAATGCTCCTACTGACAACGATATGAAAGCAATAAAGAAATATGAGTATGATGACCGAAACGAAGAAGATCTGGAAAATGTCTGTACGGTAAATTTTTCAAAGAAGAGACGAACGTAATTAGTCGTCAACCATCTATTTTGCATACTGATACTTAACCTTAGGCCTGGTCCCTGGAGCGGCCAACAAAACCAAGAAAACATGACGGGCTTGACTTGACCGCGACTTCTTCAGTGCGCATTAACCCTTTCAGAGGTCGATTTAAAATTGACCATGGTAATGTTATAATTTTTTTTTTTAAATTAAAAGAATAATCTAAAAACTTTTGCTTTCAATAACATTATTATATAAATAAAATAAAAACCGGTCAAATGCGAGTCGGGTTACTCGTGTACCGAGGATTCCGTACCACACAGCCCAATTATCAACTTACAAAAAAGTTTTGTTTCCTCCGGGATCTTTAGCTAAGTATAAGTTATATGTCAAGATGGAAAGTCGAAGCTAAGAACGCGTCAAAAAAAGTTGCAACCAGTACTGGCCTCAAAACCCTATCCATATACACGCACACAGACATAATTTGTTTGTCGCCGTTAGGTGATTTCATTATTGTTCCGTTTTGCCAATTTTGGTACGGAACACTAAAAATATGCTATGTGTTATAGATCGTTTTATTAAATGAGTCAATCCTGGGAAGTCGTGATTTTTTAATTGTTTTCATGGAAAATAAGAAATTATTGCAAATTGGAATATGATTATTAAAAAAAGTTTATTGAATTTTGAAACCTTGTTTCGGTGGCAAAATGTGGCAGATTCAAGGGATAGGGAAGGGAAGTGCAGCTTGGCCAAAAAAGAGTTGAAAGAGGTGACAACAAGAATGAAAATATTAGTAGGTATTTTTAAAATTTTCCTTTGGACGGACTTGCCAGCTCCTCTAGTATGATTTCTCTACATTCGCGCGTCTCAGTTTTTGTGACGTTCGCTCTTTGAGAAATCATTCTAGAGCGGCAGGCTTCGAGTTATTCTGACATTCTTGCAAAGAATGCGATTTTTAGGGTTCCGTAGTCAAACAAGGAACCCTTATACTTTCGTCGCACTCAAAGTCAAAAATAGGGCGTACCCCCCTAACTTCTAAATATACTGGAGTGAAAAATCTGAAAATGTTATAAAATATAGCGAAAATTATAACGGATACTGTAGCTAAACCAGTTTAAGGTGCACTTCCGATGCCAGCGACCGACGCGTGCGTCAGACGCGCGCGGCCGATGCGATAGACATATGGCCCATGCCAGAACCACGCGTCAGTCGCATCGGCCGCTGGCATCGGAAGTGCACCAGGAAAAAACCAGCAAAATATATTTGTTCTCTAAAGACATACTAGATGGCGTTGTACGAAATGTTCTCTTAGGTAAGATAAACAGATTGAAAACTTTTCTTCTTTTTCTACTTATACAATGGCTACGAAATGAGCGAGTCCGACACGCTCTTGGCCGGTTTTTTGTCTATTATTTTTACAAAAAGAAAAATAAGAATGATTAATTAATCTTTATTGATTGATTCATACATTAATAATTGGATAATACCTACACTTTCTAATCAAAATCTTGGCAAAGTTTTCACGGAAAGTGATAATAAGTTGACACAGTTGCTTGACAAATACAATGTAATAACTGAAACACGTTTCGAGCTCGTTTGTAAATAATAATTATAACGAATAAATAACTAACATTCTTACCCTATCCACATTATCACAGTCATTTTCAGCAAATTCACTCGCTTCCAACATAGACTACTAATATACCAAGATCCGACCGCAAAATTGTGCATCTATTTGTTTGGTAAACGAAATGTGATTTAAGTCACAGAATAAATACTAGTAGTACCCGCACAGAAAAATGACTTCGAAAACAGATTTAAATAAATAGCGACTCTCTGCACGATAATAAGGTGTAAAGTTATTCACACCCGTCCCATCGTATAATTCGCGAATAACCTATCAACCGTCACACCAGCGCGCGTGCAAAAAAAAGTGAACCGAGTCACTAGAAATGAAAGTTTCCTTTACTTCCTATAGTCTCCATCTTTCATTCTTTCACGTGCTGGCAGCGTGACTTCGCTAGGGTTTCAAGTCTCGCATTTACTACTCACAAAATGGGAACAAATCTAATGAGATTTGACCAAGAAGTTTACACAGTATACCAAACCTATTGCCATTCACCCCTCGGCGGGGATCGACCGTCAAGCGTACCTGATCTGTGCAGTGTGACAGGCCTGTTTAAGTGAAAGTTGATACAGTACAGGGGTTTATATAGGTACAACGCCGCCGGGTTGCCCAGCAAGATCTTGCCGCGATTACCTTTACTATGATGATTTATGGTACCATTTTTTCCACCTATCTGTTTGGGAAGAAATTGAGGTGCCATCTGAAGGAGACCGATGTAAAGAACTGGAAAAACTAGGGTTGCCACCTCTAAGTCTGCTGCAACTCTAGGGTTGCCAGGTTCAAAGAAGTCATTTTTAACCATAGAGTTGCGGGCGTTGCGGCAGATTGAGAGATGGCAACCCTAGTTTTTCCCGTTCTTTAGATTGGTCTCCTTCAGATGGCATCTCATTTACTTCGTGGGAAAAATGTTACCATAAAGCAAGCTAGGCAACCCGGCAGCGTTGTATGAACCACTCTATAAACTTTCACTTAACTCTCATTTCGTTCACCAAACAAATAGGTGCATAAATTTACGGTCGGATCTTGGGCTATAAAGGGATTTTTAACAGCTAATTTAAAAAGTAAAAAATTGTTCAACATTCCTAGATAGATGGCGTTGACGTGACATGGGTCTGAAGGTGGTTATTAAAATTGTGGCGTCGATGATTTTGCCAATGTCTTTTGACCTCGTATTTCTGTGAATGTTTGTCTTGCACTTTTAATGTCTCGAATTCGATTGTAAACATTATTTGTAGTAGGTTACGAGTTACGTATTCACGGTGAATGTTGTCATTGTATGGAGCATATTTCCGAGAGAGACAGTTGGCTTTGCTAAAACTTGTGGGTGTTGAAATCTGTAGCAAGTCCCCATTCTAAAACAAAACACACTAAATCCACCATAACATAAAATGGTGGAGCCACATAGCCACCTAACCCGCATGTTTTCCTGCTTATTGAAAAAACTTTTTTACTCTTATTTGCATTTAATTAACAGCAAGGTCATTTGCCATCTCTCGTCAACGCCATCTTCTTCGTGCCCTTATCCCATTTCTTGGGGTCGACATCTATTGAACATAATTTTTTTAATTAGCGGTCAATAAATCCTCCATTTGTAATTCGGCGTCAGTCAGTTTCCGAAGCTTGCTATCGCCTGCGGCGGCGCGGCTTGGCGGGCGCCGCGACGGTGACGCTGGCGGACGCGATCTCCTCCTGCGACGCGCCCTCGGTTTGTTCGAGTTGACCGCGCGCCTCCACGAAGAACATCACGTCACGGAGCTGCTCTTTCAGTTCTGCTACCTGGGGGCATAGACAAGAGTTTCGCTTTAAAACCTGGCTAGAAATACACTTTATTGGGGGCACTACAATCAAAAGAACATAACAGATATACATCTTATGCTGGATTTACACGGGCTTAGTTTTTGTCATTAGTACTAATCACTTAGCACGAACCAGCATAATGACAAGTGAGAAGTAACCGTTTACACTTTGGAATTAGTAGTAAGGTATTAGTGACCAGACATTTGAAATTGAACGACACCGCCTGATTTCGCGCAGTGTGTTTAAACAAGTAAAACTTGTCACTAAGCACTTGTCGTAGCTGTTTATACACGGTCAGCAAAGCAGGGATACGACGTTAAAACACTTTCGCGCTATACAGTGGTCCTTCTTAATATGCTGACGGTTTTTAGGAGATGAGCAGACCATAAAACTGAAAAACGTTCTCTATGGGAACATAGAAATCGAGAAAAAATATATCTGCTGCCCCATACATTTACGTCGAGTAAGTTTGCAGTTTTGTATTGAACAACAGATTTGTTTTTCGCGATTTCGTAGCTGGTCTCATGCAGAAACTTGATCAGTTTGATGGTTTAATCATACCCTAAAAACCGTCAGTATAATAAGAAAAGTCTTATAGACCGATAGTCGACAGACGACATTTCACCCTCCCGCACCGCTCTGCTACCAAAGGAACCTACTTACAGTCAAACGCAAGTTAGTAACCAAAAGTAGTAGCTTACTACTCCCATCTGACACATTTAGAAGCATATGAACTCTGCTACTACATTTTTAGTCCAAACCTCACACAGCCGCAAAGAGTAGTAATAATTACGACTCTACGACCAGAATTTAGGTGCAAATTATTTTGGTACCAAAATTTCAGCCGCCACGAGCGAATTTGGTTGTATAGGTAGAAATGTATTGATTAAATAATTTATCACAAAAAGTAGTTATAATACAAATACAATAGAAGTATAATTTTATCGACAGGATCTGCATTGATGGAACATCCCTATCACTTTGCGAATGCCAACACCCGACTGAAAAGTTTGGTTTGTCGCAGTAGTACGTAGTAACTTATTATTAGTCTGTGGCATATGCCCATTTGCGCTTGTACTTTGGCAGAGGAGAAAGTATGCGTATGGCGCCCCACCCTCGCCCCTCGGGGTGATGGGCGCCGTGTTGCTTTAAGGCCGTAGGTGCCGAGATAAGCACCTATACTTACTAGATTTCTGCCACTCGCGCCAAACGGAAACATCGCAAACGTCGCGCGCTGTTCGAAGTTAATAACAACGCTGAGTCAAGCATCATTTTTGAGCGTACCGTCTGGCAGTTCGTAAGTAAAGCGTGGGAATTTATCGTTTTCTAAGGAAGTGATGTATGTGTTACTTAGTAACTAGTAATAAGTGGTATAACCTCCTTGGTGAAGTTGTCCTCCCTGGTCTTGGCGCGGGCCTGCCACTCGGCCTGGTTGTTCGCGAGGGCGCCGGCCAGCCCGCGCTCCTCCGACAACTCGCTCTGCAGTGTCGACAGTCTGACACACAAACAACTATTATTAGTTGAGGAACTTGTCAATATTTTTATAAGAAAATACATTTCAAAAGTGCAATATTTTAAAAAATTACGTCATCTTCATCGTTAAAAATGTATATAAATCTTCTGTACTTATAAAACAGTTACTGCCTGACTGACAGACAACGCACAACCGCTGAAGATAGAAACATGAAATTTAAAATATAAATGCTAAATGTTTATTTACGGTAGACCAAAAACTAGGCAAGCCTTATTGGCGAGGTCTACGATTGGGTATCCTTAACAGTTAACAAAATAAAAATTTTAAGTACAAATTAAAACTAAGTGAAAGAGTGCGTTGGGGGTGCGCGTAGGCTCGGTGTGTGTATGAGTGTGTCTGTGTGTGTATTTGCCTTGTATGTTAAGCTTAGTTTTAATATAGATTCTACGGAGTATGTTAAGGGTGCACTAAGAAAAGATTTTTCGATATTCTAATGTCATGCGGGCAAATTTGGCTAGTCACTGCACCGTTTTCTACTCTTTTTTTTAATCAAATTTAAGATCGTTTTAATTGTTATTGTGTAAGACGACGAATAGAACCAAAACAACTAACTTGTTAGTTAGCTGGTGGAGTTTCTTTTCTAAACTCTTGTTCTCCCTGGAGAGGAGTGTGACCTGCTCCTTCAGCTTGCCCGCCTCCGTCTCCGCGGCCGAGGCTCGAGCCTTCATCTGCTCACATTCCAACGTGTGCTCCGACTCCAGCCTGTGAGCACAGAATAGATAATATATTGTCTATATGCGAAGTGAGTGATGGAACCTGTCGAAATGGGTATGAGTAAGGTTGTATGGAAAAAAATTGCCATTTTTTTTGTTGATCGGCCAGTAATAAAACTCACATAGGTTTTTAAAATACCTTTCAAAATACATTAAAAACATCACATTAATTGCTATGCATGATGCTATATTTTGCTGAGTAAGTAATATGTTTCGATAGATTTATTGAAAATGAGTTGATTCTTAAAGGCTTTGGTTACTTTTTCATGAACCTTTAGAGTCAAATATCTCAGCTCCGATGCGAGCTAGGTCATAAGTGTTTATTACAATGTTTGTTTTTATAGTACTATAATTATTATCAAATACATGGGTGGCCGCGACTGTTAAAAAAATGACAATTCTCTCCCAAAAGCTGTAGCAAATCTGCCTGTATGTAGGCAAATAAAAAAAAATCTGCTGTTCCATACTAAACTGCAATGCCTACTCGGACTCAAATGTAGGCAACAGCAAATTGTTTTTGCTCCGATCGTTTTGCTCCCATAGTTAAAGTGGTTTAGTTTGATGGGTAGACTCTAAGTTTAAAAGGTCATTCTCTTTTTGTACATCCAGAATAGCCACTCCTTGCCCCTCTGACTATACCGCACCTCCAACTTATAAAATAAACTCTATTACACTTATCATAAGATGTAAACTGACTTGTTGATCCTCTCCTCGTAGAACATGCGCTGGCTGTCCAGCTGCTGTGTCAGTATGTAGGTGAACTCGAGCTGGGCGGAGTCTAGTTTCTCGCCGCCACAAGCAGAGTCCTCGCCCGCGCCCTCGGCAGCGACTAGCTTGCCATCCGCTTTGTTCTGCACGAGGCGGTGGACGAAGTTGTCTCCTGGGGAATTTTGTTGCATTTTAGGTTGTATGATTGAAAACAAGCTCTCTTTTTATACTGTGGGTTTGACGAAAATAATTTTTTTTTTTAATTTAAGTCAATGATGTACCAAGGAACGGACGGACGTCGAGTCCGCATTCAAAAAGTGTCCAGTCCAAAAGAGGCATAAAACCACAGAAATAAATCAAGAACGGTTATAATCATTGTTTTACTTGTGTTCCGCGCGTGCCTGTTTCGGACCACACGTGTATTTTTGAATTTTTGTTTTAATTTTCATTAAATAATGTTTTTAATTAAAATTAGGTACTCAAATCTTCAGAGATACCTCAGAACGTTTGTTTCTGCAGTTAGAAAACAAGCAATAAGGCATTTTCTCTGATTTGTCACCGATGTTTATCGTAGCGCGACTCAGTGCGTAATGAGTAAACGTATGGAGAATTAAGAAATTTATTGCTTAATGTTGGCATGCGTGCCCCACACACTTCACCGTTCTATCTTGATTTATTTCTGTGCATAAAACCATCATAAAACGTAAAAAAAGGTACTAAATGGGTATTAATCCTGCGCTAGTCTTCATTTAGACGATCGACTGACTGTTGTAAGTAGAGTATTGTGAAAAATCTGCTTTCTATAAAACAAAAACTCGAAACTCAAATTGTACATCTAACTTTAAACTTGCAAGGTTCAAATTTGAAAGGGTAATATAACATCTCACGAGATAACGTGTCAGTTTCCAGTGTGTGCTTGCTAATAGAATTAATAGCAGTGATGTACGGCAGTAATCAAGCAGTGCGGTGATGACATACGATTCAATTAACATTTCATTTAGGTTAACTCGGTACCACTAACCAGCGTAATCCCAGACTCTGTTGGAACCTATCTGCAGAGCGTACGTGTGGTTTGAAGCCAAGAAGTGTTTCGCCGCGTGTCCACCCTCGTACCTGCAAATGTAACAAGAAATCACTTGTTTAAATTGAAAGGTTTTAGATACATGTCCCGTGGAATAACTGTAAAATTTGTTTCAAAAAGCAAAAGTACATTAAAAGATGTTTGAATGGCCACGTTGCCGTAGACAAGGCATATCCAGAACGTGCCCGCTTCGACCCCCCGCTGCAGGCGCGATCGCAGCCTGATTTTTTTTTCACTTATAATAAAATATGACGAGTAAATTAAACTTTATTTGCACACATTATGATGATTATGGGGGGGTCATGTCCCCTGTGACCCCCCCCCCCCATCCCTTTCTGACCGCGCCTGCCCCGCTGATGTTGTCCCGTGTCTCCTCTGTAACTATATTACTAGGCGGATATTACCTGCCGCAGCCCACGTTGCCGCAGATGAGGCATATCCAGAGCGTGCCCGCCTCGACCCCCTCGAGGCCGAGCCCCTCCGCCACCCCGCTGATGTTGTCCCGAGTCTCCTCGCCCTCCTCCTCTGCAAACATTATCATTTATTACTCATCTTCCGACGGGTGAAAAAGAGATAAGTAATTATCAAATATAATAAACCAACCCTCGGCCAGTTCGCACATGGCGCAGCGCGCCTGCGCACTCAGCTCCGGTGTTTGCGCGCATCTACACACTGGACACCTGAAGGAGATACATTATATTATTTAATACACTTTGTTTATGCCTAAGAAAACACTATGAACAATCACGCTCTAGTATATTATGTATGTATGTAAGTGTCAGGAGTACCTGGCGTCCATCCACCGCGAGAGGCACTCGGCGTGGAACGCGTGCGCGCACTGCACGCTCAGCACTCCCGCCACACTCTCGTCCATGCGCTCTGTGCGAGAATATAATGTCTATTTAATTATACACTAAAGTTTACCCGCGACTTCGTCCGCACAAATTATATACCAGATTTTAAGTCAGATCATAAGCTATCAAACAAAAAAAAGTTTCATCAAAATTGGTTCAGTAGGTTTTGCGTGATGCTGTTACTAACATACAAACAAACAAACAGACAGACAGACAAAAATTCTAAAGAAGGTTGATTTGGGGTCCGGGATACCTAAAAACCATATCACAATATTTTTCTCGTAAATATCTTCAATGTACAGAAACACTTCTGTTACAGTTTTATAATAGTTAAGATTAAGAAAAGATGTACTGGACCTACTATTATAGTGTGTTGTACTGTACCTAGACAGACGGGGCAGGTGGGCAGCTCAGTGTGGGAGACCGGCGGGGAGCCGGAGCGGGCCCACTCCGCGCGGGAGACCCACGCCATGTGGCAGACGGCGGCGGGCTCCAGCGTGCTGTATGGCACTCCGTCGAACGCCTCGTGGAACACCCGCGCCGCCTGGCTCGTTCGGAACCTGTCCATGACATTTATTACTAGGTTTTAGCTACGATTTTGTGTGTTAATCTAGAACATATTCTATCTGTGTGCCACACATCCAAATCGATTCACTGTTAGGCAGGTTCATATAAAGCCAGCAGCCGCGCGGAGCATTTGCCGCGCGAAGCAGCTCGATCGTATATGCCTCGCCCGAGGCAAACAGAAGCCCCGCCTCGCCCGAGCGCAGCCGCGACCGAGCCATGTGATTCCGATATTTTCGCTTTGCTCAAAGTTGCCTCAGTCATTTGCCGCGCGCATTATGGACACGTATTTTGTTCCGTGCCTCGGTCCAGTGCACAAACAAATTCGCCCACATAAAAAAAAGCGACAGAGGCTGCCTCCTCGCGCGGGAAATGCCCACCTATTGAGTCATAAACATCCAAAAACAAACATTCCTATTTATAAAATTGGTAGGAAAACGCAAAGGAAGGCTGAAGCAGGTCTTCGATGCTTCAGTACATCGTATGAGGATAAACGTGTGCGATGTCCTGCTGGCAGTCCGCTGCGAAGTTCTAAAGCACTGTGTGAACATGTACTCACGTGAGCAGAGCCATGTAATGGTCGGGCGACCCATCCCGCAGCACCCTCACGTGCGCGATGTCCTGCTGGCAGGCCGCTGCGAAGGCCAGGAGGTCCGAAGCTCCGAGAGCGCCCGGGATCGCGAGCAGACACAGTGTCTTGGCTTCCGCTGCTTCTTTCAGTTCACTGTTCAATTCAATTTTTTTTGTTTAGTGGCATCCGATGCGTTATCACAATTCAGCCAATGTCTCGTTATGTGGATATTATATGAAGGAAAATGATCAGTGGTATTTATTAAGTCTAGAGTGGCAGTTTTGCCAATGTAAGTAGGTTATAATCTCAAGTGATTGTTTTAAGGTTAAAACACAAAAGAGTTCACAAAATGGTGGAGCCACGTGCAATCCCGACGCGTCGATACGCAAGCGTCCGTACTCCGCCAGAATTGCAACGCGACTCCCCAGTTCACTGTTGGAGGATACACTTGTGAATTGCTTTGTTTTGACAGTTTGTAAGGCAACAACAATATTATTTCATTTCTTACTGCCATCAACAAAGCCCATTTAATAGTACCGAATTCGGTACCAAAACGACCAAGCTTTGATCAAATAACACCACCTATTCTTGAACTAGGAATTTTCCAGAAATGAGTAATAGCTTGGTTTAAAAAAACCCCTAATCTATAACTGTTCAAAAACGAATTACAAATATAGATAACATAGTTCCTGTGCTTTACAGGGTCTATACTCCATCCATTCATAATGTTTTATTTTTGTTTTGTATCTGCTCCATGGCAATTTGTTCTTTTTTAATAAGAATAATCCACTACAAAATGAGAAAATTGTCTTCTATGAGAGCCGATCTCAATGTCTTGTTTTATTTGTCCCAATACGTGGGGCTATTGTGTAAGCTTCCGATTATATCGTTTACAAGATCGATAACATATTAGGAATCTGTTTAACATCATGTCCATTGTCTGAGAGAAATTAACTACATTTTATAAAGCAGAATCGCTAAGCACTGCCGAAAATCCCCATGTCGATTTGATACCGATTGAATCGGGTAGTTACACAATAAGACCCATGATCTGATGCTCAGTCACGGAGTAACACTTCATTCTGGTCTTAAAAATGTGGCTATAACTGCAAATTTCATTACCCGAATTCCACATACAAAAAATCTTTTCATTTCATTTCACATCACAGTTTAGTAAGTCACCTTTCTGGACATTACACAACCAAAAGAAATAAAATTAATCAATACTTACTTCTCCTTATACAAATGCAATATTCCCTTTGTGACCTCCACCATGGGGTTACCGCAGAAGAAGCTGATAGTGTCTTCATCGGAGCAGTCCTCAGGTGGAGACCGGCGGGAGCTGGTCGGCAAGATGCCAGAGTCTGAGTTGGGGCCCATGAGGACACTGGCGTACGTCTCCACCGTGATGGTCTGCGACTCACGGGCTCCGCGGTCTTTCTTCTTCTGCTCCTTAGCTGCTTCTGAGGGTTGAGACACTATTTTTATTTCAAAGATAAACTGCTAAGTGCAAATCGGACTCATGCACGGAGGGTTTTGTATCACCATATAAAATTGACAAAAAGGACATCATCGGATTTGGTCCAAAATGTGAAAGTGCCGGCCAAATAAAAATTTTCTTATATTCTGTTAGGACTTGTCCATCTTAATAATAATTATTAAAGCACCAAAGCTGTGGGTCCTTTGATCTTGATTTTATTTGGATTCATACATTTTTGATGAAATTATCTGAGGCTATATTCTGTTAGAACTAGCCCTTCGCAGCATTTTTTAGTATGGCACCTGTAGCTTTTCCATTTTCCTTGGTTCTATTAAGTTTTGAAAAATCTGCCTTTTCATACATTTTGATAAAATAAAACTTACAGCTACAGCTTTCATGCTTTGACTAATTATTATAAGGACTAGCCTTGCGGTAGCATTTTTCCTCTGCCACGGTATAAGCACAATTGATCTTGTGCATTTACATTAAATTTTACACCTTATCACTAAACGAGAAAGCCTATAATTGCGAAACCAAAGAGAATGGAATCACTACGTTTTAAGAGACGGCACTGTCTAACTAGCTTCGAAATCCTAAAATAGTATGAAGCGCGTCTAGTGTTTTCTACCACAACAATAACACTTAAAAATGCAGTCCTACCAACCTAAAGAACATGAAAAGCTTGACAACGTCAAGTTGACGTAACTAGTGCGGCGACACCTTCGTCATTGTCACATTATCGATATTCGATCGAAGTGATGTGCGTGTTTTATCGATATCGAGATCTCAATTAGGCGAGTGGCGGCGAGGCGACGTAATTTAATAACTATTTACTAATAAAACAACAAAAAGAAAGGTAATCAATTTTATTTTAAAATTGTTAATTAGCGTAGTTAATAGGTACGATACGTAGGTATTTAAACGTACCTATTTAGTTCAGTTCAGTTAATGAATAAGCGCAAAACCTCATACACCCCAACTGATTTACAACAAAATAATTAGATTGAAACCATAATTTCATTATTTTGATACTTAAATTTAAAGTTATTCGCATTATAAGTTTTGAGGCAAACATGATTTGTTGTCATTTCAGCAAAGAATGAAAGCGCTAACGTGCTAATGGATACAATTTAAGAACCTTGTTTTGGTCGTAAGTAGGGTGAGAGTGCCCGTGCGGTGGGTTGAGATCGAGTTCAGTAAATTTGAAGGTTTACAATCAAATTACTTAATATTTTGAAAAAAAATCCTATATTGAAAATATGATAATTCGATTCTGCTCTCGATTCTAAACAAACTACTTTCTAGTTTTGCGTTAATTCATTAACACGTTGTATATTTGAGTCTAGTAGGCATTGCAGTTTAGTTTGGAACAACAGATATTTTTTTGCGATTTCAGGTTTGCTCCCGTAATAAAAGTTGTTCAGTTTGATGGTCTGAACTACCCGTAGATAAATAAAATTTTTTTACGCCATTTGTATATTTCTATTCTACACGTAAATCCAAAAAAATATCACCACGGGACTTTGACTAATTATTATAAGGACTAGCCTTGCGGTAGCATTTCCCTTCTGCCACGGTATAAGCACAATTGATCTTGTGCATTTACATTCAATTTTACACCTTATCACTAAACGAGACTGCCTATAATTGCGAAACAATAACTTCGAACTTAGAACGTTTGGGGTTCACACGAGACTTCTTTTGTGTGAAAGCAAAAACAAAAACTTGTTTTTTTTCTTGTATGGGGATTCTTAATTATTCATATCGTTTGTTAGCAAATCCACCATAATGCTATGTTCACATTACTTCAACTGTCTAACTATTAAAGTCCAAAAGATACAGCCCTTTATAGTACAGACAGAAGGACGGATGGACTGCATAGGCTTAGTAATAGGGTCCCATTGGCACCCTTTGGGTACACTCTGACCAGAAACCTAAAAAAATATTTTGTGTAGTCTAGTTCTATCTTAGTAAGCTATTCATAAACCTATTTCGTAGACTCCAAACAGATGAAGGCACTGTTGTGGCTGAAGCTTGGACGAAGAATATATTAAAAAATATGTTTGTAACGATCACTCACCGACGTCGGCAGGATTATCTCCCATTTCGGGTAGATCTTCGTCAACTTCTATCCTCAAGACGCACAACGATACAGACATTTACGAATTCATAAAACTGGTACGAAACCAAAACAAAGAATAGTTTTTGTACACAAAGGCGCTTGCCCACTGTATCAACTATTGATTATTCTCGAAGCCAGATCGATTATTGATAATTCTTAAACAAAACTGCAAAATATAAACAAAGAAGAAAACAGCAGGAAAATGTATTATGCTGAAAATAAATTCGAAATTAAGGTGATTGACTTCTTCAGTGAGATAACAGATAGAAAAACGCAAGAGAGAAAGTGAAACAGATAAGCAAAAAGTGCTACATTTCAATTTTGTAGGTTAATGCTATTGACGTATGGCTACCATAGACAATTGTCCTATTTTTTCTCAAGAATGACTTGTTTTTCTTTTTTCATTTGCAATGCAAACATAATTTTATACGTGTATTCGAACATCGCATTCCTCGAAACGGCGCGTGATTGGTGGATTCGTGACGTGGAGGTGGAAAAAATAAAAATATTCCAATATGGCGAAAAATCATACGACGTGAGCTGTCAGCTGTAATAATTTTTGTTTCTTTGTGTTTATTACGCGTTTAAAAATGTTATGATCGTGAAAAACTCGCGAATATGGGTGCAAAAGACTCAAAACCAAGTTTTATATCTTACGAGGATGCAGTGAAGCGAGGTACGCTCGTGGTGAATGTCTATCAAAGTGCGTTGTAAGATTTGGAGTATCAGCTTATTGTTTTATTTGCAGTGTCTGATAGTGAGTTGAGACGTATTCGCGAGGCATTCAAGAGATGCGCCGGCTCGAACGGAACGGCCTTGAGCTTAGAGGCGTTCGTCCGTGAAGTGTTAAGCGACGGGGTTCCATACGAAGTTGCAGAGTGGCTGTACCAGGCCTGCGGTGGCACCAAACGGGGTATCGCCTTCAGAGAACTGCTATGCGGCATCGTGATCCTCACAAAAGGCAACTTAGAAGAAAAAATCAGGTAATAAACTAAGAATCTAATAAGCAGTTTATTGTAAACAATTACATCATAATGAGACGATATTTAATCGCAGGTTTTTATGGACGCTCTATGTGAACAACCAGAGTGATAATGGCACATATATATACAAAAGAGATTTTGCTCGAGCGCTGCATTTAGAGAACACGTCTCTACCAATCACAGGAGCGCAGAGGTCGGGAGAAGTACTGACGGGATTGTTTGGTATCGGAGAGAAGGTCACATTCGAACAGTTTCGATCATGGCTGCTTATACACAAGGATGCGACGGTGCTGTCAAAGTGGCTGCTGTCGGACAGTGTGAACGTCAATCAGGATTTGGAGACGCCTACGTTTTATCAAAGTTTGGCCGGCGTTACACATTTGGAGGAAAGGGTAAGTGTTTTTTGATGTTTATTTCACTTCTATGCCTCTCTTTGGTAAAAAAGTTAAGTGTGTGATTGGATTATTCAATCAGAATCCGATCTGTTTTTGTGGTTGGACCTGAAATTGTTGGGATGTGTAATGTTTGTCTTTGATCCAATTTCTAAGATCATAATGTATAACTTTTTTTTAGGGTCTTTTTTACAAAACTAGAGTTTAAACCCACAACTTCGTCCACACAAATTATATACCAGATTTTAAGTCAGATCATAAGCTATCAAACAAAAAACAGGTTTCATCAAATTCAGTAGTTTTACCGTGACAAACAAACACACAAACAAACAAGAATTCTAAAAAATGTTGATTTGGAGTCAGAGACATCTAAAAACAATATCGTAATCTTTTTCTTGTTAATATCTTCAATGTTTCACAAGACACACTTTTCTTACAGTTTTATAAAAGTTAAGATATTATTGACATGTTAGTCCCATCGTACCTTATGTCTAGATTTTACCTACTCTAACTTAGTTATTCTAATTTACTTGATGAGACACTGATGAGTTTTCAAAGGCGAATTCTTTTCTGACAGCATCAGAGTCTGGTGATGCTAGGATCTGGTGAAATATTGGTGAGACAAGCTAAAATCTGTGACTGATTGGATTATTCAATCATAATCTGACCCGTTTTTGTTGTTGGACCAGAAATTGTTTGGATGTACAATATGCGTCTGATCTGACTTCTAAGACAATCGTAATCTATACTTGTAAAACAGTTCAGTGACAGGAAAATTTTGATGTTTTAGAAAAAAAAAAATTTTATGTAAATCGGATCGATGACATTCCATCCGATCCACAGAAAAGATCACTTAAGATTCACTAGCTTTTGCTCGCGATTTCGGCTGCATGGATTTCGGATTGTTGAAAAATTCTTTCTTAGTGCACTCCCACATGCTCTTTCAAATATGTATTCCAAATTTCATGTTTCTATCTTCAGTGGTTTAGGCTGTTGTCAGTCAGTAAGTCACGGAACTGTTTTATATACAGGGTGAAATTTATATCATTAGCATCCTTTTTTTTACCCGATTGCGCCAGAAGGAGGGTTATGTTTTTCGAGCGTATGTATGTAAGTATGTATGTATGTATGTATGTATGTATGTCTGTATGTCTATTTCTTTGGCACGGCCTACAGCCTAAACGGCTTGATGGATTTTAATGTATGATGTATCATTGGATTCGTAAAAATCGTGAGAGTGACATAGGGTATTTTATTTCAAGATGGCGTCTACGAATTAAAAAAGAGAGGGAATAAAAAAAAATTTCTTGTTAAAAATTACAATATGGGTATCAAATGAAAGCTAGTAATCAGACGATTCCAAATATATAAATATTTTAGATCTTTTATGTTACCGTTTCGACACAAGACTAAAAAGTATGAAATAAACTATATTATTAAGATAAACAAAAAACCCGACTGCATAAAAAACCTATTAACTGAAAAGAGAAAAACAAGCTCTATACCTAGCCTCGCTATCGCAAACGGGGACAAAGAAAAATGGTTGGTCATTGATTGGTTTGTCCCCGCCTGCAATACCTACCTAATAATAATCAAATTATATTTGGTCAAACAAAGTTGTTATAGCTGATTAGTGATTAGGTATAGAGCTTGTTTTTCTCTTTTCAGTTAATAGGTTTTTTAACTAAGAGTCTATCCATCAAACTGAAGAACTTTTACAATGGGAGCAAACCAATCGGAGCAACAAAAAAATCTGCTATTCCGTACTTAACTGCAATGCCTATTCAATTCAAATGTATGCATCAGCAGATTTTTGTTGTTGCTCTGATCGGTTTGCTCTCATAGTAAACGTTCCTCAGTTTGATGAGTAGACTCTTAGTTTAAAAGGCTGCTAATGATATCAATTTCACCCTGTATATAAAACAGTTCCGACTGACTGAGAACAGCCTAAACCACTGAAGATATAAACATGAAATTTGAAAGAGCATGTGGGAATGCATGGGATGTGGGATGTACGTAGGAAATTTGGAAACATTTAGTATAATGATAAGAGTGGCCTTCCTGTCATGTACATTCACACAGTCATGAGTTCAAGGTCACTCTTATTTACTTATTATTATAGTAACAATGTAACTGCTATACAAACAGAACACAAGTATTTACACAAATTATGTAAGATAAGTAAATAGAACAAGAATATATTTGTGATTTTCAGTCGTAAATCATAATTTAATGCAGAGAAGATGTTACATTTAATACATGTACAGTCGCCATCAGATATATCGTAGCATACAAGGTAGTCAAATATTTTTGCGCAGTGCTAATTTTCTTTACAGTGAATGTTACCAATTATATCTAAACATGTATTGTGTCATAAATATCTGAACAGCTGATTTTTAATCATTACTTTACAATGTCATTTAAAATTGAATTGTATAATAACCGAGTAAGGTCTTTTTTCCTAAAGTGCTCAGATGTTTATGATCTTGACTGCGTAGATAAATTTGATATTCTAGGCGTTCAGATATTTTTGATTGGTTATGTGCATTGACGTAGAATAATACTATGGACGCCGGGTCTAGTACAAAATTCACGAAAAAATTGTCCGTGACTAAACTAAACAAACCTAACTACGTGTAGTATTAGTATTATTGAAAATGCTGAAATTCTTTTCCATCCCACTCCCCGCATTGAGGCAACGCGTGATCGCGTAGTCGGCCGATCAAACGAAGACTGTCACGTAATTGGTTCTCTTTTTACGTTTTGGTGCTCTGTTGGCTCGGATACTTTTGAGCGCGGACCCTACGTCCAGTAGTTGGTAAGTCCATGGTTATGTGTAAAGAAATTTTTTAAAATAAGAACTGCTTATAATTATTTGACCACCTTGTTTGCTATGATATATCTGATAGTGACTGTACAAGTTACAACTTTAAAAAAATTTGTCATACCAGTTAAATTTTAAATGTTTTCCTCATTTCATGTTGACATTACAAGTTTGTAAGTTTTTCCCTTAACTTGACCCTCGCAATAAACTGGTCATAATTTAATTTGTGATAACACTTGATCTGCATTAACATTATAATTTACATCACGTAAATAAATATCTTTTCAATTCATTCAATTCAATACGTTTATTTCGGAAAACAAGTTCCATAAAATTTGTATTAGTAGTACATAGTGTCATCTTACAACCTATGTTAGTAAATTACATTGAATGTCAAGATTTCAAATAAACAAATCAAAAGAAAAACAAAAATTACAATAATTTAGAATTTAAGATGAAAAATAAATAAATAATAAATAAATCAATTTGCCTATCTACATATTATATCTAGTCATAAGCGCAGACCAATGACTGGCGATGGGACACTCGAACTTGCCCCCTACCACCTTCAGGATGCTGTTGGAGCCGCCGTGGACTCTTTTACTTACAACACATATTGTCTAGTCCCAAACAAAGTAGATACCCGAATCAAACTGCAAATATCCGCCATAATACTTGTAATTCATCCAAATCCATTCAACCGCAAAAATCCAAACATGGTCACTAACATTCAGATTCGAATAATTACGTCTCTAGTAATTTGAACGAAGTTGAAACCTCTAACTGGAGAAGAGTTACTAGAAAGCAGTGGAAGATTTTAGAAGAAGCCTATTCCGAGAGGCACACTGAATTTAGAGTAATTCTTTAGTCATATAAATATACGAGCGTTTACCCGCGACTTTTATACACAAATTATATACCAGATTTTAAGTCAGATCATAAGCTATCAAACAAAAAAAGTTTCATCAAAATCGGTTCTGTAGTTTTTGCCCGATGCTGTACAAACATACAAACAAACAAGCAGACAGACAAAAATACTAAAAAAGGTTGATTTGGAGTCAGGGATACCTACCTAAAAACCATTTAATCTTTTTCTTGTATATATCTTCAATGTACAGAAATACTTCTAATACAGTTTTATAATAGTTCAGACTACAAGAAGTTCAGGATAACGGGCTTATTGATGATTAACTGAAATTGAAGCATGAACTTGACAATGTCATAAAATATTTATTGGTAGCTTCCAGTGAATTCAAAGAATCTATGTCACCATATTTAAATGTTATCTTACTCTTGACTATTGGCACATTAACACATTTCTATTTATCTATTACCACATCAGCCTTGCTCATTATCTTCGTTTCACAATAAACCTATAAACCTAAACATTATTTTTTGTTTATCTGTTTTTCACATACATACTGTAAATAAAGGCAAATAAAGTGGCAATAGGTGACTATATCTTTCGCATACAAAAATAGTGGCCTGGAATCCGCCAAAGCGGAGCGGAGCGGAGATGTGTCGTAAAAGAGGATTTCGTTAATTACCCATCTCCTCTCTGCTCAGCGTCATTGGATACAGTTTAAGTGGAGCGGAGAAGAGATTTCTCATATTTGTGTGGTGCAATAAAGAAGACATGCGGCGGACAGGCAGTTTGTCGCTTTTCAACCACCCAGCACGCATCTTCGCTTCGCTCCGCTCGATTTTGTTCCGCCGATCTCAACTCCGCTCTGCTTCAGCGGATACACCCTAGCCGCTAAGCATCTCCGGTCTTCTCCGTTCCGCCCATATCCGCATTGCTGGATACCGGACCTAAGAGATGAGGATATGATGAAGCCTGCCAGTTTTCAACTCAACTATTCACATGCTTTGACTAATTATTATAAGGACTAGCCTTGCGGTAGCATTTCCCCTCTGCCACGGTAGAAGCACAATGGATCTTGTGCATTTACATTCAATTTTACACCTTATCACTAAACGAGACAGCCTATAATTGCGAAATAATAACTTCGAACTTAGAACGTTTGGGGTTCACACGAGACTACTTTTCATGATTTTTAACATTCAAAATTAGAATCTAAAGTTATGGGGAGTAAAATCCAAAGTTGCGGATTTCATGTTACCTCGCCCCCCGCAAAATGTGGCAGAAATGTTTGTTAGTAGAATTACATGCGTAACCAGTCCATATAATAATTAGTCAAAGTTCACATGTAAATGTCCTACTGTATCGGTCCTATGATTAATCACCCACCTGACTTTATGTAGGTATAAAAAATTAAATGGTTTAAATATCAATAAATGATTCAGATTCAGACGGGCTGATCGACTAACAAACCCCTCTAATTTACCAGGACATAATAGAGCTAGAGAAGTGTTTCTGGTCGCTGCGCAACGCGGCGCCGACGGGCCAGCTGGACGCGGAGAGCCTCACCCCCCTGCTGTCGCCACCCCTGCCCCGCGCAGCCGTCGCCGGCGCCTTCCTCGCCTTCGACGAGAACAGGGACGGACATGTCGACTTTAAGGAGCTCTGCTGCGGACTCAGCGCGGCTTGTAGAGGACCTAAGACTGAGAGGTTGAAATGTAAGTTTGCTCGTATTTACTCTTTGATTAAATTAAATTTAAATAGCGGAAGATAGGTGACGTTCTTGCATTACGTACTCGAACAATGGACCTGTTTTTTATGTACTTAATACGAGTGAAAAGTAATGCCGTGTGATTTGTTTTTTCTTTTTGAATGATATGTAAGACAAGTAAAAGCACACGAAGGCATTGTGGTACCTTTATTCCGCCTAAAATCAAAAAAGTATCTCAATGACGTAATGCCGCTCGGACTGTGACTTAGTCAATTAGGCGACGGGGGCTCAATTTATGCGGTCCATGCGCTATAGGCTAGTTACCTATCTTCGCTTTTTTAATTTAATCAAAGTTTTTACTCGTAAAATTGGATTACATTTAGCCTCAACACAGAATATCAATATCATCACCCTAAATACGTCTCATGGAAATACACAGGTCTACCTTCAGAGAGGGTATATGTGTGTAAATCCACCACGCGTTTCCAATGCGGTAGACTTCACATAAGCATCAGAATATCTTCTTCAGCGTATGCAAGTTTCCTCGCGATTTTTTCTTTCACTGTTTGAGAGCAGTCTGTTATTACGTACAGAATGGGAATATACAAGGTGTAATTCATCATCAAATTGAACAACTTCACTATGGACCTAACATTGTAATCGCTGTTCCATACATTTGGGTCGATAAGCAACCCATTTAAGTTTACACAATAATACCACATACAGGATGGCCACTCCCTGCCCCTCACTAACATCAGATACTGCACCTCGCCCCGTGTACACCACAGTACTCTACCTCAAAATGGAGTATTTGGTTTCCACAAGATATTTTATAATTAGTATCAATAAACTTAGTACAGTAGGCCACGCACGACAAAGCGACAAAACGAGAACTCCTATCATGGGAGCTTTTTGCGCAAAGTAGGAAAGACAAGCACATCTCAATTGTTCTCGTATATTCGGGGGCGACATGCTAGGCTCACTGGGGTACTTTTAAATTTCATTAAAAAAAAAACCGACTGCAAAAAAAACCTATTAACTGAAAAGAGAAAAACAAGCTCTATCATCACTAATCAGGTATAAAAACTTTGTTTGAGCAAATATAATTTGAATGTTATTAGGTAGGTATCGCAAACGGGGACAATGAAATTATTAGTTGGTTATTGATTGGTTTTTCCCCGCCTGCAATACATACCTAATAACATTCAAATTATATTTGCTCAAACAAAGTTGTTATAGCTGATTAGTGATGATAGAGCTTGTTTTTCTCTTTTCAGTTAATAGGTTTTTTAAGCAGTCGGGTTTTTTTGTTTATCTTAATAATTTAGTTTATTTCATACTTTTTAGTCTTGTGTCGAAACGGTATCATAAAAGTACTATAATATTTATATATTTGGAATCGTCTGATTACTAGCTTTCATTTGATACCCATATTATAATTTTTAGCTTAAACAATTTTTTTATTCCACCTCTGTTTTTTAATTCGTAGACGCCATCTTGAAATAATATACCCTATGTCACTCTCACGATTTTTACGAATCCATTAAGCCGTTTGGGCTGTAGGCCGTGCCAAACATACATACATACATACATACATACATACATACATACATACAGACGCTCGAAAAACATAACCCTCCTTCTGGCGCAGTCGGGTAAAAAGGTTTTGATTCATTTCGGTAGCGAGTCAGATAATACAAAGTGGTGCTATTGAACCTTTCATATCTATTCACGCGACAACCGTCCTTTAGATCGTGTACAGATAAAATGTAGACATTCGTATCTATACCGAGTCTTTCTTAATATGATGACATCTTTTTGAGGGTTGATACCACCGAACATGCAAAGTAGGCGTGGAACGTGTCGCCACAGGTTATGCAAAGATTTGCATAACACCATAAGGCGCGCGGCGTGGTGCGAGCGAGAGGGCATGAGTAATTGTAGCAGCGTGAGCGGGAAGACAAGTGGCGACAGCCTTCTCCGAATAAAAAGCGCTACTTTGCATTTCTAACCGCTCTTATAATGTTCTGTGGTTGAGACACATTTACCGACGGCGCACTGTGGGCTATAATTTGACTTTCATAGACATCTAAATTTTATTTTTTTGGGGTCTTCTTTTTTGCTTGAAAATGCTTCAGCAGACCAAGTACATGCCCAAAAACATCCATTGTTATAAATAGCAATGCGAAGGGCAAATAAAAAAAAGTTTTTAGAAAAAAAATTATGGTGCTGACATGATAAACGAAGATATCTCGGTTGTCTATCAATTGGCCGTTATTTCCTTATAGATGGTTCATCTATGAATTATTTAGGATTTTTTGACATGCTCCATAACTGGATCAAAGGTGCTACCTTTATTTTACTTTGCCGCTCGCTTTGCTATTCATAACAATTGATTTTTTTGTGCATGTACGTGGTCTGCTGAAGAATTTTCAAGTAAAAAAGAAGATTCTTAAAAAATTAAATTTGGATGTCTATGAAAGCCAAATTACAGCCCACAGTGCGGCGGGCCCATACAAAAATGTAATTTATTATAGCGGACGGCTTCCCATACTAAATGACAGTTTTGTATGGGCTCGCCGTCGGTAAATGTGTCTCAACCCTAACGCGATGAACAGGACCATAAACTTGAACAACTTTCTCTATGGAACTAATATCGAAATCATTAAAGAAAAATCTGCTCTCTGCATTTAGGTCAAGTAAGGTTGCAGTTTTGTATGGAACTGTTTTTTTTTGGGATTTGATGTTAGTCCCATGGAGAAAATTGTTCAGTATTATGGTCATACTGGGCTGCGTTCATGACATTTGGGTCCGGTTTCAACTCGCTCTAAGGTACGGAACGACTACCAATTTTTCAACTGGCTATAAGGTACGAAACAATCACGGTTGTTTTATAACTTCAAATTTTGACATTGACAGTTGACACATCAATGACGTTATTTCATCTACTTTGGTGTACCACAGATAAACGAAACGTCTTGAGTGTTTTACAAACATCGAAATTGATGGTTAAAAGTTGCAACCCGTCAGAGGTTCGGATCGGCGAGTTGTGACAACCGAGTTGCAATAGAACGTGTTTCACCGAGGCTCGGAACGGCGTTAGTGCGAAAAGTTGCACTCGGAGTGCACCTGGAGCGTAGGTTCGGAACGCAGCCCTGCCAGATGCAAGTACGTTCATTAAAGTTAATCCGCCATTAAATCTCTTGCTATCACTTTTTGTCTTGTTGACGTAGTTAAAGCTAGCAAGAGATTTAATGGAGGATTAATTTTTATGAACTTACGTGCAACTGACCGTGATCGTCTTAAAATACTGTCAGAATATTTAAAAGACCCTGTATATCTTCTCGATTTTCAAATGCTGTAATATTTATGCTATTGACGTAGGTTGACACAGTAATTTATTTAAAAGAATTCCCAAAAATTTAAGTTTACCATAAATATAACTTCCCTACTTGTAACATTGAAAGCAACTATATTCATGTTATTAAGATCGATTTTCGCTTGCGCCTGAAAAATAAGTGGTTTCTAGATAAACGATGACTTGCTTTCCTCGTGTTTATTCTTACACTAAGTCCTCTGAATCAAGCCAATTTCATACACACCAAGTTGACTTAAGTGTTCTCTCGTGGGATTTGTGACTTGTACATATTTAGAGGACAATAAGTTGATTTGATTAGAGTGACTGTTATGTTCACTAAATTACCACGGAGCGGAGATTCATGTAGGAGTTCGCATTATACAAGAACAACGTCATAATCTAACGAACGTATTGCCATATCCTCCCTTTTTACCCGACTGCTCTATGTTAAAGCATACATATGCATGTATGCATGCATGCGTATGTATGTATGCTTTAACATATGTACAATTTTAACATATGAGGTGTCTTTAGATTCTTAAAAATATGGACACTCCCTGCCTCCCACCAACGTTTTACCTCACCCCCTCTATTGCCTTCTGGTTACCTTGGCGGTTACCTGTAGCCTAGACTAACATCACAATTGACACGCTGGAATTTATGTTTTCGAAACAAAGAGAATATAATCTCAGGATATAGGATAAAAATTCTTTGAATAGACGGGTATCAATTCCTTTTTTTTACGAAAAAGTCATGTACCGCACGCAGCTAAAGTTGTTGTAGCCCTAAGAGGAAGGATCTCTCTTTAAGACTAGAGTGAGCCATACCAATTGTAAAGTGTCCACTTTTTTTGGCGTTTAGGTTTGAGTGTGTGGTGTCAAGTAGTATGGACAAAAGGCACCAAGTGACATATGGCCTTATGTTTACGGTCACTTTTCACACACACTAGCTCAAAAAAAAGTGGACAGCCGCATAAACTAATATCTATAGTTCCATCTCCTTCTACTATTAAAAGTACGTCATAAGACAAAAGAGACCAACTACAATCGTAAATTTATGCGGACTCTATGGAGTTCCTTCCTCTTTGTTGTAGCCCTAGACTCCGTTTCGCATGTGCTGACGTCATCTTGTCAATCTCTGTTTTTTTAAGGCAGTGTCCGGGGTGTGCTTAGGGTAAGGAATCGGTAAATGAAGATAGGTAGGGCGGTGTAGATCGTACCTCATATGGTGCAGCTTGTATGGCCATATCTTTTATTGTAGT
The DNA here is from genome assembly GCA_963924505.1 of Agonopterix alstromeriana. NCBI lineage: Eukaryota > Metazoa > Arthropoda > Insecta > Lepidoptera > Depressariidae > Agonopterix > Agonopterix alstromeriana. The sequence continues at coordinate 3,880,765 of OZ004681.1, read as the reverse complement.
CATTATTTATGCTTACGTAGTTAGCGTTACTTCCAAATAATAACCGTTCGTAAGTTTCCTTCCTATGTTTACTCGGAGGGATTCACGCTGTAATGACGTCTTTGTTTGTCCCATTGTGTCACGTACTGGTGCAAATGTGACGGCTGTGATTAACTACTTTGTCAAGGTCGCCTCTACTGTTCGTCAAATGTCTAGGTTTTATATTGTCTTTTAAGTGTTGACTAATCAATGTAAAAAATAATCATTTTGTAATCAACATTAGATGATTTTTAGGATCGCGCACTCAAAGGGTGCCAACTGGGCCCTATTCCTAATCCTACGCCGTCCGTCCGTCCGTCTGTACGTGCTAATTTTAAGAGAAGTTTATTCCGAATGCGTAAATGCGCGCTGCTTACAAACGAAGTCTGGTGATATTTTCAATACTAACCAATTAAACTCAATGAAATTTTACAGAAACAATCTAGAAACAAATCGCTATGCTTGTATCGTGTCCTATTTTCGTTAAAATATACAGTTTCAATGCTAGGATTAATTTAAGATTTGTATGGAAATCTTTGAGGCACTTTTACTTTAAAACTGTACATTTTAAAGAAAATCTGGCACGATACAAGCATAGAGATTTGTTTCTAGATTGTTTCTGCAAAATTTAATTGAGCTTAATTGGTTAGTATTGAAAATATCACCAGACTTAGTTTGTATGGAGCGGCGCCAACAGTAATATACCCTTAAGGAATGTATCTTGCGAACCGTAAATTTTCACAGAATATTTCTTATTTATGGCGGTTATACTAACAAATAATAAATAAACAAAAAGTACAAAATAAAGGGACCCATTCAAGAAACGTGTTTTTTCAACGTTCTATAAAATAACGGTAAAGCATACAAGCATGAAACTTATGTAATTTAACTAAATCAACATAACAATAAAATCCGGCCAATCGTGAGCCGGGCTCGCGCTAAGGTTATCTAACTAAATAAAAGAAATTGTTTTTGTAAATAAAAATTCATAATTTATTGGACTCTATTTTCATACCACCTTGAAAATCGACTAGCTGAGTGTCAAATCAAAAGTAGTAATTATCTCTATAACGTCAGACCTCTTTCCCAGTGGGGTAGGTAGAGACTAGAATAGTCGAGAATTTAATATTACTACATGCTCTCTGCCTCCATGGTCTAATGGTTAAGAGCATTGGGCTCATGACACGGAGGTCGTGGGTTCGATTCCTAGTGATATGTCACTTTGTGCTTTTTCCCCTGTTGGTTAGGACATTGCAGGCTGAATCACCTGATTGTCTGAAAAGAAAGATGATTCCGTGCTTCGAATGGCACGTTAAGCCGTTGGTCCCGGCTACTATCTCTGGTGGTAGTAGTCGTTACATAAAAACCACGTCAGAGGTCCATAAGGCAGCTCGAAAAAACCCTGACACCAGAGCATGCTGCCCACACGATAAGAAAACTACATTCTAGTAGAGAACCTTGCTTGTTTGATGTAGTGCTTGCATGTTTTAAAAACTCGGGAATATTTTTCAACGGAGGTTTGTTTTTTTTTACCCGACTGCGACAGAAGGAGGGTTATGTTTTTCGAGCGTATGTATGTATGTATGTATGTATGTATGTATGTATGTATGTTTGTCTGTCTATTTCTTTGGCACGGCCTACAGCCCAAATGACTTGATGGGTTTTAACGTATGAGGTGTCATTGGATTCTTAAAAATCGTGAGAGTGATATAGGGTATATTATTTCAAGATGGCGTCTACGAATTAAAAAAGAGGGAGAAGAAACAATTTTTTTTTTGTTAAAAATTACAATATGGGTATCAAAGGAAAGCTAGTAATCAGACGGTTCCAAATATATAAATATTATAGTACTTTTATGTTACCGTTTTGACACAAGGCTATAAAGTGTGAAATAAACTAAATTATTATGATAAACAAAAAAACCCCGACTGCATAAAAAACCTATTAACTGAAAAGAGAAAAACAAGCTCTATAATCACTAATCAGCTATAACAACTTTGTTTGAGCAAATATAATTTGATTCTTATTAGGTAGGTATTGCAGGCGGGGACAAACCAATCAATAACCAACTAAAAATTTTCTTTGTCCCCGTTTGCGATACCTACCTAATAAGAATCAAATTATATTTGCTCAAACAAAGTTGTTATAGCTGATTAGTGATTATAGAGCTTGTTTTTCTCTTTTCAATTAATAGGTTTTTTATGCAGTCGGGTTTTTTGTTTTTTAATTGTTTAATAGATCATCCTAACTTCATTGATTAAGATTACCCCCGCTTGCTCGCTGGACTTCATTGTCTACTGTACTGTTTGTTCGCTGCTGTTGATCTCTGTTTACACGTGTTTATAGTAATAAGAAATTGTGAAGAGCGCCCGATAAAACAAAATATCTACAAACAGTCATACCACACAACATAGTCACTACATTATTGACGTTATTTTCTTTGTTATCGTACATACTCGCATGCAAATTAACAAGGATATTAGTAAATACATGAAGGTAGTAATCTCATGGCTTGGCTACATGTTCTACACAATACAGTGGGTGTATTGTTATCTCTTACATTACTACCTTTGTGGTTCAGATGTTTACATAACTATTATAAAACTGTAACAGAAGTGTGTCTGTACATTGAAGATATTTACATGAAAAAGATAACGATATGGTTTTTAGATATCCCGGACTCCAAATCAACCTTTTTTAGAATTTTTTTCTGTGTTTGTTTGTATGTTTGTAACAGCATCACGCAAAAACTACTGAATCGATTTTGATGAAACTTTTTTGTTTTTATAGCTTATGATCTGACTTAAAATCTGGTATATTATTTTTGCGGACGAAGTCGCGTGTTAACTCTAGTTTTTTATACAGGGTCCAACTTAATATGCTGACAGTTTTTTAAGAGGATGATCAGACCATCAAACTGAACAACTTTCTCTATGGGACCAATGTCAAAATCGCGAAAAAAAACCAGCTATCCCATACAATTGGGTCGAGTAAGATTTCAGTTTAGTATGGAATAGCTGATTTTATTTTCGCGATTTCGACATTGGTCCTATGGAGAATGTTGTTCAGTTTGATGGTCTGAAAATCATACAAAACTACAGTACCAACTCGACTCAAATGTATGAACAGCAGATTTTTTTTTCGCGATTTCGAAATTGGCTCCACAGCTATGCTATGCTTATGCTGTAAACATAAGCGGGCGAGCAGGTTTGCAGTTTTGTATGGAATAGCAGTTTTTTATTGCGATTTCGATCTTAGTCCCATAGAAAAAGTTGTTCAGTTTGATGGTCTGATCATTCTCTTGCCCATTTTAGGGTCTGCGCAATACTTCATCTTCTATTCCATCTATTCTACCCTATCATCATCAGCTCTTGTCCACTGTACCCATAATTTAATAAGCCTCTTCTCCTATTATCTCACTCTTTCCTATCATATGATCGTCGCACTCAATTCTTTGCAGCCGAATCATACTTGTAATTAAATGTTAAAAACTTAATTAAATTAATCAGATTGTAGCACGTATCAATTAGGTAATTTATAGGCAAATAATTGCGATAAGCTATCTCATACGAACATTGTATGGTCTATATTTATGTACTCGTAGTTAGGTAGGTGGCTGTGAGCGTTCTTTCATGATATCTTATCTCGATACTTTATAGTCCGTGAAATTGGTAATTTTTATTAATTTTTATGAGACGTTGTGTTGAGCAAGGTGACATGAAGAAAACTTTGACTAGCCTTGCGGTAGCATTTCCCCTCTGCCACGGTTTAAGCACAATTGATCTTGTGCATTTACATTAAATTTTACACCTTATCACTAAACGAGACAGCCTATAATTGCGAAATAATAACTTCGAACTTAGAACGTTTGGGGTTCACACGAGACTACTATTCGCTCATGATTTTTGACATTCAAAATTAGAATGTAAAGTTATGGGGAATAAAATCCAAAGTTGCGGATTTCATGTTACCTCGCCCCCCGCAAAAAGTGGCAGAAATGTTTGTTAGTAGAATTACACGCGTAACCAGTCCACTGTTTATAATATACAATTTATACAATTTTACGCTGTCATTTTGGGGGAAAAAAGCTGCTAAAGAGTTTTGATACATTTTTATTTTTGATTTCCGTTCCTTAAGGCGGTATGATCCGGTCAAGGGGGCGCTTACTAGTTTTTGAACACTGTGGCGACGTGCGGTCTCTTTGGAACTCGTTTTACTTTTCACGTTTTGTGTGTCGCGGTGACGTTTTTCTTCTTCGACCGACAGACGTCTCGGTTTGTGTTGTTTAATTAAAATTGACCGTTGCAAGCCAAAGTTTTATTCCTGCATCTCCCACAACTGGTGACCTTCGACGAAGTATTGAACAATGGAGGAAACAAGCGTGTGTCGCATCACCGTAAAAGTCCCACCATTTTGGCCGGACGAGCCGGCGCTCTGGTTTGCGCAGTTGGAGGCGCAATTCGCCCTTGCCCAGATCACGACGGATAGTACGAAGTTCTACCATACTATTTCTAATCTAGAGTATAAATATATAAACGAGGTAAAGGATATAGTGACAAAGCCGCCGACAGAGAACAAATTCGAAAGTCTTAAGAGGGAGTTAATCGCAAGGCTGTCAATTTCACGCGAGCAAAGAATTCGACAACTGTTAGCTCACGAAGAATTAGGTGATCGGAAGCCGAGTCAATTTCTGCGCCATCTTCGCAGCCTCGCTGGGACGGAAGTGCCGGATGAATTTATCCGTTCCTTGTGGGCCGGCCGCCTACCCGGACATGTACAGGCTATTATAGCGACCCAGGCCGAAAATAAGCTAGACTCGGTGGCGTTGCTCGCCGAATAAATGAAGTTACACCGCAGCAGCAGGTGCATCAATTGGCTGGCCAGCCTCCTGCGTCGATCAGTTCAAACGAAATTGACGAGCTACGGCACTGTGTGAACGACTTAGCCCAGCAAGTAGCCGCCCTGACCACCTCCCGCGCCGATACGCGCTCCAGGTCCCGCGGTCGGTCTCCGTATTGGCGCGATAGACCTCGGAGCCGCTCCAATTCCAGCGGCACGTGTTGGTATCATCGAACCTTCGGAAACAGGGCTACCAAGTGCCGACCGCCTTGTTCCTTCTCATCGGGAAACGGAAGGAGCAGCCAGTAGAGACGGCCAGTGGCTGCTCCGGTTCATCGGGCCGTTTGTTCGTGACAGAAAAAAAAACAAGAGTACAATATTTAGTGGACACTGGTTCTGATTTGTGTGTGTTTCCTTTTAAGCTGGTTAATAAGCAACAGTGTAATAAAACAAATTATGAGCTATTCGCAGCAAACGGTTCAACTATATCCACTTACGGCTGGATGAACTTAACGTTAGATTTTGGTTTGCGTCGCGCTTTTAATTGGCGTTTTGTGATAGCTGACGTCACTAGGCCAATTATAGGTATCGATTTTCTGTCCTTTTATAATCTGTTGGTCGATGCTAGAAACCATCGTTTAGTAGACAACACCACATCGCTAATAGCACCTGCTTCCCCCGCTACCTCGGGTTCGGGTCATATAAAATCAATCGCGGGCTCCTCACGTTACCATGACCTTCTTACTATACGAAATCGGGAAGGAAAGTTAGATTTACATGTTTTTATCGACCTAAAGGTCTCCGGGGGGGCTGATGTGGCGACGTGCGGTCTCTTTGGAACTCGTTTTACTTTTCACGTTTTGTGTGTCGCGGTGACGTTTTTCTTCTTCGACCGACAGACGTCTCGGTTTGTGTTGTTTAATTAAAATTGACCGTTGCAAGCCAAAGTTTTATTCCTGCATCTCCCACAACACGAACGAAACATGAAAACTGTTTTAAAGTCTGAAAACAAATTATGTCTTATTTAAGGATCTGGCGGATGGATCGCTCTCAATAACACGATTAGATTAAGTTTATTAGCAGTTTAATCATAATATTGAAAAAACATAACTAAAAAGGGTAACTTTGAAGACATCCCAAAGTGGGGTAACTTTATGATGTCTTCAAAGTTACCCCTTTATGTTTTTTTCAATATTATGATCAATGAAAATACACGTAACGAGAATATCGTGATTCATGCACGAGTCGCATTCGCACTTTCCCGGTTTTTTTAAAATATGTTCTACAAATATGCGAAACGGAAGCTGCCATAATGGATTCCGATGTACCGTCAGTGACATCGTACGAGTACGTCAATACATCGACATCGTATTCATGGACACTGATTCACAGAACCCTGCTGACTTTTCCACTGAAGCCCTTGGGTTACTCGGTACCTTTAGGAATCGCAGATCTAATCCATCCTCTAAAATTTTACGACGCTGCAAATCAACTCATTATCATTACATTAATATTGCATTCCTGCATGTACGTTCTCTGTCAGACATTGCGAATTTGTTCTCAAACTACATAATAATTTAGGGAAACTTATAATTGGCTTATATTATCGTTAGTTAATTTTAAATACTATATTAATAGCCCAGTTCGTTTTCTCAATAAAGGAAATAATATATAGGGTCCAACTTAATATGCTGACACTTTTTTAAGGGGATGATAAGACCATCAAAAAATCAGATGTCCCATACATTTGGCTCGAATAGGTTCACAGTTTTGTATGGGACAGTAGATTTTTTTTTCGCAATTTCAATGTTGGTCCCATAGAGAAAGTTGTTCAGTTTGACGTTCTGATCATCCCCTTAAAAAAGTATCAGCATATTAAGAAGGACCCTGTATAATAAAATCGGCCCGAGAGTAAAGTTTGACAACGCTGTATATCAACAGCTGGAGTATTAAACTCGACAACTAATATTGCGATGATCCCACAGTCTGTTTCAAGATCTTCGACACGGATCGGGACGGAGTGCTGAACAAGACGGAGCTGATCGACATGGTCGGCATACTCTGCACCGTCGCCAACGAGTCACTCAAGAACGTGAGTTTTACAAACATACATACACTTCAAGATCAATGCTATAACTAAGAACATACAAACTATCTCATAAATAATATACTCCCTTCGGTCAGTCGAATCCGAACCACACACATGAATAAATCTCCCTACAGAAACTAAGCTTCATACAATCGAATCGATCTGTCGATGCACTCACACAACTCACGCGTCGACGTACAAACACACTCAGTCGGGGTACGTGTGCGTCTGTTAGTACGTCCTCCAATGCCCGCTATGTGTGTTTGAAGCTTGTTTTCCGTAACTTATAGACAGCTTATCAGAAAGTGGTAAAACATTTCCTCAATCTTTTGTATGCAGAATTCAAGAGCGTCAACCCCATCAGACAACGAGTCAGAGATAGTAGATAAAGGTTTCGACCCCGAGGTGATCCTGGTGAACCTCCGAGAGAAGCTGGTTACAGTGCCGAAGGATGGCAGGCGGCCCGTGTTCCAGCTCGGGCCTGGCGGGGAGGGCATCGCGGTCGAGAGGGAGGTGAGGTCACATGTTGGATTAGATTGAAATTGCTACAAGGTTTTTTAGGAGCCCGACGATGGAAGCAGAGGTCGGGGCAGACCAAGAAAGTGATGGCGCGACGACCTGGATGCCTACGAAGCAGAATGGCGAATTATTACACGGGATAGAGAAGCTTGGTGAGCTTGGTGGTTGCAAAGAGGATGATCAGACCATAGAACAACTTTCTCCATGGGACCAACATCGAAATCGCAAATAAAGTATCAGCTGTCCCATTCATTATTACGAGTATGTCGAGCAGGTTTTCGATTTTGGATGGAACAACAGATTTTTTTTTCTCGTTTCGACTTTGGTCCCATACAGAAAATTGTTCAGTTTAATGATCTGATCATCCCCTTAAAACTCGTCAGCATACGAATTGATTTGAACGATAATCATACATTTATAATTTCGTGTTTGATGCTAATACAATATATTTCATTCATCTTTCTTTTGCTCGCTAGGAATCGGAGAGCGAAGGCCCTATCCCCAACGACATGGCGCTCCCACTGGAGGACTTCCTTATCTGGAGCGTGGAGTCCGCCAGCGCGCTCGTCAGCCCCTTCCTGGAGCTCGTGTTCGAGGTCTGCCACGTGGTACTCGGTCTGCGGCCCCAGTGCAAGCACCAGGAGAGGGACATCGGTGAGCTACTTGCTATAAATCTAGAAACATACCTGCCGAAAATATGGCAGGTTTAGACGATGACAATTTTGCGGCGCCAATTTTGACAAAAACACGGTATAAACACTTTCCGTGCCAGTTTATGGTCTATTGGTTTTACGTAGCTTAATGTGTCCTGCGTAACCTGCGTACGCCGAAGAAATTCGGCATTGGGCAAGCGTGGAGGACTAACGCCTAAAAACCGTCCATGAGGCTAAGCCTGTGCCCTGCAGTGGGACTTATACAGGATGAATTTGATATCCTTAGCATCCTTTTAAACTAAGAGTCTAGGAGTCTGGGTTGACTCTTAGTTTAAAAGGATGCTAATGATATCAAATTCACCCTATGTAGGCTAATGATGAATGTAACACTTATCCTGCTAAACGAAAACATAAAAACGTGCTTCGATTCATAAATAGTAATTCGCAAATCTGCAGTCTAATAATAGCTTGTAATCGTGTAGTATTAAGTATTTATGTCAAGAGTGTGACATTGATATACATAGATAACGTTATTGTTATATTTGAACTCGTCTCGATGTATTTAATTACGCACTATTGATGTGCTTTGCTGCAGTTCTTTTATGTGGAAGTTTGAAGTACAATTATGAAGATGTTCTATGATAATCACGCCTAGCCTATGTGCATTTTAGGAAAAAAAGAATTCGGGCCGATCACGGCATCAAATCTTGCTCGCTACTAAATTTCCTCAAGTAATTTTCCCCAGTCACCAGTTTAGTATAAAAGTAAACACAAACATAGGTTTCCAAAAATTTTGATTTGATATACTGATCATTTTATTCTAATGTATATTTTGTAAGGAATAAATTTTACTGCATAATACAGCATGCAATACTTCGTTGAAATACCATATACGATCCTTCTTAATATGGTGATGGTTTTTTAAGGAGATGATTATGATTAGACCATGAAGCTGAACCACTTTCTCTATGGGACCAAAGTCGAAGTCGCGAAAAAGAAATCTGTTGTTCCAAGCAAAACTGCAAACCTATTCGACCCAAATGTATGATACAGCTGTTATTTTTTCGCGATTTCGATATTGGTCCCATAGAGAAAGTTGTTCAGTTTGATGGTCTAAACCACCCCCTTAAATGTTAATTTTATATTTGGAAACATAAAAATAAACAAACCTTGTATAACATAAAGTCGCGGTTCTAAGAAACCGCGCGACGCGCCGGTGATGCGGCAATATGGCGGCCATGCTAAGGGTTGTTACAATCATGTTCAGAGGATATGAAATAAATATAAGATAATCAATATTAAATAAGTCTAATTAAATGATTAAAATAAAAAATACAGACCAAAAATACTTGACATACCGAATTGCTCAGTCAATGGGCTTTAGGTAGGTAGGTAATATCGCATCGGTATCATTTATTCAAGAGCGGTGAACGCTCGCTAAACACCGGAGATGTTGTAATAACTGCGCTGATTAGATAACACTAATTTATACGTCTGCGTTTTATGTATTTTTTCAATTAAGTCAAATAACCGTAATACGTTCAATGAGATAATAGCTTTGTTTTACAGTTAATTTTTATCCACCTGTACTTTGACAAAATGCGTATTGGATCAAGTGCTACTAGGTCACAAGTCCGGCACATCAAACAACGTTTTGGATTTGACATGATGGCTTTCGCACTTGCTGCAAATTGTCCTTGACATATGTGTAGGGTTGAATTACCATGCATCGTATGAACATCATCTACATTTCGTTACTATTTATTGTTCGTTCTGTTATTAAAAACAGGGTGTAAATTTATATGTGTTACATATTAAAAGAGGTGCTACATACCATCAAACTGAACAAATTACTTAACGGAGACAATAACGAAATCGCGAAAAATCAGTTTTTTCATACATTTTGGGTCAAGAGGCAGTCACATGAGTGGCGTTTTCTATGATTGAACATAATTTTTTTCGCGATTTCTAGGTTGGATCCTCAATGAAATTTGATCACTTTGATGATCTGACTCGCCCCGTTTAATATGTAACGCATTAATTTTATTTAATTTTATTCCCTGTATAAACAAACAAAAAACAACACTATTGCACACCAAAAACTAAATATACACTTGGATAGAGAAAAAGAAATATAAGTAATCATTCTCTTGCCCTTATCTCATTATCATTTCAGGACTCACTCCTTTCTTACACATATCATCTTTCACACAATCCATCCATCTTTTCTTCGGCCTTCCTTGCCCGCTACAGCCATCCACATTCATACTTAACACTCGTCTCCGTCGTAATATGACACTTGCCTCTCCGTATCACATGTCCATATACCCACGATAATCTATTTCCTCGCAAAAGATACCACAGTCAACAATAAAATAAAATAAATAAGGTGTAAGGTTGAAGGCAAAAATCTAATTTCCTGTACTAATTGAACACTTATTTATCACATAATAGCATTGATATCTTATATATCGTTGTTATTGTTGTTATAGCCTATAGAATCCCACTGGAGAAGGTGAGAAGGAGTGGGCCATACTCCACCACGCGGGCCCAGTGTTGGTGGAGGCAAGTTAATGGTCAACTTGCTGTCAGAGAATTTTAAGGCCGCCTTAATAGGCCTATGACCTGGCTTAACGAATAGTTACAACGCCATCTGACAGAACTTTCCGAGACCAACTGCTTAACGTGCCTTCTAGAGCACGGAAAACCTCGAGATGAAATACCACTAAACGGTCACCCATCCAAAAACTGACCGGACCTGACGTCGCTTAACTTCGGTGATCGTTTCCAATACCGATGCTCCACTACGCCAACGAGCGCTTCTCGATATCTTGTATATAACAGATCATAATATGTAACGAAATGTTCCTGTACTTTAGATACTTGATAATAACAACATTACAAAATTTGCATTTGCTAGATAAATAAATGAAAGTAGATATGCATTGATAAATAAAATATAATGCAAAAGGATATCGATATCTTATCTAATTAGATTATATATGTCATAATAAGAACTTACTACGGATTTTTTATTGCAATTAATTGTGTCTTATTATTAAAATTAACTTAATCGACATAAAGAAACTTACGTCCAATTTGTAAAGCCAAGCCAATGGTAAAGGTTGACATGCTTAAATGTTCGAGGCGTTATCATGTTTTAAATAACACCTCGAAAATTGAAGGCCCTTTTATTTTAACCTTTTGAAATTTTCATTATTTAACCCGCCGTAATAACGCATATTCTGTGAAAATTGCAACTGTCTAACTATTAAGGTTCAGAATATGATTATGTTCAGCGTAGGATTATGAATTGGGTCCCGTTTTCTTCTTAGGGTACGGAACTCTAAAAATCGTGTATGGTAACCGTGGTACTTTTCCCGCAGTGATGGGGTGGATGGCGCGGTCCACGGCGGCGGGGTACAGCGTGGGCCAGTTCTGGTACCTGGTGGGCGCGGAGTGGTGGGCGGGCTGGCGCCAGCACTGCGCCGGCGCGGGCCCGTGCTGTCGCCTGCGCGCGCAGGACGACCCCGTCTGCGACGACAGCTTCACTACCAACTCCACCGGTAACTACCATCTCCTTATTTTCCTGTATATGGTTGTTGTTATTAATAATATCTTTAACGGCTCTGGATGCTAGTCCTTTTTGAGCCATCCTCAAATTTTATTTCTCTTCAGTTCATTATTTGATCGACACAGTCGTCGAATCACTAGAGTCATCGTAAGTTCAGTCAAATCACTGTACAGCTCCGACTTGTGAAATGTGGACAATTTGTGGGAGACACGTTAGGGTTAGATTAAGCGTATGCATTTGAATTTTCTGAACACTACACACTTTAATGACTTTTGAAACATGATACTCTATCAATATTGAATCTCAAAGGACCTTAATGGTCCTTATTTGGTAACTTTTTATTATAATTATAAAATACAAAATTTTCTAGATTATGACACGGTGGATCGCATATTTGGTAATGATGATGGTCGTTGTAGCGATCCTTGTAAGCCTATGTCCACTGTCCACATTGATGATAGGTCTCCACAAAATTTCTTCTCCAATAACACGTATATCCGACTGTGACAGAGTCGATGGGTTCGCTGCTGTGGCGCTGCGAGACTGCGTCGGTGGGCAGCGCCGGCAGCAGCAGCGGCGTTAGCAGCGCCCCCACCAACCGCAGCCCGCTGCACCCGGGGCCCATCGACAACAAGCGCCTGCTCGCTCCCAACCTGCTCAAGGTACAGTCTATACAAGGTGTTACAAAAGTAAAAATAAATATTTAAAACTTTTAAGGGGTTTGTTTAGACCATCAACCTGAACAACTTTCACTATGGGACCAACATTGAAATCGCAAAAAAAAAATCTACTGTCCCATATATTTAGCTCGAGTAGATTTGTAGTTTAGTATGGAAAACCAAATTTTTTTTTTCGCGATTTCGAGTATGCTCCCATAGTGAAAGTTGTTCAGTTTGATGGTCTACACCAGCCCCTTAAATGTTTATTTGTATTTTTGTAACACCTTGTATACATAACCTCATACAACGTTGAAGCTGACCTACGTGAGCTTCAAGCCAGCTAGGCTATGCGCTAAGACCCACTTTAGGTCGTTAAGCCAGCGGTATTTTAGTTATTTACAGTGTTTACAGTGTGTATGTTACATACTTGGTCTTTCATAATATGCTGATAGTTTTTAAGGGGATGATCAGATGATTTAACATTTACGTGAAAAAAATCAGCTATTCCATCCAAAATTGCAAACCTTCTCGAGTGAAATGTATTCGATATTATTTCCATAGAGGTCTGATTATCACATCCAAAACTGTCAGCATATAAAGAAATACCTTATGCATTTTCTTACGCGTATCTCCCATTGGGGTACATAGAGACAACTGAATGCCACCTGCTACCATCCTGACAGACTTATCTCGCGTCCCCCACTTTCATCGGTCTCTTCATACATGCCCGTCGATTTCGGGATCTAACCTGACCCAAGCACGTGCCCAATTTGGCCTATGTACGTGTTTGCAGTGTATTAATAATTCGGTACATAGGTACCGAGTCAAGTTTTTTTTAGAAGGGACGAAAACCATTTCGAGATATTTGTGTCAATAGCAATATTTTCTACGTCAGAGATTTTAAAATGAAAGGATTACAGATATTTTTAATACAAAATAACGTCGTTTTCCACTCCTTGGTAAATTAAAAATCAACATAGAATAACTGGCCCTTAAGAAAAAAATATATTAAATATGTCCGAAATATATTAAATTTGTTGCCGTTTATGTTTCCAGCCTAGAGTTAGAAAGAGAAAGAAGGTGATTTTCATTCCCTAAAATTAAGCAAAGGTTTTTCTCCATGGAGTTCGAATGATTTTTTCGCGACCACATTTACAAAATACAGTTTAAAATAAAATTTGTATTGATAAACTCGATGTATTGCAAAAGAAATTAAATCAGTTTCTTAAAATGATGTCTTCTATTCGTAAGAAATATGAAATAAAAACCAAAAAAACTTGACATACCGAATTGTGTCGTGCCTATAGGTTCGAACGCTGACCGGCGAGGGAGGTCACCTGCGGCGCGATATAACGCTGTCGCAGCACAGAGACTTCGAGCTGGTCCCCGACGCGCTGTGGAGAGCGCTGGCGCTCTGGTACGGAGGCCCCGATCCGCTGCCCAGGCAGGTCAGTTGTACTACACCACACTACACTACACTACAGTCACTGTGTACTAGAGTTACAGTATAGGAAAGAGTATTAAGTACTACTACATACAGTATGGACACTGCCTGCCGCCCACCAAATTTTTACCTCACCCCTCATTTTATTGCCCTCTGGTTACCTCGGCGGTTACCTGTAATCTAGACTGACACCACAATTGACACTCTAGAATACCTGTGATGTAGTTTAACGACTAAAATATAACTCCAGTTGGGAAACGCAGTGCAAGCAAACCGACTGCATTTTTAGTATCATAATGAAAGGCAGCATGCTATTGCTTTGACAATCCGCTGGTAGTTCTAATGTAGTCGGTCCTACAGCAATATCTGCCTGCATCACAACTGTAGACTAAAATGCAGTCGTGGCACCTGCAGCCAAACTGCAACCGCATTTCGACTACTATTTGCAGTCGTGTTGCAGTTGAAAAGTCGCTCGTTTGACCACGCCTCCACCTCTCTCATCCTCGTCCGTCCTCCTCTACCTCGTGTACAACAGCCCTTTAAAAAGATTGTTGGTCCTTGAAGCAATGTAAGACGAATGCAAGAGCATATTTATACACAGGCTTATAATGTTTTTACGCTGTTATTTGCAGGTGATAAGGCCGCCGAACTCAGATGTCGAGCTAGAACTGTACCCATTGCATTTGAAACTGTTACGACACGTCGCCAGTCCACAGAGTGAGTCCATATACACTACAACTTATTTCATCATCATCATCATCAGCATATACAAGTCCCACTGCAGGGCACATGCCTACCCTTAGGAAGGGTGTATGGGCGTTAGTCCACCACGCGTGCCCAATGCGTATTGGTAAACTTCATATTCGCATCGGATTTTCTTCTTACCTACCGACGCTAAACGTCGAATAACAAAAACATTAATGTTCTTCTTAACTAATAGATTAGGGTCTGGGGGTGCGTATCCACTGAAACGGAGCGGAGTGAAGATGTGTAAAATCAACCAATAAAATAGCTTGATTCTGTCAAGCGAGGAAAATTTTGCAATTCGATTGGTTGATTTCAGACATTCTTGCTTTAGAGGAAAAGCACCTTAAAACATACTATCGATGTTTGTAAATGAGTTTATTTATGTACACACGGCGACACACCAAGCTACGCAAAACCAACATAAGCAGGCCTCGCGTAGGGTAAATAACATATAACGACGCTCGTAGGGTGAATAAAATTGAAACAATAATTTCATTATTCTTAGAAGTTAAAATTTAAAGTTATTAGAATTTGTTTTGAGACAAAAATGATTTGTTATCAACAATGAATGAAAGCGCTAACTTGCTCATGGATACATTTTAAAAATCTTGTTTTGGTAGTAAGTAGGGTGGGTGTGCCCGAGCGGTGGTTTGAGATCGAATTCAGTAATTCGATTCTGCTCTCGATTCTAAACAAACTACTTTCTAGTTTTGCGTTAATTCATTAACACGTATATGCCTCTGGCTCTAATCGTAAATTTTAAAGACTTATATTTCAGTTATTTTAAATATATTAAAAAATTAATGACACTTTAGTGTTTAAGATATACAAAAGGTTTTAAAAAACTTTATAAAAAGATTTTTTCATCATCCCAATTAAGAACAGTTGGACTTCTGCCTCGGGCGTTTCAAGGTGATGGTCAGACCATCAAACTGAACAACTTCATCTATGGGACCAATATCGAAATCGCGAAATAAATCAGCTGTTCATACATTTGAGTCGTGTTATGTTTTCAGTTTTGTATGGGACAGCTGATTTTTTTTCACTATTTCGATATTGGTCCCATAGAGAAAGTTGTTCAGCTTGATGGTCTGATCGTTCCTTTGAAATAGTTTCAGCTAATTTTGTTAGACCTTATAAACTTTGTGCGGACGAAGACGCGGGCTAACTCTAGTAAATAAATAAAACTATTATTAAGACTGAATGCCAAGTCATCGATGTAATGAAAACATCTCTTACAGGAATGAGCACGGTATCAGGCGTGGCGGGCGTTGGAGGAGCAGGTGTGTCCATGTATAGCAGCGTCCCGCTCGCACCCGCGCCGCCCGACCGCCAGCTCGCCTACACCGCCGCATTCTCCAGGCTTGCCACCGTCAAACAAGTCAGTTGTTGATATATCTTGTTGGGGAGTTGGAATAATTCATCATCATCAGCCTACATACATCCCTCTACATGGGCACAGGAACCCCCTGGATATGTCATACAAACGGGATCGCACTGACAAGAAGAGGCTAGCACAAATTCTTCCTGTCGTCCACCTCCCGTACCACCGAGAGGGGGTGAGGTAAAAATTGGCAGAGACTTCACCGTTTGAGAGATATTATAAATAAATCATATTCTGAAATATTGAAATATATACAGGGTCCTTCTTAATATGCTGACAATTTTTAAGGGGATGACCAGCCCATCTGAACTGAACAACTTTCTCTATGGGACCAACATTGAAATCGCGAAAAAAAATCAGCTGTCCCATTCAAACCTGAAAACCTACTCGAGCCAAATGTTTTTTTTTCGCGATATCCTTGTTGGTCCCATAGTGAAAGTTGTTCAGTTTGATGGTCTGTTCATTCTCTCGAAAAAGTGTCAGCATATTAAGTTGGACCTTATATAATGATTTGTTGGTAATCATACCACATTACATGAACAGAAGATAATTTGATAAAATAAATTTCGTACTTAAAAGAATAGATCAATTGAATTTGTTACTTGCTGTGCTAAAATCATATGCTTATTTCGTCCAGGTATCAGAGTTCCTCTGTCAAGCGCTAGGGCTGGCGCGGGAAGACATGCGCCTCTGGTCGTTAGGCAACAACACGGTTCTGTTAGACGACGAACGACCGACCCTACAGTCCCTGCGCTTCGATGAACGCACGAGGCTTCTCATAGAGGTTCGCAACGCTGACCTCACCTGGCCTGAAGAAATCGGCGCTCTAAGGTAAGAGTACATACAACGTGTTAATGAATAAGCGCAAAACCTCATACACCCCAACTGATTTCTAACAAAATAATTAGATTGAAACAATAATGATTTGTTATCATTTCAGCAATGAATGAAAAGCGTTAACGTGCTCATGGATACATTTTAAGAATCTTGTTTTGGTAGTAAGTTGAGATCGAGTTCAGTAAATTTTTAATTTTACATTCAAATTGTTTAATATTTTGAAAAAAAAATCCTATTTTGAAACCATGATAATTCGATTCTGCTCTCGATTCTAAACAAACTACTTTCTAGTTTTGCGTTAATTAACACGTTGTATACAACGGTTCTGTTAGCGAGCCTACAGTCTACAATAAACGAGTAACGGAGCACCCTAAGAGGAAGGATCTCCATAGAGTCCGCATAAATTTACGATTACGATTGTAGTTGGTCTCTTTTGTCTTATGACATACCTGTAATAGTAGAAGGAGATGGAACTATAGATATTATTTTGTTTATGCGGCTGTCCACTTTTTTTTGAGCTAGTGTGTGTGAAAAGTTACCGTAAACATAAGGCCATATGTCACTTGGTGTATTTTGTCCATACTACTTGACACCACACACTCAAACCTAAACGTCAAAAAAAGTGGACACTTTAAAATTGGTATGGCTCACTCTAGTCTTAAAGAGAGATCCTTCCTCTTAGGGAGCACCCTTTCAGCTTGCGTACGATGCGCCAAAATTTAGGTGCTTATCTCGGTGCCGACAAAAGTGTTGTTTTGTCGTCAGTATGAGCACGGGGTCGGGGTCGGGGCGGGCCACGGAGCGGCGCGAGACCCTCACGGCGCCCAACCTGCCCGGCGCGACCGGCCTGCACAACTTGGGCAACACCTGCTTCATGAACGCCGCCTTACAGTCCGTGAGTACACACCACCCTGTTGTTTGATGGTCAATATGAGACCGGGGCAGACTATAAAGTCCTCATCGAGACAAAATTAAATGAGACCAAACACATATTCATATTCATTTATTTCATAAAAATAATTTTACATGTCAAATGCGCACGAGTGTATTATTATAATAAATTATTAAGGAGATTCCTCGACCACCTCCGTCTCCATCATCAGATCAGCTCCATGTCACTATAATATTGAATTGTCATCGGAATTACGTATATTTGTAAAATTTCAACTTAATAGGTTGAGAGGAAGTAGGCGAAAATTTGATTACAAGATTGGAATGTTAGATTGGAGAGTTACACAGCTTCAAAGTTGCATTATATAAAAAAAAAAAATTTCGAACACTGATTTTTAATTACATAGTTACTAGCATCTCGGGACTGGGATATTAGACTATTCATTAATTCTAAAACGGTCTAATGAAGATGATTAATTTTACAACTTGGTTCTCGCCATAAAGTAATAGAGTGTCTAACAGCTGAGAGAGCGAGATGTACCTAGCGGCACCGCATCACTGTATAATAGAAAGAGATACGTGACGCGAGGCAATTAAACCGTTTTTGGGTATCTTATCGCCGGGTAAAATTTCGGTTTCTGTGAATAATTGTGAATCTAAAGTGAAATCGTAGATAATTTTGTGAAATATACTAACACTGTTTCATTAAATTATCCGCAATTTCACGTTAGATTCAGAAATATACACAGAGAATTTTTACCCTGTTAATAATCTCATTAAAACCTTCAAAAACGGTTTCATTTGACAACTCAGGTCAGTTTCTCTACTACTGTAACTTTACTAACTAACTTTATGGTTCTCCCAGGTGTGGAACACAGGTCCTTTGACGAAGTACTTCAACTCTGGCATGCATCTGTACGAGGTGAACACGACCAACCCCCTCGGCACTAAGGGCGCACTCGCATTGCGCTACGGAGAACTATGCAAAGAGGTAACTTTCACGGTATTTTCAACAATCTGTAACGAAATGCTCTTGTGGCGGAATGGCTAGTTCGCTAACATAAAAATCCCTTTGAAAAAGGTCTGCCCTAGCTAGATATATTTCTATTTCCTATAATTTGGGTTGCCAGAGTAAAAGAGACAAACAAATGTTAACTTGATTAACTAATAACCTACTCTCATTACAGTTTATTTTCCTAGCCAATAATTATTATCCTAATCACTGCCTAGGGACTTTAAATAGGCAAGGGGATGTATCTGCCCGAAGGATTATGTATTTTCCTGTGTCATCAAAGCTGAGCTGGTAATCATTTAAGGGGAGGTCCTCAAACTAAAAATCGTGACCAGCACTGCACGGTGTTCCCAAGCCGCGCTGGTATGGTTTCAGGAGTAGTTTTCGAACAGAAAGAGTCATTGTGCTGCCCGGTATACTCCAAGCAGCACCCATAACCCTTCAGGCCTAAAGACTTATAAGCCGCGTAGATAAGTGTTTAGGAGGAGGAGAGGAGGGTGAACACTCGACAGTTCTTCCCCAATATTTTCTGAGTGTGTCGCCGCTCACCTCCACCTTCCACTGCTGCAGCAGACCGTCGAATGATGGCCTACGTTATTGCGCTGGGCCTTTTATAGCAGGCGAAAGCGTTCGAGGCGTGGTGGGGGCACACGCCTCGCATGCCTCCGTCTGCTAACATCATCGGTCTCCGTGGCGGTGTTTCTGAGCGGTCGCTCCTCTTCTCCACGCGTCGCCTCACCTGTCTCGCTTGTCCGTAACGTACCTCGTTACAGTATGGGGTAAACATGACCCGTGAGGCACCTAAGGGAGCGCTCGCAATGCGGCCTTGCTATACGTGCTTCTTGCTCGGCTCCTCTAAAGTGTTTCCGTTGTGACCGTTCTGTATGTATACAGGGTCCTTCTTAATATGCTAACACTTTTTTAAGGGGATGATCAGACCATCAAACTGAGCAACTTTCTCTATGGGATTAACATCGAAATCGCGAAAAAAAAAATTGCTGTCCCATACATTTGGCTCGAGTAGGTTTGCAGTTGTGTATGGAAGAGCTGTTTTTTTTTCGTAATTTCGATGTTAGTGCCCTAGAAAAAGTTGTTCAGTTTGACAGTCTGATCATCCCCTTAAAAAAGTGTCAGCATAATAAAAAGGACGCTATATGTATATGGTGGTGTAACATAATGTAGGTGTGGAGCTGCAGCGCGCGGTCGGTGGCGCCGCTACGCGTGCGGTGGTGTGTGTCGCGGCACGCGGCTGGGCTCGCGGGCGGCGGCCAGCACGACGCCCAGGAGCTGCTCGCCTGGCTCCTCGACGCGCTGCACGAGGACCTGAACCGCGCCGCCGGCGACCCGCCGCGCCACCACCCGGACTCCGCGGGGCGACCCGACCGGGTATGTGTGTGTGTGTGTGTGCGGCCCGGCGCCAGCACGACGCCCAGGAGCTGCTCGCCTGGCTCCTCGACGCGCTGCACGAGGACCTGAACCGCGCCGCCGGCGACCCGCCGCGCCACCACCCGGACTCCGCGGGGCGACCCGACCGGGTATGTGTGTGTGTGTGTGTGCGGCCCGGCGCCAGCACGACGCCCAGGAGCTGCTCGCCTGGCTCCTCGACGCGCTGCACGAGGACCTGAACCGCGCCGCCGGCGACCCGCCGCGCCACCACCCGGACTCCGCGGGGCGACCCGACCGGGTATGTGTGTGTGTGTGTGTGCGGCCCGGCGCCAGCACGACGCCCAGGAGCTGCTCGCCTGGCTCCTCGACGCGCTGCACGAGGACCTGAACCGCGCCGCCGGCGACCCGCCGCGCCACCACCCGGACTCCGCGGGGCGACCCGACCGGGTATGTGTGTGTGTGTGTGTGCGGCCCGGCGCCAGCACGACGCCCAGGAGCTGCTCGCCTGGCTCCTCGACGCGCTGCACGAGGACCTGAACCGCGCCGCCGGCGACCCGCCGCGCCACCACCCGGACTCCGCGGGGCGACCCGACCGGGTATGTGTGTGTGTGTGTGTGCGGCCCGGCGCCAGCACGACGCCCAGGAGCTGCTCGCCTGGCTCCTCGACGCGCTGCACGAGGACCTGAACCGCGCCGCCGGCGACCCGCCGCGCCACCACCCGGACTCCGCGGGGCGACCCGACCGGGTATGTGTGTGTGTGTGTGTGCGGCCCGGCGCCAGCACGACGCCCAGGAGCTGCTCGCCTGGCTCCTCGACGCGCTGCACGAGGACCTGAACCGCGCCGCCGGCGACCCGCCGCGCCACCACCCGGACTCCGCGGGGCGACCCGACCGGGTATGTGTGTGTGTGTGTGTGCGGCCCGGCGCCAGCACGACGCCCAGGAGCTGCTCGCCTGGCTCCTCGACGCGCTGCACGAGGACCTGAACCGCGCCGCCGGCGACCCGCCGCGCCACCACCCACCATTTCATTTGGTGCATCTGGGAAAAAGGGTAAAAAGGAGGCGAGCAATACGTAGAGGTATATCCATTGAAAATAGACAATCTGCGAGATCCTATTCTTTTGAGCAATTATTTCACTGGTTCGACATTTACCACCATTTTGCTAGTGCTCATCCATGTAGAAGAAGAAATGGCAAGAAACTCCATAACTGCAACGCCTTGTTCTTTAGGCACTGGGAATATGGTCCATATACAAATGTTAATAAGACTGTACAATGGTTCCGCAGATAGTAGCGGCGGAGGCGTGGCAGCAGCACTCGGCGCGCAACCAGTCGATAATGACGGATCTGTTCTACGGTCAGCTCAAGTCTAAAGTGCGCTGCGAGGCGTGCGGCCGCGAGTCCGTCCGCTTCGAGCCCTTCAACATGCTCAGTCTGCCGCTACCCATGGAGTCCTACGTGCTGTGCGAACTTAGAGGTAAGTAACATACAATATGCTGATGGTTTTTCAAGAGGATGATCAGTCCATCAAACTGAACAAGTTTCTCCATGGGACCAATATCGAAATCACAAAAAAGACCCATAGAGAAAGTTTCTTAGTTTGATGGTCAGATCGTTCTCTAAAAAACTTAGCATATTAAGTTGGACCCTGCATATTGGCTACATAGCTGACTAGGGCGATAATGATTTCAAATGAAAGGTGAGAAGTTCGTAAGATCACTTTCACTGACTCTACATTTACCACCGTTTCACAAGCTAAAACTGCTGTGGGGCAGAAACTCCATGGTAAACTAGAATATGACGAAGTATTGAGTTAGGTCCGGCGACGTGTGCACTCGGCGACGTTCTCGAACAGACTGCCCCATGCCCTTGATCATCTCTGTTATTTATAGTGTACGATGATTCAGTACACCTACGCGCCTCCTTAGCCCGTCCGTCCTCATGTCAGACGTCAGACAACTTAAGTCCATCCGCTCCAAGCCCTTTAACATGCTGTTTAGTCACTAAATGTACAAATGGCAATTGCTAAATGACGTATTAGCAAAATGGCTATTTCTCAACACGTCCGTCCTAGTAGCGAGATGTCAGAGTCGCAAAATGTCATATTTGCAAGAGAAAATTCCTAAAATGAAATGAGCCGCCAGTGTGACAGAGTCCAGGCTTACAAATTGACTTACATCTTCAACAGTAATGCTGCTGGATGGATCTGTGCCCATAAAGTACGGCGTGCGGGTCAACTCAGAAGGAACCTACCTTGACCTGAAGAAACGACTGTCGGAGCTGTGCGGGCTTACACCGGAGTCGTGAGTTTACTATTACATCTCATATTAAGCTGTTAAATCAATCATGAACAATATTTGCTTGTAAATGAAATGGATATGAACATTAATGGAATATCCACTACATCTATGCGTTAAATTGGTTTTCATCCTTGTTTATAATGAGAACCGCTAAGGGTCAGTTCACACCGAGACGCGACGCGGCGCGACGCTGCGCGCACATTTTTCATAGAATATACTTTATTCACTACACGAAAAGATACACATTACATTGTGAGAATTCAGATTACGTTGCACCACGCAGCACTGCGCCTCGAGGTATTTGAGTATCGTCGCGTCGCGTCGCGTCTCGGTGTGAATTGACCCTAAGGTTCCAAACTCTCCATGCGTTTCCTATGAATGATTTTCAGGATATATTTTTCTGGGTGATTGCGTTACATTCTCGGCTTCAACACTTTCCTTCTCGAAATTTTCAATCTATTGCGGGACGTGAGCGCCATCTACTGGATTGAAAATTTCGTTCCCTGGGTAGTGGGCTCTGTGGCGAAATTGGATAAACGCAATTCCCCGGTTTGGAAGAGTGCGGGTTCAAGTCCCGCCCGAGACTTATTTATTCAATCTTTAATTTGATTCTGTATTTAGTCCCTAATTACCTATTATGTGCTAACAATTAGCTTTTATCTCCGCAGTATGTTGATAGTGGAACTATCAGGCGCGACGATCGGCCGCGTGCTGGAGGACAATATGAAGATATCGGCGCCCATGTCCGGCGAGCTGTTCGCCTACGAGACCCCCCACGACGCACCCGTCGTTGAGTCCGACTGCGATGACCCCCAGGGGGACAATCAAGGTATATTTTACTTGCTTTTAGCTTGTCGTTCATACAGGATACATTTATAGCCTGCATCTGGCATTCTACACGTTAAACTTAACAATTCAGGGAGTTGTATGAACGATAGTCCATCACGCGTGCCCAATGCGGATTGGTAGACTTTCGTCTGCGTACGCAGGTTTCCTCACGATGTTTTTCTTCACCGTTTGTGAGCAGTCAATGTAATATTGACTGGAATGGAGAAAAACTTCCTAAGATTTTGTATGACACTTGGAGTCTATAGTATTTATGTCAATGGTAGGCCCACAATGTGGACCGACGACCTGGTGAAGGCGGCGCGGCGGGAACCCGTTGGATGAGGGCAGCGCAGGACCGGTCATTGAGGGATGCCAAGATAGGCATCCCTCAAACTATTATAAAACTGTAAAAGATGTGTGTCTGTACATTGAAGATATTTACAAAAACGATTACGATATGATTTTTAGGTGTCCCTGACTCCAAAACACAAATTTATCTGTTTGTTTGTTTATTAGAGAATTACGCAAAAATTACTGAACCGATTTTAATTAAACTTTTTTTGTATGAAAGCTTATGATTTGACTTAAAATCTGGTATATTATTTGTGCGGACTAAATCACGGGTAAAAAGCTCGTAAGTTATAAAAACTCATTAGTACATAGATGTCATCCGTGCGGATTCGATCCTGGATTTCAAGATTGCGTTGTCATAGCTCTCCGCAACACGCCACAGACGCGCTTCGAGTTTAAATTGTCTTACGGTCAGTTGCACGTACGTTCATAAAAGTTAATCCTCCATTAAATCTCTTGCTAGCTTTTACTACGTCAACAAGACAAAAAATTACATGACAGTAATAGATTTAATGGAGTATTAACTTTTCGTACGTGCAACTGGGAGTTCGAGAGTAATAATAACGAAATGTTTTATTTGTGTGGTCAGGCTTTAAATAAACAATATAGTGTTGTTCGACAACAGAGTGGGGGGTCGAGCAACAGCCGGCGCGTGACCCGACAGCTGACGCGGGCTCGTGGCGCGAGGTGAGTGCGCGCGGCGACAGTTCCTCACTCTGCATGCCCGCACTCTTCTGCTTCAAGGTTAGCTAACACGCACACATACACGGCCACACACTCCCACCGACACACACTCTCTCCTCTATTATACAAGTGACAGCCCTGACGTTCCAATACACACAGAAGTGATGCTCTAGTCTCGGAGATTCGAGCGGGCAATCGTTTTAAATCACTTTTGAAATGAAATGTCTTTATAGGTGTGGGGAAGATGTTAAAACAATAAGTATTTAGTTGCTGGCTGTATCCAGCCTTCTGGCGTAACGAAATTTATAATGCATTTTTGTTCACTTTCGCGGTTTTATAATCGTTTTTCGACACTTAATACAAACGTTAATCGATCAATGTATAATATTAGATGAACGCAGTGTGATTATTAAAATAACACCATTACATAATTAAGACTAAAGACAATATTTTTCTTATAAATAACAGAATAATCACGAATTATCGGGCACTAATGAACAAATAGTGTATTTGACTCAATTTTATATTTTCCTAAACAACGGAAAATTGAAACCTGAATTTAGAATATATTCTCAACCACTAAAGGCATGCAATGGGTGGTTTAAGTTTTCGGAAATCCACGCAGACTAAGTCGCTAGAAAATACCAGTGAATTAATAAATCTAGAAACAGATAATACTAAAATTTCACTATCCCTATATCTTGTCTAGAAAAACATGATTTCTAATTGCAAATTGGCATTCCTAGCTTGTCAGATATCTTAAGCCCATTTTGTGAAAACTTTCCTGCAAACATAGATAGTGTGGTGCTGAAATCTGGAGTGTTCGGATATCAGCTGATGTAAACATTATCATCAAATCTTGTGCCATATCTGTGAAAGTTTTGCGACAAAATTGCAGTCAAATACCCTATTATTTTGGTGAAGGCACAGCTTAAACGCTACTCAAATAAACAATGAAATCCTAACTTGGAACAGTTTTGTGTCGGGGTTACTAAAAAACTAAAAACTTACGTAAATAATCTGTACATAATGTAAATAATTACCTAATTAAATGTTTGTGTTCATACCCAAAATTATATGTCACAGAAAACCATCTCCATTGAATTCCTTGATTTCGACATAAAAGGTAATATAAAAACTCTTTCATTGGTAACTTCTCAAACTTTTCTACGCACTAGTGATGTACTTATAGTACATCAACTCATGTACATTTATTTTACAGATTCGTTTACCATTAGAATACATAACTACAACGTCCATAAAGTATACAATAATTATGAGAATGCTTCATGGTAGTGTTCGATCACAGCGACGGCTAAGACTGGTGATTTTGAGAAGTTCGATAGTTTGCTCTCAGGTGGAGTTTCTGGCCACATCTTCTCTGCAACGGAACACCTTCCAATGCAGTGGTAAAGTCAAAAAAATCGCGTCAGAAAGCTATCTATGTGGTAATATTTTGAATAAATTTTTTTGTAGTTTGATGGATTACGCAACCTATCTTGGCTTTAAAAGTGCGTCCGCATAATTGTATTGTGGCCGCGGGTGATCTGACTTTAAATTTATCGACGTCGGCATCGAGAGCTGCTCTAAGTTTAGACTCAAAGTCGAACACTTTTTTCTGTACATTGAGCCTCCATCCCGGGCGTCATAAGCATGCAAAAAATTACATACATAATAGTAGCTATGAAATAAACCGGTAAATAGATCTGTAAAATAAACGGACATGAACGGATGTACTATTGGTATAAATATAACATATTTTCGTAGTGATCGATGTTTTAGTAGCTACACAACCCATCAGTATCATTGTGTGTGTATCATTCATACGATCTTCGCTGTGTGTAGGCTGTTTGTTTGAAATATTTTGTGTGGTTACTGTTTTGATGATCTATCTCTTCTTTTTTATGTTTTGTCTTTTTTATTATTATATTAGTGCTAGTTTATACAACGTTTTAATACATTAAAATACAGGATATATTTTTAGTCAGTACGGAAAATTTTACTATGCATTCTACTCATCAAAATAAAAAACTTGCACTATACGACGTGTTAATGAATAAGCGCAAAACCTCATACACCCCAACTGATTTATAACAATATAATTAGATAACAAAACAATAATTTCATTATTTTGATAAAATTTAAACTTATTCGCATTTTAAATTTTGAGGCAAAAATTATTTGTTATCATTTCAGCAATGAATGAAAGCGCTAGCGTGCTCATGGATACATTTTAAGAATCTTGTTTCGGTAGTAAGTAGTGAGTTTGCCCGTGCGGTGGGTTGAGATAGAGTTCAGTAAATTTTATAAACATTATTTAATATTTTGAAAAAAATTACTTATGTTGAAACCATGATAACTCGATTCTGCTCTCGATTCTAAACAAACTACTTTCTAGTTTTGCGTTTATTCATTAACACGTATATGGAGCAATCTTCGAAATCCCAAACAAAATTTGTTTTTCCGTATATTTGAATCTAACAGGTACCTGCCAGTTTTGTATGGAACTGCAGATTTTTTCGCGATTTCGATGTTGACTCCATAGTGAACGTTTTCCAGTTTGATGAGTATAATGTTCGATTTAAGATTCCGCACTGGCTTAAAATCCTGTATACAGGTTGTATAACCTGTTGAAACTTTTATGTTACTAGTTCGGAACTTTCAAAATAAACTTTGAATTTTCCTTCGATCAAGAAAAAAAAATAGAAACACAATCAACGCTACAAAAGTTACAGGTTCAAAAGTGCTCTCGAACGAATAGGTATCTAAGGAGATGACAGTTAACATATTTATTCCGACAAAAATTTGATAACGGCTAGTTGCACGTACATTCATTAAAGTTAATCCTCCATTAAATCTCTTACTGTCACTTTTGTAAAGTGACAGTAAAAGCTAGCAAGAGATTTAATGGAGGATTAACTTTAATGAACGTACGTGCAACTGACCGTATGATTAACATGAGACTGAGGATCTAATTCTTATATAAGATCAATTTAATTTTCAATGAAATATTCTCGTTGAAGTTTGTATGTTTGTGACTCAATCACACATAAACGGCTGAACGGATTTGGATGAAATTTTGCTGACAGGAAATGTCCTGGATTAACATAGGATAATCTTTTTAAAGTATTCGCAGACAACAACTAGTTTTGGATACGTCTATGATGTTGACCAATTAATAGAATAGAAACAAACATATTGAAAAAGAATTAGAAGTGTAATAATATCGATATCTTGGATATCGATAAACTTGAGAATTTTATTCATAAGTTAAAGTTAACGTTCTCTATCTATAACTACGCGAAAATAACTAAACAGTCAGGTCAACATAGCAATATGATATGATGCGTTGCAGAGGTCGCGGTCGGAGATCCTAATGTCTGCCAGCCCCCCAGGCACCTTCCACAGCGGACACAGGAGCCACACCCTGCCGAGACACGTGTCCGACACAGAAAGGTAATCTCAACTTTTA
Organism: Agonopterix alstromeriana; assembly: GCA_963924505.1. Classification (NCBI taxonomy): domain Eukaryota; kingdom Metazoa; phylum Arthropoda; class Insecta; order Lepidoptera; family Depressariidae; genus Agonopterix; species Agonopterix alstromeriana. The sequence continues at coordinate 3,853,080 of OZ004681.1, read as the reverse complement.
TAAAACTGTGATTCGCGAGCAACGCGCAAAAACTAGTGAACCGATTTTGATGAAACTTCTTTGGTTTAAGAGCTTATGACTTAAAATGTGGTATATAATTTTGCGGACGAAGTCGCGGGTTAACTCTAGTTTTATATAAAACCACAGAACAGTCTTACGCGTAATTCAAGAAACTAAAAGTCCGACTGGGAACAGAGGATTGCCCAGTTTATGCCCATGAAAGAAATAAAGTCTTGTATTTTTCGAGCTATAGGCATTTTTCATGAAAATGTTGTGAATACCAATTTAAAAGTGTAATGAAACAAAGAAATTAAAATAAAAAATTCTATACTTTTAATTGAACATTTGATTGTTTGATATTTAAAAAGAAGCAATCCGTTTTACGACCAGCAATTGTTCCCGGATTGATGTAGATTTTAGGGATCTTTAACTTTTTGGAATTTTGTTGTTTTTACTTTTAATTTCAATATGTGAATCCCGCAGGGCTGACACTAACGGCAACAGTTCGCCGACCCTCAGCGTGAAGTCTCTCAACGTGAAGCCATCGACCCCCCGCCTCGGCAAGGTCAAGTTCGGTTCGTCGCCCTCCGACATGGACAGGCTCCACGTGGGCGACAGTAGACAAGCGCCCCTCGGACGCATTCAGTACCTCGTCGCTGTTCATAGGTAACTTGTTGTTTACATACATACTTACACTCACGATTCAACGCGAAGCCTCGGCAAGGTTTAGTTGACACTACAATTCTAAACCACTCTTTTTGGCTAATCAATACTGCCCGCCTGAATGGTTACGCATGACCCATTGTCTTCCAAGCCGCGCTGTTTATCTGTCAGAAAGTCCCTATGATACAGAAATGGGATTTTCGAATTCTTGGGTATCCAGGAATCATGATGAACAGATTGAAGAAGAGAGTCGTGGTTGTGGGACTAGATGCCCAATTGGATTCAATCTATTGAAGATTCCATTTGAATTCGAAAATCCTATATTAAACCCTGACTGACTGTGCTGCCCGGTATTCTCCAAGCCGCACCGGTAGGATTTCAGGAGAAGTTCTAGAGCTGAAAGGTTATCGTGTTTCCCGGTAACTTCAAGCCGCACCAATAAGACTTTAGGAGGAATAGAGAAGTGGAGGAAGGGCAACCTTTGGGTTTACTCCTGTAAGTGCAAAGTTCGCTGCCCGATATCTTCAAGCCGCACACTTACGGTCAAAGAGCTCTCCGAGAGAGAGTTCCTTCTACGCTCGGGTTTTTTCTCGTGTCTCTTATGGGCTGCGGATATACAGTATCAAGGCAATGGTGCCCGTTTTTACAAGCACCGGCCGTTGATACAGCCGAGTCCTTAGCGTGGCAATCAATCAACCTCCTGGATGTGAGGGAAGCTTAACGCATTCGGGCGTGCCGTCGTGTCGCCGCCCGCTTTGATTGTTCTAAAACGATAACCCCGTATCGTCATCACTTGCAGGAAGCAGTGCCGCGCGGACGCGTACTTCCTGCCGTCGCAGCGCTGCAAGCCGGCGCTGTTCGGAGTGCCGCTACTGGTCGCGCTGCACGACGGCATGAGCGGCCGCGACCTGTACGCCTCCGTGTGGACGCAGGTCGCCAGGCTGCTGAGTGCGCGCCCCCCGCACGACCAGAGCAACCACGCCATGGACTGGTGAGTGTGTGCACTGTACCCGCGACCTGCACGTGTGGATGCAGGTCGCTACGGAAACTACGCAAAATTCACATACTAGATTTGGTTGCAATATAGTGTCGATTCTACTGTGCGGAATAGGGTGTTTGACACGTTTTTAAAAACTGTTCTACGTTAATCACTGATGTCTAAGGACTCTACAGAAAATGTATATTTTACTTTCCATTACATATAGTGCAAGAAAAAACGAAAACAACAAATGTTATTTGAATATCCCGCGAAAACGCTTTTCCCGACAATATATAGGTACCAATGTGGCAACAAGCAGGTGACGTCACGATGACGTAAACTTTGTACGACACTCACATTCTACACGCAACTGTTTACAAGCAGTTGACGTCATCAACCATTCGGCCAATCACAGTCGTTTACGATCACGTGACTAAAGTAGACAAGAAAAATATTTTCTTTATCGATTTTCTCGTAAAATATCCAGTATTTTTCTTAACTGACTAAATAATTGATTTCCAAAATTCATATTCAATACGGATGCCATTAATAGATCCTATAGTTAACATGCTGTCAAATACCCTATTTGATCTCGCTTAACGCGGAACAGCGCGGTTGTTGCGCGGTCGCCGTAAGAAAGTTTTTGCGCGTATGTCTGCGCGCTAATTCACCGTGTGCATGTGGTTCGCAGTGACGACAGCCTCGGCTACGAGTTCCCGTTCACGCTTCGCGTGGTACAGTCCGGCGGAGTGTGGTGCGCGCTCTGCGCCTGGCCTGCGCTGTGCAGGGGCTGCGCGCTGCCGAGCCACGAGGAGCCCCTCGTCACCGGCTGTAGCGGTGAGTACATAACACGCAATACTCTTCTTTCGTGACAGCATGAGCCGAAATACTTCCACTGCTAGTGTAGTGTAGGTAGCAAGTAGTTTGTAAGGAATTGTATCGCATTTTATTAGATAGTATTAAGTCATATACTTAAACTGTCCACACGTCTATTGCTTTATAATACCCATCCTTACACAGCGACGCTGCCATGCAACACCGTTTCTTCGAAAATGCGCGTGTAACCACTGTAATTTTAAGCCCAGATTTTAATTGAAAGTGATGTTTTAGTGGCAAAAAAAAAACAGTTTTCTTTTTAAATGCAATGCAATCTTCTTCTATTTGGTAGTCCGTGGTTAGTCTTGGACGAGATGACTAAAAAGAGGAAAGTCGAATAATTGAGCTTTGCTAGACACTACACATTACACTGGACATAGGCCTCCTCTCCAGATTGCCACAACCACAAAACTACAAGTTCTCTTACCCGTAGAAATAGCATGTACACTTGAAGACTATTTAGTTCGAAAACTAAGGTGACGTGGATATTCTCCCGAAATCAGGTAGAAAAGTAAAAACCTACTAACACTACATTACATTTTATAAACATAAATGTTGCAGGTAACACGCCCAGGCCACGCAAGAGGTCGAGCGTCAGTAAGGCGACCTCGGAGGTCACAGAACTGAACTGCAGTTCGCCCATCGCGAAGGTGAAGCTGCAGCGACAGGCCAGCTCCAGGCTCAACCCTGACGCGATCACCGACGTGAGTCTACTTACTAACTAACAGAGTACATACACACGAGAGGTCGAGCGTCAGTAAGGTGACCTCGGAGGCCACAGAACTGAAGCAACTAGAGCTTGCCCATTGTCTCGTGTTAAGAGACACGAAGCAACGATTGAAAAGTCGACAACTTACGGTTCAGTGTAATTTTTATCTTTCGCGATGCGTACACATGGCGACACATGAAGCTACGCAAAACGCGCGACGTTATACGTTATTCACCCTGTACAGCTTATGTTGGTTTTGCGTAGCTTGATGTGTACTTTATTCGTGCAGACCGTAGCGCCATCTATCGATCCCCTAGAAAACCAAAAGATTAACGCTCATTATAAAATGATGACTGCATTGTACGCACGGCGACAGATCAACGTACCCATAGTTGGACCTTATGTCCATGAACATAGAGTTCAACTATGGGTAGGTTGATCTGTCGCCGTGTGTACGTGGCTCGTAGAATACCTATAGTATACGTACGAGTAAACATACAATGTTGGTTGCAGGGCGATGAGACGGGCGAGCTCAAGACGCTTGACTTCAGCGTGCTGCGGTCGATATACCGGCGCGGCCGCAACTCTGTAATGCTCGCCATCGACTGGGATCCCACCGCGCTGCATCTTAGGTACCAGTCCACCAGGGAGAAGGTGAGACTTTATCTTCTATCTATTCTTATTACGTGACTGACTGACTGACAGACAACACAGAGCCTATATCGCAGAAGGTAGAAACATGAAACATGGAACAAATATTCTACAGGTTGTAAGGAAAAGTATCATTAACCTTTAGAACACATACTCTACCCATCAAACTGAACAATTTTTACTATGGTAGCAAACCTGTCAGTGCAAAAAAAATCCTCAGTTCCACACTAAACTGCAATGCCAACTCGACTCAAACATATTGAATAGCAGTTTTTTTTTGTTCTGACAGGTTCTTCGTGCGGATTTTTAGTTTTTACAAACGCCAGGCGCGTGTGATTACTCGCGCAATTACTCGCGATTGAATGTATATTTAAAGGCATCTAATCACTAATCTTCCCTTACCTTAGGCGTGGGTCGCGCATCCGTCGGTAGCGGAATGCAGCGCAGCAGCAGCCCGCCCCGTGGACCTGGGCAGCTGTCTGCGCGCCTTCACCTCCTCCGAGCGGCTCGAGCAGCGCTACCACTGCGAGGCCTGCCGCGCGAGGCAACCCGCCACCAAGAAGCTACAGATATGGCGCGCCCCGCCCATACTGGTGCATACACTATACCTATAACAGATCTCACGTATCCACACGTTCCTCTGCAGACGTCTGTACCTCGTCTCAGGCCGATCGGAGTTCTTTTACTGATTCGGTTGACCTATTCAGAGCGCTGCGACGTCATCCATGCTGTAATAATAAGCAGTAGCTGCTACCTATTCAGTTCTGTATTTGTCAATTAATAAAAAGCCGATTTGCCGAGTTAACGGATCGTCTCCGACTTCGAATAAAACCAGATTGATTCTGTTAAGAGTAGACTGGTGTCGTCAGATGTCGTCAACATCTCCGTCGTTCTTTTTATCATTATCGGTTTTTCGTTTCATCTGATACCGGAGGGTAAGGATGAGATAGTACATCTATGTTTAGAGCACACACTCATGCACTTAAAAATACCCTGGGTATCTACCTATTATTGTAAAGAATATACGCATTGACTGCGACCGAATTCGGCTATGAACATTTTTCTGATCATTTCTGTCGCGGTAAATAGGTAATAGCGAATAAAAGCCCTAACTAAACATTTATCTTGCAGATAATCCACCTGAAACGATTCCAATACGTGAACAACAAATGGATAAAATCGCAGAAAGTAGTGAACTTTCCGTTCGAGAACTTCGACCCGACCGACTACCTCGCCTCCGTGCCTCAGGAGACCATCCTACGGCATCTAGAACTGAAGAACTGCCGGCGGAGATCCTCCATGTTCATAGGTACGTTCCTCTAGGTGCATTAGTATAGATGGTGTATCTTATCTTTTTGTGGGGGCTGGCAAACCAATGACACTTCGACCCAGTGGGATCTTTTGTGTTAGCCCCAATCCAATACTTCTTGCTTTCTTCACCCTTCAAATACATAGTCAATGAAGAAGGCAATACCATTGAGGAGAAGATGCCTGAGATCTCCCGGTTTTGGGTATCCATCTCCGAGGAGGCACATGCGTTTAGCCGCCAAGACATCACAGTCATAAAGGATATGTTCTATGGTCTCCTCCTCTCCGCACACTCGGCAGCTGGGGTCTAGAGTGAGTTTCATCTTGTGCATCATCGTGCCTTTGTCGTAGTGCCCATTGAGGGCTCCGGCGATGGCACGAGCCTTGCTCCTACTGTTGTTCAGTATCAACTTTGAAACACGGGTTGTCACATTGCAAAATTGTTCAGTTTGATGGTCTGAAGCACCATGTTGTACATGTAACGCATTCAGTTCCGTTAATATTAATAATGTAAATTCTTGTACAGCTTATATTTTTGATGAATAAATATATTTTATTTTATTTACAGACGATCATATATCAGAATCAGAGAGCGACGGTGACGAGGAAGATACGAAGGCAGAAGTGAGAGTGAAAGTGGAGAGGAAGAGAAGAGAGTCGGTGAGAGTCAGAGAGAGATTGGAGTCGACCAGTCTGGTGACCACGCCGGTGACAGATGATAACCTGATAGACTACCATCAGCACCATCTGAACAATGATCAGGATCCGTTCGATTTGAAGTATAGACTGTATGCTGTTGTGGTAAGTTTATTTATACTGATGACGAGCTTAAAGCAACGCGCTCCGGTCACCCCAGGGGGAGACGCCCTACGTATACTTTCCCCTCTGCCAAAGTAGAAGCACAGTATTACTATTAGGCTTACAGTATGGCAACGCTCTTGATGTGGCGGGCGACGCCGCCGTCGGTGTACGTCATGCGCAGTCAATCCCGACTTCTTCATACAAAGCTCGGGATGATCCGCACCGCCCGCTTTCCCACAAGGTGCGGTAGGTGCTTGCGCAGAGCAACGGAGGGGCCGTTGCTCTGCGCAAGTACATCCGTTGCCATACTGTAAGGAATGTATGGTTATGCTGTGGTGCAAGCTTCAGTTCGCTACTATGCGAAACAAAACTGGTTGCGCTCGGATTTTTCACAAGACATAGTTTACATCGCACGCCGAGAGCACGGCGAGTCGAATCACTGCCAATATGCCCAATTGTTCGGTTTTTTGCTGCAAAAAGAGGTCCCAAACATCAAGCTTGCAAAAGGATGGCGTTATGTTTGTAAATCATAACAATATTTATAGTATTTAATATTATTTACACGCAAAACTGCAAACTTGATCGACCTGAATATATGGACAGCATTTTTTTCCCGCGATTTCGATGTTAGTCCCATAGTAAAAATTGTTCAGTTTGATGGTCTGATCATCCCCTTAAAATAGTTTCAGCTAATTTTTGACATCTTAACCATTACAAAACTGTAACAGAATTGTGTTTGTACATTGAAGATATTTGCAAAAAAACATTACGATATGGTTTTAAGGTGTCCCTGACTCCAAAACAACCTTCTTTAGAATTTTTGTCTACATTTTTGTGTGTTTGTTTGTGCGAGCATCAGGTGAAAACTACTGAAACTTTTTTGTTTGATAACTTATGATCTAATTAAATTTTTTTTGTTGCTCCGATCGGTTTGGTCCCATCCCATAGTTAAATTTGTTCAGTTTGATGGGTACTCTTAGTTTAAAAGGATGTTAATGATATCAATTTCACCCTGTATAATTTGTCGCGACGGGTTAACTCGTCATGAAATTAAATAATACAATACAACGTGTCCACAGTCTCACTCGGGACAGATGAGCGGGGGTCACTACGTGGCGTACGCGCGCAATCCGTCCGGCGCGTGGCTCTGCTACAACGACTCCATGTGCCGCGAGCTGCCCCCCTCCCCGCGCCCCCCCATCGACCCCGCCGCCGCCTACCTGCTGTTCTACGAGCGCCAGGGCCTGCACTACGACCGCTACCTCCCGGACATCGCCGGGAAGGAACCCGTCGTCAGGGACTCGGAGACCTTGGACCCCGATGAGAGCGACTTGAAGAAAATGTGCGTTATCGCGTAGAGATAAGACTGGTTTCGATTTGTGGTTGGTTTTGTTGTTGAGGCTGGGATTGCACTTTAGATTGCGTGATTACTGTCGTGATATGTAACTCGCGAGAGGTTATATTTTTAAAACAATATAATATTGTTATAAATAATGCGTGTGAAGAGCGTCGAAGGCGCGTTGCGGAGGTATGGGCACTCAATCATTAGAGTCCAGGTTCGAATTCGCACGGATTACATGCTATGTACCAATGAGTTTTTTGCTTTCAAACGGTGGAGGGAAAAATTGTGAGGAAACCTGCATACGCTGAAGAAGAAATTCTGATGCCTATGTGATGTCTACCAATCCGTATTAGACACGCGTGGAGGACTGACGCCAATACAGGGTGTAGGTCTGTGCCCTACAGTGGAACGTAAATAGGCTGATGATGATGATTGGTACAGATATACGTCATAAATAATGATGGGTAATTTCGGCCCAATTTGTAGGTACCTATGTCTTGGAAAAACATGTCTTAATCAGAGACACAAAAAGCATAGTACCGAGCGAGATGCCGTGTATTGTGAGAGGCCTATGCCCAACAGTGGACTAGAACAGGCTGATGATGATTGTAGCTTTTACTGAACGATGTATTTATCTTTCGTGTAATTCCAGCTAAAGTATTTTTTGAAAACGACTCAATAAAATATTATGAACCAAATATTGGATTTGCTCAGAACAATTGTATAATAATTGTAACAAATATATCGGTGCGTCTATTGGTATTAACTAGTCAGACCAGCGGAACGTATGTGCCCGATAACAATTGTTTATGTATTGTGTGGTATATAAGCTATTATGCATGCTGCTATATGGGCATAAAAAATTATGCAGCCATTCTCAATGCGCCCTTTTTAACTTATACCCACACCCTGGACACTCCATTAAACGCGCGCTAACAAGAGGCTAGCACGTGTATGCTGAGTGAGAGAGGAATACACCACTGCATACTGTCGTTCATCTCCCGTACCACTGGTGAGGGTGAGGGTACCCAGGGGGTGAGATAAAATTGTTGGGGGGCAGGGAGTACCCGTGTATCCTCTCTCACTCGCAATCACTCTGTTTATATGTTCTGATCTCTTGTCAGTGCGAGCTCATTGTATAAAGTGACCAGCCCCCCTAGACAAAGTGACATTCTATTGGCGTTGACGCTAGTAGAAAATGACAGAATGTATGAATTTGACATTAGCGATCGAAACATTTTGACGTTTACTTTCGTCACCATACGTCAAGTCCATACTTTTTATGTTTTGTACTGTCATTAGCGTTAATCGAAAGATACTTTGTCTCTAGGCCCAGGTTGAAGATTTTGAGAATTTTTCTATGGTACCAATAGACGCGTCCAAACACAATAAAGCTTATTGTAGGTGTTACGCCACTATGAAACACGGCAGCATTATATTTAACACTCATATTTTAATATTATACTTTTAGGGAAATCTACTTTGTAACCTATACTTTAAAACGGAGAAAATTATAAATATAAAATTTGCTTTTCTGATGGACCAAAAAATAATTTTAATTTATTAGGTCTTGAAAAATTTTGTTGAATTGTAATGGGGTGTTTTCTGACAGCCAGTTTTAAACGTAGTTCAACAATTTGCGATAGATGGCGTTGACGAGACTTTGCTCTGAAGACGGAAATGTAGGCAAAAAGTAAACAAAAGAATTCGGTATTTAAAAGTTTTTTTTGGAGGGCTGAATCGAAAACCATTTCGAGATATTATAATTGTCTCAATAATAATATTTTCTATGTCATCGATTTTAAAATGAAAGGATTACAGATATTTTTTATAAAATAATGTCGTTTTTCGGTCCGTCCAGTGATGTCACTGGAAAACCTGTGAACTCCTTGTAAGCTGAAAATAACTGGCCATTATGAAAAAAAAATACATTCACAATGTCAGAATTTGACATTTAATGTTGCCGTTTCTGTTTCCAGCATAGAGTTAGAAAGAGAGGGCAGGTTTTTTTTAAATAAAGCGGTAAGTAGGATTTCTCCATGGAGTTCGAATTATTTTCTCTCCACCATTATTGCATTTAGAGATTACAGATCAAAGTAATGTAAAAATTAAATTTATATTGATAAACTTGATGAATCGCAATAAAAATTAAATTGGTTTCTCAAAATTATGTCTTCTATCCGTAAAAAATATAAAATAAAAAACAAAAAAAAACTTGACATACTGAATTTATGACACTGAGTCAACGCATCCGTTGACGAAGTATCTATTCATATTTTTCTGCTTATTTAAAAATACGACATTTTATTTGTCTTTTATTACCAGCAAGGTTACTCATCCATCAACGCCATCTATCGAGCCATATGAAACTATTTTTCTTTCAGAAAATCCGTCATTGTTATTTTTCGTTAATTGTTAGTGATTATTGCATTCCGTTGGGTTTGACTTGTTTTTATACTATTGTGTGGATGGAATTTACGGCCTATTTTAAAAAATTGCTAAATATAAATTTTATAGCTATATCCATAAAACAAATGAATTCATGATGTCAAAAATTATCTTAAGGTACAGTCGACCTCAAATATGAATACACAAAATTTTCAATATTTTTTAACGTCAATGTTCTTTAAAATTCATGTTCTGATATTTTTACGGCTGTCATGAGAATATCTGCTGCTCAGATATGTTTTATATTGACTGTACTAAAGATACCCACAAAATATATAAAGTATATTTCCATACATAAAACTCAAAGTAGAACGAAAATAATTCCTCACTATTCACTACTTAGATTTAATTTTGTGTGATAGAACAAATATATGCATGGATGGCATCGCCTAGTTATTTTTAACATAATCGAGACTGATGTGATTGTAAAATATTAATATTATTGTGATGTGCTATATTTACTCATTGATTCTATTTTATATTTAAACTATACATAGAATGTGTTGCAATATTTTGTGTTAATCTCCAATAAGCTCAGAAATGATAACTTTTTAGCAGCTACTTAATAAAAACATTTCTTTAACGCTGGATCGTTGAGAATTAACTTATTGAAATATGCTGGACATCCGCATTTTTATATCAGTGTAGTAGTAGGTGAGGATAAAAAACGCACCGTCCCGTCCGCCAGAAAGTTTGGCATATAACCAGCGCCAATGCCTTTCCATATTTATTTGTTATTTGCAGTGAATCGCTACAAAAAAAATGGAAAGGAGTAAAGTATGAATTCGGAAGTATGCAGCTTGTTGAGGGGTGAGGGTCAATTCAAATTAGGCGGGAAAATGCTCAAGCAGTTTTCATTGATAAAATTAATTATGAACTCTATTTTGAAATAGAGATGAAAATAACGTGCAAGCTTAAACTACTTATATGAGGACTAGTTACGCGTGTAATTCTACTAACAAAATTTTCTGCCACTTTTTGCGGGGGGCGAGGTAGCACGAGATACGCAACTTTGAATTTTATTCCATTAGTTTAGATTCTAATTTTGAATGTTAAAAATCATGAAAAACAGTATCTTGTGAACCCCAAACGTGATAAGTTCAAAATTATTGTTCCGCAATTATAGGCTGTCGCGTTTAGTGTCATGCAAGAAATAACGCGAACACGAGCCAGGAATTTATCTCTTGCTCGCTATTTTCAACTCTATTACATTTACAGCCCGATAACTCAGTCGGTACTGACCCTGCCTGCTGTGCCAAGGGTTGCGGGTTAGAATCCCTTAAGGGACAATTATTTATATGACGAATATGAATATTTGTACCCGAGTCATGGATGTTTGTATCTATACATGTATGCTATATCGTTGTCTAGTCATCATAACACAAGTCCAGGCTAGATTCTGGTACTTTAAATGTGACTAGGTAATTTGTGTGACAATGTCCAAGATATTTATTTCAATTGTAATCTAGTTCATAATAATGTTTTCTTTATGAAAACGGCTCGAGCAATCCGCCTTACCTATCTAAAAAGATACTTTTGGTTCAAAAATAATGTCAGATTGACACAAAACATTGTAACAACTATAATATATTCTTATAGACTGTACCTCAGTCTTATTTAATGTTAATATTAATTAAAGTCCTCTTTTAAATCTGTCTTACGATGGTTTAAGTTAAATAGTTTTAATTTATTAATTATTTTAAATTGTTTTATAGGTAGAACTGTTTAGAGGTTCTAAATGGTTATTTTATTATAAAAACGTGGCTTAGGGCACAAGGCGTTATGCTTGAATTAGTGAGATGCGATTGTAAGTATTAAGGTGCATACTGCTTTGTTTGCTTATGATATTATTGTGGTAGCCATATTAACGTATACCTATTTATTATTAAGTCACAATCAAACTTTTGCAACTGGTAATATTATAGTCTGACCATAATTGCTGCACTGCCCCGTAGACAGGCCTCCGTCACTCGACCGTAGGTACTGAGATAAGTACCTACACTTTGGCGCATCGTAAGCGATACGCTTGCTTCATTTCTGCCACTCGCGCCAGTCGGAAAAGTAACATACGTCGCGCGCAGTACGAAGTAATAACGACGCCGTGGCAAACTCCACTTTGTTTTTATCTGCGAAGGTTAGGCACACACGGCGATACATCAAGCTACGCAAAAAAACAATCTGGCCGCACTACGTTATACATTACTCTATGCGCGGTCAGCTTATTTTGATTTTGCGTTGCTTGATGTGTCGCCGTGTGTACATCAAAACCATTGTATTTTCTGTGTTGTTATAATCCAATCCAAGTCCATATCCATCCATCGTTCAATAGAAAAAAGGTTTCTAAATGATTTTTTGAACGACTGTCTGCCAGTAATCATTTCGCATTGAAATGATTACTGAGACATTAGTCGGTTCATGTTAATATTTAATTTGTTGCAAAGGCCTTGCATTAAAAAAATGTAACTTTAGGCCGGATTCGAACAAACCTGAGTAAATTTTATTCTTAGATTAAGTCCGTCCTTGTCATGTTAAAAACACAAGTGAAGTATAAATCTAACAAATTAAAAATGTATAACCTCACATTGCAATAAGTACGGATAAAACGACCTCTTTCTTTAGGTATTATTTCTTGTATAAATCAAAGTTTGATCGAATCCGTCCTTATAACAGAAAAAAATTGTGGTGGCCATCCCATAAAGAGTTCTATAAAACGATGATTTTATTAGTGTAATCAGTAATCACGCTACGAAATCGCACCCTTCTAGTTTGCATTATGTAAATCATGTTACAACTATAATGTGGACTACACGGTTGGTAAAACGGCAGTCTATAAAGTCCGGCCGCTCAAAGATTGCGTTTGACAGTTACCATAAAATTGTAAAAACTGAATGAAAATATTGTTTACCTGTGCTCACTCTAGTACACAGGGCACTAGCTGCCCTTTTAAGTTCAAAAGCTACTAAATAATGATCGGCATTTATAGTTTTCATTCAGATTTTTACAATTTTATGGTAACTGTCAAACGCAATCTTTCAGCGGCCGGACTTTAGTCATTAAAAATTCAGTTATTCCCACATAAAACGTAGTTACACTGCCTGTAAGGTGAATTTAGGTCAGACGCAGTCATAAAAATTTTGATTGTTTTAAACCAGGTCAACTGTAACTAATATAATTCTTGTTATATGGCTACCAGTCAGGTGCGTCCGCGGAGAAATGTATCGATTTTATATATAGTTGGCATATAAGTCTTATATAGCAAGAGTGCCATTAATATAAGTTCTTACACGTTCTATTCTATTCTATAACATACCAAAGTAAATTAAAAATTGTATAAAATGTTTACTCTCACATTTCGGTTAAGTTGTTGAAATTTCGCTTTCGAATTTGTTTGTATTTTGGCATTATTTTGTTAATAATGTTCTCTGCGTATAGATCGCTCTATAAATGCCATATTTTCGTGATGTTAGCGAATGTATTGATAATTTCACTGTTATCCATGTTAAGTATTTTAATTAAATATCCCTGTGCAATAAAGAAATTCTTTTGTAATGCAAATTATGTTTTATTTGTCCTATACAGGGTGAAATTGATATCATTATCCTTTTAAACCAAGGGTCAGCGCGTACCTAGCGTAGAACTGTTCGAGCATGCGCGAGCATGTTCTTTGCAGTCGCGCACACCTGGCGGATAAATCCGCCGGCGGCAGCGGCGGATGCTCGAGCATGTTCGAAAAGTCTCACGGATGCTCCCGTGTTGCTACAGTTGACGTAGTGAATTTTGCAGTTGTGTTTACAATATTTGATAATTAACACGTGCGACAACAGCAATTTTAAAGAATGGTAGACTGGGATTTGGGAATTATTGGGATACTAGCAGAGGAAGAGGAGCAGGAAGAGCACATTAATAAGATGAAAAGAGGACGACAGAAAATTGAAAGAAGAATATGGGCTGAAGCAACCTGGCAAGAAAGGTGTACATTTGGGGAATACCACACCCTGTGCTACGGTGTAAAGTTCAAAGGACAGTTTTTTGACTACTATAAAATGGAATATGAAAATTTTTTAAAACCTACTAAATCTTCTTCAACCTTTTAGATTTTCCTTGTATTTTCAAAAAGAGCTAGATTATTATAATTATCTACACTAATATTATAAAGAGGAAAGATTTGTACCTATTTTTGTAATGAATAGGCTCAAAAAGTACTGGGCCGATTTAAAAAATTCTTTCACCAATAGAATGCTACATTCTTCCAATTTGACATAGGCTACATTTCATTTTGAAAAAAATTAGGGATCCTTGGTAAAATTTGAACAATGTAACCGAAGGTGTAGAAAAATGAGTCTTAAAATTTATTTGTCTACCCCGTGCGAAGCCGGGACGGGCTGCTAGTCTGTAATAAATTACCCTTTTCGGGCTAAATCGGTTAAAAAGATGCTAGATCTAGTCAGAAAAGGGCCGAGGTGGCAACACTGAAGACGGATGGCAAGCATCATCCTATAAACTTAAAATTAAATGAATACGACTGGCTTAGAAGGCTTATAGCCAGAGCCGTAAAACAATTTAAAAAAAAAAAGGCAAACATCGTCACGGGCGTACGCTCGAACATGCTCGCACCGCCGCGAGGAGCATACGCGAGCATACTCGAACAGACGCCACAAGGATTTAATCCCTAGCACGCTACTTTCAACTCTATTTCAATAGCAATTGAGTTCATTATCAACTGAATCAATGAAAACTGCTCGCGCAAGCTCTAACAGTTTTACGCTAGGTGTGCGCTGACGCTAACACGATAGTTACTAACACAGAACATTATAAGAGGGGTTAGAAGTGCAAAGTAGGCGTGGAACGTGTCGCCACAGGTTATGCAATGATTTGCATAACACTAAAAGGCGCGCGGCGTGATGGCATGAGTCATTGTAGCAGCGTGAACGGGAAGACAAGTGGCCACAGCCGTCTCCGAAGCAAAGCGCTACTTTGCATTTCTAACCCTTCTTATAATGTATGTGCAAGATTGTTGGTGTTACTGCTAAGAGGCTGACCATAAAAATAAACTCTCCACGTTGCGGAAAATGAGTGAAACGAATTCAGTTTACTTGCAACGGTAATTAGTACGAAAGCGATCTATATATTAAAATTTTTTGGTCAGCCCCCCTAGACAAAGTGACACATTCTATTTAGTCTAGGAAAAATAAGGTTTGAGATTGCATTAAAGACACTTTAGTAAATTGTGTTTGAAATAATATTACTGTTAGTTTATAACACTTTTGTCGAGATTTCGTGGTTATATAGGCTCAGGAACCTGAGAAATACCTTAAAATCAATATTAATGTACAAATGGCAAGCTTATTTCTAAAAATATTTCGACCAG
The DNA here is from genome assembly GCA_963924505.1 of Agonopterix alstromeriana. Classification (NCBI taxonomy): domain Eukaryota; kingdom Metazoa; phylum Arthropoda; class Insecta; order Lepidoptera; family Depressariidae; genus Agonopterix; species Agonopterix alstromeriana. The sequence goes on along the minus strand of OZ004681.1, from coordinate 3,837,935 downwards.
CATACCAGCAATAGAGACGTTAATTATCAAAAGGCAAATTTAATGTGTAATAACAAACAGTAAATAATTTAGTTTTGAGGTTATAATTTTTGAAGACTTACAAAATATTAAATATCTACCCAAATTAACGATATTAACCGTGGATTATTATTGTTATAAGTAAAACGATCCTGTACAAAATCACCAGTTTTCCATTTTTTGTTCATACCTAAATTTAATGTTTTGTAAATGTCTTAATTATTCAATAATACAACATAAAAAATCGGGGATTATTGTGAATTTATGTTTTTCAGGTATGTATCTACTATATTCCAAATTTTCACCAAAAGTGCAATTAATGCAACCTACTCCATACAAAAATCCGTAGATTTCCCCGACTAATTGGCGTTGACGCTAGTAGACAATGACAGAATGTATGGATTTCACATTAGCGATCGGTTGTCTAGGGGGACTACCCCTAGAGGAAGGAGAGATTCTTCCTCTTAGGACTACCCCCTAGACAGTGACATTCTATTGGCGTTGACGCTAGTAGACAATGACAGAATGTATGGATTTGACATAAGCGATCTATTAGCGGTCGTCAAAATGTTTCGATCGCTAATGTCAACTCCATACATTCTGTCATTTTCTACTAGCGTCAACGCCAATAGAATGTCACTTAGGTTTTAATTAGGTATAGACAGGGTTTGCTGTACCTTGAATAAAACAAAACATTGGACTTTTGAATTTTATTATTAGATTTACACTGTCATTTACAATAAATTTCCATGTAGTTGGTAGGACATAAATCAATATTGCATAACACTAAGGCTAATTGCATCAGTATTTTTGTGGATAAATTAACAAATTATATGCAATATTACAAATTCAAATAAAATAACGCTAATATCTTACTCGGGCACGCACTCTCCCACTCATGTGCCTCTCTACAATTTATTAGGAGTTGATCTAACGCGGAACAGCGGCCAGACTAAACGTGTACGAGATGGAATGTCAGCGAGGCGCTTATTATGTAAGAGATGCAGCGCTACAGCAATTTTATATTCCGAGAAACATGCGAAATTAAAAAAATAAATTAAAATATACAAAATCTCTATCACAATACTCGTAAGTAATTAAAGCAATCAAAGTGTGAATACTCCAAAAGTTGTAATACGAACGAAGCGGGAACATCGACATGTCTTTAGTCTATAAGCTCGGGCCTCCCGAAATGCAAATCAATTTGTTCAAACGATATAGTACTACACAGTAGTCACAATTTACACAAACCGTTGCAATAAATATACGATACGTACGCTCGATACGATACGATACGATAGATAGATACATAAAGACCAACAGGGTGACGCGACTATCACTTAGCTAAATATTGCAAGTAACTACATATACCACCCTAATAATGTTATGTTATCCTTTAAAATATATCAATGAATGATTCAAATGTATACAAATGCAGCGAGGCTCGGGGAAGACTCGCACTATCTCGCGCCCCGGGTTCGCCTGCGACTGGCGACAGGCGACAGAGCCGGGCGCGGGTCTACTCTAGCATGTCTCAACACGACCTAGCCGCGAGATGAACGTCCATTGTATAAAACGACTATTTGTGCAGACCGAATTAAACACGGAGATGCGAACGATACAAAACTATTAGACAAACATTCACTAGTGATTCAAATAATAATTCAATTCATTATACATGCTGCTATGGTGCGTGTACATCTCAACAGAGTTAACATTTAATTTTACACACGGTATAAAATACTTAGAAAATTTACAATTCCCACCTTAAAGGAGCCGTTGGAAACATGGAAAAGTCTATAGCATTTTTTTTTATTATAGTAAAAATCCCTGTTGGTGACATATCTAGCCTGTTAACACCACATGTATAGAGGGGCCGACGAGAGCCGGCGTCGGAGCGGAAAGCTAAGAGATCAATCGTACCGAAGAAAAATACATTCAGAACATACAAGTTAAAATGCAATACCAAAGTACTTTTTTATCTTAAACATTATTTTTTCTTTCGTAATTGAAAACAAATATATCAAAAGAAGGTACATATTTAAAATGTATACTGATAGATTTGCCACAATACATAAACAAAAGTAATGTACCGGCGACTGTTAATTTAACTCGGTACCGGGGATGGTCGATGGGTGATGGCAGACTGAACGTGACAGGTGACGGGTGACAGGTGACCGAGGCTCGGGCTCGTACAACCGGTTGTCATCGAGGGCTGGGTCTTACATGATACTATAGTTATTTTTGTTATTATATTTAAATAGAATGTTAAAAGGTATTACGAGACGTCCTGATCCTCCACGTCTTGCGCCTGCTCTTTCTGTTCGGCTTCACCTGCAACAATTACAATCACATTATTAGCTATGTCTCGTTGTAGCTGGACGAAACAAGTCCTATTAATATTACGTCATCTAAGAGTGGACGCATATCTATCCGCGGCGAAGGAGGCGAACGAAACGAGTTTACTTTTAATACTTCTGACGATTCGTCCGATTCTTCGCGGATAAGTGTGAGAGATGTTATAAAATTTCATATAAAGAATTCTAAAACTCGATTCTTTCGCCTCCTTCGGCTCGTTCGTCGCGGATAAATATGCGTCCACCTTAATGCTTCATTCATACGCTTGCGCAAACTTAGGCAAGTTCGCTGTACATCGACTCGTCTGTAAAGTGATTGTTACTGTTGAACTTTGAGCGTCAATGCACAGCGAATTTGCCTAAGTTTGTGCAAGCGTGTGAATGAAGCATAAGAGCCATATCATAACTTCACAAGCAATTTTCGAGCGTAGGCGAAATATCGCGGCGATATTGCGGTGGTATCGCGGTGATCGCGTCCCGTTACTGCCTACGCTCAAAAATCTTGTGATATGGCCCTAAGGGGCATGATATAGAACCACATGAGTAAATACCCCACAGAGACAAAGCTTCGATAGGTGTGCATGACCGATTCGGCCAGTGGACACTCTTTTTATGAAAATTGTACTAAAACGAGTAAAAATTATGACTTCACGGTCATCGTAATTTTTATCGTTTCCTTATCTTGTTTTAAAAAATAGTATTCAAGCTGAAGAATTACTGAAAATGCGAGTTTATCGTTATTTTCATATTTGTTTTTTTACTAAAATATTGTTTATTCGTAACTATTCTTGGTTGCTTACGCTATACGCTTCGAAAATTCGATAAATTCCAACTTTCCACTGCCTATTCATTTCTGTTTGCATTCAAAAGTGATAATCATTTACCTAATCCAAAAGTGATAACAAGGTCGAAGATGATTCACACTTTCTCGGATCTCTGTTCATTCCAACCTTGACCGAGTTAAGTGAAGGTTTTCACTTTTCAAAGTTGGCTGACTCATCATGCTCAAACTAGTCTAAAGGGGGGTCAAATCAATTAGCCAACTTTGCTAAAGACATGATTATAGTTCTCAAAATTCTACCAGGTGTTGTTGACAATGGGACTCTGCATCCACAACCCAGAACACCGCTGAGTCTCACCTTGGGCACTGTCAGCTGATAGCTGTCATTTCATAAAATGGAAAAAATTTAAAAGAAGAGTTAAGAGGGAGAGGATGACATATAGCGCCGACCCCAAATAATGGGAAATGGGCAAGAGAATGATGATGATAATGGATGAGTTAAGCATGTGTGATACTGAGACAGGAATACGCATTTTACGCCACGATCAAGCCAGAGGGGGTGAGGTAAAAAGTCGGTGGGAGGCAGGGAGTGTCTGTACTGTATGTAGTACTAGACACTCTTATACTGTGGCCGAGTCAAGCTTCATAAGGTACATTTTGGCGCGTATTGTCCGGCAGTAGGTAATTAAAGCGTGGGAATTCATCGTATTCTAAGGAAGTGATGTATCTGCTACGTAGACTGTTTAGTAATCTGTCAAGCAAAGTACTGAACAGCACGTCCGATACGTCCGGCGCATCCTGGGCAATCAGCAAGCCCCTAACGCTGGTAAATCTCTTCACGACGATGGGAAGATGGAACTCTATGACATGGCATAGACTGTATACAGGGTGTAACAAAACAACCCTATTAATACTTAAGGGGGTGTTTCAGACCACCAAACTAAACAACTTTCCCTATGGAGCCATAACTGAAAATTAAAAAAAATCTGCTGTCCCATACATTTAAGTCGAGACGGTACTGCAGTTTTGTATGAGAACGATTTTTTTTCGCGATTTCAATGTTGGCTCCATAGTAAAAGTTGTTCAGTTTGATGGTCTGATGCACCCCCGTAAGTATAACTAGGGTGTTTTTTTTACACCCTGTAGTACAAGTATAGTACTGACCGGATTCGCCGTCTCCCTGCATGTCGGAGGTCCACAACGTCAGGTTGTCGCGCAGCAGCTGCATGATGAGGGTGGAGTCCTTGTAGCTCTCCTCGGAGAGGGTGTCGAGCTCGGCGATCGCGTCGTCGAACGCGGCCTTCGCCAGCCGGCACGCGCGGTCCGGACTGTTCAGGATTTCATAGTAGAATACCTGCAAAACAAAACATTCGTTAGTTTACTGCCTTGGGTTAAAATTCTAACACATTATTGCAACAATATGCGGAAATATTTGTCTAAAAATATACATAAAAAATAAACATACATATTTATTTCCGTTTATAAGCATGTTCACGATTATATTCCTAGAGATGGTAGAGAGGTAATTTAATAGACCATAAATCAGAATATCCCCTTTTCACTACATTGTCAAATCTCTGACCAGTGTAATAGGTAGTGAGCCCATCGCCACATCATCACAAACATGACGCTACATAATATTATTCTTTATTATCAAGTTACTGTTGGTGTAAGAAAAGGTTACCTTGAACTTTTAACTTGCATCCACAAACCCACAATGAAAAAACTTGAAATTACTTATATCCGGTCTTTTTTGCACCACCAATATCTTGAAACTATCCTATTATCGTAAATTTGTTGAAGATCTGATACAAAAGCAAGAATCTTTAACAAAACGTTTCGAGTTATTATAATTAAAAAAAAAATTGATATCGGGAACTCTGTCACTACATCTAACGTCGTTCGTCTCTCTAGTTTTGGTTTGAAATAAATGTTTTTTGATTGATTGATTCAACTCAAAATACACTTAAATTTGGGAGTTAGTGACTCAATCATTTGTATTCTACTAAATTGTAATCAAATAAAGAATTTTTATTATAATTACCCAAAACGCCGTACAAACCCGTTAAAAATGTTAAATTTTTGTTTAGAAATAGTATGTTACCGCAAACTTGCAATTTTAAACTAAACAGCAGAATAGGTATATAGTTCTACATACAGAACGGCCACTCCCCGCCCCTCTCTAGACTCCAGATACCCCACCTCATCTCACACTTTAGGAGACCCGAGCAAGGGAATGCAGTCAGGCGCGCGCACCCGTTGGATTTGACTACATAAAATTGTGTCTTTTCAGTGCATAAAAACCGTTGTAAAGAATAATCAATACCAAGATTCCTGTCGCCTTTTCTACACCGAACAAACACCATTGTGACGCAGTTTCATTACATCATCGTTATCTCAGAGATACGAGCATTTCTTTACTCAGTGACGCGTACCCACTGACTAATACCTCAGTTACTTACCCAATTTACAAGTGATTAACACTAAGTTCTCGTAACTGCGTATTAAATGTTAAACTGACTTAGGTTTGATGAATCTTGCATGAAACATGCTACGGTATTGAGTAGTTGTGACTAAATATCGCAATTTGTAGGTAGTTGATGCGTAATTCAGATAGAATTTGTTTTTAGTCACGTACGAATATCTCAGAAAGTTAGCCTTAAGGAAATTAGCTATCTAATATTAAGGCGTATCCGCCAGGGAACACTACTCTCCATACTAATCGATGTGAACGAGCGCGTGGCTCTGGTTTTAAGATGACACCCTATATTTTAAATAACTTTGACACTGATAACCCCTAGGAGAATGACGTCCTGATATTAACAAGTTAAGACGTATGTTGTAAATTTGTAGTGTTTTCTACTAAAAAAAGGAAAGATTTAAATTTTTTCTTCCTCATTCACTTTTTGAAAAGAAATAATTAAAACAATTTTGATTTAATTAATTACACGGCTGAGACAATAATTAGCACTAATTAGACCATTCAGTAATGAACTAGATACCAACTGAATACTTGGTTACTACAGTTAGTGTGGTTACCAAGGCGAAGTGCAAACTCAATATTTAGCAGAATAAGAATGATTGTGAACAAAAACATAAATTTTGTTCACAATCATTCTTATTCTGCACCTGGTTGAGAGCGACCATAATCAGCAATGTGTTATTTCGATTTTATATTTAAAACTTTTAAGGGGGTGGGTTGTTTAGACCATCAAACTGAACAACTTTCACTATGGAACCAAAATCGAAATCCCGAAAAAAAAACCTGCTGTCCCATACATTTAGTTCGAGTAGATTTGTAGTTTAGTATGGAACGTAAGATTTTTTTTAGCGATATCGATGTTGGTCCTATAATGAGAGTTGTTCAGTTTGATGATCTAAACCACCCCCTTAAATTTTTATTCGTATTTTTGTAACACTTTGTATACGACAATGCGATAAAACGAGAATTCCGGCAAGCGCGTTCATTTCGGCATGCGTAAATTAACAAAGACAGGCACATAACGATTTTTCTGTTATGCCAGGCCAGAAATCAGACCTCTCAACAAATTTACGACATAGCGGGCCGTAATCGGTGGATGCAAGTGGTCAACTTGCTGTCACTCTCTCCTAAATCACTTACCAACTTGGCTGAACAATCTACAAGATGAATCCAGGACCAAAATCCCACTCAGTGCTCAAAGAGTCTTCCCAAGTAATGTATTCAACTCCAGATACATCCAGTGTTCTCTGAGCAATGAGTAAGCATCTCTGCAGAATGGCAAATCTCTAGTCCCCAAGATATGTACATAACACCCGATTAGCCCGACGCACCCTGGGCAATCCGTAATGATAGCATAGATTGGCATATCTCTTCAAATTGACAACTTCAATGATTCCATCCACTCGATAGCAGATCTGGGAATAGCTGTTCAACATGGACCTGTAAGAGAATGTGTTCACTTACTGAGAAGTTAAGCGCCAAGCCGAGGCGTATGGGGTGTGTGGGCGGCAGCTCCGTCATGGCGATGTCCGAGGCGGCCTTGTATGCGACCAGCGAGTTCTCCGCGGCCTCCTTGCGGTCGTTACCCGTCGCGAACTCCGCCAAGTATCGGTGGTAGTCTCCCTGTAACGTTCAGTATTATGTTTAGTTTGCTGGATACATAAACTTATGAAAATACACCTCAAGAGCCATATCACACATGAGATTTTTGAGCGTAGGCGATGTCGCAACTGATTGATTTGAGAAATATCGCGGCGATATCGTTCCATCAACGCCTACGCTCAAAAATCGCTTGTGATATGTATGGCAAGGGCTAGGTACAATCAATTGCGAGCGATTCTCGCTCTAGCGAACGAAGTCTCTAAACGATAGAAAGGGATGTAGCTGGGACTTGTGATTCCGTGCAGACAAGTCAGGTCCGACCCTAAGACTATTTGTTTGGCCTCGGGCTTCGTAGCTCCATATCAAACTATTTACTTTCCATCATTATTTCGGCAGTAAGCTCTAATGAGGTTGTAATTGTGCTCAATATACTTTGTGCAAAATATTGATTTTAATTTTCCTAATAATTTTTCAAATTAGCTAGCAAACATTACAGAAATGCTGGTTTGATGCTTTGCTTTGCAGGTTTAGAAACATGTTACCAAACAATTTTTACAAAATGTATAAACAATAATTATGTTAATGATTTGACATCACAATGATTCAGCTTTTCAAGAATCTAGCCTCTTCTTCTTATCATGTGGGCAGCAAGCCCTGGTTTCAGAGTTTTTTCAGACTGCCTTACGGCCTCCGACGTGGTTGTCAGATGGACCAACAATTTAAACAACAGTTTCATAATCACCTTCAAGAAGAGAGCAGTGAAGTCTTTAAACAATTTAAACACACAAACAAATCTTAAAACAAAGGATGGAAAGCCTACCTTCATTTTGTAGTAGAAAACTTTGGATTCGCCCGTCTGGCTGCTGGGTATGAGGTGTTTGTCGAGCACTGCGAGGATGTCTGAGCAGATGTCGCGCAGCTCCTTCTCCACCTGGCTGCGGTACGCTCGGATCATGCTCAGTTTGTCCTCTGCTCCCTGTAATACCATCGCGGAGTTGTTGTATAAGTCCATTAGTGGGCTATGGCTAAAATTATCATAATTCTAGTCTAGATAATTCAAAGAATAGATAATGGATGAAATGCCAGATTTCTAAACTCCCTCCTAAAGGCTAAATGTGTACAACTTTTACTATGGGAGAAAAATTATCTTAGCAAGAAAAAAATCTGCTGTTTCATACAGTTGAGTCGAGTTAACATTGCAGTTTAGTATGAATAATATATTAACTCAAAAAATCTGCTGTTGATTTTTTGAGTTTGCTCCGATAGTAAAAGTTGTACAGTTTGATGGGTAGACTCTTAGTTTAAAAGGATGCTAATGATATCAATTTCACCCTGTATATTCAGGCAGTGACTTTCTAAGAATAGATTGATTGGTCCAATAACACTTAGTGAACAAAGAAGTGCTTCCCCAATTAACTGGAATTAGTCAGATCCTGTGTTCGTCTGATGACATTATTAACACCTGAATACTCATGTTTTAGTCATTCTGTTGAATTATTATTGTTATTCTGATTAAATGGAATCTGTTATATCCTTCACAAGGTGAAATTTGCTGGATCAATAGTATGTAAATGAATCCACAAGTTTTATATGATTTGACCTAAATAGTTGGAGTAATATCATAAGTATTATGACCCTTAGTGATGACAGAACAAATATATGTTAAAGTCAATGGGATTTAGTATTTTTTAGCTTAATAACTTTTTATTGCATGGTTAATAGAGCGTCGGTGGCACGTAGCGGAGAGATATGGACACTAAATCATGAGGTCCACGTCGAATCCGCGCGGACGACATGCCATGTACACACGGCGACAGCTACGCAACACATCATATCATATCGGTTATTTTGGTTTTGCGTAGCTTGATGTGTCACCGTGTGTAACAATGAGATTTTCCAACTTGCGTACGTATTATCGACTGTTCTCTAATGGTGAAGAAAAACATCGCGAGGAAACCTGCATACGCTTAAGTAGAAATTCTGATGCGTATATGAAGTCTACCAATCCACATTGAGCTCGCGTGGTGGGACTAACGTCCAATCACCAACCTTGAGGGTAAGCCTGTGCCCTGCAGTGGGACGTATGATGATGCTAAAGAATCACATTTTAGAAGACTCTTTTGCTTGCATCTCAATGCATTGCATAAGGAAACAGGGCATGGCATGCCACCACCCCCGAGAAAACGTCAATAATCGAAACGTGCGTGTCTTTGTCACGTTGCGTATGCAAAAGCGAGCGCGCATGACGATTTTCTCGTTTTATCGCTATGTCGTTGGCATGCTTGCCCTACAGTGTGGTGGCCGCACATTAGTGGTCACAAAGTTGAAGTGGAGATGGGCGGGACATTTGGCTAGAATGGAAGACGGCCGGTGGACCAAGGCAGTATCGGAATGGTGGCCAAGAGAAGGAAGGAGGTCTGTGGGTAGACCACCGATGCGTTGGTCAGACGACATTGCAAGGATTGCGGGTCAGACATGGATCAGATCAGAAAAGGAGGCCTATGCCCAACAGTGGGTTGATGTGGGCTGATTTGATTTGATTGATTGATTATATGGTCAACAAGAATTCAATTCCTAGATTGAACATTTACCTAAATAAAATAAAAATCTGTAATGTTCAACTTTCATTTCAATTACACAGTAAATTAGTTTTCTCATTTCTGGTTTGTGTGAGTCACCGTAGTAGCACAAACACAATCTTTACAAATCTGAAGGTCCAATGAGGAAAAGTTGAGTTTAAATTCAACTGTCTATGCATAAACGCAATTTCGACCCAAGACAATAATATGAAAAGACAGTAGTCATAATTAATATCTGTCTATAATATCAGAGGCAGGCAGGCAATAGGCAGAGACTAGTGCGCGCCATTTAGTACATACTCAAGAATTTGGTATGTCAAGTTTTTTTTTGGTCTTCATTTTATATTTTTACGGATAAGTAGAAGATTTAATTTAAAAAACTAAGTAAAATTTTTGTGATTCATAGAGTATATCAATATAAATTTAATTTTTAAATTACTTTGATCTGTAATCTCTAAATGCAAAAATGGTGGAGAGAAAATAATTCGAACTCCATGGAAAAAAACTACTGCTTTAAAAAAAAACAAAAAATTTCCTGCCTTCTCATTCTAACACTATGCTGGAAACAGAAATGGCAACATCAAATGTCAAATTATGACATTGTAAATGTATTTTTTTTATTCTTAATGGCCAGTTATTTTAAGTTGATTTGAGGTTTACCAAGAAGTTAACAGGTTTTCCAGTGTCGTCATTGACAAAAAACCGAAAAAAGAAGTTTTTTTTTTTGAAATATCTCTAATTTTCATTTTAAAATGTCTGACATAGAAAATATTATTATTGAGACAATTATCTCAAAATGGGTTACGATTCAGCCCTAAAAAAAAACTTGACATACCGAATTGGGAAAGGCACATAATTAAACAATCACACTGTATAGTAGAATAGGCGTTTTCAGACTCCAGAGGCAGGGTGTTAACTTAAATGTGTTACATACTTTAGGGGTTCATACTATCAAACTGAACAACTTATACTACGGGACCAACATTGAAATCACGAAATAAGTGGTTGTTCTAGCTGGTCAGAATGAACCAGTCATTAGCTTTTTTTCCTGATATTTTTGTCCAAGCACCCAAGTCCGTTTGATGGTCTAAAGCACCCCATTAAGTAACATATTTAAGTTTACACCCTGTATATGCTTAAAGATGGTTGATCGTTAAGTTCATCTTAACTATTATATAACTAACAGAAGTGTGTCTGTACATTGAAGATAATTACATGAAAACAATTACAATATGGTTTTTAGGTATCCCAGACTCCAAATCAACCTTTTTTAGAGTTTTTATCAGTCTGTCTATTTATTTGTTTGTTTGTATGTTTGTAACAGCATCACGCAAAATCTACCAAACCGAATTTGACGAAACTTTTTTTGTTTGATAGCTTATGATCTGACTCTAAATCTGGTATATTATTTGTGCGGAAGTTGCGGGTAAACTCTAGTACAATTTAAAAAAAAATATTTTTTTTCCGAGGTCATGTAAGCAGTATTGCATCTAAATTGACATATCTTCCATGAACTCTTCGTTACAAATTACATCATTCTTACATAACCATATTGACCATGACACTTGAGAAATTTCCCTATATAAACTAACTATTCAATAGATAACCAGCAGTTTCTATGAAAACAAATAGCACCTCAGAACCATTGCAAATCTTATAACTTGAATGCCAAGACAGTACTTCATTTTCCTATTGTTATTGGAACAAATGTGTCATAATATTATGCATATCTAAAGGATAGAAGATGCAAGTTTGTGTATCTAACTCAAGTATCACATAAGCTCTAAAATAGCTGTAAAGTAGCCTATCACACAAGCAATTTTTGAGCGTGGTCGATCTTCTTATCGTGTGGGCAGCAAGCCCTGGTGACAGAGTTTTTTCTGACCGCCTTATGGCTTGACGTTGTTTTTATGTAATGACTACTACCACCAGAATAGTAGCCGGGACCAACGGCTTAACAATCCAGTGCCATCCGAAGCACGGAATTATCTTTCTTTTCCAGACAATCAGGTGATTCAGCCTGCAATGTCCTAATAAACCGGGGAAAAAACGCACAAAGTGACATCACTAGGTGTCCCCCGTGGGAATCGAACCCACGACCTCCGTGTCAAGAGCCCAATGCTCTTACATTGTACGAAGTGGACCTTTTAACGAACGGTTGACGTTTTGCGGAGTCGTCATTTTGTCACTAAGCGGAGAAGACCACGGAGGCGCGGCACGGATTGTTCTCAGAAATATCACAGCGATATCGTTACGTCAACGCTTACGCTCAAAAATTGCATGTGATGTTAACCTTTTACAGCTATAGAGCTTGTCTGTTACGGTAAAGGGCTTAAACATGCCTACACTATCCCTGTTAATTTGAGCTTTATTGTTAATTTTAGTCGACCTCTTAAGTCAAATTTACATATTACTACAGCAAAAAAGATTTTATCTTAGTAAGATTGGCAAAAGGTGACTTGTTAATCCTTAAAGTATGTAGTTTTCACTGGAAAAACATTATCAATAAAAAGAGAGAGGGAGGAGACCATGTTGGGATGCGGAAGGCGAAGGAATAGACATGTATTGCAGTTCCTGGAAGAGGCCTATGTTGGAAGAGACAAGGTGAGCCAACACACACTGCAGTCAAGCACATGCAAGGTTTTTTCATTTCATTTTATTATGTACTATCTCTTCATGTTATGGATCCTCTCCTTTACTGCAATGCCTGTCCACTCTTTCAGTGTTCACGAGCCACAATATTCGTGGCCTACCGATACTTCCTGTACTAAATTAGCTAATATTGTGACATCCACCGAAAAGAGAACCAGTAGAAATAGCATGAGTACTTTAGTTCCGAGATCTAGCGTTATGCGAAATTCAACCTTATCTCCAAAGTCTTGACTGAATTGTCTCAAAATTTTTTCGTCTCATATCTTTTATTGAACGAAATTTATGAACAGACATGGGGTCAGAACATATCAGTGGCTTTCCAGCTGCACCTACATGATACTTCTATTAACACGTTCGATGCTGTTCAAAATAACGACGCGACGCGTGTGTTCACACCGAGGAATGCGATACAATCTGGACTCACCATGAGAGTTGTACGCACCGCACAGTCATTGCGGACCTACGACGCGACGTAGGACTTCAGCAGAGTTGAGACACATTTACCGACGGTGACTGACGGCGGGCCCATACAAAAATGTAATTTAGTATGGGAAGCCATCCGCCTTCGGCGCGGCCACGACGGCGGACGGCTTCCCATACTAACAACCCTTAAGGTGAGGTTCCACGTTCTGTGCTGTTAACTGTATGTGACTGCAACTATGGAATTAAAAGAGAATAGCTTACTTTAGTTTCTTCCTTCTGTTCGATGGAGGAGATGATCCTCCAAGAGGCCCGACGGGCCCCTATGACGTTCTTGTATGCGACAGAGAGGAGGTTCCTCTCTTCCACTGTGAGTTCATTGTCCGACACGTTACGTGACGCCACATTCTTCATCGCCTCCACCATTTCTGTAAAATGTTTGTTTTATATCACATAATGTATGAGAATGGTTCGATGGACCCACTGAAGAGAGAAGCAGTAGAAATCAGACTATTTAATTCGATAACTAATGTGGCCAAAAAACTAATCACTTCAAACTAATCAACCTTTTTTTTATTTATAATTAATGAACTCTTGCTTGTGCGTTAGCACTGCATTTCCGCCAGTGTCAAGTAGTATGTGGGAGTATCTATCCCAATTTCAGGGATTGTTTTTGATCAAGAGCAAGAAGAGATTGAGGATTGCGGAGCCTCATGGCAGGCAAAAACCACGCGAGACAAGTGCTTGGGTCAGAACCTGCAACATGACTTTAAAATCATCCTTATCCTCATAATAAGTCTTTATGACTGAATATTCATAAAATTGTCATGGTGACTTATCAGTATTTTCTGAAGAAAATAAAGAAAAAGAATGTGATTTTGGGGGTAACTTTTATCAGTAGCATGTGGGCTGTATCTACATGTTCTCATATTAAGGCCAAGACAGATCAGATCTAGAGTGTGTGTGCCCATATCGATACAGTTCTTGATCATGTCGTCTGGTAAATCTATGGTATGTCTTGTTTGTTCATGACTACATTCGAGACATTCATGTAGTGTCTACAGTAGCCCATTTGCACAATGAGGTATAGTAGCAATTAAACAGTGTACACATTTTTGAAAAAATCTGTTTCTTGATTATATGTTAACATCACAACAGCTTTATTTCTATTTAGTTCCAAATATTATTGGTCTTCAATATGCTATGTTGTACTGTTTTCAAATTAAAGATCGAAAAAATTGGTTGCAGGTCCAAGTCCTGTTGATACAAAAATTTGTCAATGTTTAATTTGAACACCACTGAAAAACAATGTTCAAAGTTTGTTTTAGAACACCATGACTTTGGGATGCACATCTGCACTAGCTTTATTCACAGTTATGAGTTGTAAAAACTATATCTAGTCTAGAATTGAATGAAAAAAGTTCTTTATTAAGTGTTTGCCAGTTAATCCTAAAATTTGCAAGATATTGTACATTTTGATTTATCTTAACATTAGTGATGCAATGAATACGAATATTCGTATTCGCCGAATAGCAGCCAATCACCGAATATTCGTATTCAGAGAATATCAGGACGACATTCGTAATTAAATGTTTTCGCAAAACCCACTTATTTTTTGTCAGAAAGACATAAATTTTCCTACGCTGCCGCTGAATACATTTTTCCAGAAACAGTCATCTTTCAAATTATCTACTGTGTCTTCAGAAATAAATTTTTTCAAGGGTTTCGAGGGTCAAAAAGGGTTTTCATACCACCCATAAAAGTGTCTTTTAGCCGGTTTTTAAAATGGAACAAAACATTGGTCAGGACTTTAGGAATTTTAGCGCATGTCCGACACACTGTCGATTTTGATTGTTTAAATAATATTTCGAATGATTAACGTGTCTTTTCAACATTTTCAAATTATTTTTCGCTATTCGTATTCGCCAAATAATAAAATCATTATTCGTATTCGTATTCTTATTCGTAAAAGTGGTATTCGTTGCATCACTACTTAACATCTTTCAAAACTAGCTTTTCTCAGATTTGACGAAATTATTATTTTCTTGTTAAAAGTAGCAGCCTATGTCCTATTTAACACTAACTGCATGTTAACCTCATTGTCAAAAGTAATTGAAATAAGCTCAGCAGTTTATTTGTAAAGAGTCATCAGTCAGACAATATGATTCAAATTAAGAGTGTAGGACATACATATGAGTATATGCACTATATAGGTTTTATTTATGGTCTGTCTTTAGATCTAAGTAAAATTAATGGATAGGCCTTACGCGAACATTTCAGGCTGGGCCACACATAGTGCGGCTGCGGAATGGCTGTAACTATGGAAACTAATGGAAATAGTTGTAAACTATGGAATTATATGCGAGGTGTCACACTTTGGCTACCGTTCTGCATCTAGTGTGACACCTCACATATAATTCCATAGTTTATAACTACTGCTGGCCCGCAGCCGCACTCGGTGTGGCCCAGCCTTTCAAACCAGAAAAATAAAGCAGAACAAATGAATGGTATACTTCAAATTTGTACCAAAATGACAGACAATTGTGCTAGTTTGTATGGACCAATTGCACTAGTTGTGTGCTTCAACTTAACGCGTTGAAGGCCTATCCATTAATTTTACTTTGATCTAAGGTTTTATCATGCTATCGGTCTGAGGACCATGAGCAGTTCTTTTGTATGTATGGCTTGCAGGCAAGCCTTGCTACTATCAGGCTACCTTCATTTGGTCACTACTGGTCATAAGTTATCCCAAATGTGTCATCATTTTAGACATCTTATGCTGGGAGGTTCACTTACAGGCAAATACTATTCTCTGTAGGTCTTGGTAACTATGTAGTTATGTATTAATAGTGTGAATCACATTTATTGTTTCTGTCTACCCCCCGTGTTAAGAAAAGAGTAAAATAATACATTACATTACATTATTAATAGCATAGCATATTCTCACAACTATATTCCCAGAGTGTAGTCAAGAGATATTCTGAAAATTCAGAACATCCATGGTTCACTAAACTCATTTCAAATACCAACGAAATCATAAGGTTATTTTGAATTACAGAAACAGAGATTTGAAACACTTCCTCTCAGCTTTAGTATCATCCAAGATATGTTGGATAGTATATCTTTCTGATAAATAAATTATATTTGCAAATCTTGCCATTGCCCAGAAAGCTCTATAAGAATTGGAAATATTCGTCCTTATTTGAAATGAAGTATTAAAAATCTTTATAATACTTTGCAAACAGGTGTGACTTCAGATTTTAATTAAAGTTTGAAATTTGCATGAATTATGTTTCAAATGTGGCTTGAATACAAAATGATGAAATTATTTGAATAAAAAGCAGACAGTATGTGCTGTGAACGGGCTGGTCCTTTTTAATTTGTTAACTGTCAGTTGCTGCTACTGCTTCAATGGTTAATGAGGTCACAAAGTTCATCCACCTATGGATTTCCCAAAGGTACACATCTGGGCTGGGTCTTACTTATGTTAACAATTTTGAAACATAACTTAGTTACTTAATTCAAGTGGATTTATTCCTGATGATGACAAGTTAAAAATTATTAAATATTTAATTCCAATGTTGCAGTTGCTTGTTTTATGATTTAGATCTATAGATCATAGATCCACATGTGATGACCGGTACTGCAAAGATTACCATTCAACTGTTGTATCTATCAAATATTGATTTTATCCAAATCATCTTACATCACATGGTGACTAAACATTTTTTTTATCAAAAAAATCCTGGAATATGAAATATGCAAGGTCATTGAACCTGAAAAGTGAATTATTGATTCATTTTCCTGCTTACTTCTAAAGACGATTTTCAATAAAATATCGCGAGATGATATCTCGACTTTATCAGTTAAAAGAAAGTAGGTGGGGACTAAGTACTTATGAATAAAAGATTGTAGAGATAACCTCTGCGAGTGCATTATCCGAGATGAATGCAAAACCGCGACATTCACAGATAGGTTCCAGTGGTGTTAAAACTCGAACAATAGGTGAAAACGAAAGGCGTCACGGACTAAATCTATGCTTCATAGGCAACCTAGAACTTGTTCTAGCCCAGAACATTCCGCAGACGAGCGCTAATCAACTGATTTATCCAAGGTACGACATGCTTGAACGATCCCAATGACATCGATTTTACAGGGATGGAAAAAGAGAAGTCAATTTTTCCTCTCGAAAATTACCATAATAATTGCATGTGTCATACACGTAATTGTACATTTACAGCAGCAATTAGTTCCTTTACTGGGTTAGGAAGGGTTTAGAAGAAGTTTTAGAGGTATTCGGCAATTTTGTCAGTGTGAAAAAGGTAAAGGGCATCCCACCGGCGGATGACGCATCGATCGCAGACCAAGCCTAACGAATGCCATTGATTCGTTAGTTTCCACAGTAAAATGTTTCGAAATGACTGTATTGAACCGATTTTCCTCACTGACAGGGTTCAACAAAGGGCCTATGGGGAGTCTTGGCCAAGGATTTTTCATGACTATCACCAAATCGTCTTTCAACTGTCGGCGAAAATACGAAGGAATTTTCACCCTAATACCAGGAGATATAACAAAAATATGTACTCACCATCGTAGCGCTCAGCCTGCTCGGCTAACTTAGCTTTATACACATTATCTTCCCTTTCGGACATTGTGGATGACAAATGATTTTTCACTAACTAAAAACCGAATCGCCAGGTCACTAATTCACCAAGATGGCCGCGCCCGCCAACCGAATCCGAATTCGATCTTCAACTAAACTCCGCCCATGACGTCATAGAAGTGGTAACTTCCGCTGTGAAAATGTTGCCAGTGCGCCAAGACTATTCCTACCACGATTTACATCCGTTTAAAGATCCGGAGAAGGTGGCGCGTAGCGTAGATAGAAGAAAACAAGTCACGGCTTAATGCTACAAAGAAAACAAAACATAGCTTCACTTTTTGTCTTCCGCCATCTTGTTTTGAGAAAAATGTTTATGGGGCGACGCCATTTAGTATTATGTTTTTGTGTAATGTTTGCTAAAAAACAAGCGCAAGAGACACGACTTAGGACTAGCTTAAGGGGCCCATTCACTGCAGCATGACGTTTTCACGTGTAGGACTGCAGACGCAGTATCATACATTTTACTCAAGAGGCCAGGAGGGCTATCACGCTAATTTAAAACATCCAAGGACTGCGAGCGAACCACAACTTTTAACGCATTCGGAATTGCTCCGAATTTGACAGCCTTTAGGCCGAGATTCAGAGACGATTTGTAAGTCATAGTTCGGACTCCCGTATGACAAAATCCATACATTTTCGCCAGGTTTAGCTCGAGCTAAGACCAAAAAAATCGTTTCTGAATGTCGGCCTTAGAGCCGTTTTAATTTTAACATATAGGTCAGACGTTAAAGGCTGTCAGTCCCATAAGTAAATAAGTAAAGTTTAACGCGATACGGGATTAAAAACAGTTGAATAGTAATTGGATTGTAATATGATTAGAACTGAAATTGGATTAGGATTGAACTTGGATGTTTTAAATTAGCGCGATCGCCCTCCAGGACTGCAACAACATTCACGATCCGTTATTAGCGTCGGACTGCAAGATAGACTGAAGTTAATGGCTAACTAAAGTCCGGCCGCTGAAAGATTGCGTTTGACAGTTACCATAAAATTGTAAAAAACTGAATGAAAATATTGTTTACCTGTGCTCACTCTAGTACACAGGGCACTAGCTGCCCTTTCAAGTTCAAAAAGCTACTAAATAATGATCGGCATTTAGAGTTTTCATTCAGTTTTTTACAATTTTATGGTAACTGTCAAACGCAATCTTTCAGCGGCTGGACTTTAACTAGCTTAGCCTTTGATTCTCGGCCTGAATTTCGACTTCATTGCTTAGCATAAGCTGCTGCAGGTGACGTTTCGTTCGTATTTTTAACTGACTTAAAAAGGTGAAGGTTCTATGTTCATCTGCATGTATTTTTTAATGTAGGTTCACCGATATTTTCCTCAATAGTTGACCAATTTAGTTTTTTTTATATCTATATACAAGAAGATGAAATGTCTACATAAGTGGAAATTGCATAACAAACATTTTTTTTAAGCCAAAGTAATTTCATCTTTAGAATGACAACTCCATATAAAGAGCAAATGAGACAACTCCATTTAAAGGGAAAACTCAGTGACGTCATCCAAGGACATAGATTCTGGCTTCAAAAAATCCCCACTTATGTATGCATTTAATCTACTTGAGGGTACGTTAGCATTTATAAGAACATTTATTTGCTTTATTGGTGTCAACCCGGTACGACACTCCAAACACCACGCTTGATTGACCTTTCGCGACCGCTGAGTTTGACCGCTAGTAGTTTTTATTACTCTATGACTAGGGGCAGATTTATGGAAAATTTTGCGAAATCTTATTTTATTTATATTTCTACTATGAAAAACAATTTTTTACTTCATGCAAGTCCATACAAAAAAAGAAAAAAGTGACATTTGAGTACGCTTGCCATATTAAAAATAAGAATAAGTTCGTTGAAAATAAGTCATTAGTGGTTATTAGTGACTTAATAAAAAAGGAAATAATGAAAAATAAAAAAATGTTTTTGCCGCTGTTATTTCGTTCAATCGATCTACCGTTGAGGCTTTCACGAATATCTGTTTTCCTTTTTACAATCGATCGTTTATACGTTTTTACCGGTTCTGTTACAGCTCTAAAACGTCAAAACGCACGCTCGCTTGGCGGCCATCTTTATGTCTGAAAATCGCTGTTTCGGTATTTTCAGACAACTTTATTTTAGCGGAATTTCCCATATTTTCCAGCTTTGTTGGTGGAATTGATACTTCAAATATAAGGATTTAATAAATTACAGCGATTGTTGTCAAAATTTTAGCCATATTGCATTGTGTATGCCAATATACCGATAATATTTTATTCTGATTAGGACAACTTTTATACTGTGTTTTTCTTCGTTATTTCTCAGTAAAAACAATAGTTGGTGAAATTTTTAGCATTAACAATGTCTAACGTTAGCTATGATCTCGACACTTCTGGCGGGCTGATGCCGGTTAGTTGGTTTTTTCGTAATTTATTAGCAGCATAATATTTTATGGCGCCATTTTAGCTTACCGCCTCAGTACATTTTCTTATGACCAGGTTTTGGAGTTACAAGAATTTATAAGTTCCCAAAGAAGCCATCAGAGTGTATTTGAAACAAAATTTTTAAATAGTTTTTCATGATAATTAATACCTATCCTAAATCCTTTTGTATTTATATTATTGGATGTAAACTACACGCCTTGTCATACACCTTCCTGTCTTCGTCTATGATCAAACAATTCTACAATTACAAAACTTAGGACGTTGCAAGTTTGGCCCCGAGTTGTTGTCATTCACGCGGTTCGCGTTTGAGCTTGCCATGAGGCACTGCCATCTCTTTTCTGAAATGTGTTTTTGCTTGGATATAGATTGGTATAGATACTCCCACAAATTAGTTGATATTGGCAGAAATTCAGTGCTAGACACAAACACAATCCCATTAAAGTTTTATAAATAACTTGAGTTAACCCGCGACTTTGTATGAAGGTGTTACAAAAGTAAAAATTAACATTAAAACTTTTAAGGGATTGTTTAGATATCAAACCAACTTTGAAATCAAGAAAAAATAAATCTGCTGTCCCATACATTTACCTCGAGTAGATTTGTAGTTTAGTATGGAACATCAGATTTGTTTTTTGCGATATTGATGTTGGTCCCATAGTGAAAGTTGTTCAGTTTGATGATCTAAACCACCCCCTTAAATGTTTATTTGTATTTTTGTAAAACCTTGTATACCAGATTTTTTGTAACAAAAAAGTTTCATCAAAATCGGTTCAGTAGTTCGCACAAACAAACACACAAACAGACAAACAAGAATTCTAAAATAGGTTGATTTAGAGTCAGGGACAACTAAAAACCAGATCCTAATCTTTTTTTCCTAAATATCTTCAATGTACAGACACACTTCTGTTACACTTTTATAATAGTTAAGAAGTGGTGTCGGCTAAGAATAGCATCATCCCAGTTCCTCCTGTGGGTGTCGTAAAAGGCGACTAAGGGATCTACCAGAGGATGGGCAGCAGCATCCTCTGAGTATACATATTTAGTTAAGGCTTTTCATATCCTTATGAATAGTTGTCAACCATGTGGTTACAGGTCTACCTACTCCTCTTTTGTGTTTCAATGGATAGGCATCTTTGTTAAAAAAGGAATATTTCTCTTTTAGCTAATACGAGCATTGATAAAGCCTCCTGATGAGGAACCCAACGTCCAGAAGACCCGGAAACCTCAGCATCCGTACTACAAGCGGCCTGGCAAAGGTCACAACCATGACTCGTGTGACGCCTGCGGTGAAGGCGGAGATCTGATATGCTGCGACAGATGCCCTGCCAGCTTTCATCTTG
The DNA here is from genome assembly GCA_963924505.1 of Agonopterix alstromeriana. Classification (NCBI taxonomy): domain Eukaryota; kingdom Metazoa; phylum Arthropoda; class Insecta; order Lepidoptera; family Depressariidae; genus Agonopterix; species Agonopterix alstromeriana. The sequence goes on along the minus strand of OZ004681.1, from coordinate 3,816,619 downwards.
GCTGCTAGTGAGTAGTTTACCAAATTGGTGAACACCCAAAGTATTAAAAAAAAATTTGTTGCGGAAAACAAAGATCAAAGAGATGGAGGTGTATTGAGGTCTTTTGACTAAAGATTTTTTTAGAATATAATCTAATTGAACACATTGTCAGAATTTGGTACTTTGAAGAATTGAACTTTGTACCAACTAATGGCCAACTTGTCTAAAACCAAAACCTAGGAATTTTAACATTTACTAAAGAATAAATCAAAATTTGTATATTACCAGTTTCTACATTAACTTTTAAGTTAAGAAGGAACAAAAAACCAGATAAAAGATACTTTTATCAGCAAGTAGAGTTTCTTATTTCTAAACCCAATTTTGCTACGAATCTAAAAATAACACTTGTAAAAAAAGTAAAAACGTTTAGGGTGTCAAACTAGTGAAAGCATAGTGTAATAAAAACGGTGGTGTGTGGGAGCTGTGCATGCCTGCACTCGTACACATACATAAATACATAAACTCACGCCTTTTTCCCAGAGGGGTAGGTAGAAACTATAGATCTACACTTTGGGCGGTTCTGACACACCTCTCTTGCTTCCTCTAAATCCATACATCTTTTCATACATTCCCTTCGATTTCGGCTACTTTTAACCTGGCATTAGCAAATTCAATTAGGGTACGCAATCGTACGTCCGTCCCCCGCACTCTGTGTGAGCATAGATACTAAGCTTCACCACTATTAAATTTGATTACACTTTGGTGAAAGATACTATATTGTTGTTATTAATCTTTAATAATCTCTATTGCATCATGTCCTTATAAAAATAATTTGCACTCATGTCAAACCTATCTATGCTCCATTTCAAATAGCAAAGAAATTTTAAGGCTATTACAGAAACAGAGATTTGAAACACTTTCTCTTACTTATTCTTAGAACAGCTTTAGTAACGTCCTAGATATGTCGGATAGTATATCTTTCTGATAAATAAATTATATTTGCAAATCAGAATTGGCCAGAAAGCTAAATAGGAATCGAAAAATCTTTTTGTCCTTATTTGAATTGTACTTAGGCTAGCCTGACACTGTCTGATTAGATACTTCTAATTCAACTCGCTAGTTTTACTTCAACTAGTACAAATATTGCAGTGATCCGCCGCTCGACGAGAATGACATCCCTGCAGGGCTGTGGCTCTGCAAGGAGTGCCGGGGTTCTGACGCCGAGAAACCTGCCAGCTCGCGCAGCAGCCGAGCTCAGTCCCCGGCCGATAGCAAGTCCGATGTCGAGAAGAAGACCAGGCAAGTGTCATGGATTCAATTGCTTAACAACAATTTGTTTATCCTGTATTCATTGTGATTCTATCGTGTGTTGATTGGGTTCAAATAGCACCAACCCAGATATATTTATCTGTGGAAAGACCATAGAGCTTCGGTGTTGCATTGCAGAGAGTTATGGAAACTTAATTTGGTTCAGATTTGAATCCACACAGATGGCATGCCATGTACCAATGAGTTATTTATCATTACACTATTTCATTGGTTCACAAATTTTGATGACTCTACTGAAACTAGCTTTTCGATCTCTACTGTTATCAGATTTACCGAAATTTAATGCTTGCAGTGGCTAATCCCCGCCCTAAGTAACATCCGTAGCTACGCCAATAAATGACATAAAACCTGATCCGCAGGTCACTCAGAAACAAGAAGAGTAAAGACGATGCAATGGAGGAAGAGGAAGAACAGAAGGAGCCGGAGAAGGAGCTGACCCCGATGGAGGTGCTGGTGAAGGCGGCCCGGATCATGAACCCGAGACAGTTCGAGCTGCCCAGGGAGATGCGCGTGCCCTGCCTGTTCCCCGGCACTGATAAAGGTTACATTTAGATACACATACAGGTGACACAAAACTCCATGTTCAACCGGAAATAGGAGTTAGTTCAGTTTATAACTTTACAGGGAAAAATAAAAAATATCCAAGTTTGATTTCGAGATTTTGGATTTTTTTTATTCTTTGTGAAAATCTTCACCTGGGCCCAACTTTTAGATGTAATGACTACGTATATGCATATTTATTCACGGTGATGCTCCTTATGTTATCTTGAATAACCTGACTATCAGTCCTTACTTTGAAAAAAAAAACACGTCAAAGTCTGCAGCACGACTAGGCCACATAGCAAAAATCTACTCATGTCAATCCCCCACAATTCTACACTAATATTATAAAAGGGTAATGTTTGTGCTAGGGGGTAATCTCTGGAACTACTGAAACGATTCTAGAAATTATTTTAATAATCTAAAACATTTAGTTGCCATTTAAAGTCCGAAAGTACCACTATCATCACGTTTTTCTAAGTTTTGTCAGGTTATACATCTAAAACAAAACTTGTTGTACCCACAGAGGGCAGTAAGAACGGCAACGCGTCGCTGGTGACGGTGGACTCGTCCGGCTGCGTCCCGCTCCCCGCCAGGACCTGCTACGTGTGTCGAGGAACCTGCAAGATGGCTCCCTTACTGCAGTGCGACTACTGCCCCTTGCTGTTCCATCAGGTACCATCTTTGATTAAATAGCGGAAGATAGGTGACCGACCTGTAGCGCCTAATTTACTTAGTCGCAATACGAGCGGCATTGCGTGATTGAGTTCCTTTTTTTATTTTAGGCGGAATTAAGGTACCACAATGCCTTCGTGTGTTTACGTAATGCTTCGTGTACATATTACTTGTAAAAATCATTGAAAAAGAAAAAAAAACAAAGCACACAGCTTTACTTTTCACTCGTAAGTACATGAAAAGCAGATCCATAGTTCGAGTACGTAATGCACGTCACCTATCTTCCTCTATTTTAATTTAATCAAAAGGTACCATCAGTCGAAAGGACCTGCTCGTCAACCTACTGCATGTCACAGGCTTACTCTCAAGGTGAATTGGCGATAGTTCACCACGCGCGCCCAATGCGGATTGGTAGACTTTACATACGCATCAGAATTTCGTCTTCAGCGTATGCAGGTTTCCTCACGATGTTTTTCTTTACCATTTGAGAGCAGTTGGTATTACGTACATAAGTTAGAAAAACTCATTGGTACATCGCATATCGTCTGTGCGAATTTGATCCCGGTCCGTCGTGCTTGAGTGCCCATACCTCTACAAAGTACCACCAACGTAGTTGCCGCACAAAATATGCAATTAGGTTCGGTTTATAGCATTTTTAGGGTAGCATTAGCATAATCATATGCTCACGAATATATTCCCCGAGGGGATCGTAAGAGATATTCTGAAACCTCAGAACATCCACGTTTCACCAGTAGTACCGAAACTCTGGAAAGAAGAAGAACTCTCTCTAAGCTAGAATTATATGTTGAATTATGTCTTAAGTCTTTCGCTAATAGAAACTATGCAACAAATTTACTAGGGCTATTTATGCAAGCTTTGAACTGAATCCAAGCATTGCAAGCTTTAATAAATAGTAAATATTGCAGGACTGCCTCGACCCGCCGCTGACAGCGCTGCCGACCGGCCGCTGGATGTGCCCCAACCACGTGGAGCAGTACATCGTAAGTACATCGTTTAAGTGTAGGGCCGAACGGTCGGTTGAATACGCGTGCTATGGATTTGACAGTAGCGATCGAAACATTTTGACGATCGCTAATGTCAAATCCATACATTCTGTCATTTTCCACTAGCGTCAACGCCAATAGAATGTCACTTTGTCTAGGCCTAAGAGGAAGGATCTCCATAGAGTCCGCATAAATTTACGATTGTAGTTGGTCTCTTTTATCTTATGACGTACCTTTAATAGTAGAAGGAGATGGAACTATAGATATTTGTTTATGTGGCTGTCCACTTTTTTTTGAGCTAGTGTGTGTGAAAAGTGACCGTAAACATAAGGCCATATGTCACTTGGTGCCTTTTGTCCATACTACTTGACACCACACACTCAAACCTAAACGTCAAAAAAAGTGGACACTTTACAATTGGTATGGCTCACTCTAGTCTTAAAGAGAGATCCTTCCTCTTAGGTCCTAGGCCCACTGATCAGAGATCACAGCGAGCGTAGCCCTGATTTTCAGCTGTACCCTGTTCTCACTTGCAATATTTCTATCACTGTTAACTAAGAAAACACTGCTAGAACTTCTATGCCAGAAATACATTTTGGTAAAAATCACAATAGTCTCAGCCTAAATGCTGAGGCTAGTGTTTTCCTAGCAAGGTTGGCTGAATTGAACCAGGGCAACCAATATGGCTTGCAATGGCGGGTCTTGTACCAAATCTTAATGCTCAGCGACTGTTCCCCGAAATGGTATTCCCACTTTTTAACCCCCGACGTAAAAAGAGGAGTGTTATAAGTTTGACACCAATGTCTGTGTGTCTGTCTGTAGAATCGTAGCTCCCAAACGGGTGGACCGATTTCGATACGGTTTTTTAAATAGAAAGCAAATATTTGCTAGAGTGTCCCTTAGCTTTGTTTCATGAAAATCGGTTCAGTAGTTTTCATGTAACTTTAAAAATTATGAAATTCAAATTTAAAAAACCCCCAACGCCAAACACGAACATTTAAAAAGTTTAAAATTATTCGGTCACCTTTTATTTTTGATGTAAGCAAATGTATGTTCTTTATCAGCGGTATCAGTCCACTGGAATAAGCTTGGAATCATGCACAGCGGAGGTTTCCGTTGCAGTTGACTTTGCCAAAGAATCTACTATCTCATTCCCATGGATATCAAATTGTGATGCTATCCACTGATAAATATCTTAGTTTAGCCAATCCGTACCTAATCAGTTAGTTATCACTCAGGACTGGAAGCTGGTGAACTCGATATCGGCGACGCAGCGCGTGGCTCTGTGGGAACAGTTCTCGGGCCCGGTGGACCAGCACGCCGTCAAGATAGACTTCATACGCAGAGCCAGGCGAGCCCGGCCTGCCTTCCGGTGAGTACGCTGCTAGCTGGCTTACAATATTCCAGTGTATAGAGTACCTTGAATGTACTTTATGACGAACATCTTGTAATGGACAGTGGGTACAATACATGCCTCGAAATTGAAGCATGCAGGTTTTCTCACGATGTTTTCCTTCATCGAAAAGCCAGTGGTATTACAAATCGTCTTAGACGATTTATGTACCCCTCGCCTTAGCATTTCCCCTCTGCCAACGTACAAGATCAAACAATCTTATGAATTTACATACAATTTTATACCTTATCACTAAACGCGACAGCCTATAATTGCGGAACGATAATTTCGAACTTATCACGTTTGGGATTCACACGACATTGTTTTTCATGATTTTTAACATTCAAAATTAGAATATAAACTAATGGAATAAAATTCAAAGTTGCGTATCTCGTGCTACCTCGCCCCCCGCAAAAAGTGGCAGAAAAGTTTGTTAGTAGAATTACACGCGTAACTTGTCCTCATATAAATAGTCTAAGCAAACTGTACATAAATTTCGAAAAACTCATCGGTACGAGTCTCCTTGGACGGGGATCGAACCAATCGTTTCCTGCACGGTAGGCAAGGTTACTCGCCACTGAACGGTCACTGTTACAGCCTTTTGTCGTGAAGCTCTCAGCTCTCAGTATATTTAGTCAAGTTGATGTGTGTCGGACGGAGATCAGTAGGCAGACCACCAGCACTTTGGTCTGATGACAATGTGAGGGTGACGGGTTTGCATTGGATCAGATTAGCACAGGACCATAGCAGTGGGTTGATGTGGGCTGATTTGATTGATTGAATGATGTGTGGCGTCGTGTCCTCGCAGGGTGAAGGTGCCGGCGGGAGTGCGCGGCCGCGTGGTGGTGCCGGACATGGTGCGGCATCACTACTGCAGCCCGGCGCCGCTGCTGCCCTCGCGCCGCGAGTACGTGCGCTGCAGGAACTACTGTGCGTACCGCCTGCTTCAAATACCCGTACTTTTAGGAACCGATAACATTGGCCCTGGCGTGATTCCGGTACCAGACGACCGGCGCTAGAAAATTCAATTCTTTTATCCTGAAATTTGTCCAAAAAGTATTCGACAGTGTAAATGTATTCCACGCTGTTAATATTTAATATTTAGGGCCTGTTTCACCACTTCTGAGTAAGTTCTTGACAGCCTATCTGACATCTCGTTTGAGCTATCAGATAAGCTTAAAGAACCTATACAAAAGTAGTGAAACAAGCCCTTAAAAAAGTAATTTTCTTCCAGTGCTAAAGAACCAGCAAGCGGAACCGGAAGACGAAGATGCGCCCAAACATACAATATGTATGAACCTGTCGTGCGGACAGTACCGCGGCTCCACGTGCGAACACGCGACCACGCTGCACGGCGCCACCGAGCGCGACGCTGATGATGATCTGCGCGCCATCACCATCACCGACTCTAAGGTATCATCAACAGCCTCTCTTGAGTCCCCACCGCCGGGTAATAGACCGACTACCTTCGTGGCACAGAAAAGATATAAGTATACAGTGGGTATTACTTACAGCCCCTCACTACCTTCAAATACCCCACCACACCCCACACTTCCAGGGTAACTTTAGGGTAGCCGAGGTAAAAGCACATACTGCCAGCGCGAGCGTGATAGATTATACATATCATTAGCATTAAGAGTCTACCCATCAAACTGAACAACTTTTACAATGGGAGCAAACCGATCGGTGCAACAAAAAAATCAGCTGTTCCATACTAAACTGCAGTGTGTACTCGACGCAAATGTATGCAACAGCAAATTTTTTTCCTCTGATCGCTTTGCTCCCATAGCAAAAGTTGTTCAGTTTGATGAGTAGACTCTTAGTTTAAAAGTATGCTAAATGATATCAATTTCACCCTGTAGGGGGTTTTAAATGAAGTGTGTCTGTACATTGAAGATATTTACAAAAAAAAGATGACGATATGGGGTTTAGGTGTCCCTGACTCCAAATCAACCTTTTTTAGAATTTTTGTCCGATTGTCTGTTTGTGTGTTTGTTTGTGCGAGCATCACGCGAAAACTACTGAACCTATTTTTATGAAACATTTTTTCTTTGATAGCTTATGATCTGACTTAAAGTCTGGTAATTTGTGCGGACCAAGTCGCGGGTTAACTCTAGTAACTTATAACACAACAAATACATATTGATTACAGATGGAAAGATCAACAGACTCAAGCGACCTCTCCGACTCGGACTTCGAATACCTAACGGCATCAGTGAAACGTCGCAAAGTGCAGCCGGAGAAGAGCAGCGCGAAGGATAACGTGCGGCTGGAACTGCTCTCCGACACCGATGCCGCCTCGCTGCTGCGGGCAGTCGACGAGCAGCTCGACAAGCTGGACGAGCGGCTCGTCAAGCTGCTCGCCTGGCAGCGGCTGCAACAGGTGAGATTCAACAGCTTGGAATTGTCCACTGCTCTACATAGACTCTAAGAAGGTGCAGCTCTATAATATATCCCTGGCCTTCCGTATCCAGTAGCTTCCCTCTGGTCGTCACCTACAGAGTACATGCACACCCCAGACACTGCCTACAAAGGACAGAATATGACAAGATGACGTCTCATGAGAAACGGAGCCTAGGGCTGCAAGAACTGTTTCATATTCGTTGTTACGTCTTGTGCAATTTATGACGGGTCGATGGATTTCGACAGCATTAAACTGAAATATTAGTATAACCCTCTTGCGTTTTAGCGTCGGTGGCGCGTTACAGAGAGCTATGGAAACTCAATCTTGAGGTCCAGGTTCGAATCCGCACGGATAACATGCTATGTACCAATGAGTTTTTCTAACTTATGTACGTAATACCGGCTGCTCTCAAACGGTGAAGGAAAACATCGTGAGGAAACCTGCATACGCTGAAGATGCAATTCCGATGCGTATGTGAAGTCTACCAATCCGGGACTGATATAGGCTGTGATTATGATGATGATTAGTACACCCACCTAATGTTATTTTCACTAAATACTTAGACAGTAAAAGGGAAATTTTTTCCTTTATTATTGTCAAAATCCCTCCTAATCCAAAAAAGGGATTTAGTGACGCGTCTTGATAGATGCCTCTGTATTATCCGCAGTGGACGACCAGATGGTGACAAGCTATGATAAATAACGTATTCGTTGGTGCAGGTGGTTGTGGGCGAGCAGGCCTACGGGTCAGGTCGGGGCTGCCCGCTGTCGCCGCGCGCGGAGGAGGTGGTGCGGCGCAGTATCGACCGCGCGAGGCTCGCGCGCTTCGGCTTCAAGCACGTCGCGCTCCCCTCCGAGCTGCTCTCCCGCACCGAGCGAGAGCGCATCTCTAGGTAACAAATACTACAATCCATACATTACTATTCAAATCCAACTCTGTTGGGCAGCGTCAGGGAAGCTATTATACTTCATTCCAAATAAGGACGACCAGATTTTCCGATTCCTATTTAGCTTTCTGGCCAATTCCGATTACCAAATGTAATTAATTTATTGGATATATATATTATCCAACATATCTTGGACGTTACTAAAGCTATTCTAAGAATAAGTGAGAGGAAGTGTTTCAAATCTCTGTTTCTGTAATGCAAAATAGCCTTAAAATTTCGTTGCTATTTTGAATGGAGTATAGGCCTCCGTCACTCGGCCGTAGATACCTACACTTTGGCGCATCGTAAGTGATACGCTCGCTTGATTTATGCCAATCGCGCCAGACGGCAACGTCTCGTACGTCACGCACTGTACGATGTTATAACAATGCTGTGGAAAGTTTGACTAGGTACATTTTTGCGCGCACCGTATGGCAGAGGTTAATTAAAGCAAGAGAATTTATTTTTTTCTAAGGAAGTGATGTATCTGTTACGAAGTAACTAGTAATCTGTGACGATACGTACATTACTTCTCGAATCAAACTCGGCTGGCCAACGTCAGGGATGCTAACCTTCTCAGGATGCAAATCTTTGACCAACCGAGCCTGATTTCAGGATGACACTGCAGCACTAGAATATAAACTAATATCTTTGATAAGCTTTATGTTAAGATTGACAGTCGAAGCTACGAACGCGTCGAAAAAAATATCACCCAACTCTACGGTGATAAATCGTGTTTAGTGTAAGTTGTAAGACGCCTCATACACACAAACCTAAGAAAGTTGGCTACTTTTGTTTAATACGGTAGAAGCGTGAGGCTCAATCTAAACATACAGGGTCCTTCTTTATATGCTGACACTTTTTACCCGACTGCGACAGAAGGAGGGTTATGTTTTTCGAGCGTATGTATGTATGTATGTATCTATGTATGTATGTATGTATGTATGTATGTTTGTATGTCTATTTCTTTGGCATGGCCTACAGCCTAAACGGCTTGATGGATTTTAACGTATGGGGTGTCATTGGATTCGTAAAAATCGTGAGAGTGACATAGGGTATATTATTTCAAGATGGCGTCTACAAATTAAAAAAGAGAGGGTGAATAAACAATTTTTTTTTGTTAAAAATTACAATATCGGTATCAAATGAAAGCTAGTGATCAGACAATTCCAAATATATAAATATTATAGTACTTTTATGTTACCGTTTCGACACAAGACTAAAAAGTATGAAATAAACTAAATTATTAAGATAAACAAAAAACCCGACTGCATAAAAAACCTATTAACTGAAAAGAGAAAAACAAGCTCTAAAATCACTAATCAGCTATAACACCTGTATTTAAGGGCCTATGTCGAAAAATAATTGAAGCGAAATGGGCGTGTGATAGCTTATATTACTGCCTGATGCGAGAGAAAGAGATGGGGCGGCGCGCGCGCCTGAAACGACGCAAGCATAAAACAAACTTTATTTAATTGTAATTGTACTATTTATGTAAGTTCAATTTTGCTCTAATCAAAATTTATAAAAAATCTATCTCTTTTTTTTAAATCAAGCCTCTTGTTTCTAATATTCACCGTTTAGCACTTCCAAGCGATTATCGATAAAGACGGAGGCTACTTTGGCTTCTTTTTCTATCGAGAAAATGTGTCTTAATCGTGTTTTGGCTCTAATCAAAACTTCAATTATATGTTCAATTTACACATATCCGCAAATCATACTCCTACTGTTAGTACTTCATGAGATATGATGCTTTGAAGAATCCTATTTTTTTCACATAGCCTCTTAAGCTAATATAATTTGAATGTTATTAGGTAGGTATTGCAGGCGGGGTCAAAAATAACCAACCAAAAATCTCCTTTGTCCCCGTTTGCGATACCGACCTAATAACATTCAAATTATATTAGCTTAAATACAGGTGTTATAGCTGATTAGTGATTTTAGAGCTTGTTTTTCTCTTTTCAGTTAATAGGTTTTTTATGCAGTCGGGTTTTTTTTTAAGGTGATGATTAGACCGTCAAACAGAACAACTTTCTCTATGGCACCAACATCGAAATTCCGAAAAAAAATTTTGCTGTCCCATACAAAACTGCAAACCTACTCGAGCCGAATGTATGGGACAGCAGATTTTTTTTCGCGATTTCGATGTTGGAGCCATAGAGTTGTTCAGTTTGTTTTGTTTAATCTCCTTAAAAAAGTGTCAGCATATTAAGGACCCTATATACTTTATCTGAGACTAATATCGTATCTCCCCCCCACACGCAGGGCGGTGTGGGGCTCGCGGCGGCGGCACTCCCCCCCCAGCTCGCCGCGCTCGCCCGGACACTCGCTGAGCGACGTGGCCGTGCGCGCCACCCTCTGCGCCGTGCAGAGACCCGCAGAGTTAGTGCCCTACAACTACACTATTACTAACTGCTATAGGGTATTTGACAGGTTTTTAAAATCACTGATATCTAAGGACTCTATAGAAAATGTATATTTTACGTTCCATTACATATGGTGCAAGAAAAAACTAAAACAAAAATTTGTATTTAAATATCCCGCGAAAACGCTTTTCCTGGCATTATACTTGGCTACAAGCAGGTGACGTCACGATGACAAACTTTGTACGACACTAACACTCAACACGCAACTGTTTACAAGCAGTTGACGTCATCCACCATTCGGCAAATCACAGTCGTTTACGATCACGTGACTAAAGTAGACAAAAAAAATGTTCTTTGTCGATTTTCTCAAAATATCCAGTATTTTTCTTAACTGACTAAATAGTTGGTTTCCAAAATTCATAGTCAATACGGATGCCATCAATAGATCCTTTATTTTACATGCTGTCAAATACCCTATTGTTATTGGCTATGTGCACGACACTATCGTCCCTAGCAGTGTCGGACCGCTGTGAATTATTTCATTTTTTAATTTTTCTGTGCGATGAATCTGTTTTGTACCTATTCTGTATTTTTGTGTGGCAATAAGTTCATTTTTATATTTTATTTATTTATTAAAGTAACATGTTAGTTAAAAATTTGTTATTTTATAATAAAATATTGAAAAAGTAAAGAAATTAGCAACATTATCGAAATTAAAAATTTTATAATACCTATTAGAATCCACGATATTTGCAGTGCCAATTTCCGTACAAATTTTTATCCCGGTTTTCACACCTTTGGAGATACAATTTCAAAAAACCCTTTTTAGTAAGCACCTAGATGACAATAGAAACTTCAATGCCAAATTTTAAGTTTGTAGTCTTTACAGTTTTGAAGATTTCGTGTTGAGTTAGTGTGTGGATTTGCATAGATTCAAGCATATTTTACATAGCTTGTCCAACAAACGTTCACATTTCTGCCACCCCGGACGCTGCGGTCGATTTGTCAGTTCCTATCACCACTTCGCACATAGCCATTATATACTAATGCAAGATACTAAGGGCTTATTTCACCACTTAGTGAAGTTAATTAGTGTTAATTTTAGAAATCATAACATATTTCGAAATCGGTGACATTTTTGACATACAATTTGACTGAGTGGCGGAAATCTCGAGGAAGCAAAAGCAGCATTGATGGAATGATATCACCTTGATTTTGACGGGACACTAATTGATCTCAGAAATATGACGGCGATTTCGCGGCGTTATCATTCTGCCAACGCCGACCCTCAAAAATAGCTTGTGTGATATTAATTACTCTTAGTGAATTACAGGATGTGGTTTTGGTCAGAGCATTTAGGGGGTGCTTCAGACCATCAAACTGAACAACTTTCATTATGGTGCCAACTTCAATATCGCGAAAAAAAGTTTTGTATGAAACTGGTGTTTTCGAGATTTCGATGTTGGCTCCATAGTGAAAGTTGTTCAGTTTGATGGTCTAAAGCACCCCCTAAATGCGCGTTGCTGACCGAAACCACACCCTGTATTGATGTGGGACAGACATATCTATCTACACTTATGAAACAGTTCCGTGACTGTCTGACAAACAATGCAGAGCTTAAACCGCCAAAGATACGTAGGATATAGAGGTACACTATAGTGATGTCATCGTCTTTTTAAAGGCTATTTGTAATAAAGTGATTATGTAACAGGAACGGGCTGGGTGACGGACTGGGTCGTCCGATTCCGATGAGACTGTCTCGACTGACGATAGGGTCCGACAGCGGATGCGATGTGCCGCTCGACGCTAGCAAGTGCCGCAACGTGTCTCGCTGCCACGCCGTTATATTCTGCGACGAGGTGAGTGACTGTCACACCCACACCACTGTCATCACACTTACACAACGCGACTGGGCAGGCCCTATCGCCTAGGGCCAGAAGGTCCCACTTCAGAGCACAGTTCTACCCTCAAGGTCCACCACGCGTGCCCAATGCGTATTGGTAGACTTCACATACGTGTTGGCAACACCAACATAAAATGTAGTATTTAAAAAAGTTGTATTTTCGTTTCCGCCTTCCATAGTTGTACGGTGCGTGTAACTAACTCTGGTATAAAAATCACTCAAATAAACCTCCAATGCTGCAAACAAGACTTTCCTTTACATCGAACCACTCCTACTACCAGAAAAACTACAGTCCACGAGAAACCTCTCCAGCGGAGCCGAATAAAACACCGGTATGCCACGTTTCCTACAATACGCATCAGATTTTCTTCTTCAGCGTATGCAGGTTTCCTCATGATGTTTGCATTCAACGTTAGAGCAGTCGGTATTACGTATACACACAGTGGGTGAGCAATAGGTTGCGGTGTGGTACATGATTTCCAATGAAAAGTAAGAATCAGGAAAGCAATTCTCTAAACGCAAACATCGTCACAACCTAAAACTCGTCGTTGAAATGGCGAGCTGTCAATTCGGTATTCGCTAAGGTCAATGTGTTAAACTTATATAAAAACTTCGACGATCTGAACGGAGCAAGAAGGATGTTACATTTGTGAGCTCATCGATGTTTTTGACAGCGATGTGACGCTTAGAGAATTGCACTCCTTGCATTCCTCCTCGCAATCATTATCTTTTACTTCCTTTATCATAATTAATTATCTTTTATTATTTCTTTCGCTGACTCTACACATTTACCACCGTTTCACAAGGAGAATCATGGAGAAGAAACGGGAAGAAACTCCATAGCAATAGCCAGCATAATGAAGGTTCTCTATTAGATCCATTATCATCTTTCAGGTGACGCGTCACTTCGAGCTGATAAACTACTCGGAGTTTGGTTCGCGAGTGAACGGGGTTCTCTACGCTTGTGACGTATCAGACCCCCCGACTGAGGGGTCCGCGGGGCCCGACGGTGAGGGGCCCACAGCGAGGGCCAACGCTCTAAAGGACATCGTGCGGCACCGCATGCCCGAGCCCCTCCAGTAAGTACCTGAAGATCCACCAAGTTGTGGACATGAGAGATCCGCACTTTGTTTCCCGACTGTTCTGCAACAGCACAGTTGTCAAACTTATTTAAGCCTGAGAATCGAACCTATAGTGTCCAACTTTCGATGTTGGTGCCATAGAGAAAATTGTTCAGTTTGACGGTCTGATTATCCCCTTAAAAAGTGTCAGCATTTTAAGAAGAACCCTGTACAGGGTGTAACAAAACATCCTAGTAATACTCAAGGGGGTGCTTCAGACCATCAAACTGAACAACTTTCACTATAGAGCCAACATCGAAATCGCGAACTAAAAACCTGCTTGCCTTCGCAATATTATCCGGCCACCTTTCTGCTGGAAGATTAAAGGTTTAATCTAAACTATTATAAAACTGTAAAAGAAGATTGCTTCTACATTGAATATATTTACAAGGAAAAGATAACGATATGGTTTTTTCCCTGACTCCAAGTCACCAAATTTAGATTTTTTGTCCGTTTGTTTGTTTTCTCGGGCATCACGTAAAAACTACTGAAAACGGATGGAACTTTTGTTTTAAACCTTCTTATGATTTAACTTAAATTTGGTGTATAATTTGTGCGGACGAAGTCGCGGGTAAAATCTCGTTATTTATAAAACAAACTTAACTAACATTTAACTTCAAATAACTTACGACGGTCTGGAACCGCTAGGGTCGCTAGTGTAATGCACACAGGCAATAGTTACTCTAGCTCGCTATAACAGCAGCAACTTGTCCGCAGACTGACCGGCAGACCGTCGCCCTCACCCTGCGGCTGCTCCCCCCCACCCGCGGGCGCGGCGTGGGAGGGGGGCGCGCTGGTGCCGCACGGCGCGCTGCTGCAGTTCGGCTGCCGCATGTACGTGTTCAGTATCACCGACTACAGCGCCTTCCCCTACTCAGAGACACAGCAAGACCCCGCCTGCTAGTGGACTGATCATCATCATAGACTTTTACATCTGTTGCTGATGATTTAAGCAGTGTTTTTGGAGAAACACTTTCTCATGACTGTACAGTACTATGCGAGAGCCGCATACACGTCCACAGCCTCTACAATAGAGCTGTACTGTATGTTACAGTTCGTAAAAATTAGAGTAATATGATAAATATAGATCGTGTCACGGAAAAAAAACCGCTGCGAAAGACTGCGTGTTTTTGTATGATAGGTGGCGCCTTTTTTCGCTTTTGGCGCGTCCATTAACCAAACTTGAATAATTTCGTTTAGAATAAAGTAACAAGCAAAACTTGTTAGTACATGTATAACGTGCTAATAAATACGCGCAAAACCTCATACACCCCAACTGATTTATAACAAAATAATTCGATTGAAACAATAATTTCATTATTTTGAAAGTTAAAATTTAAAGTTATTCGCATTTTAAGTTTTCTGGCAAAAATGATTTCTTATCACTTCAGCAAGGACGAGGTAGCATGAAATCCGCAACTTTGGATTTTATTCCGTTACTTTAGCTTCTACTGATTGTTAAAATAGTCTCATATGAACGCCAAACGCGACTAGTTTGAAGTTATTGTACTGCAATTATACGCTGTCTCGTTTAGTGATAAGGTATAAAATTATATGTAAATGCACATGATCAATTGATCTTGTAACGTGGCAGAAGGGAAATGCTACCGCAAGGTTGATCCCTAGTTATATTGTCTAAGCTGGCAACATGTAAGTTAATATAAGGTCGTTGATTGTAAATCAATTAATGGATTTGTGTTTGTATAATGGTTAAAATAAAAACTACAGATCCAGCTTTGATGTAGGTACTATTTAATCGATAAATAATGTAAGGGTATGGACACGATTATACAGGGTGTTAGGGCAAACAGTTGCATTACTTTATTGTACCCATGATACTGATCAACTTTCCCAAAGAAACCTATAGGAAATTCGAAAACAAAAGTCTAGTTTTCATACAAACGTTCGACCGGCATTCTAAAAAAAAAAATTGCAATTTCCATACTAAATGCAATCATTTAGTATGGAAATTGTTTTTTTTTTTACAATTTCCTACATGTTTCTTAGGTAAACTTGATCAGTATCATGGGTACAATCACCCCTTAAAGTAATGCAACTGTTCACTCTAACACCTTGTATTTATTATCTTTTCAACACAAGTAAACTGGATCTTATTGCATCGCCTTTAGGTTCATAATGCAGAAAACACGCGTGCTTTTTATTAACCGACTGCGCCAGAAGGAGGGTTATGTTTTTTACGTTACATTACTGCATTTGTGCTTATTTTTGTGTATAAATAAACCGTGTTAATTGAAATATGATAGTAAAAATTACATTACATAAAATTATTTATTTTAGTCGACAAATTAACTTTAATAGGTTATTGTATTTACTTTTTTCCTCGCGAGTGTGTTGAGAAACGTCATACGAAATCCATGAGCATTGGTCATTCCACTCTCGGCTCCAATACGCCCTCGCCTTCTGCTTGGGCAATTCAGCCTCGACTGTATTGACCAACTAAGCTATCATAATGTACTATTATAGTCTTAGCCGAAATCTTATATAAGTAATTTCTATTGTACATCCAGTGAACATTTAGTCGATTTTTTAAACTTAAACAAAGCATTTGAATTTCAAATATTATATAATCATGTTACAGCCATGTTGTGCTATTTCAACTCAAATTAAAGATTAAAAAATAAAGTCTCGGGCTGGACTTGAACCAGCACTCTTCCAAACCGGGGAATTGCGTTAATAACTGCCAGTCGATGGCGCCACGTCCCTTAAAGACGCAATAGATTGAAAATTTCGTTCTCTGGGTAGTGGGCTCGGTAGTGAAATTGGAATACGCAATTCCCCGGTTTGGAAGAGTGCGGGTTCAAGTCTCAGCCCGATACTTAATTTTTCAATCTTTAATTTGAAATAATTTGAATGTCACTGTCTTTAATGTCTATTGTGTTCATAACGTTCATAAACTAGATTTTAATAAATAAAGGAATTGTGTGAATGTGGATCTGAAATATTAAGTTAGTTATCAATTTACGAACCTACTTTAAACTCATGAACATAAGTAAATAATCTAAAATTTCACCTAAAAATACTTCACGTGATCTATGGACGCTCCCTAATTACATATAGTGAGCGAGAGGAAAATTTAGTTTGTTTTGTCACTTTTTATAACTACTTTTTACTTTTGCCACGAAAATGTAAATATAGGCTATGAATTTTTAGAATAAAAGAAATTGATTAGGTCATTGAATAATTTTTGAAATTAGTTAAAACTCGCTTGCATCAATCACTTATTATTATAAACCGTAGGGATATCAGGGGAAGATTTCGAAGGTCAAAAGTGCTTGTTTCTTGCATTGATTTTACATTTGGTTCAGGTGTTTCAATTTAGAATCATATTGATAATTATAAAGGTTCCAACTTAATATGCTGACACTTTTTTAAGGGGATCAGACCATCAAACTGAACAACTATCTCCATGGGACCAACATTGAAATCACGAAAAAAAAAATCAGCTTACATTTTGTTCGAGTAGGTTTGCAGTTTTGTATGGAGCAGGAGATTTTTTTTTTTGCGATTTAGATGTTGGTGTCATAGAGAAAGTTGTTCAGTTTTATGGTCTGATCATCCCCTTAAAAAAGTGTCAGCATATTAAGAAGGACCCTATATAGGAACAATGCAAACTTATGTTAAATGTATTACCGTAGTTAATAGTAGTTATATTAAGTTAATGATGTTTATGTTTTCCTAAACCTAAATAAAAGGTATTTTTAAGAATACGTTTATTTTATTTTCTCTTATATAGGTACAGTCGCCATCGGATATATCGTAGCATACAAGGTGGTCAGATATTTCTGAGCAGTGCTAATTTTCAATAAATTCACTACAGTAAATGTTACCAATTATATCTAAACGTGTATTGTGTCATTAATATCTGAACAGCTAATTTTCAATAATTTCTTTACAATGTTATCTAAAATTAAAATGAATTATAAAGGAATAGGGTCTTTTTTCCTACACTGCTCCGATGTTTATGATCACCCTGACTGCGTAGATATATTTGATTTTATAGGCGGTCAAATCGGTGAAAATAAGAACTGCTTAGAAATATTTGACCACCTTGTATGTTATGATATATCTGATGGTGACTGTACAATTAAATTTTTGGCCATCATTAACTTGTAACAGTTAACTTAATTACTATTGAAATAGCGTGCAAAAGATACCGCGAATACACGTCACAGTGATTTATCTCTTGCACGTTATTTTCAACTCTATTGTAATTGAGTTAATTATCAATTTACCAACGAAAAGTGCTCGAGCATTTTTCCGCCTAATCTGAACTGACCCTCGACAGCGCTGTCGTGCCGTAGCCACAGATAACTAATTACTTCGTAACAGACACATATAAACCTTAGAAAACGATAAATTATCACGTTATAATTACCTACTGCTGGATGGTATGTGCAAAGTGTTGACACACATTGACCGACGGCGGGCCCATTCAAAAAAACCACGCAGGAACGCGTTCGTCGTTGGCCGTTCGCCGCGTTGACGGCGGAGGATGCGGTGTTCCATACTAAATGTGCTTTTTGTCAATGTGTCTCGATCCTAATGAAGCTTGCCACGGCGTTGCTATCCCTTCATGCAGCGCGCAAAGTATGCGACGTTGCCGTCTGGAGCGAGTGGCAAAAATCAAGCAAGCGTGTCGCTTACCGTATGTGTTATCTTGGTACCTACGGACGAGTTA
Source organism: Agonopterix alstromeriana (assembly GCA_963924505.1). Classification (NCBI taxonomy): domain Eukaryota; kingdom Metazoa; phylum Arthropoda; class Insecta; order Lepidoptera; family Depressariidae; genus Agonopterix; species Agonopterix alstromeriana. The sequence continues at coordinate 3,798,281 of OZ004681.1, read as the reverse complement.
CGGAAGCCTTGTTCTCTTTCTGTTTGAACACGTCTGAGAGTTAAAAAACGCGACAGCCTTTTCGCATGCATCATGCTAGATCGTCAGCATGTTAGGTTAATTAAGAGGATAGACTGTATGCAAGAAATTTGAAGAATAGGTATTTAACAGATCTATCGCTTTCGCGCTGTTCCCGCAACCGCGCTACCAGTGCGAAACTGCAGCGCGGGCTGATTTTACCTAGGTAAAATCACGGTTTCGTATTCCCCTGTTTCCTCCTCTAAAACTGAACCGATTTTAAATATTATCTCAAGAATAATATGAGAAAGACTGGCTATGCCTGTATATTTTCCTTTTTAGGGTTCTGTAGTGAACAAGGAACCCTTATAGTTACACCATGTTACATATTTATCACGCCGACAAAGTTAGAAAATAAAATCTTGAAAAATATATTTTTTTAGGGTACTTCTTCTACACGATAAGTAGGGATGAATTTTTTATTCGTTGGATAGGTCTTTTAAAAATATTAAGTGTATGGGAACACCATTTTTCGATTTAGGGATCCGTTAGCGAAATATTAAGCGCTAAAGTGAAAATTTTTGTTAGAGTCAAGATACTTAGATATATTTGATGTTCTAGGCGTTCCGATATTTTTGATTGGTTATGTGTAAAGAAATTATTGAAAATTAAAATTGCTTAGAAATATTTGACCACCTTGTTTTGCTATGATATATCGTAGGATATATCTGATGGCAACTGTATACTTATTCAAGAATCTGCGTGTAGCGAAATGCATAAAACAGCCAAAATGTATGAAAATATTCTTTAATCACCATCATTATTATCATCATCAGGATCCGGTTCATCAAAATCTCTGATCTTCACATCGGCGTCCTCTCCAAACTGTATTATATTGTCTATGGTCAGCATGATGTTGTCTATGCTCTCCTCGTCCTTGATGTTGAGCGGGTAAAAGCGAACTAGACTGAAATTGTCTATTACTTCGCCTATGGCTTCTGTTAGTTTTGCGTATTTCTCGTGCCATTTTGATTTCCCGTTTCGCATATCTGCTAGTAGAATGTGTGGATCGGGGTCTAAGTAACTGTGAAAGAAGACATTTGATTATAAAAATCGTCTATGCCTGTCCTTTCTCAGGGTTTAAGCTCTACAGGGTCCTTCATTATATTTTTAAGGGGATGACTGGACCATTAAACTGAACAGCATTCTCTATGGGAGTAGGTATTGGCTCGAGTAGGTATGCAGTTTTGAATAGAACAGCAGATTTTTTTTCGCTATTTCGATGTTGGTTAGAGAAAGTAGTTTAGTTTGATTTAGTATTAAGAAGGACCCTGTATATCAAATGTCATCAGAATCGGTTTAACGGCAACCCGCTAATGCCTTGAAAACGTAACAGACGGATAGTCGTGACTTTTCCGCATTTATAGTATTAGAATCGATATCTCTGACGCCCCTAGGGGAATATAGTCGTGAGCTTAGGCGTCGATGGCTCGCCTCGGCTGATGGTCTTCTATGCTAGAACAATCAGCCGATAAACATCCCAGTACAGGCCTATCCTCGAGGAGAGTGTATGGGCGTTATTCCACCATGTGTGCTCAATACGGATTGGTAGAATACACACACGCATCAGAATTTCTTCTTCAGCGTATGCAGGTTTCCTCACAATGTTTTCCTTCACCGCTTGAGAGCAGTCGGTATTACGTACATAAGTTACAAAAATTAATTGGTACATGGTATGTCATCTGTGCGGATTCGAACCCGGCTCCTCATGATTAACTGCCAGTTGCACATACGTTCATTAAAGTAATCCTACATTAAATCTCTTGTTGTCACTTTTTGTCTTGTTGACATAGTAAAAGCTAGCAAGAGATTTAATGGAGGATTAACTTTAATGAACGTACATGCAACTGACCGTGAGTGTCCATAACTCTCCACAACGCGCCACCGACGCTCTCGATGCTAACCATGATAATTATATCAAATTATGTTATCTGTCTGTCAGTTATTCCGAAGACTAGTTTTTATAAATATAAATTGTACTAACTTATCAAGTTGATTCCTAGCCGATTTACTGAGCAGGTCCATCTTTGTTAATATATTAACATGCGGCAGTTCTAAGTTCACCATCACACTGAGTGCAGCCATGGTTCCTGAAAACAACATATAAAAATTTGTTGAAATATTTCTTGCATTTTCTTCTTATCGTGTGGGCAGCAAGCCCTGAGGTCGGAGTTTTTTCAGACCGCCTTACGTCCTCTGACGTGGTATTTTATGTACGTCACCAGAGATAGTAGCCGGGACCAACGGCTTAACGTGCCATCCGAAGCAAGGAATCATCTTTCTTTTCAGACAATCAGGTGACTCAGCCTTCAATGTCCTAACCTAACCTTACCAATGGGGGAAAAACACACAAAGTGACATATCACTAGGTGTCCCCCGTGGGAATCAAACCCACGACCTCCATGTCAAGAGCCCAATGCTCTTAACCATTAGACAACTAAATATGATAGAGAGCAATTTAAACGTTCATTATTTTGGAAACCAGATGTGGTGTAATCTAAAATTCATAGTTCTTCATCCTTCTCTAATAAACCGTAAAGGATGTGTTAAATGTCCCAGAGAGGGGTAACTCGGGGGGGGGGGGGGTGTAACTCTGACATCTCCTAGATTATACAGGATGGAAACTTAAACCGACGGCGGGCCCATACAAAAATGTCATTTAGTATGGGAAGTCGTCCGCCGTCGTCGACCGCGTACGGCTGCCGTCGGTAAATGTGTCTCAACCCTTAGGGGTTGCTTCATACCATCAAACTAAACAACTTTTACTATGGGATCAAAATTGAGTTTGTTATCTCATTGGTTGATGTAATAAAGTTCAGGGTACGATGGGACTGATATACAAAATGTTAATGAATTAACACAAAACTAAAAAGTAGTTTGTTTAGAATCGAGAGCAGAATCGAATTATCATGTTTTCAACTTAAGTAATTTTTTCAAAATATTAAATAATTTGATTGTAAAATTTAAAATTTATTGAACACAATCTCAACCCACCCTTCGGGCACTTTCACCCTACTTACTACCAAAACAAGATTCTTAAAATGTGTACATGAGCATGTTAGCGCTTTCATTCATTGCTGAAATGAGAACCAATCATTTTTGCATGAAAACTTTTAATGTGAATAACTTCAAATGATAATTATCAAAATAATATAATTATTGTTTCAATCTAATTATTTTGTTATAAATCAGTTGAGGTGTATGAGGTTTTGCGCTTATTCATTAACACGTTGTATACATGCATATAAAATTCCCTAATACAGAATAAAATAAAATTATATGCTGAAACTTTGCAAGCATGCAAGAATAATCAAAATGAGAACTACCTGATAAAAACTTAGCACCATCAACCATGAACTGAGAGTCGATCATGAACACAGCACATATCCTGAAGTTCCAACGCTGCAGCAGGTCAACCAGCTTCCTCATGACGGTGAGGTGAGTGTACAGTTCTATCTGACCGGGACAGTCAAACAGTATATAGTCGTCATCCACATCTCCGAGTTGCTCTTCTAACCAGTCACTGTTCTCTAGGAGGGTTCTGGAAATATAATAATTGCCTACATGAAAAATAATTCATTTTCTAGTCTGACAAAGCTTGCATGCGGATATTATCTTCATTTTAAAAAAAAACATTTGACAATATATTCCACTGTAGCATAGGGGGTGAAAAAAAACATTTTTTTTTTAGATTTTGTGTATACATATTTGTTTTTTTTTATGGTGCTGGCGCCCGCGGCATGGTGCCTCGATAAACGTTTTATCGCGCCTGCTAACTCGTTTGTTCGAGCGCAAAAAGAAAGGGAGCTAGGACGCGATAGCGCTTTATCGCGGTATCATGCCGCAGGCGCAAGATATAATTTCATCAAAATTGTTGACAACAAACTCACTCAACACAAAACACAAGTCCACCGTTAGGACCGAACTGCAGCTCTTCGTCTTCCATAGCATCGTCCAGGTGTATCAGCTCCCTAATATCCACAAGGGGCTCGTAATCAAAGTGCTCAGCAGCTGGATCCAGGTTAACTACTTCTACAACACGTTTTGAGTCTGCAGCGTGTTTTACCATAGTTGAACAGTATGTGGACTGTGGACGAATAGAAAAAAAATATTACAAAATTACTTTTTTTTCTTATTTCTCAATTTTTAGAGTCCTGTACCCAAAGGATGAAAACGAGATCCTATTCTTAAACCTATGTTGTCTGTCCGTCTGTCCTACCTATTTAGGGTTGTAACTTTTGAATAGTTATAGCTAGACTGCTAAAATTTTCACAAAATGTGCGTTATTATGGTGGATTTGCTAACAAGTAATAAAAAGTTAGAAATTATTTCTCATACAAGAAACTAGTTTCATATCAAAATTTTTTCTTTTCGCTCTATCGTAAAACTAAAAACGGTAATACATACAAGCGTCAAACTTGGTGTGATTATAGTGCAAACTCTACAGTATAAAAAAGGGTCACGCTTAAGGTCCCGGAGGAAACAATACTTTTTTGTATATTAATATGTTGTGGTGCGGAACCGAGCCAGCAGCCTAACTCGCACTTGACTGATTTTATTTGTTTTAAACCGAAACCTTGTTTTTTATGCAAATTGTGGATAAAAATGTTTTTTTAAATGTGTAAATCTAAGATTAAAAATTAAATGTGATGAATTGGTTTTTCTTTAGACATTAAATGGAGTGTTTACAAACCTTGCCACTGCCCGCTGGACCAACTACTAACTGTGCATACCGCATTTTGAACTTTTAAAAACTTTATACAGTATTTAAAACGAAAATACGAGATTTGTAGGTTATGTGCGCAGTTTTGTACTTGATTGAGTAGGAGTTCAGTTTATACAATTTCTTTGATAGGCAGTTGAGTTCTAATACAACGTTACGTTATTTTCTTATGTAAATATAGTAAATTACTGAAATTCTCTATCGGCATTCTGCCCACAAGTTTTTATTTTGAAACATTTGGTTTGACAATTGCTGTCATTGTCAAATAATTCAAAGACAAGAAATTTTTTTTTTAGGCCTGCATTCCTAGTTCTGCATACACATTTTGTTAATGGTAAGCTTAAAATGAAAATGACTGGCATTTCGAAAGAGAATAAAATTTCTACTAAAACAAAACAATAAAGCTAATTGGCATTGTCAATCAAACATTGATGAAACATTTTAAGAAATTTTACAGTCTACAAAACAATAAATAAAAATAAAAAAACTGAAGAAAACCATCGAACATGCCTGCTATTGGTATAGATCTAGGAACAACGTATTCCTGCGTGGGGGCCTGGCAGCATGGTAACGTGGACATCATCGCTAACGACCAGGGTAACCGTACCACGCCCTCCTACGTCGCGTTCACCGACACCGAACGTCTTATCGGAGACGCTGCTAAGAACCAAGTGGCTCTAAACCCGAACAACACTATCTTCGACGCCAAACGGCTCATCGGCCGCAAGTATGACGATCCAAAAATACATCAGGACCTCAAACATTGGCCGTTCAAAGTTGTTAACGAGGGCGGTAAGCCGAAAATACAAGTAGAATACAAGGGAAAGATTAAACGCTTTGCTCCAGAAGAGATCAGCAGCATGGTGTTGATCAAAATGAAAGATATTGCTGAAGCGTATCTCGGCACGAAGGTTAGAGATGCCGTTGTCACTGTGCCGGCTTATTTCAACGATTCTCAAAGACAGGCAACTAAAGATGCTGGAGCTATCGCCGGGTTAAACGTTCTTCGGATCATTAACGAGCCTACAGCTGCTGCTCTTGCCTATGGGCTTGATAAGAACTTGAAAGGGGAGCGAAACGTTTTGATTTTCGATCTTGGAGGTGGCACATTCGATGTCTCCATACTTACAATTGACGAAGGATCTCTGTTCGAAGTGAAGGCTACGGCTGGAGATACCCATCTCGGTGGTGAAGACTTTGATAACAGGCTTGTCAATTTCTTTACAGACGAGTTTAAACGCAAGCATAAGAAAGATCTACAGTCCAACGCAAAATCTTTACGCCGCCTTAGAACGGCTGCAGAGCGCGCTAAGAGAACTCTATCTTCTAGTACCGAAGCTAGTATTGAAATAGACGCTTTGTACGATGGAATCGACTTCTTCTCACGTATTTCCCGAGCACGCTTCGAGGAGCTCAATTCAGATTTATTCCGTACAACACTAGAACCAGTCGAAAAGGCTTTAAGAGACGCAAAACTTGATAAAAATTCGATTCATGACGTAGTTTTGGTCGGTGGATCAACACGTATTCCTAAAATTCAGAGTTTGTTACAGAGTTTATTTAATGGAAAGAAACTAAATTTGTCAATTAATCCAGATGAAGCTGTCGCTTACGGTGCAGCGGTTCAAGCTGCTATTTTAAGCGGAGAGCGCCATTCAAAAATACAGTCTGTGTTACTGGTAGATGTGACGCCGCTCTCTCTTGGTATCGAGACAGCTGGCGGAGTCATGACTAATATTATCGAACGTAATGCCAAAATCCCTTGTACCCACTCTCAGACATTCACAACTTATCACGATAACCAACAAGCTGTGGCCATTCAAGTTTATGAAGGAGAACGAGCGATGACAAAAGACAACAATTTACTCGGCACTTTCGATTTGACTGGAATACCACCAGCACCAAGAGGTGTTCCTCAAATTGACGTAACGTTTGACCTTGACGCTAACGGTATCCTAAATGTAGCTGCCAAAGAGAACAGCACTGGTAAAAGCAAGAACATTGTCATCAAAAATGATAAAGGAAGACTATCACAAGTAGATATAGAACGAATGTTATCAGAAGCTGAGAAATATAAAGAGGAAGACGATAAGCAAAGAGGTCGTGTCACTTCACGAAATAAGCTTGAAGCTTACGTGTATGGGGTAAAACAGGCGATAGATGAAGCTGGTAACAAATTGGGAAACGCAGAATCTTCTCAAGGTCGACGAAAATGTGAGGATACTTTACGCTGGTTGGACTGCAACTCTTTGGCCGAGAAGGAGGAATATGAGGACAAGTTGAAGGAGGTTTCTGCAGTGTGTGCCCCTCTGATGAATAAGCTTCATGGTGGGGGGTCGAAGAGTAGCAAGGGGAGCAGCGATGGGCCTGTTATTGAAGAAGTCGATTGATTTCTGTTTCTTGTTCTTTTTTGGTTTGTCTTAATAAAGACGTAATTTGTATTTTTATTGATTTTGTCTTTCGATTGTTCTTTTTGTTTTGTGTTCTGGCGGTTCAGCCTCTACTGGCAGAACCGAATAATTTTTTTTCGCGCTCTATCCTTTTCTGTCGCTCAGGAACGTTTTAATAAAACGAGAAAGGTCGCAGATCTGCCAGATGAGGTTCAACACTTCATCTACATTTCGGTACTATTTATTGTACTGTTATTAAAAATAGTATCTAATTGGGCTAAAGAATTTCTGATAATGTGAATTTAGCGTTATTTTTCAACGTTTTTTTTGCACTGAAAAGATACAATTCTATGCAGTTAGTCAAATATTACGGGTGCGAGCGCCTGACTGCATTCCCATGCTCGGCTCCCCTAAAGCACAGTTTTTCTGTGCCTAAAGTGTCCCCAGAAAGTGTGAGGTGATGTGGAGTATCTGAACTGAAGTCAGAGAGGAGGGGAGTGGCTTTTCTGTATGTATTACCTATTCTAGTACGTTCAGGTGTAAGATTTTTTATAAATTATAGCTGAAGCAGCGGCAGAAGATTGCAATAAGGAATCATAAGCATAAGCATAATGCTCACGACTATATTCCCCGAGGGGGTAGTCAGAGATATTCTGATACATCAGAACATCCACGTTTCAAAAGTAGTACCGAAACTCTGTCCAGTGTGACGGGGGGTGAGCCTGTCGCCACTTATAATGGACAGTAGGTACAACACATGCCTTGAAATTGAAGCATGCAGGTTTCCTCACGATGTTTTCCTTCACCGAAAAGCCAGTGGTGTTACAAATCGTACATAAATTCCGAAAAACTCATTGGTACGAATCGGTCTGGACGGGGATCGAACCATCGTATCCTGCACGGCAGTCAAGGTTACTCGCCACTGGACCACCACGGCTTTAAATAAGGAATCTTCAAATGTTATTTAACTTCTCGAGAAAAATTAAATGAAATGCCACTACTGTTACTCATCAAAGGGTATTTGTTAGCATTAAAGGTCCCACCCAAATCACGCTCGTGAAAGTAGGGTCTGTGCCCTGCAGTGGGGTGGGACGCATAATACTGGTTGATGATGATTAAAATATGTAGGCATCCGCAGTGGCGTAGCGTGGGGTTTTTGCCGCCCTGGGCACATACCAGTTTTGCCGCCTCCTCATCCTTATAAGAAGGCCCATACAAAAAATTTTAGCACAACTATACTCCATTCAAAATAGCAAAGAAATTTTAATGCTATTTTTAATTACAGAAACAGAGATTTGTAACACTTCCTCTCACTTATTCTTAGAACAGCTTTATTAGTACCGCCCAAGATATCTTTCAGATAAATAAAGTATATTTGCTCATCAGAATTGGCCAGAAAGCTAACTAGGAATCGGAAAATCTCTTCCTCTTTATTGGGAATAAAGACGCCACCAGACGAATTTCTGACACCAGGGCTTGATGCTGTTGTTTGTAACAATAAAATAGGTTCTTTATTTGATTTCAATTTAGTGGTAAGTATACAAAAGATTCCCTGATTCCCAAATTCCGAGAACTGTGTATTGGGAGGCAATTCCTTTCGCTGTTTTCTCGTGGACCCACTAATTTGCCCCACTGGTGGGTCCACGACGGAGACTTATTTCTCGTAGACCCACTGACTGATGCGGGTACAATTCACATAGATAGGGCATTCTTCTCCTTACAATTACTCCTTATCTGTTTTGTCATAAAGGTGCCTCACAATTCACTCACAAAGTTGACTTTTAGGCCGAGATTCAGAGACGATTTTTAAGTCATAGTTCGAACTCCCGTGTGTCAAAATCCATACATTTTCACCCTACTTAGCTCCAGCTAAGACTAAAAAAATCGTCTCTGAATCTCGGCCTTAGTTCGTCCAGATTCCACCTACTCGGAAAGAACTGGAGTGCGATTTTTGAAACTCATACTTTGAACGCAGAAGTTGAAAATGTCAATATTACCTACTATGTAGATAATGCATCTTACTACTGCTGATTTGACTTTCAAAAATCGCACTCTTGATGTAAAATAAATAAATGATTATGATGAATGAAACAAAGACAGATTAGCAATTTCTTTATTTTTAATTTAATAACTTTAGAAATTGTTCGGAAAGAAGACAATGTTTTCAGCATTATTATTAATATTATGATATGAACAATAATTAATACTATTATAATTTAATACTATTCGTTATTATAATGGATATAACGAAGTATAATCGTCTATGTGCTACGTTACTTATGTACAATTACAACTTTCGCTAACATTAAAATAACAATAAAATACGAGATGAAGTAATAATTATGACGATTGTATACAATTCTTTGAAAACTTTGGTAGTTTGGCCAGAAAAATACAAAAATCGGGTTGGCTGTATCAGAGACGCAGCCGCAGTGAAGTACGTGAAACGTCTTGTACCGAGAAATGGATTTCTATCCTCTAAATAATGATAGTAAAATACCACCAAGAGTTCGGTGACAAACCATTTTTACGACGCGTTCGTAGCTCCAAGGCCGAGATTCAGAGACGATTTTTAAGTCATAGTTCGAACTCCGTATGTCAAAATCCATACATTTTCGCCTCGCTTAGCTCGAGCTAAGACTAAAAAAATCGTCTCTGAATCTCCGCCCTACTGTCTATCTAGAGAATCAAGACATTCCTATAAAAGGCCAGTAGGTGCTATTCTTCCAAAGTAATAAGCGATCTTGTCATAACATATTTTCGTCACATAATTAGGTATGGTTTTTGCAAGTAAGACAGGGATGAAAGATGTTTCACGTCAAAATATGTTTACGTAAAGCCGTGACTCCAGCTCATATTTTTTAGCATACATTACACAAAAACACGATGCAAATGGGCGCACACAATTTTGGTTTTACTTTAAACCAAGATGGCGGATAACGAAAAGTGAAGTGTTTTGTTTTTTCGTAGCAAGAGACACGGCTGAAAACCTCATGCTACGCCCAACAAAGCGACAATACGAGAAAACTTAGATGAATGAGAAAATCGTCATGACGCGCTCATTTTGGCCTGCGTAAAGTGACAAAGAAATCGGCAAATCTCGATTTCTCTCGTTTTGTCGGGGATGGCATGATTGGCCCACCGGAATACGATATTTTTACACTAACCACAACCAAGGCAGTATGAACTTGTGATCTTTATGGTAGAAAAAAAAAACATAGAAGAACTTGCCTTTGTCATGTAAGTTCATATTTTTGCCGCAAGATGTGGAAGTTTTTTATTTTTCTAGTCGTACCTATTTTATGATTTATTGACCATTTTTTTTCACTGTAGCTGAATTTTAGTGCTGATATATCGAGCAACTACCTAAAAGTAAGCACTTTTCTGCAAAAAGTTCGCCGAATTTTGGGCCCATTGAAATGATTTAGCCATGTAATTTCATTACGTATTTCGTTGTTTTATATCGTTTTTAAGAAATCCAAAGTTTCCAAAGTATCGAACCATATCAATAAATAACAATATTAGGTATATTCGTGAAACAATTTCTTTCGAAAGCAAAAGCTAAGTAAAATTTGGCAAATTAATGCTTGGCTGCATTTATTTGTAGGTGTTTTGTAACTGGTCAGAAATCGAAAACATTTTTTTCAGAGATCAAAAACGAAGGTTCATGTGAACTGTCAAACAGCCTAAAGGGTTGTTAATATTGACTATTACATGCTATAACTTATCCCCTAACTTACTGGTTTATATATAACATCGATATGTATGAAGTTGGTATTTCTAAAACTGAGTGTATTTTTAAAAAGAGTTTCCTCATGTTTCTTATTTAAGAATTTTTAAATTTCTCCAAACTGTCTTTTTATTTTTATTGAATTTCGAAAATGTTGGGGGCCTAAATCTATCAAGACATTTTTAATACGTTGTCCGATATACGAATGACAATAATTTTGATTAATCATGAATATTTACCCTTTTTAAGTTAAATTTTGGGTCTCCTATTTGTCTATTTAACTATGTTTTACTACCTAAACGTGGCATTTCATTTACTTTATGTACATTTAAACTGAATTTTAACTATTTACAATGATGCAAGGAGTATGGTTCCTTTAAATGTACAATTTTACTTATGACAATAATCCTAAGGAAATAAAGGAAAATAAGGGAAAATAAATAAAAATAAAACAAAAAAAAGAAATTAGATTAAAAGCAAATTTATTGCTAAAATAAAATAAAAACTATAACCACAAGCAATACATTATTTGCTTAATCGTATATTTGTGTCTAGATTTGTACGTTTTCTAAAAATTATATGAAACTAATAAAACGATAGAACTGCTAATTACTGAATCTAAGATGGAGGAAATGCTGCCTGAATCTAAAGGTTACAAATGTCATCTAAATGTTAATAATCACAAACTTGAGCGGTCCCACGTTGGATACGTATAAAATAATGTATAGAAAACATACAATAGTATAAAATAAACATTCATAATTTATTTGTAAAAACTTATATAACCCAATCATATAATATTTAAAACCTCACCGGTTCATATAAACATAATAATACTTTTCAACTGGGGTTCAGTAGATCATACCTTAAATTTACATCTGATTGCACTTTATTATTTTCGTTAACAATTAAAATGAACTTCCCTACCCCTAAATTATCAGCAACAAAATTTATCTTACACGACGTTCCATTCTATTCTATTTATATACAAAATCGTGGCTCACATATATTCGATACATATTTGGTATATTTATTTACATCAATCGAATCGAACGAGCCGTTACTTAAACATAGTCAGATATTTTTGTACCGATTCAGGGTACGAGATTTTTGTCTAAAATTAAAAATATTAAAGCAAAATGCATTTTTTTTGTAACTTAAGTTTTTCTCGCCCGCTGAGACGTATGCCTGGCATATCACGAAACGAAGCTAACAGGGGATTATATTTACAGAGTCTTTGGCCTTACGATCGAAGTATAACAAAACACATCTAACTACACAATAATATTCGCACCGATCGCCATCGTCACGTCCATTCGATGGATCGACGCACCTACATCGCACTAACAATAAATAACCGTCCGACCGCGATACAATATACTAACTCGGTCACCTCTACACTCTCGGACCCGTTTTAACCGCTAGGACACTCGGCAAGAGTTCTATCACACGAATTCACTAAATGTCTAATACTCCCATCGGTCGTCGTCGGTCTCCGACTTGATCTTGTCCTCCGAGAGGACGTCGTCCGGCGTGTGGGGGGGGCGCGGCGTATGCGGCGTGTGGGGGGTGAGGGGCGTGTGGGGCGTGCGCGCGGGGCAGGGGGACGGGGAGGGGGAGGGCGCGGGCGCGGGGGACGGCGAGGGAGATGGGTCGCGCGGCACGGGGGAGGGCTCCACACGCACGGTCTGCTCGGCTTCGCGCCTGAAGTCGTCGCTCCGCATGACGCAGACGCCGTTGATGATCACCTCGTCGGGGTTCCTCGGCTTCTCGTCCTGCCAGTCGGGGTTCACCCACTGAGGTGCGGCGGGTTTCCTCCGGCTCGAGCGGCCGCCGCCCGCGGGCGTCGACGTCGCCTTCGGCTCAGTCTTATTTTCGCCATCGTCGAGCGAGTCCTCCGACCCGAGGTTGCTCTCGACATCGTCGTCCTCGAAGTCGTCGCCGTCCGGCTCCCGTTTCAGGGGCATCGACAGATCGAGGCCCCCGCTCTGGTCCTTTACCCGATCCTCGGGGGGAATCAGGCCGCGACCGATCAACGCCGCGAGGTTGGAATTCGCCGCGAAGTACGGGGGGTACGGGAGCGGCACTCCGGCGAGACCCATCCTCTCCTTCTGAAGCTCCAGCAGTCTCTGGTTGAGGAGCAGACGGAACTGGACGGGGTCGAACGGCGCCGAGGACTGATCCCTCGCCGGGGGCTCCGCCGGGAGTCCGTGGGGCGCCTGCTGTTTTAGCCTCATGCGGTGATTGTGGAACCAATTAGTTATAGTCCTCGTCGAGAGGCCGAGTTCGGCCGCGAGGAATTCTATCGTCGGCATGTTCGGGTACGGGTCCAGCGCGAAGGCTAGCCTCAAAGCTTCCTTCTGCTCCTCGGAGAACAGCACCCGCTGTTTCTTCGCGGATGGAACCCCGGACGTCGGCCCCGGTGAGCTCGAGTGGTAGAACTCTGACGTGTCATTCGATGACGTGTCGGAGGAGTTATCCTGGCCGGGCCCGCTCGACCGTCGTCGCTTGTTCGCCTCTCGTCTCTCGTTCTTCAGAGCCTGGAGCCGGTCAATATTGTGCGCGTCACTCAGCCACAGCTGCATACGGATGAACGGTTCGCGGCCCTTGATGCTAAGCATATGCCACGGCTTCGGCTTTGATAGGAGTTCACTGACCGATCCCTGAGATAGACCTAGGACGGCTTCGCCGAAGATTTTCTGTCCGATATTATTCGCTAGCAATGCTTCCTTAATTTTAGTTGTGATGGTTTGCGTGTCTAGGTCCTGCGTTAGCGCGGCCATTTCGTACACACTGGGGGAGATATGCTGGTGAAGACTGCGCATGAGGGGGGGCTGGTGGTGAGGCTGTGGGGGTGGTGGAGGCTTCCTCTCCTTGTTGTTGTTGTCGTGGTGCTGCGGGGGCAGGGTGACGGCGTGGTGCGGGGGGAAGCCGGGCGGCGTCAGGAGGAGGGGTGTGGGCTGCCCCAGGTGGCCGAGGTGTCCTTGGCCTAGTAGCTGCTCCTGCTGCATCTTGGACAGCAAGGAGGTCGCGTCTGAGATCATTTTCTGTGTCGGCGGCATTGGCTTGTTCATGTTCGGCGGACATGCTGGAAAGATAAAGATAATGCTGTAGTTTTGTAACGGAGCTTTGTTTGAAAGGAATTTTTAGATAATGTGTAATGTTTTTGGTTATATCTTTTAATATTTATTTTGTAAATGATAAAACACAGGGAATAGTGGGCAGGTACATATTTAACGAAATAGGGAAACAAAATACAAAAGTTCAATTAACGTTAATTAGAAAGAAAGAAAATCGTATCAGAAAACATTACAATTTCATTCAAACATAATAACAGAAGATACGATGAAGAAACAAAATAAAAAAAAACGAAAATAAAATGACACTTACGAGGTGCTCCGCTGTAGTTTCCGGTCCTCATTAGCTTCTCCGGCGCAATTTTGTACTGTGACGCGACCAGCTTGTGAACGGCGTTGTCATCTTCCAAGAACATCTTCATCCTGATGAAGGGCTCCCTACCCTTCTGAGTCAGCATGTGCCAGGGCTTCGGTCTCGCTAGCAAATCACTCACAGACCCTTGAGACAGGCCCAATACGGATTCACCGAACAGTCGTTGGCTGATCGAGTACTGGCTCAAAGCCTCCTTCACTCTTCTGACGATATCTTCAGTGTTCAAATTATTGAAAAGGTCGAACTGTTGTTGTGTTATTGGCGGGAGAACAGCCTTCATCGACCTCTGTGGTTGAGGGTGATGAGTGGGGTTCGATGGTTGAGAAATGAGACTATTTGTAATCGACGCCATCCTTTGTAACGGACTCGCTGCAGCTGAACTGCTGAAATCTTCATTAGGGGTAATCGCTGGCGGTAGAATAGCGTTTCCTAAGGGACTGGATGCTGACGATCCAGTTGATTGATGTCCAGGCTCTAGTTTCGGCCTCACTAATGAAAAAGCGCTTCCAGCGTGTCTTATAGCCTCTTCTGCGTCCATTGGTCTATCCTTATCACTATCAGTCATTCCGTTAATTTTGGCGTTTTTGTCTTTAGGTAGGGAGAGGTCTTGGACCGCTCCTGATCCGTTTATGTGCTGGTTCTGGGCCTGCTGCATTGCCTGCTGCTGCAAGGCAAGGAGGTTTGGGAACGGAGGCATACCGGGCATGTTGTGCAGGTTGGGAATGTTGCCTCCTGGTTGTATTTTGGCAAGTTCTCTGTGGTAAGCTTCGAGCGCCATGCGGATGTCTTCGGGGGGTCGCTCCATGTGAGGTGGCATGCCGCCGCTGAAAAATGGTGGAAACATGCTACATGTTAGTTTTAGATTTGCTGTCCTCTTTTAAGATACTATTTCGATATTTATAACAAGTCTCATTGTGTTGTATACCTAAAATCGATGAGTAAACTTACCCAGGGAAGCCATCTCGGTTGTGGCGCATGTCCTCGACTCTCCTGGTCATGATCTTGGCAAGCTCCTCCTGGTAAATGCGAACCACCTTCTCCTGAGGAATATCATCGTTCTCATACTTCTTCAGCCTTCTGTTTTGACTTGAATCCTGGAAATTATGAATGAAGAACTCGAATTAGAATCTGGAGGAACGATCTATGCTTTATATTTTATTTGTTTCGTGTGAATTTGAAAGAAAATTCTTTGATGAGTAGATTTGATAATCCAGTTAGGTGTTTTGGTTACCGAGATGTACTGCAAAATTAAAGGCCCTGACTTCAGATGAACCCAAGTTGTTAATATTTTGTTTGTGTCGTTACTATCAGCCTTAATAGCTTCACAGTGTAGGTGTAGCATAGTTTCAGACCACCACGAAAAGGATTATAATTATGAGTTTATTTATAGTCAGTGCTTACCTTAGAGAATGGAGAAGGGCATTGAGTGCGAGGCGAGCTTGAGTCCTCGTTGCTCCTCGAGTCGTCGTTGTGGTGTGGTCCGCTGGGCGTCTTCATGAGGTGCGAGGCTTCGTTCAGGATGTGCGCGAGACGATCGTCGCCGTCGCCGTCCGGCCTTCCGAACCCTGGGCCCATGGAGCCGTCTTTTGAGCCAACTGGAAAGGTGGACGTTCATAGGTTAGTTTATGAAAAAACGCGTGAATATTATAGACTATTGTATCTATGTTTGTAAAAACAAGTATTGGACAAAGCTGCTGGATTTGCATGAATGAAACATCCAACAGCAATGACCTTATCGGGGCTTACTGGCCAGGTTATACAAGACGATCTCAGGTTTCGTCACTTATTTGAGATACCTAATCAAGGGGCTATAATAGAAGCAGTAGTGCATGGAAATGAATGAATGAGTCTTGCGACGACCAGATTCAAACAAAAGACATATCTATATCTAACTTTACATTAAAGTTTCATGCTGTAGATGCATCAACAAACGTCCCCCTCATAGTACCGTAACATTTTGATCACACAAGCATATTTTAATTACTCCTAAAGTGTGTTACACACATACAAGTGACTGTGACCATTGCTACAGTAGCGCCAACTCTTGCCAAGTAATAAATACACAAGTTATATTTGGTACAATTGAAATTAGGCGGGTCATTAAAACGTTTCAGAGCAATGAATAGCGTTAAAGATAATCGGTTGAATGGGAACGAGCACTCATCGGCTAAGCCAGTAATCCTAAAACGGCGCGCGCGCATCCATAAACAAGTAGAGTTACGCGCGAAAACCAGACGCCATATTGTGGTCATTCATCCTGTCAACATATTGTCTGTGGTCTCACAATGAAACGACACTGTTTAGGAGTTTATATATGGCCAGCATTAGTCTAATTAAGACGCTTAATTAGCTTTAGGCGTTCGCTGAAAAGCGTTTCGGATTAACGCAAAATGTTATGTTCTTCAAATTCCTACTGCTTTAGTACTTTATTGCTTTTTCTATACTTTTTGTAGCTATTTTAGCTACTGGATTTTCAAACACTACACTGCGTTCATTCTATGAAGTTTATCATTCATGAACATTGCGAATATGGAGTGGAAATAACAAGAAGTTAAGTATGAATCACATCACTGTTGTAGAGGAAGATCAAAGATCGATGGATTGTGTAAAAGATGACATGTATGAAAGTAGTTAATAATGACGTAAGTACCTGTAAAATTTAAATAATGGCGGCAAAACACCAAATATTGAGCTACAATCAGAAGAATAATTAAAAATATATCATAAAAGACGAGAAGAAAAAAAAAAGTTTATACTAAGTAGTTTTAATACCTACTTTGGTACTCGGAAAATGATTTTTGTGGCTTATTTTCAGGTGTTTTTATGACGAATAAGGAAAAATTATATGCAACGATCACAAAGAATTCTTTTAAACGTTATTTTTAAATCGATAAAATCTTTGAATCTGTATTATTTATAATTTGTTTGCGAATCAAGCTACATTGAATCTTGATTAATCGGCTATTAAAGGGATAATGCTTTGTACTGTTGTTGTTTTTCTTCGAGACTTCAGTTTTTATTAGAACGTAAAGTGAATTTAATCGGTTAAAGAAATGGAAATAAAAGTACGGAAAATATATCTTTTGGACGGAAAATTTCAGTCAATAAAACAACTTTAATTACATTTTGAGAAGTATCGTCATTCTACTAAATGTCAATTAGTATTAGTTGATACATTCTTTATTGAAGTATAACATGGAATTAGTATACCTATTTTATTAGTTTTAAAGCTTTTGAAAAAATTGAAACAATGGTGATTAAGGCTTTGATTACAAAATGAAGAAAGTTTGGATTTGAATTGGATCGGAACTGTAATATCGTTTTCGTTTTCATATACCTAGTTACGAATTGGCAATCTTTCTAACTTAGGTATCTACCTATGAAGTTAACTCGACAACAAATATTTTAACATCCATAAATATTAAGAAGGGCCCTTTCTTAATATGCTGACACTTTTTTAAGGAGATGATCAGACCGTGAAACTGAACAACTTTCTCTATGGCACCAACATCGAATCGCGATAAAAAATCAGCTGTTCCCTACAAAACTGCAAACCTGCTTGAGCCAAATGTATGAGACAGCTGATTATATTTTCGTAATTTTGATGTTGGTCCCATAGAGAAAGTTGTTCAGTTTGATGGTCTGAACATCTCCTTAAAAAAGTATCAGCATATTAAAACAGCAACTCTTATACCTACTGTACCTACATTCTAAGAACTTATAGTTACCAAAATATTTGTGTATGACATTTTCTATATCATTACCATCATTACAGACAGATAATTCGACTTTCGCGTTAGTGGATACAATTATTTTGACATAAAATTAACTTTCACTGAGTTTCAATGAGACGCGACACAAATATTGAATGTGCTGCCATTTTTCTCACGTTCTACTAAAATTCGTGGAGCATACGTAAAACATTCAAACTTTACCATGTCCTTCTTTGGTTTTTTTATACATTTTGATATCTACCACGGGCGTAACGACTTATGACTAAGAAAACGTGATACAAATTCTTAAAACATCGGTCTCTTAGACTCTTTAGATTATTATCTGCGACCATAATGTTTGACTTTGCTCATAGTAATGTAAGACAGTAACTCTATATACGTGATTTGGTTTTATAATTGCATTGTTTATAACCTTTTTAAAACCTTTTTAATGTGATATTGTTTGTGTAATTACGTTTTTCAAGGTGCGGTTGTTACGCACGTTTTTTTATGGGTAAAGATTAGAAGTAACCTTTTTAAAATCTTTAGTCGTCATTATACGTGGCGAATAGTATGCAAAACCAACCAAAACTTTTGCTTTGGAAGAGTTTACCAAATAGCTTTTATTTTGCTTGCTATTATTAATGTAACACTACGGGCTTTTCGGTGAAGGAAAACATAGTGAGGAAACCTGCATGCTTCATTTCTGAGGCATGTATTGTACCCACTGCCCATTATAAGTGGCGACGGGCTCACGGGAGTTTCGGTACTACTGGTGAGACGTGGATGTTCTGAAGTTTCAGAATATCTCTGACTACCCCCTCGGGGAATATAGTCGTGACCATATGCTATGCTATGCTATTATTAATTCTACTGCTGACCAAACAAAAACATTAATATACTTAAGTATTCTCTGAAAATAATTCTGATATTATAAAACGTATTTAGACAGTTTAGTTTTGCCGTTTTTGATGAACATTGTCACTTTAACCCTTATAATATGATAATTAAAGTCGACAGCAGCGACAATTCACTACCTAGGAATATGAGATCAAGTGTGCTTTATTTCTGAGGCTGTCTCTAGAACAAAGCTGGCTGGTTGGCTTTGGAATTCATACTAAAATAAATGACGGTAGGCACAAGCAGGTGCACAAAATATTGCGACTCATTTTAAAAAGCCAACGGCATTATTAAAAATTCATTGTTCGATACAGTCGAGCCTTCGATAAATTTCAACATACGCCTTTGATCTTGCGCAGACATAGGCGATTTGTTATTCTGAGTACGATACGCGGGCAATTACGGGGACGTGCCTCGAAATATTGTCAAAAAATTGAGGTTATTTCCACTCGTCATGACGCAACACGCGCCATTTTGTTGAGACGTCGAAGTCATCAACATGGCCGCTTCTTTGAGACACCCAAGCTCAAATCAAGGTGTCTGATTGAATGATGAATGATTGAATACATCGATTGTTTTACATGATAATTGATGAAAGCCATTCCTGGTAAAGTAGCAATGTATTGTCAACGAAACGATTATGTTGTTAGCACGCGTTGGCTGTCCTTGATATGAATAGCGTACTCAAAGTATGTTTTTAATCGATCCATCGTTAGTGTGCCTTATCTTTAAGTCTATAAAGTAATGCGATATGATCACTTTTTATTACGTCCATTACGATGTGCATTTTTGATGGATATTTAAGAAAAAGTTAAAGCTCAATTAATGCCGTCTGGTCACGGAAGTTTTTGAAATTTATAGGACGACGTTTGATTGCTGACCGAAGGGAGTTTTAGAGCAATAATTTTGTAATAATAGTAAAGCAAGAAAATTATTTGTTTATGCGACATCGTAGGTATCGCGTGTACGCACGCTAAAACTATTTCTTTGTGGCCGTTATTGATTGCTATTGCCGTATGAATATTCAAAGGCTTTGGAAAGTAAAGGGGTGGTGCCCTAAATTATCACGTCACTGTGACATAGTTAAAAAATTACCTTTGTAACTAATTTATATATCGAATTCGAGTAGAAAGGGGAATGTATGTTACGTACTGTAAATCAAAGTGGCGGGTAGTCGCAAAAAGGGGGTGAGAAGTGTGCACACTATACGTCACCCGTTAGATCGATGGTCATTTGCATTCGGGCCGCCGACGGCAGCGGACGTCAGAGCCGCTCGAAAGTGTTGCGGAGCGCGGAAAAAATGCCCGCATTTGAATTGTTAATTAGATGCAAAAGAAATAGTTGCATGAACCGACATCGGGGAGTTAAAATTAGGTGCTAAGTGTTGCAACTGAAATGAACAAATAAGACATTCCGGCACGTTATACGTATTTAAATTAATAAAACTATTGTACTTATCTATCCAAAAAAAACTAAAATGAATAACAAAACCAACACATAAAAAACATTCGAAGATTTAAATTTCGAATGTTATTATATTAAGCACCGTTCACACGCTTGCACCCGAAACGACTGTCCAAATTGAAGTTGGCGGGAAATAGTAAAGTTTTTTTTCGGCATTGGCATCGCGTGCGTAGGGCCCAGTGATCGGGATCGCGTGCTAGATAGCAATCTGCCGGCGGCGGGGGCACCGACCACAATTGATTCACCAGAGGAGCCGAGCGATCCGGCCGACGAGAGTAGGTACTAGCAATAGAAATGAGATATCATTACGTTACATTCTGAGTAGGTATAAACAAGTAATTCCTGTTGTTTTCTTGTTGGGGGAATTCTTGATAACTACGCACATTTGACTTGCGTACCTACCTACCCACCTATAGGTAGTTGTATTTCAGATGTTATTGTTTGAAGAGAATAAAGAGTCACATGCCTACTTATAGCAATAAATTACATTCTAATATAAATTCTCATCACTTTTAGTAGACGACGCGCTAAAAAGAAGCTTCAAAATGGTAAATACAAGGTCTAAAGTTTAAAAGTATTGTAAAGAATCCGTATCCCACAAATGATTGAGACACATATTAAATATAAGTAACATCGCGTGTCAATAACGTTTTATTTCCACAGACACAAAACAGTTGGGAGTCTATTCTGCCAGAATGGCAGTGCTGTCAAAATATTCCCGAAAGTGCAGTGTAAAGATAAAAACGTTAAGAGCACTCCGGAGCGACGTCCGTAGTTTGTAACTAGATTCGATAATCAATTTAGAGCGCCGCGGAGGACGCCCGCTTCATATCCATAGTGCCGTTGCCGAAAACGTTAATAAAAAAATTACGCAGGAATATATTTTTCTAGAGTAGTTGCGGTTTTCTTGATAAGATATGTTTTGTTAGTTTAATCACAAAAATGAAAGCAATTTGTATATTTGTTTTCGTTTATTTGAGTATTCCAACCCTACTAAAATTATTAATATATTTTTTTATTTATCCATTCTAAAACGACTGGATAATCCACATGAATAAAACATTCCCGCTGACGAAGTGTTTTCGTTTAGTACTTGGTATTACTAGTAAGTAGGTTATTCGATTATTAACTATTATTTTTATTCGTTATCCAAATCCATGTACATTTTTTATTTATGTCTGCTTTGTGCACATCTCTATGGATATTTTGTTCCCCCGGTATCGGCCCACGGGAGCTTATCCGTAACTTTTAACGATAGCATAGCAAAGTTTTTTAACGAAATAACCGAATTCGCGTTAACTACGACTCGTAACGCAGTTAGTCGCGTCCGATCGTCTGCGTGGCGCTTTATTTTGCCGTTCGTAATTGATTTTAAAACCTTCGTGAAAATTTTTGCGGTATTTTGAGAACTTATTCTCTTTTAATCAAAAGAATCTGCAGATTTTATTAAATTTTTAAGATAAATTTTACATCTTAAATATAATAATTATTTATACACAGATTGATTTGTCTATATTTATAGATTTTCACGCCATAAAAGCGGACACAGACCCCAGTTCTCAGTTCGCGTGTTCCACTGCAATCAATCGCCTTTATAATCAATAAACCGACCGTGCACAAATCAATGCATTAATAACTGGTGTCGTGCTACCGTTTGAAAATACCTTTTTTGTTATTTCAATAGATACCTACATTATGTGTTTAGTTTCACGAGCTTTTGTTTGAATTGAAATTGAGACGGATAAAAAATAAATTTTACACTTAAAACGGAATGCAGTAAAAATTTGATAGCAATTATAAATCCACGTACGTAACTCATTAAACATTTTACAGAATTAACCCTAATTCACTGTACAATAACGAGGCATTCATAGTTTAACATTAATCCTTACTAATTATGCAAGGCAGGGAGCAAAGATGTAAAATGGCCGCGCACAAATCGTGTCCGAACTGACAGCTTAAACAACCTATCTCGTGTGACAGACCGGTGATATATACGTCGTTTTCGCTAAGGAAACGCTGGTAATTAATTCAGTGGAATAATATGTCAGGATGCACTTAATTTCCTATAAAACTGTTTGCGTTTTGAGAAGAAAGCAAGATGGCGCGCAAAATTTCGTCCATATGCTTTCGATTTTGGTAAGTTATTCAATCATGACGTTTTTAACGGCACATAAAATGAATTTCGGCATTACTTTGAAGAAGTATTTTTGAAGATGATTCTTAAACGAATTGAAAGAAATGAAAGTCCCTGTTGAAATTTATAGACAGGCAATCGAATATTTCTTTGAAAAAAGGAAAAAAAATAATTTTGTAAGCTTTCTCAAATGGAGTCACCAAAATCGAAACTCTCAATTCGCGTGGGCGTTGACGTACTACGCCCGCGAAGTGTTTACGACAGTCTGTCCGCGGCTTTATTAAAATAATTACCTTCACCGCAATGACAGATAATGAGATTGCTTTTTATTGTTTTTCGTTGTATTGTTAACGCATTTGGAATTCGGGATTCTGTTTACGACCGAGTTTTTGAACTCGATGCAATTTGTGTTCTCTGCCAAGAGGGTTTTATTAAAAGCTCTCATGTTTTTAGTATTGGTTAACTGCAAACGGATTTGCACTCTTGTGGTTGGATGAAAGAAAACGTGTAACGACATTGGTAATTTCAAGGGGAGGTATATAATTCAAGAACAATAACCTCGAAACAGATATAGGAATTCACAACCATAATAAGAAATAATCTGCAACTAGTTCTAATAATCTGCAATATTATAGTTCCGAATAAAGTTGCACAAAACACCAACGTTTTAATTGCTATAAATAAGATAATTTTATTAAAGACATCGGCTGTATGGGATATATAACCCTTAGCCTTGAATTGAACAAAAAAAAAGTTACAAACAAAACTTGTTATAAAAATATCTCTAAACTCAGTCCGAACGCAAATATAAACGTAATGAATATATTTTCAACTTCAAGCCTTTATATCTCCGTTCGGACTGAGTTTAGGGATATACATTAATAACAAGTTTTGTTTGTTACTTTATTCTGAACAAAATATTCAAGTTTGGTTGATAGCCGCCCCAAAAACAACGTAGAAAAATAAGGCGCCAACCTTGCATACAAACCCCGCATTGTCTTTTACTGTTTCTGGGCTTAAAGAGGTGTAAAATAACAATGTCAAATTAAAATTATCATCGATTAATTTCCAAGCATCCGAAACCGAATCAAAAAAAATTGTTACGTATTTATCATCTGTAACTGTACTTGTTAACACGAAATTAATGTGGTTGGAATATAGTGGCGCCATCTCAATAGTCCTTAGCACAATTAACGTTTAATAGCCGACTAAAAATAAGATTCAATTAATTTCACACGAAGCCCTTGTTTCGTTGCGAACTATAAATTAGATGCGTTACAACTACTTCTCTAAATAAACTTGCAAATAGTGCAGTTGAATTTGAATTTTAATCTTGACATGTCAGGGCTACCAATCTTATGACGTATATTGCAGTTAGTAATTTTTCAGTTGTGCCAACATTTTGATATTACTTATAACCGCGAATTAAAATTTTATAAAAAGTATTAATATATAGCTTTTAGTGATAAGACCGCCCTTTGTACCCTTCTCATTTTTGTTATAAATTATATTTGTCTATTCTTGAATAAATATCTTCTCAAATAAATAATATTTATGTTAAGTACGTTATGTATAAACAGGTGTACCAATATTATGATAATTAGTGTTTTGTTCTTGCGAATGAAAATGATTTCCGAACTTTCCTTTCATAAGTAGGTTTTTTTTTTGCCAATGATTAGTTAGATATTTTATAGTCCCCGTTATATTTCTGTTGTGAGCTTGTGAGTGAGAGCTAAAAGTGATTTCCCATCTTGAAAACCCTGATCACTTTATTACGATCATTAGAGAAACATTTCCAGCAAACTCGTGACAAATCCACACCTAGTCGAATTAAATAATAGTTTTATTTATAGAAACTCTCTGAAAACGCACTGTAAAGAGACGAAATGGCGTGAAAACACAATTGTAAATGTCTTTAGGTGTGAGCTAAATTTGATTATTGTATTGCTAAGCTTATAAGCTTAGTTGAAACTGAATTCTTCGAAAAGGAAAGTCAACATTAAGGAATCGTAGACATTATTAAATATCCTTATTATATTAAAGTAAAAAATGATAGGGATCGAAAAAGGGTTTCTTAGATGCGAATGTACGTAGGTATTCATTAATTTCCAGTGTATTCGATGAAAATAAAACAAAAGTTCTACGAGTAATTGAAAAACTAAAAATAGCTAAACTAGAATGACAGCAATCCATCTCGCTTACTTTGAGCCCAGCTAAAACAATTACTTAGCTATTATTACCAGTTAGGTATAAAATCATAAAGTAAATAATGAGACACAGTATTATAATCGTAAATATGCCCTTAAAGAGGTCTGATTGCTTCGTCGGAAGCCATCAAAGCGGCCGCTTCGAGACGAGAATTCCTCAAGAAATTATTTCTTGACCTAGAGCTTCTCGCTACTCGCCAACAGATGGCGACAGGGGCGCGTTGCGGACCACATACCAAACTTTTTTATTTTCACGTTTTCGAGTTATTTCAACGTAAGCACTCTTAAATGGCTATTTAGTTTTTCAAAGGTGCTTTCCTAAGTGGCTGTCGTGGCGTTTTTTTGCGGGAAATGTACCTTTGTAATAATACTCCGGTGATAATTGCGTCGTAAATTAAATGTCTGTCTCAGTTATAGTAATTTCATAAGCGACGGTGTATGCGCAAAAGTTCAATTATGTACGCTTAATAGTTTCCTTCAATCTAGTAATGCTAGTAATTAGAGCTTTTCGTTTTTGCTACTTTTCAACAGATGGCGCTGACCGATACAAAACACTTCAGGGTGTTAATTATAGGCAGTTGTATTATTAAAGAATGTGCTCCTGATACTGAAAAACGTTCTCCAAGGAACCTAAGAGAAATTCCCAAACGAAAATGTCAACTTTTCATACAAATAATCGATCAGCTGATTGTATTTAGTATATCAAGTCCAAAAATGTTTATAGGTACTATCACATTTTAAAGTAACGTAACTGTCTACTGTATAACAGAAAACTGTTTATTTTTACGATGTTGGCAGTAGTGATGTTCCTAATTCAAAATCTAACCCTTAAAAACTCGCATCAATAAACAAACGACCGAAAATCATCCCAAAACTTTTGGTAGAAAATTTTCGTATTCGTCCCTAATTCCCTTTGGTCCCATTCGATACGGGTCTATCGGGTAATTATTATGTGATTACCCCGCGCCGAATTTTCGTGTAGGTTTTAAACTTTATGATTTATGATAGATTGACCTGTTTGTTTTGCAGTTTCGACGTGTAGACGTCCCTAAGGTTTAAATTTGTTTTTAACAAGGGAGGACAAAAACCTACTGTTTTGATATTACCCACCCATAGATTAATGAATACCTCACTTACCTACCAAGTTTATTTTTAAATAAATTAATGGACTCTTGCTTGCATTTCCGCCAGTGTCAAGTAGTGTGTGAGAGTATCTATCCCAAACTCACGGATAGTTTTTGAAAAAAATACAGCTGGGAAGAGATTGCGGAGCCTCGTGGCAAGCTCAAACGCGAACACCACGCGGAACACAAACTTGCAACGTGACTCCACATACATAATACAGTATATTTAAATTTAAAAAGCATTTAGCATACTTGTATAAGAACCATTTTTTTTTAGTGAAAATAAAATCCAAACAAATCAATTGAAGCCACAACCTTTCCAAAGTTTCGAACTAAAGGCAAGTTCCATTTGCGTTAGACGTGTCTCGTCCGAGTGTATTAGTGCAGTTAATACACTTGCCAACATCCAAACTTCGAACGGTTTGAACGCTTTTGACAGACCCCCGCATGGAGTTTCCGAACGTGACCGACCATTGATAACTTTTTGCCATTTGGCTGTATGGGTTACGACCTTTGCCTGTGAAAAGGTTGAGTTTAGTTTTGATAGTTGGTATTAAAATATTATTGGCTTTTTATTTACGTTTTCCTTTTTTTTTCGGGCTTAGATCCACCACACATTCCTACCGTTGTAACTTCTGTAAACCAGGATCAACAGCGGCGACCATTCACAACACTAGACAATGAAGTCCAGCGAGCCCGGGGAATGACTCTAATAAATAAAGTTTTCCTTCTTGTGACTATTGATAACTAATTATTTCATTAACTTAAAGTTGTGTTGATTTTAAAGTGAAGAAAAGTATCTTATGCTATTAAAAAACAACTTTCATTATTGTATTTATAATATTCATACCAAACAATAGTTTTGAAAAGCATAATTGAATTAAAATTTGCTTAGCATTAAACTAAGAGTAGTACAAGGGGAGTTTAGAGTAAAGGAGCATCGAGTACGCTTAACTTCGAGCATAAAGCCTTTCTGTGTCCTGCCTGCGCCGGCCGATAGTGGCCATTGAAAATAGATTTTCACGCTACGCTTCAGCCGGTTTTGAGAGGCGAACTTTGTCTAAATATTCGTTAGAAATTCCACACACATTTCCGAACGCTCTTTACTCAGTGTTCCATTTTTGAGTTTCCTTTTTTAAAACGTTGGAGTCCAGTAGTTTTATCGTTAAAAAAGATTGCATGTGTTTTATGGTATAGGGAAACTGTCTATTCGAATTATTGTAATAAAGTGTATGAGTGAAACGATTGGTACCGTTGGAAAAGTGATTTTCGCTGCTGTTTTTCTGCTAATAAGGTGTAAAATAGATAGCTTCGATGGCATATTTAACTTTGTTTTTATATTGTCATCGCTGAACCGTGTTACTAGTAACGAGTAATAAGACCGATAATTATTGCCTCCGTAACTAAACTTAATTGGACCGGAGGATAATGCGAATAAATATGTTAAGTTACACCAACGATACGTTGAAAAAGTTTCTTTTATAGCCGCTACTCGGTAAGGTGTGAAAGTTATTGAACATTATTATTGTTTTAATACCCATTGTGCTATTAAGATTTACGTTGATGCTTGACCGATTTATTTGTGGCAGAGCCATATTGGATTCAGTCACGAAAGGTCGCAATATCGGTTTCTTATTTTTTTTAAAGAACCGTTGTCTCTGGTTTATTAAAAATGCTAAGTTGGCGTTTAAATAGCGCCAAAATGTGACATAACTTTTTAATGGCAAAGGTTTGATATCTATTCAGCCACGATCGGTTTACAAAGTGTGTTTTAATTCAAAGATAATGCTACTACACGTTTGTTTTATAAAAAGTTAATTCATGTTGATAGAGCGCATTGCAAATCCCGCCTTCTGGTGTAATTAATAAGTGTTTTTTTACGTTTTTTACTACGAGGCTGGCGATAACAAATTGTAAGGGCGGTCATACGTTGTAATTGACGTATAGAGTATTAATTTTCTAGGGTTCCTTAGTACTTAGGGGTTTAGAAGACATATAATTACATATCTAGTTGTCTACATAGCTATTAATTTTATGTATTAAATATGATGTTAATAGTTCGGAATGTATAGCTAGACTGGAGTATAATATGTTTAGATAAATTGAGACATTTACCTAATGATTTATCAAAAGAAATCTAGTTTTAATTTATTGTTTGCAGCAAAGTACCAATTAACATTAAATACATTATTGTGATATATTTTTTTAAATTTCATATACGGAACTCTCTAGTAGTTTTTAACTCTATTTTATTGTGATTAGTAATTGTAAGGGAGCCAATGCATTAATTGATTTCGTTCTTTAAAGTCCGATACGATCTAAGCGCAGTGCATTAATTTTTTTATCGATTCAATAAAGATTAATCGAGATAATGTATAATTATTACTTAGTAAGTATGTTTACGGGGGTGACTATTATTAATTAATTTCGATTATAACTTTTAACATTCAAATTCATAATTAAAATAAAATAGGTACTTCTGGCACACAGTAAACGTTAATAAAGTAAGATTTTTCAGGTTATATTGTATTCGAAATTTAAAATCCGTAAAAAACACATATATCTTTGTCTTTAGTATTTTTTAAAAGTTTATGACAGGTAGGTAAACGAAACCAAAACCATACTGCCAAAAATGTCAATTAATTATTTCTCAAGCCCCGTCTCGAGATGTGAACTATGTACGCATCAAGAATAATTTATAAAATTAGGCCAACACTTTCACAAGCAACTACTGTCAACGTATGATCTTAACATGTCATTTGCAAACCATAGACACGTGTGAACGTCGAACAATCGTTTCGAAACGGACGGACGGACAGGACCACATTATGTATACGTGGGAAATAGGGAAATGTGGTCGCTATGCCATAACGCTAAATGACATGGTATTGTAATGGGAGGGCAGAAATATACCATAGAGTATAGAGTTAACGATGGGTAAAGGCAACTGTTTGAGGCTCTATGGTTTTATTTTAAACAAATAAAAGTTTGTTAATGAATTTTGAGTCTACTGAGTGAAATTATAATACAGAGGCTAATGATGATGAAATATTTTTTTAAATCCAGGATTTTGTAATTTTTTCAATCGCTTTTACTTAATAAAACACTGTTCACAGATTTCTCGTTTACTTAATTATGCTTAAGTAGCTTTTTGTGCTAAAAATAAACATTTTTGTATCTCATCAAAACATATTTCCTAATGAGATCTATAGCAATCATCCAACATCGATATACCTACCTCTATTTATGTTCTATCAGAGTAGCTGTCTACATCCGTCAAGTAATACACAGTAATGAGTCGAGTTGGTCACGCTACCTACCAATAATCAACTATGCTATCGTGGGAATAACTCTTTCCTTCATTATTGATGCCTTTAAGTACCTTAGTTTTAATTTTGTTGTCATTTTTCAGTACCGCGAATAAAGAAAACTAGGGAAAAATTAAATTTTAAAAAAAGATAATAAAAAAAACAATAAAGTAAAAAAAATCGAATGCATTCTTAAGTTAAATATGTGGATGATTCGAAATAAGAATCAAGAGCATAGATAAATCAAATCTTTTTGAATGGAAAATACGTAAACAGAAAATAAAACACGCCGAATAATTTCGTGGAAAATAAGAAAAACGGAACCCTTTCGAATTATCTGAAATTCAATCTATTTGAGCTCATCCCTTCGATGAAACAAAGGCTAATGCACAACGGTCTATTGTCTTCCGCAGATTTATACATTGTACTGCATTGTCCTTAATGTGTACACTGCTTTAATTTCGCTCTTTTTAAAAATGTCCCCCGAAATTTTCTCTCGGCCTCCATTTCCATTTTGAGCTATAAATACATGATAACTATGACTTAAAATTGTGTTTTAACATTTAGTATTCATATCGCAACGAATTCGGCGCGACCTTCGTTAAGTTTAGAATTGTTTGCGGAAGCAAAGGTCGTTTAACTCCGTTTTAATTTGTATTGGAGACGACGGATTTGGAACTTTTGTTATTAATCTCTAGTAGAAGTTGTGTATAATCTGTGGTAGGAGTTCCGATCGGAATTAGTATTGTCACCATTTTGTTTTATGTAACACAGCCAGCCATATTAGTCAATTAACAATTTTATCAGTACCTGAAGGATGGACAGTTGGGCCATTTTTACTTTTGCAAACATTTTGGAATCTAAATAACATTTAGTATCTATGTAATTATTTGAAACGTCATGATTAAAAAAGAAAAAACTCCTTTTGAAAAAAAACAGAGTGGATTTCGATTTAAAATCAAGCTGCGAAGAAAAGTTTTATACTCGTTAACTAATTGTAAGTGATTGTAATTAGTAACTATAACACTAAAGTAGGTGTTTTTCTAACATTGTATTGTGTATAGCCGACGCTAGACGCGTGTCCGCTTACTTTTCCATTTCATTTCTCAAACTTTTTTATCTGTGACAAAAAAACCAAAAAGAATTTAGAGAAAAAGAATTTATCGTTCGAAATTCGAATAGTCAATTTCCAGAATCCTCTAAAGGAAAATGGAAGACATAGTTTACAATAGCAACACGTATTTAAACGATAAATCGAAGTCACAGTACGGTGCTCTGGGAGGAGCTTGCTTGACCATGTCCCCTTTAAACTACTTCACCCCCACCCACCCTCCATTAAGGGGGTTAGTTTCGCACAATGCTCCATACAAACATAAAAGTACCAAAAGTGAGGCTTTGAACATTTAGATTAGATATAACGACAGTTAGTGCCTGTTTTAACACTTCTGGATAAGCTCTTGTTAGCTTATATGACAGATAAATTGACATATCTTTCATACGAAATAATGTTAAACGATCTGTCAAATAAACTAAAAATTACTTATTCAGTAGTGGTGAAACAGGCCCTTAGGCTAACATTTAAACGGAAAAAATTTTTGGAACAACAATTCTATTTCATTAGACTTTACTAGAAACTTGGTTGTTACTTTTATTCTGATAGATTTAACCGAAATATAATTTGGTACCACAACAAAGTTTTTAGTAAAGTCTACTAAACTAAAATAGTTACCACAGATATTATTTTCCGTGATAGTTCTTTACGGGAAAATACATTTTCTCTGCACAATCCACTCATTGCAATAAAAAACAAAAATCAAACATGGTTGTTATTACGTAAAGGGAAAATGTGAAGGGAACATTAGAATTTCCCACATTTTGTATCAATAATGTAATTTAGCGATTGTAAATACCCCTGAAAAAGTTCATTAAAGTTTTTTAAACAAAATTTTACATTTTATGTTTATAAACTTCAAATTGATACTATCTCTAAAGGTCTACACACGAAAACTCGCCAACCCGCCGACATTGTCGCCAGGGAGCCCGCGCCCATGTCGTCGACGACAAGGCCTTCTACACCGATTAATGTCGCCGACACTGTCGGAGGGTCGGCGACACTCTCGGCGGGTCAGCGGCTTTTGGTGTGTAGATCACCTGAAGTTTGTATGGAGCAAGCGAAACGATACCCCTTAACAAAGGCGGGGACATCTTTGCGTAGTTTCCGCACGCGATGTATAGGAAGAATGGAAGGACAAGACACAGGGCAGGAAAAAGGGAGGGTAACAAAAAAAAAATTATATGTCGTTAAAAAAAACAAAAAGAGTGCGGTCACTAATGATTAAGCGGTTTTGTTTAGTTTTGAGTTTAGGATTTATTCAGACGTGAGGTTAGTGTGTCTGAATTTATCCTTAGAGATAATTGTTTATCTTTGACCAATCATTCTTTTAGAAAAAAACTAGAATGATTACGCCAAAGTTTGCTAAGAAAGTGCAGTATTTGTACGTCATGAATTAGTAAACATGATCAACGAATAAGGGAAAGCAGGAACTTTATAACATCCTTAAAAACTGTTTTACAAAAACAACTGCACAAAAACGATCGATAAGAACGAATCGTGCGACCGGAATTTCCCTCTTTTGTCTATACCGTCTAATGGTTCAAGTAAACGTTTAGTATCTCTGCATTCTTCCCATGATTGATGAGCTATTGTCAGGTAGCTGATAACGCGCCAAACCGGGCGGAAGATTGAGCTGGCGTTTATGAATACACCTACAGTATCAAAACATGCTGAGCTCCTACCAAATTACGTTGAACTGGCCGAAAACATTACCGGGTTTAAAAATAAAAAGATTTTTCATTCGAATGCAATTAAATTTGGAATATTAATTAAACTTTTAAAAGGGTGTTTTTAGGTCACGTCTTTTGGTAGAAGCTCTGGTGGCCAAGAAAATGAAAGAAACAATGTGATAAAGTACCTTTTTTAGGAATGAGTGACTTTAGTAGCATCACCGCTGCCTCGTCGCACGCCCACGCGTGCATTTTCCTGTACGAGTCCCTTCCTTTTTCAGTCAATTTGTCCCAGGGTTTCGGTTTCGATAGCAGCTCCGACACTGTCCCCTGAGACAGCCCCAGAACGTACTTAGCAAACAGTCTTTGTCCAATATTGTGTACCGACAATAGTTCTCTGACTCTGCGACTTATATGCAACGTGTCCAAATTAGTATTAGCATATTTGTCCATATTGTATCTCAGCATTTCTTGTAATCTCGCTTCCATGGGGTCTCCTTTCGGTATCAGGGAATCGCCTAGTCTTCCAACGAGTGCTCCGGGCGGGAGTGGGCCCATGTCGTCGGCGAAGCGGTAAGGTCTGTGCTCCTCGAACCTGAAGGGGCTCGGGGGAGGCAGAGGCAGCGGCGTGGGTCCATTGTTGTTGTGATGCGTCGTGTTGTTGTTGAGCGGCGGCGGCGTGCTCGGCCAATCCTCCGCACCTGCGA
Source organism: Agonopterix alstromeriana (assembly GCA_963924505.1). Lineage (NCBI taxonomy): Eukaryota > Metazoa > Arthropoda > Insecta > Lepidoptera > Depressariidae > Agonopterix > Agonopterix alstromeriana. Next base: position 3,765,587 of record OZ004681.1, on the reverse strand, counting down.
CGACATCATCGTTACGCGGGAACACGAGGGAGATAGGACAGGTATCACGCACGCACGTAAGCGTTCGCGCCTTGCGAATTGGTTAGCGGCATCTTTGAACCTATGAACGGTTACGAGCGGTCGTGAGCGGAATTTCTCGGGATGGTTGTGGAAGGATGACCTCGTACTCCGCGCGGTTTTTTTATCGTAAAAGAAAAGTTAAGCGAACACGGACTAGCTACGGACAAACACAGGGGCTTTGAATATCGATAGCTGCGCTCTCGATTTCCAAGGGGATTGACGACAACTTTGCTGATTCAGTTTGAACTTTTTATCGATGTCGAGAATTCAAATTGAAATCAGCTGGACTATTACAACTTGACTGATCTAGAGCCTAGGGCTGTCAAAAAATACATTTGTTTTATAATGTCTCAAATCAGTCAAGTTAACAACGTGGTACATACCTTGGTCTCTTCGCTCCATGCTTCGCTCCATGCTACGCTCCATGCTTCGCTCTCTTCGCTCCCTCTCGATGGAGTTGCGTTCGTCACGGTGCGTAGGCGCAGCGATCGGTGACCGCAGTGGTTCGGGCTTACGTTCTAGTTGTCTCTCACTTGGTCCCAGGTCTAGGGATCGGAGCATGCTGGAACAAAATAGAGGTTTTTTTGAAAACTTGGTAGTTTTTGGTAAATGGATAAGAATTTTATAGGGAATCATGAGTACTTGAATATTTTCAGAAAGATACTATGTTGAATCAACCTTGAGATAATAACTAGAACGATATACTGTACCTATGGTAGCTGATTAAAGGTAATTTGTGAAACCTCTAACCGGCTACTATACAGCAACTATACAGCTACGGTGTCTGTTTTAATTCCAGAATTATCCTAGTTAGTATCTTCGACAGTTTCGTTGGTTCGTTTAGGACTCAATAATTCAAATAATCTGTTCGATAAAAAAAATACATTTATTCTTTCAGAATTATCCAGTTATCAGTGCAATAAATATTGAATACTTTATTTCATAACGTTGTATATAATTTTGCTGGTATAAGTTATCGAGTATTCATATTACTGTAATATCAACTCCCACGTTTTGCTCCGAGGCATGTAACATGGCGATTAAATCTAGATCTAGGATTAATATCCGCCTATCTGGTACCTAGTACTTGTTTATGACCTGGACTGGGTACTACAAAACTTGTGTTTTGATTTGTTAAACTTTTTAAAAAGTATTTTAAAATGGAGAGAGTAAATCAGGCTTACGATTGCGCCCTTTAATAAAAAAATATTGTTAATATTGCTTGTAGCAAGGTTCCATCCCAAAGATAGTCCACTTCAGTGATATGAAAGTGATTTTATAGGTATGTTTTAACTTAGACAGTCGAAGAAAAACGAAGCATTCGATCGCATATTCAACAAACTGTTAGGAATCAGGTTGGAAAGAAAGTCCTAAGAAATGTTCTAATGAAACCTCGAAATTGGTAATGGTCGTGAATTTATCTATGGATGTGCATATAAGACAAATTTTGACACAAATATGACAACTATGAAAAGATTTATCATCTTTATCAACGTTTTTATTTACCCTTTTCACTGCGAATCAATTCTTTTGTGCTACATGTTTTCTACCCCAAGCTTGTTTGGAAGAAATACGTAGCTTATTAGTGATAAGACCACTTATTTGTACCGCTATCATTTTTGTTACCTTTGTATTCTGTATTATGTATTTGGTGTAAATAAAAGTATGTTTTCATTCATTCATTAAACAAATTTTTCTTAAGGTGGTTGCAGAGTTGTCAATTTCATACAAAAGTTCGACGCGTAATACGCGAAGCCGGTACAATTAAAAGTAATATTTTATGTAATGGAAAAATAGTTTAGAAAATCTAGATGGCGCGTATTAAACAACATTTGCAATTCATCATTTAGTTACGAAGATATAAAGCTTTGAAATTTTCTATGGATAAGTTCAAAGCTTTATATCTTCATAATTATATTATAAATTGCAAATGTTATTTGATACGCGGCATCTAGATTTACTAAACTATTTTTCCATATATAAAATATTACTTTTCATTGTACCGTCTACACGAATTACGCGTCAAACTTTTGTATGAAATTGACAACTCTGCAACCACCTTAAGAAGATTATCTATGAAACTGTATTCAAAAAGGGCATCTAAATTACCCAGAATCCTAACACTGTCTATCCTTTAGCATCAAAGAAAAGGCAAAGATAATAAAGGTCACCGATACCTTAATAAATTGAGCACGAGTGAATTGATTAAAACCATTTCAGGTGAATTAATTAAGTATTTTAATTAATACGATATGCCTGTGCCCTTATTGGCAATATTCCTTTCATAAATTTATTGAGATTGAACCCTTTGGGGGTCTTAGATAGGGCTGTAACCAAATGCCGCTATACCTGACATTTTATAAATCCGGGACAAGCTTTTTTCATATGTGCTGATTCTAGATTTTTTTTTAAATATTAAAGTTAGTAAAATTTGAACGTTCATATGTGATAGCTCTAATGTACCTAGTTTTGTCGAATTTTGCCACATATTTTTTTACGTAATTCGGTAATTAATTAATTACACTTTTGTCAGAACGTGGCAGTCTAATGTGAAAGAGAAAACATTTGATTCGATTTAAAAAACAATATTTTCTCATTTGTCACAACCCTGTCCTAAACTTAGCTATTAGAAGATAAGATCGTTCCTTTCACTGATAATGATATTATTTTACGTGTCTATTGGCATTCGTTACTGCCCATTCTAAAGGGTACCATTTTTATTTCGAAGGGTAATATATAAAATATATTTTTAATTACATTCGATTTGAAGAAATGCTTTCTTAGTAGGCTTCTACGTTACAAACAGAATGTTCTGTCTAAACTTTTATTTAGTTTTATATCTATGTAACTAATTGAGGTAGTTTAACCTTTAGGATGAAATTCTAAACAACAGATTTTGTCCATTTCGGTTACAACAAAGCGATATCAGCCGTTCTATACATTTGAGTAGCGATTGGCGTTTATAGTTTACTGTAGAAAACATTTTAGAGATTTGCAGTGTCGGTTCCATACTGAAAGTTATTAAGTTTGATGGTCTGAATCACTCCCTAAAGTACGTTACGCATCAACGATATGTTACCTTCATAGAAAATCGCACGTAAAATTGCTTGAAGCTGACTATTGAAAGACGTCACAATTAGGTCGTTTTCCAGTCTTCACTTTAGCTAGTAACATATTATCTGCTTCTTTTTGGTATAATATCATTGAAGTTATGCATTTAAGCGGTAGATATAATTAGTTACGTCGGCACAACTCTATTAGGACTCTAGTTTTCAACATAAACATAATAAGCACGTCGTATAACAGTCTCCACTTATCGATTTGCCCCGAGCAGCAGATTTTAACACCTCCAACAACACGGCTTGCACCTTAATTACAATTTAATATATCGCCAATTAGATCGTTTGATCGGTACGCGACCGAATTGAGAAGGTGCCGTCGCTATGGTAACTAGTGTTGTTCTAACAATAGTGAAACTATCGATATTATTGTGACCTCGAAAAATAGTCGTAAAACAAATCGTCATAAACAATATCGATAGAATCCAATGACATACTATACACATGGACTCTCCACATCATACAATAACAAAACCAAAAAATTACACATGTCTCTAATGTCACCTTAGTATGCCTCAGTTATGCTCGGCTGTCATACATTTCCGTTGTCATTCCAGTCCTTTCAAATAACCTTTGTCACAAAGCAGTAATGTAAAACAATTAAGCACATTTTAGCGGTCCCGTTAATAGCGCACACGACATTGATAGTATCGAAAGTTTTTACTTTATGATAAATTGATACCATCGATCTGATCTCGATGCCAAGCGCGATGAAGTTATCGCCAGATCACCCGTGGCCATCCAGTACAACTATCTTAATGAGTAATTGAAATATAACCTGTTCGGATACACTTTTAAAGCCTAGATGAGATACATCAGCCATTTAAGAGCACATCACCGAAGCTTTCAAAGTCAACAGCCATAATCAGTCGCTGTTGTCAAACACGGCCATGAAGCATCATCATCATCACTGGTGTATCTTAATATTATGGATAGTATCAATTGTTTTAAAGCAATACTATCGATACAATTGAAAATATCGATACTATCTACATTTCAATTTCAACTATCGATATTCAAACTATCGATAATTAGTCAACACTGATGGCAACAGTGCGGTTCTGAAGACTTTACAATTTAGTCGCGTAAACGTTTGTATGAATTGTCGTCCCTTGACGATTGCTAACGGGTTTCGACTAAATTGTAGTAGATTTTGTATTGTTGTAGTATTGTTACGTTCTACGTGGAGGATTGGAAATGATTGGTGTTCTAATTATGAAGGTTAAATGTTACTTAATCGACATGTTGCAGAGAAAATAGTTTAATGAAAAAAAACCCTTTGTAGATCGCCGTTTGTAGCACCTACCGAACACGGAAACGAAATTAATATTATAGGAAAGAACCTATTGTAAGAACTGCGCCGCTTTCCTCTGTCGGACGCTACTATTTGCAATTATTTATCGCACTATACTTAGAAAAAATCAGCATTTCCATACAAAACTGCAAACCTAGTCGAGCCAAATGTATAGGACAGGGGATTTTTTTTTCACGATTTTGATGTTGGTACCATAAAGAAAGTTGTTCAGTTTGACGGTCTGATCATCACCTTAAAAAAGTGGCAGCATATTAAGAAGGACCCTGTATTTATATTTGGCATCATGTCAAAAACCCATTGCTCTTACACTCTCTTATTCATGAGAAGCTGATGATGATGATATTGAAAAGAACATACCTACTTAGGTATACATTACTTAAACACACCCTCCTCCTTTTTTTCAGAAATACTAATCCAATTTCTTGAATATGCTAGCATTGCTACAATTTCATGTTTTGTTGATAGTTGTAGCAAAGCTTCTAACTACTCCGATAGATTTTATGGTCGTGAGCTTATGTATGTATTACTTTTAATGTCTTTTCAATGTAAGTTTCATAAATATAATAAAGTGAGCACTCTAGTAGGTGATGTTAAAAGTACTTAGTGACATAGTTACGTTTTAAGGGAAGTAGGTGAACGGTGTGATAGCTAAGAGTTTTAATAGCTGAGGTGGACAGAGGTGCTGTGGAGTCGCCTCCTTGGTGTTGGGTATGAAATATTTCCTGTCAGAAATTTGTGGGAAAGGTTAACCAACAGACCACTTGACACCCTAAATATTATTGGCTTTTTATTCCAGTGGAGACTGTTTTAGTAGATATCAAATTATTTGTCAATGGCGAACAAATTAAAAAAAAAAAGTTTTTCAATTATTTAACCCACTATAGAAAACGAAACCGTTTTTAACTAGATTAGAATATCTGTTTCTAACTATGACTGTTATCAAGTACAACATTTTTTCAATTAACTATTAAAATTTTGAGTTGCGACAGTTTCTTAAAAATTTTTATACGCAAGGCGACTCACAATATTTCTCTGTTCTAAGCGGAAGCTTAAAAGCATCTTTGTCTTCGGCCAAAAGCCTTCAGTTTAAGGCTGGTAACACACTGAATATTTGATGAACCGAACTCGGCGACCGGTGTGGGCTCCGCTTTACGGTTTACCCTCAAGTTTTTGAATTAATTACTTTACGTGCGTGCTTTTATTCGTTACTTTTGAGTAACGGTTACATTTTGGTTATTTTACAGGCGTAATATTCCACCTCTTACTTGACACATCCATAGTTTGGGCTCGAATTACAGAGTCAAAAATATCTCACTTCGGTACCGAACTAACGAGATGGGGCGGTCATTTCATCTTGAACCCAAAGAATTAAAAAAAATACCTAGTTACAACTATACCCGTGGTTGGTATCTAAATGTAGTAAATTTTCTGACATTTCCAAAAAGGGAATTCAATTGAGTTTATAAATATTACCTATTGTCTTTACCCATCCAGTTTTTTTTTTAAGTATTTATTATTAATGTCTTATAGGGCTTTGCTATAATTATCTTTACTCTTTTTCACTGCAAACATTTTTAAACCATTTAAAATCAATGAACCACACTTCAGTAATGCAGACAGTAAAATAACAGGCATTAAGCAGTAAGTACAAGGCTATAAAACCCTAGGGTGTGCCAACAAAAAAAACAATAAAACCTTTCGTTCAGAAATCCAAGATTATTATTATCGACTTACACGACACGACGACTGATAGAAAAATAAACGAAACAGAAACCATTTCAATTATTGCAGCAGGCACGCAAGATATAAGCAACATTTGTCAATTTTCCCATGTTCGGACGTTTTCTTTCTATTATGATTTCCGAACGAAAAGGGCGGGAAGGAATCTAATCCCATAAGATGTTATAAATTCTCAATAAACTGTTCGAAGCACCTGTAGCGGTTTATTGCTTATTTATTCCGCTCCTCAAGTTAGGATTAAGTTATAGCCAGCTCCCGAAGATTAAAGCTTAATAGGGGGCGGAATAGATTGATTTCTAAACGATACCGCGCCAAATCTCGACTTTACTCCGGATTGGTTGCTGTTTGCGTTCTGATTACATTCTAAATTCAAAATTTGAGCTTTGAACTCTTTGTTTTTCTTTATTATCAATTTCAATTCCAGCCAGTAAAGTCGAAAACTTTAAAACTACAGATTAAATATTTCAAACTGTTGACTGCAAGTAAAACAAATAAAGAATCAAGCGGTTATCTCTTGTTTAATTAAAAACTAAGCACACACTTGATTTACATATTTCTTGTGTATGTTAAACATGCGTGTATATATTATATGGCATACAGAACAGTGTTTGCTTCCTATATATCAATACAGGCCTATCGTGGACACCTGTCTTCATTTGCTTAGGCGCTGTTTGACTTACATTTAACGAAAGTTTAGACTAAGACTGTCACACACGAATTATCAACTAATTTACGTTCCCGGCCGTTTTTTGATGCCATAAAAAGAATATTTCGTCGGCCCGTAAGCTTTTTACAATGTTGACTCTACTTTAGCTTTAGCTTGTAAACGTTTGTCTTCGAAATTTGAATAAGTCTAAAACCGGGAAACGAACTTTTGTCAACAGGCGAGTTATAAAAAAAAGAACTGTCAATGGACCAATGAGAAGCGATCGGAAATTCTTTTGTTTTAAAAGAATGTTGAAATATGAAGTTTGTTAACAAATACCTAAGCAATCAACCAATCACATTTGAGGAACTAAGTAAACTCCCACGGTCGATTACCATTTTTAATTTAATAATAAAACACTTTAGTTTACCGCCAACGTAACAGTGTCATAGACTAAATAAAAAGGTGCGTTCAAAAGTATCGACAAAGCGGCAACTATAGAACGTAGTTTTCGAAATTGAAAATGTTCGAATTACATGCATGAACGGTTTGAAGGCGTCCCGTATTGACCAATCGATCGGACGCGATTGGTCAGCGGTCGACTGGGCGGAGTCGAAACTTATCGGCAGCCGATGATTTGAGTGATAACAAGTGATTGTTAGAGTCAATGTCATTGTTGTAGATATGGGTTAAATTATGCTTATCTGTAATGTTTCGAGGCTGTTCCGTTTTTGGGTAGTACCCAATATGGATGGCTAACAAAGGGTAATCTTTAAGAAATTAAGATCTTGACATTTGCATTATTGTACTTACGTCTGAAGAAGTAGGTACCAAAGTAGCAGTTTAAAAAATTTCATTATTTTTTTAATTCAAAATTTCTCAGGCTATTAAGTCTTTTCATAGACAAGAGAGCAAGCCGTTTCCATAAAACACGTGGAAGCTTAAAAAAATACTGCTGTAATGTAATATCTATAACTGCGGTGCATTTTCTACAGTCGTCAATTTCACCCCCTTTCAAACTCAAAACTGGGTTCTGTAGAGGAATTCGTTAATTTATTAATCAAAATCGAAACATCCCCTCTGTAGGTATCTACTAGAAATATGTCTTTGATTCTATTCCAAGGGAAACATTTCAACCCCTTTAGAATTTGAACCGTTAATCAAAAATTTTATCAGATAATTTTTGGTGCAAATACGGAAAATATTGATTCGGAAATTTTAATAGAATCTGTCAAAAGAATTATACAGGGTCTTTCTGAATATGCTGACGGTTTTTAAAGGGCTATCAAACTGAACAACTTTCTTAATAGGACCAACATCGATATCGGGAAAAATAAATCTTACTAACTTGTATCTACCAATTGATAAGTAAGTACTTCTTTAAATTTTCCCTGCCTAATTGAGTGTATTATATTTTTAGTAACATAATTATTACCAATTTAACAGATTAGCTTCCGTTTCCGACAATCAAAATCGATCGATTAACTAATTATTTTTAGCACGTTATTTTGAAAGGTGTTACAAAGTTAAAACAAGCGTTATTTTATGTCACGTCGGCTCTTTTGAAGCTGTCCTTTGATGGATCAAAGGCGCCGCCCATCGGTCGCCATATTGGTTGAAATAACACATTAAACTATGAAAAACATTATGGTTAACGGTTTGAGTTAGATCTATTGATATAAATAGTTGTCAAAGTAGCTTGTTTTAGTTGTTTTCTGACATGTAACTGTGTATAAAAGGGTACGAATGTTAATTTATGTCTGTCTATTTTAATGTATATATTTGGTAAACTACTAATCATATTTGTATAAACTTTTCAAGATTTGGTTGCGAATAAGTTGATATATTATCTGTTACTGGCTTGTGGGACTAAAATTTGATTTTGGAAAAAAAAAAAATTTTTTCAAGTCCAAAGTGTTTTTTTTGCAATTTTAAAGTAGGCCCCATAGTAATAGTTTTTCAGTTTGATGACCTGAACTGAAGCGTCTGCAGTTTCTGGCTACATCTTCTCTACAACGGAACACCTTCCGACGCGATGGTACACTCAAAAATTACGTCAGAAAGCTATCCATGTGATATTATTTTGAATAAAACATTTTGAGTTTGAGTTTGTATCACGAAACAAGCATGTGGCGTATTTTTTACATCCTGTTCACAATCTAGAGCCACTAAATAGTTTATCAAAGCCTATCAGGTGTTTCATTATGTATTGATAGAGCTATAGAGGTATTTGACTGACACCTTATCAGTCACCTTACGCAAGGATGTTGACTAATCACTTCCGGCCCTTTTAGTCGAAAACAGAAACGTGAGAAAACTCAATTAAAAAAAAAACGTCGCACTAACAAATTCAAAAATTTAAAATCTTTCCGATAATCCTATTTATATTTCCCACTGAGACAGGAAACTAAAAAAAGAACTAAAACTTTCTCAGGGAGCGATTTTTGTATCAATAACGTTATCCAAACACGGGGGTTAGGCTGCTAAATTCCATATCTCGAACCGTTTAGCGGGTAGACGTCAGAAAGCTGTGGGATTGTGACATGAGTGGTTTCCGATATAGAGCCAAAAAAGTAAAAAAAATATATAAAGGACCTCCTCCGATGGCGGTTTCTAGAAGCACGGTACGAGTTAAAAATAAATATTGAAACTCTATGGTCGGGCGATGTGTGGCTGACCAATAGAATTACGTTCTATAGGCGTTCTATTTTCAAATGGTCGTTTTATTTTTAAATGCATTCAAGATAAATGTTTTTTTTTTATTGTGGCTTTGGCAGTATTACCATCTAAATAATTCAACTTTTTTAATCACAGACTTGGCTGTATGGCTTAACTCCGTTGTCTATTGAAAAGACTTTATTCCCAGAAACCAAACTATTGATAAATTTTGATTTATTTCAAGGACCTATTAAATCGCTATTATCATGTTGGAAGTTCTGTAGACATGAAAAACAAACTTATCCTTTGAACTAATCGACTTAATCTCACAGAGAGCGTATAAAACTGAATGTAAACAACACTAAACAAGTCCTTAAGGATGCGGTGAACAAATAAAACATTTGGGTTATTAACTTCTTTAACTGGAACTGGCAAGCTGTGATAATAAGTTTTTACGTTTGATTGAAGGAACAGTACCGACTTTTATGAGGTCCATTTCTTTTTTTGAGAATGTAGATTGTTAAAAATCGACTTCTAAATTGAAGATTTCATACAATCATTAACTTTTTACAACACAGGGAGAAAAAATATTAAATTTGGATGGCTGCATGAAGAGAGGACGACCAAAGAAAAGATAGATGGGTTGTGTGAAAGATGATATGTGTAAATAAGGTATGTGCACTGAAATGACGGCTAAAGAAAAGGAATGCATGGAGGAAGACTACATATTGCGCCGACCCCAAATGATGGGATAAGGGCAGGAAGAAGAAGAATACAGGGTGAAATTGATCCTTTAAAACTAAGAGTCTATCCATCAAACTGAACAACTTTTACTATGGGAGCAAACCGATAGGAGCAAAAAAAAAATAACCAATCGAGTCACTTCTTCTTAATCTTAAAATTGGTGGTAACGATGATTTTGCCAATTTCCAGTATTAGTAAATAGCAAATGTGGTCGATCCATGTTTCTTAATCCTTAGGTTAAGAAACATGGATCGACGGTTTGTCCATTGAAAAAACAGGATTAGGATGCAACGCTGCACGCATGCTTTCGCATCGACATGGCGATCGACATCCTACAATAACCGTGCTTTTTGTATGGGCTAACGTCGATCGCCATCGATTAATGTGTCGCAACACTAATGGATCGAGTCACTAAGGACTAGACTAGAAAATGAAGCTATTTTATAGAAAAGTGCAGTCAGGAAGAGTGATCTAGCGCACGTGTTAATAATGAGATAAGGAGCTATCAGGCCATTCACCTGGCTGCCTGTTTGATGTAGATTAACAGTTGTGTGCTGTTGTGAAACTGAGCCTTGAATGTGGTCGAGGAACTGTGATTATAGTCAGGATGTACTATAATTTTCATCATTAATATACATCCCACTGTAGGCATTGGCCTAACCTCAAGGAAGGTATATGGGCGTCAGTTTACCACGCGTGCCCAATACGGATTGGTAGACTATACATAAGCATCAGAATTTCTTCTTCAGCGTTTCCTCACGATGTTTTCCTTCACCGTTTGAGAGCAGTCGGTATTACGTAACCTGTACATAAGCCGGCCTGTCTCACTCCACACAGGTCAGGTACGCTTGATGGCTGATCCCCAACGAGGGGTGAAAGGCAATAGGTTATGTATACCGTCTAAACTTCTTGGTCAGACTTGCCACCATTTTGTGAGTAGCCAATGCGAGACTTGAAAACCCTAGCGATGTCACGCTGCCAGCACTTCATAGAATGAAAGAGGGAGACTATGTAAAGGTAGCGTTCGTGTCTCGGTTCATTTTTGTTGTGACAGTTGTTAGGTTATTCGCGAATTGTACGATAGGACGGGTGCGAATAACTTTGCACCTTATAACCGTGCAGATAGAGACGCTATTTATTTAAATCTGTTTTCGAAGTGATTCTTCTGTACGGGTAGTACTAGTATTTATTCTGTGACATAAGTTAGAAAAACTCATTGGTAACGTATCAACATAAGTTAGAAAAACTTCTTGGTAACTGTTTCGATCCCAGACCCTCATAATTGTGTGTCTAGCCTCTCTGCAACGACACACCGACCTTCAGATAATATTAATACGAGTAGTTCATCAGTTCTAATAAATAAAATAAGTTTAAACTATTGGTTACATGCTATGAAGCAAGATTTCACTTGACAATTAAGTTTATCACTTAGTGTCATCCGACAATGTATATACTTTCACTTGCATACAGTACTTGTGTGTTCAAGCCTTGTTTGCTGACCCTACCTTTGACTGATAAAGAGATAACGTGGCGCCGAGGTGCAGTGTAATTTAATTGTTATTATTTGAAGCCTTTTTGTTTATTAAAACTTGTTGAGAAATAGTCGAGTCATAGATTATTGACATTGTTGAGATTACAAAATTCGTCATCACTATCATCTATCTATACAGTATAAAACAGTTCCGTGACTGATTGATTGACTGAATGATAGACTGACAGACAACACACAGCCTAAACCGCTGAAGAAAGAAACATGGAAAGGGGTAAAACGGGATGTTGACGTTTTCCGAACTCAACGCGACCGAAGTCGCGTAAAAGCTAATTAGCTTATACAATCCTATCTTTCTACTAGTAATAATATAAATACGAAACTTTTGATATATGGATGGATTTTGTTCCGGAATATTCTGGAGTCGAGCTAAAACGGTGGTACCGAAACATGTAATAATAATGTACAGAGATAGAATCCATCCTGGAATAGCTCATATGAGCCATTATGCTATTCTTATTATATTATGATGGAAAATGCGATAAGAACCCGTTATAGATGCTCAAGTTTACATTAATTCTATAACAAACCATCATCATGCCCCAAGAACAAAATACCCACCTGATCTCCCTCTTAATATCATCGTAGTCCCTCTGCGTGTCAAGCCTGGCCTCTAGCCTGGCTATGTGCCGCTTTTTCTCGTCCAGCCGCTCCTCCAGCCGCTGCAGCTGCTGTGCATGCGCTTCCTGCAGCGCGTTCAGAGATGCTTGGAGTCTGCGCACGTCTTCGACCAGTTGCGCAATCTGGGGACAAAGAGAGGTCGGAATTAGGAATAAAGTCAGCAAAGAGGCAACAGAGCTGTGGAGGATCCAGGCTTGAATATCTCCAAGTCACATATAAAAGGTTGTAATAACAAACTTGCGTACAGCTTACTAGTTCTTAATAAGGACAAAATTTGAACAATAGTGAGATCTCTAACGGGCCATTGCAAATTGAATTAACATATGACACGCTGAAACTAAATGACTCTACCAGCTGTAGATTTTGCAAGGAGATGGAAACTGCCTTGCAACTTCTTTGCAAATGTGGCCCATTGAAACAAACGAAGTATTCATCTAGGTAGACAGGTTTTGGCACCAGATGAGATACAAATCCTCCCTGTTAGAAATCTACTGCAGTTCTTGACTGCAGTAGGGATCAGTAGGGAACTGTTAAAGGAACTTTCTCTATGGAGCCAACAACGAGATAAAATAAAAAAAATCTGGTGTCCCATACAAAACTGCAGTACCGACTCGACTAAAATGTATGAGAAAGCAGATTTGTTTTTCTCGATTTTGGCTCCATATAAGTTGTTCAGTTTGATGGTCTGAAGCACCCCCTTAAGTATTATAAACAACTTGCTAGAGCATGCCAATTTACGGTTAATTGCGACGTATAAAATACGTAACGTATATTTCACGGAATCTCACTAAGATCATTCGATATCACAGAATAATTAGACTTAATAATGGTTATAAAACTTATCATTAATAATTTTAATCTCTCTATTCCTCAATCATTATAAAATAAGGAAAATCCCGAAAGTTTATAATCAATCATAAAAGAATACTAAACAATTCATAATTAAAGTGTGTTGTAAAAATAAAACCGGTCAAGTGCGAGTCGGGCTACACGCGCACTGAGGGTTCCTACCACACCACCACTCAACATATTAACGTACAAAAAATGTTTTTTCTCCGAGACCAACTCACACTTGACCGATTTTTATTATTTTTTGTTATACTATAGAGTTTGCTCTATAATCACACCATGTTTTACGCTTGTATGTGTTACCGTTTTTACGATAGAGAAAGAAGAAAAAACGTTGGTAAAAACTAGTTTTTTGTATGAGGAAATCCTCCTCCCTCCTTAATTTTTAACTTTTTGTCATTTTTATTATTTGTTAACAAATCCGCCGTAATAACGCATATTCTGAGAAAATTTCAACTGTATGGCTATTACGGTTCAAAAGTTGCAGCCCTAAATAGGCAGGGTCCCGTTTTCACCCTTTAGGTACGGAACCCTAAAAAAGTCTAGAATATAAAATGTTTGTACAAGTATTATTTAATTAATTAGACATACTTTACTTTTGATAATAATAATGTGTCAAAGGATTTACTTTGATGAGATTGTAAAGAAAAATATGTCATATCTACATACAAATTATCTGCCTGTCCGTCAAAATTAAAAAATAGTTTAGGTATTTAACTGACAAAATGTATTACAATCCATGGCGAGCTGATGGCAAGTGTTTGGGAACTTATTTATAAAACTTCTGGTTTTCAGTGAAAGAAAACATCGTGAGGAAACCTTCACGCATTCTTGATCTCGAAGCATGTTCACTATCTACTAAAATTGGTTGCCTGGAAGAAATCGCTTCGTAGCGATAATACCACCTTATTTTGTGCCTCTTGTTTTTTTTCATTTGTATTGTACTGTTTATGTTTTGGTGTAAAATTAAGAATATTTGATTGATTGATTGAAGTGGTGGTTAGGATAGAGTAGTGAAAGCTTTAAAAGTGGCTACAGGTTCACAATTTGTCACTCTGGATAGGACACGCGTTCCGCTGTGTCTATAATATATATAAAAAACAAAAAAATTTGGTTTCAAATAAAGGGAGCTATTGTGTAAGTACTTCATTGAATCGGTATCAACTCGACACGGCGTTTTTCAACAGTTCCGAACGATTCTGTTTCTTAATATGCATCATGATGATCGGAAAAACATAATATTACTTATTATCAATCTTATTTATGATATATGACCGGAAAATCGCACAACGGCACCGGTCCGGCACTCTATAGAACCTTTTTGATTTTCGAAAAGGCGTCTGCACATGCGGACTTTGTGCAAACTGTCCATGACGTTGTGTTTAGGGCTGAAAGACTGCTCTTTGTATTTGACGTCATCTATATTTCAATACCTTTATTGTTCGTTCTGTTATTTAAAATAATATTGGAGCTAAAAGTTACTGAAAATGGGAATTTAGCGTTACTTATCAACGTCACATACTACGGGTGTGCGCGCTTGCCTGACTCCCTTGCTCAGCTCCCCTAAAGTATCCCCAGAAAGTGTGAGGGGTGTGAGGTGAGGTATATGGAACCACAGGGGCGCGGGGAGTGTCCGTAGACCTATTCTGTGACCACGGCCTACTGATTTTAAATCCCCGTTCCAAAACCTTACATAATATACACTTTATCACCTAATTTCGTAATTTTATAATTATAACAAACAGGAAGAATTCATCTACAACTAGATTAGCCTAATCTGATGATGATATCATCGCGAATTGATAATGAGTTGATGACTCATTTGAACATCAATTCAATTGCCTTAGTTTGATAGTTTTTACACTAGTTATAAAAAAACGTAAGGTCACTGTGGGGATACGTTTGTGAACATGAAAATGGGTACGAAATAGATACACTTCATTCATCAGGGGTGTAAGAGAGACGACAATATACAAAGAAACCTAAATCATGTAGAGTTTGACGTGAGATCGTTCTAGCCTCTGAACTTAACCTATAAAGAAAAATATGATCCCAAACTTTGTGTAAAATCTCATCAATCAATCTTATTCCTTCTTTCATTGTAATCTCCACCTTATTTAACAACAAACAAAGTATTAACTCGTATTGTATTCACGTACCAATCATCACGTCAACCTTGACTAAATCAATGCCCATGACCGAAGGAAAAACCGACTAAATTACTTATTACCAGACTTTAGAATTGACGATCTATTCATAAAATCCACACATTCTTCAACCACGTTACAAAATACAACCAACTAGGTATTTTAAACCTTATAGTGGTACAATAGGGGGTTTAAATCAGTGGTAGGATGGTAAATGTATGTTTGTGCTGGCAACATGTTATTTGTCGTCCTTCGGAAGATATCAATTGTTACTGGCCAGGTGTCGGCGGCGCTCAAGCATGAAGATGCGTATCGTTTCGAAGATAGATTCAGCGGAAATCACGGAGTACCTACTGCTTGCATTAGTTACAGTATATACGGTAACAATGAATATGACTTGTCTTCGCTTTTCTTGGCTTCCATTTTTGAATTGAAGATGTTCTTTTTCTAAAAAGGTAGCTTCACTTTTCCGACTGGCCAGTGTTAGATGATTGCAGATATCCATAGACTAGAAAAGCTGAACATAGCCCAATTGACAGTCTATAATATCGATGTTTTTTGTCATAACATCGATGTTTTTGTAGAAATGTGGATGTTTCTAGAATATAGATGTATTGTCTATTTACTAGTTAACAAAAGATAAATGAATGGTCTATTTTATAGCGTTTCTTGTTCTATTACGTCAATGAATAATGATAGATGATCTTTGATTTTTGCTCACGAGTACATAACGTGACTGATTGTGATTATATACTTTAACATCTAGACAATAAAGTTTTAAACTGTTTACTAACCTTGTTATTGTCAAGTCATTAAGGTTGAAAATCGTGTGTTTTCAAATCGATATCTTTTGTAAACTGCGACAGATGTATAATAATTCTTCAGTAAACATGGCTTGACAAGTCCTTGAATATTTGACATTGAAGTAAACACTGATAAATCTTTTTTAATTAACTTCTGATCCTTTTAATAGTGTTGTAAAGAATTACGAAATACTTGTGATCAGTTATCAAACAGAGTTATAAAGTTTTACTGCTGACATTATAATTATTTTGACGCATTGTGTGATAGCGAACGCCATTGGTTACATCTTTAATCCCTCATTTTTCATCCTTGGTTGTATAAACTTCAATACCGTTGCCACAACAAATTTAAAAAGTTATTTGTTCGATTAAAAAGAAATTAAAAAGTTTGCCACTCTACGTCTCTATGGTAACAATATTTGAAATTGGAACAGCCGGAGGAAGCCATGTTAACGCCATGTAATAGGCATTCATCCAATTCAAATAGTACAGTCGCCACCATAAAAAGTATTAGCCGAAACGAAATTTCGCCGGGACAGGACCACGAGTAATTATTGTCTTAATTCGGCCCTGCTCTGACCGCTATTAACGCTTTGGTTTATTTCTAGAGCGGAGGCGGGAGCGGAAAACTGTCAATTTGAAAAGTTGACCGCGATTTTATTTGAATTTTTATGGCTTTTAAGTTTTTACATCTTGATTGAATTATAGCAGTGTCGTTTTTCCATATTTTTCTTCAGTAGTGTTGTTATCACAAACAAATGAATCGTCGACTTATTTAAGCACAGATTCTATCTTCTTTCATTGTGCATAGACCTTTTCTGTGTGGGTATAGAATTAGATGTTCGAATAATCCGTCGTTATCCATTTATCATAATTATGAAAGTCAAGTTTCGGACTAAAAAGTCCGTCTCAGTCTAGTGGTATTCTTAACTGGGTCTATAAAGCTAAACTTTACGCTTAATTTTGCTTGTCCTATCTAACCTACATAACCCTAACAATTTTATAAACCAACTACGACACAACACTCGCTTTCAACTCCTCACTCGCACCGCACCAAAGGGCCGTTCCTTCGAAGGGTTAAAGGCGAGCCCTCAATTACCTACAATCGTTACAGAACAATTATGTTTTCGACCGCTGGTCACACTTGCAGGTTTTTATTGTAGGCAACACCGCATTTTTAGTTTAAATTACTAGTTGCTTGACTGTGAGCCCGTGCGTGACGCCATCGGCATCGTCAATTGACCATCAAAGTTTTGCAGTTTGTTTTGGGATTATAGTGTTGTTTTTGCTAGTCAGGAGTGTCCCTATAGTGTTGTCCCTATGTTTGTAATAAACGTAATCCAAAACCATTTAAATAATATTTTTCATAAGCTTTCAGTTGATGTCACGTGGTAAAATAGAAAAAATGTGTACCCTTTTTGACTTTATTTATAATATTGGACCACTAATTGCTATAGTTGTGACAAGTGTCAGTTTCCTACTATGTTTTACGGTGTCTGAGAAAAATGCCTTTGACAGACGGACGGAGATACACCGGGTGATTCCAAAAGTGTTCGGTTTTGACAATTTTGGTACTGCACAAATCAAAAATACATTTTGATTTCAAATGATTAGTTTATCATTATTATCGGTTACGTTTTGGTTTCTTCATGATCAGTCTTAAACATTCTCAATGCAGGGATACAGGCGTACTTGTTTGGGCATTAGAAATTCAAGTAAATTTTAAAATGATTTCGGGTCAATTCTACAACATTTCGCAAACCGACTTCATGCACTACATTGTACTAGATATGAATCCAGCAATAAACTAACAAAACGCAAATTTTTCGATGCAAAATAGAACTTTAAAAACGTAATACAGAGGGCTTAGTACAATCGAAGTAGATAAAACTCCGGAGACATTATAGTAAATTTATGGTCTACACTTCACTAACTATTTTGCATTCAACCTTTTACACAGTGAAAGAATGCGGTTGATGTGTTCTGCTTTTCCACTGTGATAATGAGGTTTTACTTCCTTTATTAGTTCTGTTGGATTAAGGACTTTAAACGTGGTGGATAAAGATTTGATTGGCTTAAACATTATGTCTTTTTTAGTGTAATTTGGGTAGTACAAAGTTTTTGTAACAAAATTTTCGAGGTGATTATAGTTATTTGTAGTTTACCTAAAGATAGGGTACTATTAAGCATACAAATGTAGTCATGAAAGTAACAAAAATCAATCAGCAACTAATTTTATTACATGTCCTGCCATTATCGCTTTGAAACAGAAAACAATTTATTGGTTGTTGCAAAAATTTTGCTAGTGAACGAACACTCAACCCAAATGTGTGGATCAACTGATTTTTTGGTACCCTAGTAAAAGTTGTTCTGTTTGATGGTCTGAAGCACCCCCTAAAGTATGAAAAGTATTGAAATTTACACCCTGTTTTTATGTTGAGAATCGCCCTGAAACAAAAACTAAAGAAAGCTACTAGATTCAATCCGTCTTGTTAATTTTCGTAAATAAAGACAAAAACTCCAGCTTCAAAAAGATTTGCACCCATATACTTCTAAAACGAATCCTCGCTTTCCCGCCAATAATTTCTCGAACTATTTTTCCGTCTCAATAATACCAAACAACAGGAAAAATCTTTATTATCTGTATTAGCACAGATTATACAACGAATGAATGGATGCCCAATCTTCATAGAGACCAGATTAAACTGAGGCCGCAATAACTTGCCCGTGCACGAAACGCTTCTGTTTTTCTTCTTTTTTCGTCGATTTATGTCCATTTCGTACGATATTTCTCCTCGCAATGTTTAGGGTGTGACGTAGTGTGTGAAAGCTAGGCGAAAGATTTTTTAGCAAGTTGTTTTGGAGTCTTGAAGTTGGTATCATCTTTAAAGCCAGTATTTTTTGCTCACTGTATGTGTCTTTTGACCTTCTGATTCGAAACGTTAACGAATTTTTGACTCTGTGTACTGTGTATACTTCTATACACAAATTAGAAGACATTTTCATTTGGGACAGGGACATTGAATGTGACGAAGTGTGCTAGACTGTCATTTCTCCAATTCGTCAAGTCAACTTTTCTCAAAGCATAGCTATGCTATATTATTGCTTCACGTCAGGAAAAGTATCTTTATACTGCGTTAGTTACTTATACTTGTATGAAGCAGACCTTCATTAAAATATTCAGACATTTTGTGTTTGTGCATGGGTTTATTATCCGTGTGCAATCCCAGAGCATCGCTGCAAACATGGCTGCCAACTTGAAGAATACAAGCAGTCTCTACAAAGGCAAAGGTCCAATTGAAAAAGACAAAGGAACGCAATACACGTCAATGCAGAAAACTCAATAACTAAAAAAACCGAACCAATTCTCTCTGACAATGAATCGTCACAAAATCATACAGGACTCAATCACAAAAGAAGTGATGAAAGACAAGTGAGCCAATAAAAAAGGCATAATACGCCATTTTGCCGTCAGAAAGTAGAATCCATGTCGGCGATCTGTCAAACTGGTCAAACATGAGGTCGCCTGAACTCGAATTGGCGGGAAACCGTTATTAAGCGACCGATTTTAAAAGCGATTTTCACCCTGGAAAACTCAGCGAGCGGCCCGTTTCTGAATTCAAACAGGGAATCAGGAATACCAACTGGACGGAGAAAAAAGACGTTCGGAAAGCTTCTACGGCAGACGTTTTCTTTTTTACGTATCTACTGTCTAGTTTGACGTCGAGAGTTTCATTTCGGGGAAAAATGATAAATGACATGAATGATTGAGCGGCGGACATGAGTTTCGGGGCAGTTTCCAAAAGAGATTTCGGCTACTATCCGTTTTGCTTTCCATTCGAATTATGATTCGACGCCAACTGTCGCGTATCTATCGAAATTAAAATGCGAGCACAACTGCCATTTTAACGAATTGTCATGACTGCCATTACGCGCGAATATTCATAAATATTCACAAGAATTGGTGCGATGCTTTTACAAAACTTGATTTTGATTGACAATAACTGTCATCACCATCAATCTAGTAAATTAAATCGATTCGTACTACAAATGTTGGAAAAATTTAACTGAAAATGCAATTTGAATGTCAAATTTTCCGTTATTGCTCAGGCAAAAGGTTCTAAATCCAATTTGTTTTTGACATTTGCAAAACAGCGTCAAAATTGACGTTGAAGCGCGGCAAAAAGTGGCGGGAAACTTGTCTATGCACTTTTGATGGCCATGTCAGTACGATTTCAGTATTTGGAAATCATTTCGTTTGTGTTAATTTCAACTAACTTTTGCAATCGAATGCATTTTCATTTAAACTTTTTAATTTATGGCAATAATTTCATCCTTGCATCCAACTTACATCTACCAAAATTTTTTACTATCATCCGCGCCATTTTAATTTTATATAGACATGCATTTAACATAATTTTGCATAGATACATTCCTTATTAAATCATTTACATTTATATCTTACAATAAAAAAATTCATAGCTTTTTAAAACTAATTATAATACCATAGACAACAAGATAGCAATCGCGTTAGTTCGTACAGTGAAATGAAGCAATTATAAGTTTTGCTGTTCATTTATTACCTGTCTATCGTTCCCTGTTATAAAACAGGGAAACTATACTTTCTAGTTGTTTGATTTGTTTGCGGGGATCGGACAACTAATAGTTTCCAATTCCAGATTGTTTAAGCGTGTTAGGAATTTAAATTTGGTGATCAATGGTACATTTAGGGAATTTTTTATGTAGGTGGGCTGTAGCAATAGGTAAAATTGTATTGTATTGTTTCGAATTAAAATAAAAAAAAATACAAAGAGTTTATAAGAGGTGCAGAGTAAATAGGGACGGTTGGATGAGTAAAGTATACCTTTGCATGAATTAAGAAAAAAAATAAAAATTTCAGTTCCTTTTTAAAACCGCAGTTAAGTTAGCAGAACTACCAACATTAAAAAGAAAACCTACAATTACTGACGTCATTAGACCGAAAAAAAAGCGCCGAAAACGAAATTCTCCTTCGTTGCAAAACTCAATGCATCATGAAGGAAGGTTTTTCGCAAAGATATCTGTGCTAGATAATTTTGACTAACGGCTCGGCGATGCGGGGGCTAAAATAAAAAAAAGCGCAGCTCGGTAGACTATAAAATATTGTTTTGGTGCAATTAAAAGTCATCGTTTATGTTGTCGGGTCCGCTTGGATTGGCGACTGCGAATTTTCTATTCTTTTTACAATATTCGGTAAGAGAAGCAATTTTTTATGGTTTGCTTTTTGATTTCATATTTATTATGAGCATTTACTCACTTACTTAGGACTATATTCCCCGGATAATCAGAGATTGTTGCCCAAAATTCAGCCAGTGTGATTGGTAGTGAGCCCATCACTACTTTTGGACAGTGGTTACTATAAATGCCACTAAATTTATGCATGTAAGGGAAGTAATAGTGTAGGTATACTTTGGTGGCAGTCCTTAATAAATAAAATAAAAATGAATGTTTCCTCACTACGTTCTCCTTCGCAAAAAACCCTAGTGCAACATACAGGGTGTAAACTTAATAACGTCAAATAAGAAGGTAAAAAGGGGGTACTTCACACCATTAAAATGTACAAATTTCACTATATGACCAACATTGTAATCGAAAAAAAAAATCTGCTGTTCCATTGGAAAATGTCAATGGTGATTCGACCCAAATGTATGAAACAGCGTTTTTTTCGCGATTTCAATGTTGGTCACATAGTGTGTTTGTCGTAAGCTTCCACACTTTTGTTGTTGACTTTCACAGTTCTGTTGTAGATTTTTTACAGCCTTTCTCAGTTTTGTCGTATCAAGCATCACTAACTTCAGATTAAATTAGTAAAGCAAAATATATATGAACCAAATATATAATATTATATTCTACATTCAAATGTATGTTCTGTTTTGGTGTGCAATAAAGTATAATTGAATTGAATTGAAAGCTTCAACGCAGTACATTTTTACACAATTCACTGACCAAGTCACATCACTAGCACAATGCAGTGGAAGCAAAGAATAGCTGATTTAGTCCGGCCTCGAATTCACCCCAAAATTGCAATCTAGATAATTATTTTAATTTAGTTTCCACTCACTATCGTAGCTACCCTATCAGCTGTATTTCTAGCCAATCTTAATTGTTACTATTTGTACTTGCACTGTTGCATAGGTATTGTGGGAAAATTTCGAATATCTACGTGGGGAATTTAGGTCAAATTGCAAAAAGTCTTGTTTTCATAAGTACGTATCCTTAAGGCAAAGAAAATTTCAGAACACGCGCCAATATGTTAATAAATCGATTGAAATCATCAACTTTATGGGAATTATGAATGGCCAAAATGTGTGGTCATGATAATGTGAATTACATTCAATATTATATTTGTAATTGTACTTTATATATTTTGTTTTGTTTAAAAAGATGTGTGTTGTAGAGTTTCTGGACGTATCTTTTCTACATCGGAACACCTTCCGACGCGGTGGTAGAGTCAAAAATATCACGTCAGAAAACTATCTATGTGATATAATTTTGAAAATAAAATTAGCAATTTATTTACCGAAAAACAATAATAAATAAAAAAGTCGATAAAAGTGTAAAATGTTAAGTGTCATTCAACATTTTCCATCAGCCCAGAATCGTTAAAGTAAGCAATCACACCCCTTTTCAAGTACGAAAAATTCATCAAACGAAAAAGTTTCAATATTGTCGAAAATTTCAAATTTTCAATGGTACCAACAGAACGGACCAAATAAAAATAAAAGCTCTCCGGTTTGACTGTTCGCTCGTGAGAAATGACTTCCCGAATTCGTCGATTCTAAAGCACTTTCTAAGGGGGAAATGTTTCATATTTTACTTGAACGTTATACTAGATTTACCTGTGGTTTCGTTCGATATAGAACTAATATGTATTTTAGAACGTTTTGTTATAAAATGTTTTATAAATACCTACATAATTTTTAGATTTGTAAATATTTAATCGAATTATTTCATCACAGGCTTAAATTGCATAGTTAATTTTAATATAGGGTCCAACTTAATATGCTGACACTTTTTTAAGGGGACGATCAGACCATCAAACTGAAAAACTTTCTCTTTGGGACCAAAATGGAAATCACGAAAAAAAAACAGCTGTCCCACACATTTGGCTCGAGTAGGTTTGCAGTTTCGTATGGAAGAGCAGATTTTTTTTCGCGATTTCGATGTTGGTTTGATAGAGAAAGTTGTTCAGTTTGATGGTCTGATTTATTTATTTAACTTTTTATTGTACACACGGAAATATATATGAAAACAACATTATATACAATTACAAAGGGCGAGCTTATCTCTCGAGAGATCATCATCGTCTGATCATCGCCTTAAAAAGTGTCAGCATATTAAGAAGGACCCTGTATATCTCGAATTATAAACCAAAGAACAGACAGTGATATTTAACATGTACAACAAGTTTCCAATGTTGAAATAGCTTGAAATGCAACCTTCCGTTTCATACTTCATATTCTATTTTAGAATAATATAGTACATGAACCGGAGATTGACTAAATTTCAAGTAGAAGAGAATTTTGGTTATTTTCATTGTAGAATTTTGTTTATTTTATGCAAATAGAAGTGGGTTTGTTAATTCTACTTAAATGTTAATAAGGTATTTTACTAAATTGGAACGAAGTGATCAATTTTTAAGGTTTTCAGGTTGGATTGACGTATCAATCGTCAGGTTAAACTTCCATACAAAAATACATTTTACGATTACAAAATATTTTGTAGTTTTCGTAGTAGGTATGTGCACTCAATCACGAGGATCCAGGTTTGAATCCCCACGCACGAAATGTCATGTATCAATGAGTTTTTCTAACTAAGGGTAAATTACCGTTAGCGCGCTCCATACAAACGAAGTCTGGGTATATTTTCAATACTAACCCCAATTAAAGTCAATGAAAATTTTCTGAATCAATTTAGAAACTAATCTCTATGATTCTAATGTAATAATAAGGTAATATCCCCTTATGTACGTAATACTGACTGCTCTCAAACGATGAAGAAGAAATTCTGATGCGTATGTGAAGACTACAAAGCCGCATTGTGCACGCGTGGTGGACTAACGCCCATAGGCTGATGATGATGTGTTTTAACTGTATTTCTGACAGGTAAGGATTATTGTTCATGTGTCTCTTTTCAAGTCAGTCCAATTGTTTTGAATGGAAAAGAGAAAAATTGAAGCATTGCTACATCTACATTCTTATACCAAAAATTGGTAGTTGTAGCAATCTTTCTAACCACCCCGAAAGCGATTACGGTCGTGAGTTTATGCATGTATGAAAAGAGAAACACATTGATACACTACAAAACTCAGACTTGATATTATTGGTCTATTCTTAATTACCTGCACTAAGAAAAAACTGTTGACGTCTACCAAAGGAAAAAAAAAGAAAAAGAAGTTAAACCCGACTCGCACTTGACAGCAATCAATTAAACACTATTAATACAAAACGCCTTAACGAGCCAGCAAACAATACACAGACATACAGACGCAAAAAGAGACAAGATTCGATATTACCCATTAATGGTCATACACGTTAAAAACTCCACTATCAAAACTCTTATAGCCTTTACATTAAAGATGAAAATAGCTCGTTTTATAAGACTTCGCGGAACAGATATTATTCTGAGCAGAGTTTTCTAATTAGACTAAGCACACAAACGAAATAAAGCATTAAGGAGTTGTGCAAATAGAAATGGAAGAAGGGGGTGGGACAATGATTCTTTGTTTAACTGGAATAGACACCAATTAGGTGGTCGAAGATATTCTGAAAACTTTGACTATTTATATGTGGACTGGTTACGCGTGTAATTCTACTAACAAACATTTCTGCCAATTTTTGCGGGGGGCGAGGTAACATGAAATCCGCAACTTTGGATTTTATTCCCCATAACTTTAGATTCTAATATTGAATGTTAAAAATCATGAAAAGTAGTCTCGTGTGAACCCCAAACGTTCTAAGTTCGAAGTTATTATTTCGCAATTATAGGCTGTCTCGTTTAGTGATAAGGTGTAAAATTGAATGTAAATGCACAAGATCAATTGTGCTTGTACCGTGGCAGAGGGGAAATGCTACCGCAAGGCTAGTCCTTATAATAATTAGTCAAAGTCTGAAAACGACAAACAACCGGAGAGAGAAAATGGACACTTGATACGACACGACAATTTCTTTAAAACTATATTGGAAGGGAAAATAGAGGGGAATATCCCTGACTAACCTCCTCGGGGAAAACAAGGTGTTACAAAAATACAAATAAACATTTATTTTGGTTTAGACCATCAAACTGAAAAACTTTCACTATAGGACCAACATCGAAATCGCGAAAAACAAATCGGATGTTCCATACTAAACTACAAATCTATTCGAGCTAAATGTATGGGACAGCTGTTTTTTTTTTCGGGATTTCAATGTTGGTCCTATAGTGAAAGTTTTTCAGATTGATGGTCTAAACAACCCCTTTAAAAGTTTTAAATATTTATTTTTACTTTTGTAACACCCAGTATAGTCGTGAGCATATGCTATGCTATGCTATAAATAGAGGGGAAGAGAGGCAGAGGAAGACATAAATAGAGTTATCTAGCACAAGTAAAAGAAAAATTTGATGTGGTGTCGTATTAACTCAAGTCACTTGCGGAAAAGAGACAGGATTGGCGGATACTTCAACGACAAGAGCGTAGCTCTTAAATAAATTTACGGTTGATGGAGCTTAGTGAGCATCTTATAAGCGTATGCTCACGACTATATTCCTAGAGGGGGTTAGTCAGAAATATTCTGAAACCTCAGAACATCCACAGAGCATCTTATTTAACATAGAAATCGGGTAGAAAAAATCGGCCATCCTACACATTCGTTCGTTCGTTTTGATTTTTTTTTCGTGTTTTCGATATTGGTCCTATAGAAAAACTTGATCAATTTGATGGTCTGATCATACCCCAAAATGGTTTTTGCTAATTTTGTGAGATCTATACAATAATGTGTTTTTTAAACTTTTGGGTGAAAATAATTTAGATAAAAATTTAGCAATGATTAGTATAGTAAATTCTAAGTCCTTCCATTTTCTGACAACCAATTGCAGATCTCTAAATAAATACATAAAACATCTGCATCTTTATCACACAAACAATGCATTAATCAACTTTAATCTAACATCTAGAATTGTAAATCAAACATGAGTCACTTCTAGTAACTCTACAAGCGAGGCCCGTATGCAAGCTTCGCTCGCAAATAATATGACAAGATAAAGAACGGAGCGATATGTTATGTATGTACATACCTACTTATGTTTAGAACTATGCGTTTGGGTTTTAAAACATCCAATTTATACAGGGTGACTCTAACTATACAGGGTCCTTCATTAATATGCTGACTGACTTTAAGGGGATGATCAGACCGTCAAACTGAACAATTATTCTCTACCAACACCCAAATCGCGAAAAAAAACTGCTGTCCCATTTGGCTCGAGTGTATACATCAAAATATTGTAAGACAAGATAAAGAATGAAAAGCTATATGTTATGTATTATATTACCTAAAACTAAAACAGCTGTTTTTTTTTCTAGTTTAATGTTGCCATGTTTACACTGTTATTCCCTTGCATTCAGATCGTATAGACTATAATAATGTAGAATAAGTGTTTATGAGAAATTAAAGTTCATGAAAATTACGAAAAATTTTTAGAGTTTTTATTTTTATAGACAAAATTAAACCAAAGTCTCACGAACCTATTCCATTTTACGGGCGATCGAAACATTCTGAACAAAACTTTTTTTTAACTTTAGCGAACCATAGGCAAAAAAAAACTCGTTCCTTTTCGATTGTCAACTAACGTCGTACTCTAATTTACTTTTAATTAAGGAAGCAATCTTCGCCTATTTATCTAACAGTAAGATCGGTCACCTACGCGTGCACGCCATTGTATTCTGTAACGTGACATTACAGTCATGTACCGGGCGTACACTGGCGGCCATTATCATTGTAGTGCAAGTAATTGTAGTGATCGTCTTATACAGGGTGCTGGAGACATTATTTTAAAACACTTTAATCATGAAATACTCTCTATTTACCAATGTCCACTGCAGGGCACAAGATTCTTATTGACATTTTATTGAAAGTTAGAGAGTTCCTGAGAGTTCCAGTGTATGAAAATGTATAGAGAATCTACGATTAGTTTTTGACGAGTTTCCAAAGAAATTACATAAATGCATCAGTTTTCCTCTCGCTTGCTCGTCGGGTTGAGGGAAAAAAATTTTTTAGAGTTAAGCGTTCTACATCACAATTTATTTATAATATTTATAATTTATGTTAAATTATTGTGTAGAATAGGTAATTAATATAAGGTAAGGTATAGGTATAAGAAATTGATAAAGTCCAATGTTATTTCGCGAATTTTGTACTAACATACTTATTTTTGAATACATATATTTTATTAAGACAAAATGTCTTGATATTTAGAAAAAAAAATTAGGAATTGTTAAAAATTCCCTTTTTTCCCTTTTCATGAATGCAAAGTAAAGTATTTTGCCATACGAAAAATAATTCATACTTATAGAGTTATTTCTGGAACATTATTTTTAATACGTTTTCGTTCGTGAATAGTTATCGAAATCATCCTGTATACAACATGAATGTGTTAACCATTACCAATAGGTAGTAAATAGATTACAGGCGTAGGCAATAATAAGGGTTATTGTGTTTATTGTAGAGTTTATAATTGGTTGGCGGATTATTCGATGACGTCTTAAAATTTTACGATAATTTCTAATAATTGAACAGTGAAGAGTTATTTAAAACTGTACTTTAATTAAGTTTCCATTTGGTATACATTTCTTTATTAATTTTTTTACGAAATGTCAAACTATGTGAATACAGGGTGAAATTGAAATCGTTGGTATCTATTTAAACTAAGAATCTACATACCACTGAACAACTTTTATAAAATAATCTCAAAACGAAACAAGCTATTCCACACAAAACTGCAATGCCTCGACTCAAAAAAGTTGACCAAAATTACTAAAAAAAAAGACCACATTTTTCAGATCACCAGATCTAATCCGAGAGTGCTATTTTTGAATGTCACATGTCCCGTGGGAATCGAACCCACGACCTCCGTGGATGTTGATGATGATGATATAAAAAATAGCACAAGTGACGAATTTTGTATGGTAGTAGCAAAATTTTGTTTTACCTTACATTCCTACTATATCCCATAACAGGAAATAATAGTACCTACAACTACTATAAGAATACAACGACCCATTTCAACGTGATCAACAACAAAAAATGTTGTCCTAGAAAAATTGTGCGTTGTTTATAAAAGAAGCCATTTTGAATAAAGTCTGAGTTTATGTTAAACTTCACCGACACCTTTCAACAATTCTCAGTATACAGGAAACTTTACAATTTTCACTTTACTCCTACAGCTCGTTTTCACCTACATGTAACAAAATTAAATATTCGACGAAAATGTTCTACGGTTTTTTAGGATTCCTTCAATAAAGAAAAAAAAACTATTGTGATGAAAAATCAACAGTCCGTCTATCTGTACTTCATAAAAAAAATCTCAGCAATCATACTGAACAAGTTTCCCAAAGAAACATAGGGGAAATTCGAAAAACAATTTCGACTTTTCATACAAATGTTCGAACAGCTGATTGCATTTAGTCTGCAAATCCTAAAATTTTTTTGGCAATTTTTTAGTTTTCTTAGGGAAAGTTGTTCAGTATCATGGGCAGTAACTGTGAAGGCTATGATGATGAACTACTTACGCTATCAAATAGGAGATCGACTGATTTTGTTTTGTAGCCAGTTCAGAGTTCCACAAAAAGAATCAAAATGCGTCAGCATCATAAAGAACCCGGAAAAAGATAAAGTCTACCTGATGACCTGGTCGATATTTTCATAAGCAATATGCAAAATGAAAAGGTCTCATTATCGTTAACCTTCTGGTGAGAAATTAACCCAAGACCAGAAAAAAACAGATCAGATATTGGCTTAAAAAAGAGGTTTTTTTCTAGAACATGGTCCAAAATGTGTGGAAGGAGTATTATATTAAAAGATACTGCCAGCCTATCCACTCGACGTTTTTATACGTATGTATATCCATCTTGGTAACTCAAGTTTTTTTAAATACTCAAGACGTCAGAGGCCGACAGAAACCTGTCTATAATTCGCTTAATCTCCAAGTTGAATTATAATAATTGCGACCATTTTGTATCTAGCGCGACAACTATAAAATGATCTCGGACATTTTCGCTCTGCTCGAAACATCGCGATTATAAAGTAGAGTTCTGACATCTACTCGTATATGGAGACGCTACATTGAAATGTTTTCATAATTTACCCTCATATGATGATAACAATGACATCCTATTAAGGAATGACTCCGTTTTCTAGTCTCCAGTCCATCCATATTTTTAAAGGATGTCTAAACTGTCAGTCTCCAGACTGTTCGTCGCACCCGCGCATCCCTCGCAACACCCGCGCTCTCCACGACACGCACACAGCTGTGAGCGTTTTACGAGCACACACGCTTGAATGTTGTTTTTTTTTTAGTTAGAACCATTGATATCTTATATATAATCGAAATAAATTTACAAACATCTCCTCTTTTTTGTACTAGCTGATAGAAAACATGTCAAATAAGACTAAGTTTATGAATCAAATACAATATATTAGTGCCACACAACAGCGTGTTTATAGGTACTTGATTTGTGTGGGTTATTGAGTCAATTCGGACAACATTTTGATAAGATTTTTTTATGAGACTTGGAGTCTATTAGAGCATAATTATTATGTTTGACAGTGGGACGTATACAGGCTGATGTTGACAATGATGAGTCAAAAGAACATCTCTAATAAAGCCTCTCTGTCAAAGATATGCTCGACCTTTTCCTACGAGATATTTCTAGAAATTGCTAACCCACTTTGGACATAAAGACCTGGTAATTAGTGTCAATTTAATTTTTCATAATTACACTTTAAGGATTTAATTGTGGGTAAAAAATAGTGTTTGGTATGATATATAGGATTATATAAATAGTTTCGTGGTATTACAGTGTAATATTTAGTATTTATTATATCTATTTGTCAGATAGTTGGCGGTACGTTTTGAGAACAAAATGCGGTTAAAAGAGCTTGTGAAACCTGGTTTACACTTATCTAGATTATTATAATAGAGGTTAATAAGTTGCTAATGTATCTAATACCTTAGGACAGTGTGGAATTAAATAATTCATGATGATAATAGGTACCTTTATTAACTGTAACTTTAAGATATTTTTACATACACTGACTAAATTGACGACGTGCTTAAAAGGACCAGCTCAGATATACCCGACAAGCATGAAGGGACTAATGATTGTGAAGAAGGTTAGAGAGGTATCCGTTTTCCGTTGTCTCTGCCTACCCCAGTGGGAGGCAGGCGTGAAATTATGTACGTGTGTATGTAATTTTTAGATACTTGACTTTTTTGGTATAGAGTACAGGGCAGTCAGCAATAGCCTCCAGAATACGAACGTAATATATTTTTTGTTCTAAACCCTTAAAGATCAAATAGATCTGATTAACTAAATACCTATTTGCTACTATTAATTTATATTTTGTGTTTTATTTGAATTCTGAATTTGTTGTTTTTATTCGTTCTTTACTTGCCTAATAACTCTACTTGTATAAATTTAATTCAAAAGTAAGTCTTTAATATAACAAAAATTGTCTGCATCATAAACTAATCACATCACACGATCACATCACACGATCACATCACACGATCACATCACACGATCACATCACACGATCACATCACACGATCACATCACACGATCACATCGATATAAATGAACGAAATAACGATTCTAAAACAACTGTCATGCGGATAAGAGACACATTAAAAAATCAATATCAAAACTGCACGTCTACAATTAAGACAAAGTCGAAGCATCCCTCAAACGTCATACCACCCTCACTATAAACCACGAAACAGCACACACAATACAAACACACAACCCCTATCACAACAGCATAAAGCTTACAATCGAATAAAATTACTACTAAACGCCCGCAAAATTGCGCAAAGAATTATCCCGCCAGCAAAAATGTACACCCTTAGTGGGGAAGCGCGGGCAATTTGGGCAATATGCAAAAGTTGGGGAGGCAGGGGAGGCGATGTCGTGATTAGGCCGTGTGTGACGATGCGCATCTTATGCCCGCATTACCCTTTCGTTTTCCTTCCGATAGCTGCCTTTGTGGAGTGAACCCTTTGGTTATCAGTGTAAAAACGTATGAGATCACACGGCTCCAATTTTCTTTAGACTTTTTATGAGGAACATCGATTGGGAGATGGCTATTGAATTTTGAAGGATAATATTAGCTTTGATGTTTGTTTAATCTTGTTTTTGGACCGTAAGGGCCAGTCCTTTACGTTACCTCCATTAATTTAAGCTTCACATTCTTATCAGTCAGTCTTTTCTCTTCCCTTCAAGTAAATAAACCTCCTGATATGACACTATACAGATTTTTTCCTTAGGTTATTGCAGATCCCGTCTTTTTGAGAAAGACCCATTTTCAGCAGTAACTTTTCATTTACAGTCGGATCATGTCAGTAATCGACCCGTGTACTATGATAACTGATTGTAGTTACATGTATCGCTGATTCCCCTACATTTTGAAACGATAACTTTTAAAAGTATTATATCATAATTTCGATTTGCTACGTCTCCTGGCTCTTAACTGATTTGACGTTAAAATAATAAAGATTTAAGCTCCAATAACAGAACAGTAAAACGAAATCAAAACTCAAACTTCACTACGATCTAAATGTAATACCCATTAGCAAAATCGACTATACACGCTAAGGGTAACTCGTTAACACACTTTCCAAGTTTCCCATCGAAAACTACCCCGTTTAGACTACCAAATACGTTCCGAGGACAAACTAATAAACGTGAATGTTTAATATTCTACCAAATCTTCGACACCCTACCCCCCCATTTCAATACGAGCTTAAGTAATATCGAATTCGTGAATTTAGACGCAAGATCGTCGAAGAAATTCGTTCTTATGTCGTTTCTGGGCGTACAGAACAGACGTTATGGACGATTCAGAGAGTGATTTCCCTTGAAACCAATGTAGCATATAAATACCATTATTCTGAAAACAATCCACATTTACGCCTTCCCTCCATCGTTGCTTTGAAACTTGTGAGCTTCATGAATATTCGAACAGATTCAATTTTTCTTATCTGTAGTTTAGTTCTTGAAGATTTGTTCATATTTTTAAAATAAATAAAAAGTTTTAAGAACATTCTTTATTTGAAATTGAACATTGCTTGTTTTTCTTAACTAGAAATACACGTCATTGCAAAGAAAAACATAGATCTAATTAATTCTATCATACACATTAATGTTAACCGAATCAATATAACAGAATCAGCCAAACTTTTAAAAGCGACTCAATGCGAGTACGTCTTCCCCTCACACATACAGCCTAATGAAATCAGACATCCCAACGCAATTGTAGATTCAATTAGTATACAGCAGTTACCATTCTTATCGGAGGAGACGATTTTACGAACGAATTAATCCGAAAACATACGATTTCTATCTCCCTACCACCCCCTCCTTGGTATCTATATCTATAGATACCTAGATATCGAGTACCCATTGTATTTGCCGAGAGTAATTAAGTACATGTGGAATGAGAGTTTTCGAGTGATAAGTAATGGAGTTTAAAATCTTTGATTCGAAGCTTGAGAACCTTCTGTCGAAGTTTTATTAGTGACTTGACTGATTGCAGAGGGGTAATTATCTTACTTAATTATGCAGTTGCTATCTTACCCAGATTTGTATGCAGGTTTTATGTTTTCGAACACGATATCTTTTATGAGAGTCAGAAGTTTGAATGTATGTTTCAATAGTGTTGAAATCAATTACATCAAATCGAATCAAAACAAATGAAAAAGGGATAAATTCAATAGACAACTCTATTTCATGAATCAAGCACCCAATCAAAACATAGACCACCGCAACCGATCGGGAAGAGCCGATAACAGTAATCGAGGGGCGAAAAAAATAGGGATTTTTTATTATCGCTTATTGATCAATTGATCACGCCTCGGTATTGAGGATTATTGATAGATTGATATTAATGCGACTAGAGTTCCGTGGGGTGACGGTTTTTTCAATATGGTACTCGTTGACGGTACCACAATTGGTTATTGTGTAATTCTCGATTCGATTTTTCCATTGTGCCGTTTGTTTGCCGCTTTTCATAATTGATATTTTTTATTTACATGTTTGATTTGAACGGCTTGTTTATTGAATGTTTGATTTGATTTGATTTAGGGTGCTTTTAACGTTTTGTTACACATTTTGTGGTTAACAATGTGGAATTATGATTCGTCTTTTTTTAGACTAATAAAAAAAGAATAGAACTCAATAGCATAACATTATTTGCTACAAAGAATGCGTGTTTTACCTATATTCATGTTTTCTTTTCATACCGTAATTTTTTTCGAATCACTTTGGATATTCGATTGCCCTAACCATAATATATAGTATAATATATACCTTTGTGCAAATCTGTCGGTAGGAAGGAACAATAAATTAATAGACAATACAGATAACAATGTCGTACTCACGCTCTCACTTCAATATGCGAAATTGACACCACAATATTACAAACAGAAATAAGATTGCCTGGAGCCACCCCCGGGGTAGAAACACCCCCACTTTATTATATTCGAAACGTCTTCACGATTGAAACCAATTGTTAATTGAGCCATATCTATGAAAATTGCGTCTGCGAGTCGATTCTTATCGGAATTTGTCGTTAAATTTATTATTACAAAGGCTTTTCGGTTTTACGTGGAACGGAACGCGTTTGGGGGGCGTTATGATCGGATTTAATATTTTGCAGTCGTAAATTTATATCGGTTGTAATGTAAAATTAAAATTTTAATAAAGAAATTCTATGGAATTATTTTGATATACATTTCACATTGGCCAACACTGTAGTCTTCTTTTATTTTTAAACTTGGAGCAGCTAAAAAAAAACAATCGAAAACTTTCTGTCACAGATAAAAATAGTAACAGTTTCGTTAAATTCAAATTTAGAACAAAGTAAAGTTTCCACTACACGCTCCGCGCCAAAACCAAATTATCGATAGTTACCTTTCACACGGAATTGGGAAGGCCGACAATAGTTAGACAAATGAATAAATCCAAATGGAAATTTCCCTATTCGTGAACAATAGTTAGATTTTAGAGGCTGTATCTCATACAGACAGATTGATTGGGGACTCCTTTATGGGCGTTCGGTGTGGACAAGGCTGTTTGATATTTAAAAAAATGCACTACAGGCAACACAAAATTGTAAATATTTTAAAGTCACGTTGTGGACCTGCTATTTGGTGGTCGCGTGTCAGTTGCCTACTCCCCGGCTTATAACGAAGCTCCAAATGTATGGTGGCTCAAAATAGTTTAATTTTTTCTTCAAAAACCAACCCTTGTAGTCACCTAATATTTATAAAAGTACAACGTCTAGCACTTTAGCTATTAAAACTAAACCATGGAAAAATCGTAAACACTAAGACAGAGCCTTAATTTTGAGATTCGAATAGAATAGTAAATTTTTGATTGTATCATTGACAACCATTGCCTTCAATTGATAATACATTTGTAAACTAAATTTTCACTTTGTTTTGTATTTTTTTGGCAGTATGGACGCCTTAGCCAGTCCTAGCCAGAATGCACCGAATTAAAAAAAAAAAGTTTTTTTTTCTCTGTAGAACACATATAATATAGTGGAGGAAATAAGATGAACTTTCTGGTATGTAGGGTATATACAAGAAAACATAACCCACAAATCATAGATTCGCGTTCCCATAAATACAGATTCCCTGTCCATATTTCTTTACCTTCACCGTTTGTTACGATTTTATTATGAAAATGAATGGCAGGCGAATGCGGGGTGTTGGGAGACTAGGTGGGGAGGGGGGGAGTGCCTCAAAAGGGTTCCTAATTCGAATTCGTATATTCGGCTTGCACTATAGCAACTATGAGTTTTATGGTCCGAATCTTTTATGGGATAATCAAATTTTGTAATATTAATGCTTTCAATTCCAGGCGGGAATTGATTTTGTTTTGTTCTAGCGGTTTTGTGCGATGTTCTAGAGGTTTGGATTTTAAAGCTGTTTAATTCGAGAACTAATTTTGTAACTGTCAAATGGAATTAGAATACCTATTCATAATTTTAAGACTACTGTTTTCGAATCCGACTTTACTTTAAATTTTATATTATATCAAGGGCTTGTTTCACTACTTTTTAGTAAGTTCTTTTTAGCATATCTGACAGATCGTTTGGCATATCTTTCATACAAAATATATCAAAATTCCTGTCAGAACAACTAACAAGGACATACTAAGAAGTGGTAAAACAGGCCCTTACATTTATTTTACAAATATAAGCTTGATTCGTGCATTCTGATTTAGTATAGCAGAAATGACAATTATAAAAGAAGTTTTTTGAATTTTTATAATACCTATGCTAGCTATAATATCTGACAAGTTTGCAACTTGTACCAGTGCTGCCAACCTCAGATACAATTAAAACAAAACGCCAAACCATAAACAAACGTTTCAATTTTTAATTGTAAAACCAAACCGCCGAAAGCGAAAACAATTTTCTTTACACATTTGCCTTTTATAATTACACGTGGATTCTTAACAATGAAAATTCCAATTAATTCTGTGAAAACGACAAACTAAATAACGAATGTGAGGGGTCTAACAAAGCTACGACAAATTTGTGTATACGTATTATTTATCTAAACGTGAGCATGTTAACCGCAAATTATTTCTGAGAAAGTCAAATATCAAAAATAATTTTCCACAAAGAAAACAATATGCCCAATTTAAACAATTATAATGTTTACTCCGTAGGCGGTTTTAATAACGAGAATATCTAGCTACGAAATTACTTATCACTTATACTTTTTCTAAATTTACTAGTAAACTAGGCTACGGTAAAATTTACGTACAATCTGTCACATAAAAAAAAACATGGCCGGCTGCGTTCGAATACACACACAACATCCATACCTATCTAAAATTAAATGTAATCGTGGAAACCTGTGAAAATATGTAAATTGATCCTTAGAGATGCTGGACGGACGCACGGACGACGGACTGAGTGAAATTTGAATATAAACTTTCCACCAGAACCGTATAAGCGCCATTTATTTTAGCCGCCCATAAAATATAATGATTTTTGACGTAGCTCTCGGCTATATTAATTTTGTGGAGACCGTTATAAGGGAGAGGGATATATCGACTTGTTTATGTGTGTTGTATTATCCTCCCAAGGTATGAAGTACCCTGTCTCCCCATGATTGACAAAATAGGAAAGAACATCTTGACTGGAGAGGTTTACAAGTAGCGTGGTGCTATAGAAAATTACGGAACAAATATCTTTGTTTGCCGATAAAATAAAATTTATGTAAATGTATCTGTCTGAAAAATTGCATATCAATACGACAGCGCACGCCGCAAAAACTACAAAACGAAAAATCGAATAACGCATGCAAAATTTTAAAAACTCATTTTATAAAAATATCCGAACGTCTAAACGGCGGAAAAGAAAAAAAGCCACAAAATGGATGCCACTCGTCTGAATAAGAGATCGGGCAATATTTACATAAAAAACAAATAATACACGAGACGGGATGCGCGCATAAAATTAAAATCGATGAGAAATTCTACCCTCCGAATTAAATATCATTGCCCTGTCTCACACAGACAAACTTATTTATACATACGCAAGATCTAGATTAACGATGAAGGGTCGCTCACGATAATAATTTAAAAACATGATTGAGAACGTCCAATTTTATAAACTCTTACGGACTTTGCAGATCTCCTTTTAAACATACTAATAAACACGATGCGATAACCCTTTGAAGCAAACGAAGTATTTATACCTGAATGTTATTAAAAATGAAGACGATAACTTTTTTTAAATTATTTAAGATTAAAATCAAATATAAAAATTAGAACACGCTACAAAACAGCATTCTTCCAAACCATAAAGAACAGATATTTAAAAAAACTGCACAAAACGAATGGGGTGTAGCTTAAAATATCGGTCCGTACTTATTTGCATACTAACTAAAATAATTTATTATTTTTTCTCCGAGGGGCGACTATGTGGGGTGCTATACAATGGGAATAACTAGAAACCGAGTGTTATTGGCTCGATAGTTACAGTTTTATGCCTCCAAAAACATTTATCGGAATCAACGTTTGAAGTTATGATTTAGTACCGAGAACTAACTCTGAAGTCTAAACAAATATTAAATACATACACGGAAATGCAATATACGTCAAAATACTGCTTAAAAGTTGATATCAAAGCGGTTCGGAAATCAAAGTACTGTCGGCAAAAGGATGAGTAGACGCATCCTTACAAAATAGCGTATGATTGCGGGAAACAAAGCTGGAAGAGAGAACTTTTGGATGGGAACTCGTTGCGCGCGGAAAAAGTTTGTCGACAACACCGACCGTCATATGTTGAGGGATATTTCAATCTCTTGTCTATGGTTCATTCGTTTTCGAATGTTGTGTTCCAAATTCGAATTGATTAAAAAAAAACATTGTAACCGTGGACGGGGAAGAAATAGAGGTCATGTGTTTTGTCCAAATCAAAGCAAAGCTAAACTTAATAAAAAGGAGATCGTATCATTATTGCTGTCCTTATTAACGTTACCATATTTTTGTACTATGGCTGGGTACATTTGCCCATTCGAGAAGGTCCTTAATGTAAATTGTAATCCCCCAACTCCATATCGCTATCTCATACACGGTCACACTGAAGTTCTGTCTACTAGCGTAAGCTTATTGGTCAATGATAGTAACTATTAAATAATCCGTGTAAACTTTATAACGCACTTTAGTTGAGGATCAAAATAAAACAAAGATGTGAACATTTGTAATTTAGTGAAAATAGATCGTAAAGTTTTTCACTAAAATACAAATTTGTATAAAAAGTCGTTTCTGCAGACGCTGCAGCTCTAGCCGCTTTGCGAACGAAATTATCATTCGAATCAAAGGGAATATTTTAAATATCTATACATAAACATTGTAGCGTCCAGACTGCCGCACCAGAAGATTTACACCCGTTTCGTACGATACTGTTTCGTGCTATACTTGCTACGTTTTGTATCGAATATATTTTTTCGTCTGGCTTTTGTTTTGACCAATATTTTGATCTTTATTGGGTTCTATTGCCCAAAATAACCTAGAAATAAGTTATCATACATATTGATGTAGAAACTGTGCAATACTGGGTGTGAGGAAAAGTATCATTAACCTTTAAACCACATACTCTACCCATCAAACTGAACAAATTTTAGTATGGGAGCAAACCGATCAGAGCATAAAAAAATCAGGTGTCCCATACTAAACTCCAGTATACCTACTCTACTCAAATGTATACATCAGATTTTTTGCTCCGATCTGTTTGCTCCCATAGTAAAAGTTGTTCAGTTTGATGGGTAGAGTATGTGGTTTAAAGGTTAATGATACTTTTTCATTCACCCTGTATAGGGTGTAAACTTAAATGAGTTACATACTCAGAGATGCTTCAGACCATAAAACTGAACCAACCAAACCAACTTTGAAATCGAAAAAATAATGGAAAATTTCAATAGTTAATCGGCCAAATCGCTATTTCAATTTTCGTCCCGTAGTCAAAGTTGTTCAGTTTGATGGTCTGAAGCATCCTGTTCGATATGTAACGCATTTAAATTTACACCCTGTATAATACAATACTCTTAAAGAAAACAAAGAACGGAAAGACCTCTGGAACGATTAGTTAAATTAATATTTTAATAAAACAGTACGTCAATGATTTTTAATTTGTATGGGTAAATTTTCAATTCAATTTTGAGATTTTCACTTCCCGCGAAGTTGTTAAAATACTACCTACATATATTATTTTGGCAAAGGTTCGAAATTCTATTCAACCAATGTAAGAAAAAAAGTTTACGAACTCTATGGTTAAGTGCGTTCGGAAATGTCATACGTGATTGAATAACGCAGTTTCGCGAAGTAATAGTTTTGTAACAAAAGGTAAAACTATTTATATGCAAATATAAATAATAATAGAATTGGGAGCGGTAATCTTAGATCGAAATCTTTACAAATTTTAATAATAGGAGTTTTTATACAAATTATTGTTCGAGAGTATCAAATATTTTACTTTAATAGCTACCTTTTGATTTCAAAGTTTATAGTTCACTGGCTTTAGCCCGTGACTATATCTATAGAATTCGATTTTGGTTTTAGAACAAAAACAGTTGACTATTAACTTTTCTTGTACTTCGTGCGTGGGTAATTAGGGTTCCGTACCCAAACTGTGAAAACGGGACCATTGCTAAGCCTACGTTGTCCGTCCGTCCGTCCGTCTTACCTGTTTAGGGCTGTAACTTTTGAACCGTAATAGCTAGACAGTTGATTTTTTTTACAGAACATACATTATTACGGCGGATTTAAAATTAAAGGGGGTCTTCATACAAGAAACTAGTTTTTATCAACTCTTTTTCTTTTCGCTCTATCGTAAAAACGATAATACATATAAGCGTCAAACATTAACAAAATCTGACTTCATACAAACATAGAGATTAGTTTCTAGATGGTTTCTGATAAATTTCATTGACTTTAATTGGTTAGTGTTGAAAATATCACCAGACTTCGTTTATATGGAGCGCGCTACAAAATAAATTCCCTCAAAACAGAGGACTTTCAGTTTACTATGTAATGTATTTCCTGCGGTATAGGTCATGTCAGTTCGTAGTCTTCGTAGCAAATTTGCTACGCCCGTAGCCCTCGTAGCTGTTTGTAGCGATAAACAAAAAGGTTTTTTACACCGACAGAGTTACTGGCAAGGTTCAATCTAAACGAGTCTTAAAATACAGTCTATAGTGCGTCCAAGATAGCTCCGAGATTTTGATAGATCTTTTTGGAGCGATTATTTTACTTTCTGATAATGTTTGAGCCGTAAACCTTTAATTTTATGTTAAATGTTAATTAAGCATAAGCATAGCATATGCTCACGACTATATTCCTCGAGGGGATAGTCAGAGATATTCTGAAACTTCAAAACATCCACGTTTCACCAGTAGACCGAAACTCTGTCCAGTGTGATGGGCAGTGAGTCCGTCGCGTCGCCACTTGTAATGGACAGTGGGTACAATACATGCCTCGAAATTGAAGCATGCAGGTTTCCTCACGATGTTTTCCTTCACCGAAAAGCCAGTGGTGTTACAAATAGTACATAAATTCCGAAAAACTCATTGATACGAGTCAGCCTGGACGGGGATCGATCCCTTGGTCTCCTGCACGGCAGGTAAGGTTACTCACCACTGGACCACCACGGCGTAAAATGTTAATTAATCTTGTATATTTTTAGATTATTATAATGTTTAGATGGCTCAAAGAGCTTTAAAAAGTACTATAAAAATGACTGTCAAAATCACTGAGCTATCTTGGACGTACAATAGAATTAACCAACTTCTAAGATTCCAAATTCAAAACATTCGTCCAAAACTCCACGGCAGAAAACAAAACACACGCAAGGGGTGAAACCAAAAGATATCGGACAGAAGGGGTTGAATTTGATTGAATATCTGTTATTAAGGCCCTCCCTTACTCACACTCGCAAATATTAAATAATATATACACGCTCACTTTATAAATATTCATGGAGTATCGTTAGAATTTGTGCATCTCCAATTTATATGAATGTTGAGTTTTAATTGCTTACCTTGTGTTGGGTTTCTGTTTTAATTAACTAGTATCTAAGTATATAATTATTGAGTTGATATATTACATATATATTAGTAGCTTATAAATTATAATATCGAAAAATCCTTTCTTAGTGCACCTGTACACTCTATGTAAACCACTGTATTTCTCTGTGTGTTCTGTCTCTATGTATGTGTGTCCTGCACTCTCTGTATAATATTATAAATTTCATGTATCTATCTTCATCGCATTGATACCATATACAGGGTCCAACTTAATATGCTGACAGTTTTTTAAGAGGATGATCAGACCATCCAACTGAACAACTTTCTCTATGTGACAAATGTCGAGTCGCGAAAAAAAAATCTGGTGCCCCATAGAAGTAGTAGGGTCGAGTAAGATTTTTTTTTCGCGATTTCGAAATTAGTCCAATGAAGAAAGTGGTTCAGTTTGATGGTCTGATCATCCCCTTAAAAAAGTGTCAGCATATTAAGAAGGTCCCTATATATAACTGAACGAGATTCACAATCAACGTTCGAAAAATGGGAGAACCAAAAGAGCTCATACGAGCTCTTTTTTGTACTAGCTAACAACAATCATGCCAAATACGACTAAGTTTATGAATCAAATACAACATATTAGTGCCAACCAACAGCATGCATACTTAATTTGTGTGGGTTGTTGTGTCAATGTGGACAAAAATTTGCTAAGATTTTATATGAGACTGGGGGTCGAGTATAAGAGGTCAATGCTTCAGCGGTTTAGGCTATGCGTTGTCTGTCAGTTAGTCAGTCACGGAACTGTGTTATAAGTATAGATTATATTTAGTTCATTTGATTGGGATTTTGGAATAAACAGTTGCCATAGGGTTCCGGTTTAGAATAGACCACCACATTCCCACCACCAGTCGTACGAGGCGAATAAGGGATATGGTTTCTAATGTAATTTTTGAGGTCCACTCACTTGTCACTGACACGATATATTATAGAAACAAT
The DNA here is from genome assembly GCA_963924505.1 of Agonopterix alstromeriana. Classification (NCBI taxonomy): domain Eukaryota; kingdom Metazoa; phylum Arthropoda; class Insecta; order Lepidoptera; family Depressariidae; genus Agonopterix; species Agonopterix alstromeriana. Next base: position 3,723,509 of record OZ004681.1, on the reverse strand, counting down.
CATTTGGGTTGGGTACAAATATTTTATATTTGCTAAAATATTTGTAACTGTTGCCACATGTGTAGGCAGCTCTTTTTTTTTTGCGATTTCATAGAGTAAGTTATTTTAGTTTGATGGGCATCCCCTTAAAATCTGACCGTATGTTAAGTAAGACCGAAAGATCCTATTTGTTAATATTTTTACTCGTACGTACCCTAAGTGACTTATTTATATGATCATGACGTCATACTTATAAGAAAGTACTATAAGAAAGTACGATACTTGTAAGGAAAAGTATCATTAACCTTTAAACTACAAACTCTACCCATAAAACTGAACAACTTTTACTCTGGGAGCTAACCAGTCAGAACAAACAAAAATCATTTGTTTCATACGTCTGAGTCGATTAGACATTGCAGTTTGGAACAGCAGATTTAAAAAAAAAAAAAAAAAAAACTGCAGATTTTTTTTGCTCCGACATGTTTGCTCCCATAGTAAAAGTAGTTCAGCTTGATGGGTAGAGTATGTGGTTTAAAGGTTAATGATACTTTTCCTTACACCCTGTATAGATAAATAATATAATGTAGGGCGCGTCTTCAAAAACGTCAGATTTTCATCTCTGATGGCACAGAATAATTAATTGCAGAGATATTCCTCAGATATGAGAGTTCCTTTCACAAAAGACTCGTATTGTCTAAAAGCGTATTTTTTGTTTACCAAAGAATTAATTTAATTTCGTTCATGCTCCTATCGTGTGCAGACATGTTTTAATGATTCTGCTCTCCATTGAGAATAATTTCAGGCAAATTAGATTTGAAATTAGATATTTTTTGAGGTTTTTAATTATTGAATATTATACGATACATGTTAGTAACAAAATTACATGAATGTGGCAACAATCTTTAGTTTATTTTGTATGTAATACTAGCTGTTGCCCGCGACTCCCTCTGTGTAGACCTTAAACAGTATCCTATGTGTTAATCCAGATCATATTCTATCTGTGTACCAAATTTCATTAAAATCCATTCAGTAGTTTTTACGTGAAATAGTTTTATAACATCCATCGTTTATAATATTAGTAGGATTGCTTTTTGCCCGCGACTTCGTCTGCCTACGGAGACGAGACGAATATCTCTACACATATTCTATCTGTGTACCAAATTTCATCTGAATTCGTTTAGCCGTTTGTGCGTGATTGAGTCACAAACAACCAAACATTACAAGTATCACGAACTTTTTTTTAAATATTAGTAGGATAAAACTTTGTAAGAAAAAAAAACTTGCTAATTTCAAAGATTAAGGGTTTTGTTTCACCACATCTGGATAAGTTCTTACTAGCTTATCTGAAAGATCGTTTGACAAATCTTTCATACGAAATATCTGTCAGAAAATCTCAGATATATTAACAACCTATCCAGAAGTAAACAGAGCCTTAACTTAACCTACTTAATACTTCAAGTAACTTTCAGATCTCATTACTGATTACTTAAGACATTATCATCATCAGCCTGTATACGTCCTACTGCAGGGCACAGGTCTACCCTCAGGGATGGTGTATGGGCGTTCGTCCACCACGCGTGCATAAATCAGATTGACAGACTTCACATGCGCTTCAGAATTTCTTCTGATACCTATCAACATTCGAAGAGATCATAACCTAACTACATTTACAAGTATCTCTAAAATTTCAAGGCGCTAAATATAACCAACGTAAATATATAAACATTCTATTTACGTTTGACAGACACAACTGAGAATCGAATTGGCAACGGGATATAGATGGTGCTCGAGTCGAGATGTCGACCATCATTAATAGGTTGTCAATGTCAGCTGTCAAGTGTCATTCTACGTCGAGCGACCGGGGTGATCGGACGTCTTAGAATTATTATAATTTTGGTTGGCGTCGTCGCCCAATTCGTATCGCTTTTAATGTTGTTGTTGAATAGTTTGGATTAATTCTAACGTCCATAAAAGACATAAAGCAAATTTTTATTGGTGGATTTTTTATTTATTTTTATAAAACAGTATTTGAAATTGACAACGAGAAATCGACTCTATCGCAAAAGTTAACAGTTGAGTTTTGATCAACAGAAATTGCTATAAAATTTCATTGTAATAACGTAACATGGCAATAATGAGTTCTCTCGATTGATAAATATCCATTTTAATTAAAAGTCTGCGATGTCAAAACTAATAAAACTTCGCGGCGGACGTTTTGGAAGCTTTCCAGATTTTTTCTAAATGAACGCCTTTTTTTTAAAAGTACGATATGAATATTCGTTACCACGCGTCATGTCGCCCTGCGGATAAAGTCTAGGTGATGGTTAGATGACATACGCGCAAGCGTTTTTCACGTCGTACTAAGTAACTTTCTTCAGAATATGAAACTGAACAACTTTTAGTATTGGACCAAAATTGAAATCGCAGACAAAAAAAAATTTTGTTCCATTGCAAATGGATAGGTACTCGGCCCAAATGTATCTGGAGCACCCTGGGAAATGAATCTTGACGCGTCATGCATTGACTGGCTAATATTTCCACTATACTATTCCTCATTTTGAAATGAAAGAATAAGTATAAAAACATCTGATTTCTTCTTGCGACTTCATTATCGTCCCCATAGTAAAAGTAGTTTAATTTGATGGCCTGAATATAACACATTTAAGTTTAAAACCTGTCACTATATGCGGTTAGTTGTTTGCAAAGGTATCATAGCGAGAGATACTGCAAATTTCCTTGATAGTGTTTTGTTGATGAGACATGTAGAGTACAGATATGTCATTTCTAAAATAATTAGAATGTCTCGAGAAACACGAAAATATCAACTTATGGTTCACTAACACTACAAAAAATTGTTTTCTGATGTGAAACTTTTGTCATTTCGACAACAAGTTTTCATGGTATTTTCTAATGGTGTATCCATTAGAAAATACCATGAAAACTTCTGAATCGCAACGCAGAAGCACTGTCATCAACAAATCGCTATCAACCCATAACTTCGATCGCATCACAATAAGGGCCCTTTTTAACAGGGTTGTTCACCTTCCAGTATCGAAGGGTTAATTCTCTATACGAAAGGGTTATTACAGACGGACCGCGCGATTATGAATGTGTATATATTCGATTCGTTTGAGGTATTGCGTGCCAGAAATGTTTTGTTTTTATTTTTGGGGTTAAAAGGGATGGTTTCGTTATGTCGACCGTTTGTGGTGTATTGTCTGTTACAGATCTTTTAGATGTAGGTAACGTTTTGTTTATTGGGTTTTGATGACTTTTTTTATTGAAAAGGATAAATGGATGACCTAGAATATTTATTTATTCCCTGGATAAAGTCAAAAGTCAAAGTCAATATAATTTATTCAATATAGGAGCTTGCAGCACACTTATCAAACGTCAAATCTTTTTTAAAGCTACCACCGCATCGGAACGTGTTGTCGCTGTAGAGAAGATGCGGCCAGAAACTCTACAACATAACACGACTTAATAACTAAAACAATATAAATTCTTAAGCTAAAGTTATGTATACAATAATACATGTCTATTTAATAAAATAATTGATACTATACAGTAAAGTAAATAAACTATAAGCTAGTGACCTCAGACCTAAGGATTTTGATCATTTAAATAATCATCCAGTTTATAATATGCTTTTTTACAGAGGACTTTTTTGATTTGAGTTTTAAACATGTTTTCGGAAAGATTCAAAATGGTCTCGGGTATTTTATTATAACAACCATTATATGATGCAGTTGAAAATGTTATACGATTGACTCTATCTTTCTTTTCACCTTTCTTTATACAGGGTTCTTAATATGCTAAAACTTTTTTTAGAGGATGATCAGACCGTCAAATTGAACAACGTTATCTATACTAACATTTACATCGCGAAAAAAATCAGCTGTCCCATACATTTGGGTCCGGTTAGATTGCAGTTTTCTATGGAAAAGCAGATTTTATTTTCGCCATTTCAACATTTGTCCCATAGATAAATTTGTTCTGTTTGATGAAATAAACCACTACATTCAGTAAATTTTACAAGGGTGTATTGTTACCCTGTTTCAACAGGACGTTAATCTAGAATATAAGATGATTTGTATAATTTCAGTTTTTAAAAACAAAACAAAGATCAAAAAGTATTTTTGTTTAATTATCCACTCAAGATTAGTTGTTTGCCCTGGGGTAACATTTTAAATCCTATATATTATTCAGCTGTAATGTATAAGTCGTGTATATACGTTAGATTCGTACTCTGGGGACCAAAATTTGAGATGGGGGCATTCAAAAATCAGTCTCGATTGAACCCTATCGGAAATGTCTTAGTGTGAGGGTTATGTTTGTGTGTGTAAGGGTGACAGATTGGGGGTCAAATTTTTAGACACATAAATGTGGGATTATACATGGGATGGTATTGATTTTTTTTGTAACTTTTTAATGATAGAGAAAAAAATTTAAGATACAGTTGCAAACTATTTTCACGAAAGACTTGTATACTCTGTAGCATGTATTATTTAAAAAAGTATTATGATATTTGTCTATGGTACAAATGACGATGAAAAATAAATTTATTTAAACATGAATATTGAAAGCTTTGGTGGTCCAGTGGCGAGTAACATTCTCATCCGTGTAGGAAACGATTGGTTCAATCCCCGTTCAGGACGACTCGTACCAATAAGTTTTTCGGAATTTATGTACGATTTGTAACACCACTGTAATTTTGGTAAAGGAAAATATCGTGAGGAAACCTGCATACTTTGAAAAAGAAATTCTGATGCGTATGTGAAGTCTACCAATCAGCATTGGGCACGCGAGTGGACTAACGATAACGCCCATACATCCTTGAGATTAGGCCTGTGCCCTGCAGTGCGACATATAAGAGGCTGATGATGATAACAATGTTTACACAGAGATACAATACTTTTTTTTTTAAATTAATTATTAGCGAATCTTAAAACCGAATCAGGCCTGTATCAAATTTTCCATTATTTCCTAATATTTTTCTCACGCTAAATTTTTGCAAGTTTTTATAACAGCATCTATTCTATACCTTTAAATTATTAACAGACATTTTATATAACATTAGATAACGTCACGGGTTACCCTTGCAACATTTAAATATACCCCTTTCAGTGAATCGCTGCACCCCTAAGCAGTGACTTAGCTATCAATCGATTGGGTTCTGTCCACCCCTTATTAACTCCCTATTATTTACTGATTGCCGTATTATGTGTAACATTTTGAATTTTGAGAAAAAGGCGTTATATACGAAATACATACTAAGCGGGTTGAAGCGGAAAATAGTTTATCAGCAACAATCATAAACATGCTCAAGACTTTAGTCAGAGATTTTCTAAAAAAAACAGAATATCCACGTTTCACTAGTAGTACCAAACCTGTCCAGTGGGACGGGTCCATCGCCACTTATAATGGTCAGTGGGTACAATACACGCCTCGAAATTGAAGCATGCAGGTTTCCTCACAATGTTTTCCTTCACAGTTTGAGAGCAGTAACTTCATAAAAAGCTCAAAGATAGTATCATTTAACACCGCCTTCAATCCTTTCCTATGACAAACAAAAAAAAAACTCAAAACAAGGTATTTATAAGCAACTTGATAAATGCAGTTTTATTGTCTGGCGACATGCGATACGCCTGATTATTTTGCGGATTCAAAATGGCAGACTATGATAACATTTTAGTTTTTTCCGAGTGGAAACACGGGTGACACTGTGTTTTATACTTGGTGTTAGACTCCAGCGTGTTGTGGGGTATACTGGTATTGCTGGAAAGCGTATTTCGGCTAACTCGCGTGACTTCCCCTGTTGTTTTTGACACGGAAACGTCTGTAGTTTCACACTCAAATTTTCGCGTTTAGCGTCTCGCTTTTTGGTGTGCAATTAGTGATTGTTATCTTGTTTTGTGTTGTAGTTTCGAAAAAAACTAGTTTTAAGTGGTATTAAAAATAAAGGTGAAATTTGTAAAGCCTCGGCAAACTCCTCCCTTCACTAATAAATCGTGATTGGCGATTAGATAGTACTTAAGTTATGTTTGTGTCAAACTTTGTGCAGTACTTATTCTACACGTACATTTTTGGCAAACTACAACGAAACTAAAACAAGCGATATGGAAATTAAATTCAAACTATGCAACACAAAACCCCAGTTTCTTTATAATCGTAAACAATACGTTTTATAAAACATAAAAGATCGAGTCACTTGGCAAGTCAGTGTCGGTCGGGTGTTTTTGGGCTTGCCACGTGGCTCCGCCATTTTGTGTCAAATGTGTTCTTGTTAATCAAACAATTTACGATATGAACTACTTGACATTGGCAGAATTGCAGTACTAAGCATAGCATAGTATAAGCATATCCTCACGACTATATTCCCTGAGGGGGTGTTCAGAGATATTCTGAAACCTCAGAACATCCACGTTTCACCAGTAGTCGCCTACTGGTGAAACGTAGTCGCCTGTCGCCACTTGTAATTGACAGTGGGTACAATACATGCCTCGAAATTGAAGCATTCAGGTTTCCTCACGATGTTTTCCTTCACCGAAAAGCCAGTGGTGTTACAAATCGTACATAAATTCTGAAAATTCATTGGTACGATTCGGTCTGGACGGGGATCGAACCATCGCCTCCTGCACGGCAGGCAATGTTACTCGCCACTGGATCACCACGGCATCCACATAAAAGGTCGAGTCACTTGGCAAGTCAGTGTCGGCCGGGTGCTTTTGGGCTTGCAACGTGGCTCCGCCATTTTGTATCAAATGTAAATCAAACAATTCACGATAAAAACTACTTAACATTGGCAGAATCACAGTGCTAACCAACAGGCCATTAATTAAAAAAAAACTGTTACAATTTTATCAAAAATTTGCAACAACGCATATTAAAATCGTAACATTCATCAGCAATCAATCCTAGACTCACTAACGTATGCAAAATAAATATTAACGACATACACACACATATACACAAACAAAACTAACCCTTTTCTTCTACCCCTATGCTTTATAGAATAGGAGCCGAAATTTAACTAATAAATGTGTATAATTAATCATTCAAATGTGGGCACAGGCGGTCGCGAAATATTTGGGTAAGGTAAAAAATACCCGTGTCGTTCTAAGGGTTACATTATTTGGAGCACATGGTTTTTATGGCAATTTTTAACAATCATAATTACAAATCTATTTTAATCTAGAATTTCGACCAAAGTATGAAATACTCACTAACTATCCATATACAACGTGTTAATAAATTAACGCAAGACTAGAAAATAGTTTGTTTAGAATCGTGAGCAGAATCGAATTATCATGTTTTCAACAAAGGTTTTTTTTTTTCAAAATATTAAATAATTTGTCTGTAAAATTTTAAATTTACTGAACCTGATCTCAACCCACCGAACGGGCACACTACAGTACTTACTACCAAAACAAGGTTCTTAAAATGTATCCACGAGCACGCGGGCGCTTTCATTCCTTGCTAAGATGATAACAAATCATTTTTGCCTGAAAAATTAAAATGCGAATAACTAAAAATGTTTACTATCAAAATTATGAAATTATTGTTTCAATCTAATTATTTCGTTATAAATCAGTTGGGGTGTACGAGGTTTTGCGCTTATTCATTACACGTTGTATATAAGGTAGTGTGGAGATAGATGGATAATATAAAGCAAGAAATGGATAATAAAAAACACTACTTCACATCTTCTCACTTATGACAAACGTTCATTAGAATAAGCGAAATGTCAATACAGAAACCATCTTAAAACTTGGCGCTCCGGATCAAGCTGGAGGTTTTTCGCCATTTTCTTAGTTTAAGGTTGAAATTTGTTTGATTTGCGTAATAAAGCAGCATGTATGGAACAGCAGATTTTTTTTGAGTTGTCATAGTTGGTCCCATAGTAAAAGTTGCATAAATTGATGGGTACTTTCACCCCTTTGAGTTTTCGGGAGCGATCACCCTGTATACTGATGATGATGACGATGGTATTTACGAATACAGTTTCGTCTATTCAAACAAACAAAAGTATCCCTAGTTTAATGAGAAGTGTGAAATCAAGCGAATGTACTCTGTCATCAAAAATCAATGAGCCGTCCCTATAAGATAACAACGACTCAAAAGACGTCCTAATAAATCATCTCACATGATGTACTGACAATAGCTACCTCTATAAACACACCCCTTCGCTTCAGTAATTAATTAAAATTATTAATGACAGCGCAAAATAATGGAAAATCAATACCAGCTTATAACGCCATAATGAATCGTAGAACATAAAAATTACGCTAGCTCTGAACGGGTTATTAAACTTTAGCAATTTTTATTTTTGTTTTTTTTTTAATGGCGGGAATATGCAGATGGAAGTCGTTTTAGCGTTCTTTATTGAAAGTTTATGGTTCGGAAACTGAAAATTACTTTCGAAATGCGATTCGATATTTGAATGGAAGACGCCATTTTTCGGGATTAATCTACCAATCAGAGCGTCTCAAATAGCTTTTTAATTTGTTATTCGATCTTTAAATGTTCCGATTTCAAATTCAATTTTTTTTTTTAATTTTACTATAAGGTAAAGGCAACCGTTTAGTCAACCTTACTGACATCTATAAAGGATTACGTTTATTTACAGTGTTATCTACAATGACAAGTCGATAAAGGGGCCTTTTTAAAATGGATACTTTATAATAGTCACGCGATTCGAAGTAATCGTTTGACATTTGAAGATTACAAAGTATTTAATGGTATTTATTTAGAACAATTCGAATGTATTGACAAATTTGGACCATTAATGACTAGATTGTATTAAGGCTTAAGTTAATGCGTCGATTGTTTTCGTATCTGTCACTGATATAAATGTCAAAATTGACGGTTAAAAATAGGTTGACAGTAACTTACGTAAATGTTGATTACGTCATCGCATTTATAGTCTGTGTTGTTGGACAGTCTTACCTGAAAAAAAAAGAAACATTTTTATTAAACTCCAAAAAAGTATTGGATCTAAATATAGTGCTCAATCGTTTGCCCTGCCCAAGTTCAGTCACCAAAGTCAGTTCCATACATCTAGTAAGGCATTGCAACAAACTTTATACACCCATATTTTTAAGGATGTATTCTACGATTTGATATTTCGCGATTTCAATATTGTTCCCACAGAGAAAGTTATTCAGTTTGATGGTCTCATCATCCCCTTAACACTTGCATATTAAGGCGCCAAAGGTTCAGACGAATATTTTCTATGAGAAACGCGATTGCCCAGCCCTCCGAAAAGAACATGCGTGTGCCGTATTTCCGATTAAAAAGAATTAACCAAAGTAGGGACTTTGCTTTAGATTTTTTAAAGATTTTACTAGATAAATTAATAATGGTGTATTCTTCTAAAACGAGAAAAATGTTTAAATACAAGAAAATACGTCATCTTTGTGACGATTTTCTATCGAGTAAAGTAATTCCAATCGTGTATTTAATTTTTGATTTCACTAGATAAACTATCCAAGAATACCGTGGTATGTCGGTTTCGTTAAATTCTATAAATCTAGTCGAAAAATGAAAAATAAATAATGGATCCAGGGTATTTCGTCCTACTATGGCGCCTTAAGAGAAGTTTATTCCGAATGCGTAAATACACGCTGCATACAAACGAAGTCTGGTGATATTTTCAACACAAACCAATTAAAGTCAATGAAATTTTTCAGAAACGATTTAGGAACTAATTCCTATGCTTGTAAGAAGTCAGATTTTCTTCAATATATTATACAGTTTTAGTGCTAGGATTAAAGTAAGATTGAGGCACTGTAACTTTAAAACTATACATTTTAACAAAAATGTGACTTCATACAAGCATAGACATTAGTTACTAGATTGATTCTGAAAATTTTCATTGACTTTAATAGGTTAGTATTGAAAATATCACCATACTTCGTTTGTATGGAGCGTGCTCCGAATTATATTCCCTTAAGTTGGACCCTGTATAGATTTTTCGTTTTTGTCACAACCCTAAAAGAATCATTGCTATTAACATTCAAGCGTCCATATTTAAATGTAGCAACCGGGGCTAAGTAAGTAGAAACCAGATCAAACCATCTGGAAACTCGAGACGAAGGGGGAACAAGAATCATTTATAAAACGGAATTATCGGAAAATACCGACCGATTTCGAAAGGCCAAGAGAATTTATTTAAACTAAACACTTTGGGAGTTATTGAATTAAACCGGTTAGTACGACTAATTAGTTGTTATAAGCGGTATGGTAATGTTTCATCTTTGATGTGGTTTTGAAGAACAAACTTTTTTGTAGATATGAACAAAGTACTTAATAAACGAATTTTCTTTTAAGGTGTACTTCCGATGCCAGCGGCCGATCCGACTGACGCGCGCGTCTGACGCGTGGTTCTGTCATATGCCATATGTCTATCGCATCTGCCGCTGGCATCGGAAGTCAACCTTTAAAAACATGCATTTTTTTTCTAAAGATTCATAAGACAAGCAAAAGATGGCGCGTTGACCTGGATGCTCATGATATAAAGAAGAAAGGAAAATGGTGGCACGGGATCGAAAATAGTGGAAAATCTTGTGGGAGATCGTTGTCCAATAATGGGACGAAATGGTTAATAAAAAAGAAACTGACTGAAAATAAATTTCCAGTACCACGGTCATACACGATTTACTGCAATAAAAAATCATAATGTACTGGATGACATATGATAATCAAGCATTATCTATTGCCAATAAAACAATTAAAAAAAAAACTAGGTATTTCATGTGGAAATAACAACATTGTTTTTCCGCAATGCTTATTGTCCCTAAAACAAAGATTCGGTATCAAACACCCTTTTCAACACATCTACATACAAAGGGTGCTCCACAAACTGCGTTATACAGTCTTAAACGTGTTTTTGTTAGTAAGTATACAACAAAAGATACGTTTCGAATGTGGCAAGCAATTACTGGCGTCTCCCGTATCGGGGGAACATGACACATAGACGAACAAAATGTTAGGGAGATTGCAGGATTGACGGTGGAATCGCGGGTTGCGAAATTAATTAAAGAAATGTACTATTTTATTTAACATTGAGTGTAGATAATAGTTGAAATAACAGCGGCCGTAGTATGATGCGCGAAAAGGCTATATCACGCCTTTTATCTCGTTTCTTCGCGCGCAAATAGAAAGAGAGCCAAGGGCGATTGCGCTATATCACGTTGCCATATTTCTGCCGCAGATACGTATAAGAATATGGAATTTTATCGTTAAAACAGTTTTTTTCCACACATCCATATATTGGAGGAATGTTAAGTATACAATCTATTACAAATAACCTAACCTATAATCATTCTTTTGACACTTCATATAACCAGGCCTCGTATTGACAAGAAGAGGCTAGCTAGCACATGTATGGAGAGTGAGTGCGAGTGAGAGAGTAATATACCACTGCCTACTGTCGTCCATCTCCCGTTACACCAAGAGGAGCTGAGGTCAAAATTGGTAGCAGGCAGGGCAGTGTCCGAATTGTACGATGGTACGTAGTACTTTTTATACCGTCAAATAACCACGCAATATCCTTACTGTTTCAATAACGAGATGAGAACATAGTTTTAAATAAATCAGTTCTTAAAATTGTACCTATATTGTAAAATCAGAATTCTAATTGGTTTTTCAAGACTCCTTATATTCTAATTCGAGTCTACATTTTCTTAATAGCATTAATCTTAACGCAGCGATGATTATCGTCGTATGTAAAAGTTGCTTAACAAGAGTTGTGCCTAAGAAATTTATAAGTAGGTCCCGGCATAAGGGAATTAATTGTATTATTGTACCAAAGCTTGCCGATGAAGGGATCGTGGAAGAATTATCAATTAGAGAAAGAAAACGTCGATTGTAGGGGTGGGGATGGTGTTGCCAGTTCGAAATTATCTTTATTTTTGTAGTAATTAAGAACATTTCAACGATACTTTATTTTTAAGAAAGTGATTTAGTTTTTTTTAAGTAATGTAATCCTAAAGTAGTTTTAATTTAAACAATAAAAACAACTGATTAAAGATGTCAGCAAAAAAAAACTAATTCGCTATTTTCTTCACTTCGTTAAAAGTAAATTAAAAATAAGAAAGTCAAACATCTTTTCATTCCAAATTCAAATAAAACTCGAACCACACTTAACCATGTATTATTAAAAAGTTAAAATTAAAAAACAAACCCCGTTCGGTATCGTAAATCAGGCGTCCCTACAGACAGGGGAGGCAGGGGGGAAGTGGGCTTCGATTTTCCGCAACATTCGTCTTAGCATTAGTACTTACAAGTCTCCTTGTTTTCCTCTTTAATTGTGTATCGGTTTGCCCCAACCTCCTCTCTGTGTTTATGTAACTTTTGTATGTGTGAGTTAGTGATGTTTTACAATTATTGGTGGGTGTATTTTGCTATGTATTTTGGTGGAGTTTTGAGTCAATTTTAACTGTATGTTTTTGAAAATAGAGTTCATAACGCTCTAGACTAACTTTTTGACAATAATTATATTTCAGTATTGTCTAGTATTTATTTGATCACAAATACTAAAGTCAATTTGAATAGAAAAATCTAAGATAAAAATAACTGGAGAGGAATGGATTCGAAAAGAAAACCTCAAAAATCCTTTTCTTTCGAAGAAATTCCGGGCCAGTAAATTTTAACGTTTTAAATTGGACTTAGTACAGTCTACTTTAGAGTTCGAATTACATTAAAGGTAGGAAAGTTTAAAACAATTAATTTCTCACTTGTTTTTTGCCGCCAAAGCCTCAGGTGTTGAAAGTCTTAAATAAATCGAAGGTTATTAGCCTCCCCTCTCAATTATCGAAGGGGACATAATACCTTTTGTTGTAGACAAAACGTTTTGTCTTTTATAAAATTATATTAATTTATTCTTTGGTCAATAGACGGACAAGGAAATGTTTTTAACATTTTTAAATTTCGTCTTAAAAAAATGGTTTTAAATATGATTTTGTTTGATTTGATTTTAATTCATGGTAAAATAAAAGTTGGTTTACCGTTTGACCCCCTTTTCCTCTTATGGGTAATTTTTAAGAACCAATGTGTTTTTTAATTTTGTGTTCCAATGCCAAACTGATGTAACTATTGTTTTAAAATATGAGTTATAGGGTCGGGTCAACGACCTCACTTGCAAGTGGCGCCACCTTTTGGTAAGTGGCTCTTTGCATGAACCAATCATCAAACGATAAAAACATTTAACTGAATTCTTCGTCAATTTGCAATAGGTAATTTTCAAATAACAATACCGTCATGGTTCAGTGAATGCATGCATGCTTGTCATGGCTGCCGTAAATAATAGGTTCGATTCTATACCAAGCAATTTTGTACTTGTTAAAACGATTTTTATGATCGTTACGAACAAAGAACCACGGACATGTCTGTCTGTCTATTCTGATAATATCGTTTTTAAGTTGACTTTATGCAATGTAGAGTGATTTGAAGAAAAAAAAATCGTTTTTACATTTTTTCTTTAACTTAAGAGTCTACCCATCAAACTGAACAAGTTTTACTAAGGTAGGAAACCGATCGGAGCAAAAAAAATCTGTTGTTCCATACTAAACTAAAAAAACCTACTCGACTGAAATGTATGCAATAGCAGATTTTTTTTTATACGATCGGTTTGCCAGTTTGATAGGTAGATTCCTGGTTTAAAAGGATGCTAATGATATCAATTTCACCCTGTATATACTCTGATGTTGATAATGATTTGTGTAAAATAAAAATTTTATTCTAATGTGTATTGTGAAATAACAATCTTAAGACCCATCAATAAGACTTAAATAGGTACATAGCTGGTTCATAGCTGGGCTAATTCCAACTGTCATAAATCGTTGCATTAATTTAACGACATGGCATTAGATACTCGCCATCCTTAGGGAACTATTCCGATAGATTGGTTGCTAACGCCTTTGTAATCAACCGAATATCTCACAAAATCTTACACTGCACTCTGTTTTGTATTCCTTAACAAATAAAGTTGAGGTTTAGTTAAACGGAATTGGAAGTTACGACGTTTTGGATTTAGATGGTTTTGGAAGACGGACGGAATCTTCAATCGAATGTCAATCTTATCAATTGTTAGTTTGAGTGCAAAATTGGTTTTGTTAGAGAATACACATTAGGTAAATTGCTTAATGTCTTCTAAACTGATGGTTGTATCGATGTTTTGTTTTGGGGAATCTATTGTTTCTATTCGGAGCTATTGAATTGAATTTAGATATAGATAGTAGTTTCAATTGGATTCAATTAATTTGTGACTTTATCTACCTTGTTTAGAGTTCAAACTAGAATACATAATGGCGTTTAGCGAAAATAATAAATAACGTTATTGCAAAACAGTTTGTGCTACGAGATGTTTGACTACGAGTGTTATGAAAGCAAGTAGATTTGCAGTTTTTATGGAGCAGCATTTTAATGTTAGACCCATAGAGAAACATGTGTAGTTTGGTGGTCTTATAGTCCCGGCCTATGTCCAGCAGTGGACGTTTATCGGCTGACATGATGATGATGATCGCTTCCTCTAGATTTATTTTCTAAAGCTACGTAGTATCTTCACGTCCCAAATACCACAGTGTCTTAAAACGAAAGTCTTCGACCAGTGTGTGTTGCCAGTGATGAAATATGGAACAGAGACCTGGTCGCTCACTCAAGGCTTTATAAAAAGGCTGAAAGTCACCCAAAGGGTAATTAATGGAGAGGGCTATGCTCGGAGTTTCCCTGCGAGATCAAATCAGAAATGAAGAGATCCGCAGAAGAACCAGAGTAGCTGACATAACCCAAAGAATTGCTAAACTAAAGTGGCAGTTAGTAGTTCTACTCACTTATTCAACAGTAGACAAAAAAGCTGATGATGATAATCTTCTCGTACGTTCCATTTGTTACACTTTTAATTCAAGACCTATTAAACGTTTTAAAATCAAATCACATTCAAATTGACGCTTTTATCACAAAATAACGGATGCAATGATATAGCTCCGAATGTCAACTTAGATATGGTCAAATTTATAACGATTGTGTCAAACTGTTTTGTTTAAAATATCTTTATCTACCACTTAATATTGACTGTAAATTGACTGTGCAAAGAATTGTATTGATTTAATTGTTTCTTGATTCTCAAAGTTTAATGATTGTGCACAAAAATAACACAACTCTGGACTTAATACAACGTGTTAATGAATTAACGCAAAACTAGAAAGTAGTTTGTTTAAAATCGAGAGCAGAATCGAATTATCATGGTTTCAACATAGGTAATTTTTTTCAAAATATTAAATAATTTATTTGTAAAATTTAAAATTTACGGAAGTCGATCTCAACCCACCGCTCGGGCACTCTCTCCCTACTTACTACCAAAACAAGATTCTTAAAATGTATCCAAGAGCACGTTAGCGCTATCATTTATTGCTGAAAAGATAACAAATCATTTTTGCCTCAAAACTTAAAATGCGAATAACTTTAAATTTTAACTATCAAAATAATGAAATTATTATTTTTATTTAATTATTTTGTTATAAATCTGTTGGGGTGTATGAGGTTATGCGCTTATTCATTAACACGTTGTATAAACAACGGGCTCGCACAAATAAGAAGAGGCTTGCACCTGGAGCCCGATTGCGCTAAGTTAAAACATTAAAGTTCTATTCTTATCCAATTTCAGTTCTAATCACATTGCAATCCAATTACTATTCAACTCAGCTGAATTCCGCATCGCGCTGAACTCTATGTAACTGACAGCCTAAGCTATACAGGGTGTTAGGGTAAACAATTGCACTACTTTAAGGGGTGATTGTACCCATGATATTGAACAACTTTCCCTAAGAAACCTGTAGGAAATTAGCGAAACAAATTTTGGACTTTCCATCCTAAATGCAATCAGCTAATCGAACGTTTGTATGAAAAGTCGCAATTTTTTTTTGCGAATATCATATAGGTTTCTTAGGGAAAGTTGTTCAGTATCATGGGTACAATCACCCCTTAAAGTAATGCAACTGTTTACCCCAACACCCTGTAGTTATAGACCACACCTTGGACACTTTGGTTATCACTTCATACAAATGTGAAATATTTAGCTTTTGTTCAAATAGCATTTACTAAAATTAGTTTTTTCTTGGTTTTCATCGATATCCGATAAAATACATTAAAATTTGCAGGAACAATTTTGTGTAGAACATATTTTTGGTTTAGAAATAAAAACGATCCACTTTGAGAACCGTAACGTAATTTTAAGCTATAGATAAAGCGAACGCACAAATTATAAGGAACAGTTAAATTTGACCTCGAATCGATAACCGATCATTGACTTTAAGCAATTGATACCTACTAATATCGATTTGTTTTTGGCAACACTATCACTATTGTTTTTTATTTTTGCACGTGTAGTATTGCGTCAGCTTCTTTGGGTTTTTATTAACTACTAGATTTAACCCGCGACTTCGTTCGTACCAGATTTTAAGTCAGATCATAAACGATAAAAGAAAAAAAGTTTCATAAAAATCAGTTCAGTAGTTTTCGCGTGATGCTTGCACAAACAAACACACAAACAGACAGACAAAAATTCTAATGATGATTTGGAGTCAGTCACACCTAAAAACCATATCGTCATCTTTTTTTGTAAATATCTTCAATGTACAGACACACTTCTGTTACAGTTCTATAATAGTTTAGATTCCCAGTGATAGGAATTTAAAAAATGAATCAAAATTGTTTTGTTAGTAATAAAATTTGTAGGTAGTTATGCCTTAGTATTTTATTCACTCTAATGAGCGATGGAAAAACCATGCATATAAAATTGTGGTTGTAGGAAAATTAGTTACCGACACTCTTGTATTGATGAAAAAGCTTCTCAAAAGTATTACTTATATTGAATTAAATAAGGTGTAAATCGGTTAAATACTCAGATAGTCCCGAAAATGTAAAAAATGTGGACATACATATAAGTGCAAAATAAATAAACACCTTCAAAACTCAGCTTTTTCTAGATAAAAATACTTTTGCGGGGAGTATATATCGAGCTGTCCAAACTCAGAAACCGTCATTACAATAACAAAGGGCAGAATTACGCGAATATTAAACCGAATCCGTTTGTTTCCGTGTCAAAAAATTAATATTAACGATATCTTCAACACAATGAAGTGGAGAGAAAAAAAAGGAAATAATTTATGCGAGACATTTCTTTTGACGCCTTTGTTTCTATGTTCGGGGGGTTTGAAAATATTCAATTTAATTGAATATTTTTCGGCATCACGAATTGTGAGGCTATTTTTCAAAGTTGGAGCTCCGTTTGAAATTTGAATTTTTGCGCCATCGTTTGTTTAAAAGAAAAATCGTTCCATTTTCCGATGACTTCAATAAGTTTATTTAAAAAATGTGTCCTTTTAAAATAGCAGTTGTTTATAATACCACTGTGTGTTGATAGTCTGCATTATTTTTAGAACATTAAAAAACAAAACAATCCCAAGCCATAACGTCAATGCAAATCGCCATTAAAAAAGAAAAAAAACCCCGCATCAATGGATCTGGATCGATTAACTAAGGGCAGCTGGACACAGGATAGATTTATATCATTCTTATGAATGGGTGGCATACAGTCACTCTATATTCCATACATCTACCAACACTAAACTACTTCAATTAGTTTAAAACTTTATAGTATTATGTAACAAGGTTAAATTTAGGGTGGCAACATCGAGAAATGATCGAATGACCTTAGTGAATGAGTGTACGAAATTCGATTGAATGGTGTTTTATTAGAAACCGGTTGAAACTGGTTCGGACCCCACGGACACGTGGTCACTTTTGTCATTCAAAGTATTAAAATTATCGGTTGTTTTGTCCCCAAGTGTATTGTGTTGTCACCGAAAATCGATGATTTAGTTCCATTTTTGAATCTGTTGGTTTTTATGCTGGTAATACCAGTTTTTGTACTTTGAAATCTTCTTTCATAGATATTAGGAATTGAGGAAAAAAGACAGTGGATTTCAAAATTACATATATTATATCCAAAGCAAACTTCAAAACATTGCTAATTTCATTCAATCCAATTTTACTGTCAAAAACAATTGTTTCCAAAAATCAATTGGAGGGCATCTCACCGATTTCTATTACCACCCCCCTCAAAAACTTTCAGGGACTCCCCCTGAATACTTAATGAGCAAATTAACAGCACCTATTGTATGACCACGCTGCTTTTTTATTAATAACCATTTCTCTTTTGTCTAAAACGACTGAGGGTGCGAAGAAAAATGTTATTCCATTAAACCGAAGTTTAAATTGATTGATTTTTGCATTAATTTTAATAAAAACAATAGTAGGAATGTTTTCGACGTGGTAATTGCATTTGTGGAGGAAAAAATTATAAGTTTAATTGAATTAGTTTCGGGGGAGAGCAGGGAGTAGATCGGCTGCTTTTTGAGAATGAACTTGTTTTCCATGCTGCGCTAAAAAACTAAAAATATCGGATTAAAGATTGTTTACTTTACGAAAATAAATGAATACCTATGTCAAAAGTTTATTCAAATCAATCCAAAATCGAATACGAAAAATTAATCTTATTTATGTCGTCAGCTTCTGAATATATTTTCATTCGAACACTGAATAGTTTTTACACTCCATTCGACAAAAATACCTACAAATCCTTAACAAATCAGTAGGTACCGTTTCTGGCACTTCTTCTTTCTCGTGTAAAGGTGATCACACTTTGTCATTCCAGTACTCGGCCACCTGTATTTTTCGAGGGGAAGCCTCTATTAGCCCAGGGAGCATGACACAGCAGGGCACAGGCTACACTGCGATAGATGTCGAGCGGTTTGCACTCGACCACACCCACACTCCACAGACGCATTAGCCGGCAATATGACCCATCTTCGCAGATTAGTCTACGGCACTAAGACCACGTGATCTTAATGATTGCCCACGCTCGATGACAGCAAACGCAAGCAAAACGAAGCGCAGACCGAGGACGAGTAGATCCAAAGACTACGAGATGTGTGGCGTGCTTTTTATAGTGTTTTTATTTTATTTGCACCCATTCTAATTTATAAACCTACATTTAAAGAAAGCCAGGGCTGCAATCGCGGTAAATATTCGGTGATTGAACCGTGATTGGACTACGTACGAACCATAACTTCTGATACATTTGGTATTGCGCTACTCCCGGTACTGCTCTTGACAGCCGTTAGAGCCGTTTTTACAGATCTCTCAGACGTTAAAGGCTGTCAGTTACATAGAGTTTAGTGCGATGCGGAATTCAGCACAGTTGAAAAGTAATTGGATTGCACTGTGATTAGAACTGAAATAGGATTAGGATTGCACTTGGATGTTTTAAACTAGCGCAATCGCCTTCTAGGGCTTATGACATGCCAATTACAATGTGTGAAATTAAAAAGCACAACTCAAATTCTGCGAGTGGCAGATTCGACGGATATTGTACGATATTGCTTGATCGCTGTATTGAGCTACAGAGCATCTCCTATGCATAGGGATATAGAGTCGATGTTTGATCGTCTAATATATAATTCATGACATTGTAATGAGTGTATATCGCTCTATCAATATTCATTTCCAATTACAATAAGTAGGTAGTTCGACATGTTATGACGATAAGGCGCGGTTTATACAGAAGAGACGTGTGACGGTGGCGGATGGTCAAAGTAACCCAATTATAAACCTTATAGTACCTACGTAGCATAGCGTCGTTTGGAGAATTACGCCCTCTAGTTTATACAATAAGGTCATTCTTAAAATGCTGACGGTTTTTTAGGGGAATGATCAGACCATCAAACTGAATAACTTTCTCTACGGGACTAATGTTGAATCGGGAAAAAATATCAGTGGTTCCATACAGTTGATTTTTTTTCGCGATATTGGTCTCTTAGAGAAAGTGGTTCAGTTTGATAGAATGATCATCCCTTTAAAACCGTGAGAATATTAAGAAAGACCCTGTATATTCTATGAATCAACAAACAATACCCATCTTTTCAGCTTCAATGCAGTCGGTTAAGAAACCAATATTCACTCCTATATTAAATTCCGATAGTAATAAATCTATCAAAGCAATTTGTATTCTAATAAGATAGAGGTAGACTTTAGTTTGTATTGATCACGGGTATAGTAATCCTTATGAAGTCCCATGAAACAAGCCATTTTGATATTTGCTACGTCGATATAAGAGTTATTACGGGGCTTTAGTGTGTTGTGTGTTGTAGTTGGTGGCATATGTGCTGAATATGTCAATTCATTATAAACTTTGTGTCATATGTAGTAAGGGTTGTTCCTATTCTGACTTATTGTTTTGAAAATAAACAAATAATGCTCAAATATAAATAAATAAAATAATGCTCAATGTATAAAGGCATAAACATGTAAGCATATGCTCACAATTATATTCCCCGAGGGGGTAGTCAGAGATATTCTTAAACCTCAGAACATCCACGTTTCACCAGTACCGAAACTCTGTCCTGTGCGACGAGAGGGTTAAGCTCGTCGCCTCATAATGGACGGTGGGTACAATACATGCCTCGACATTGAAGCATGCAGGTTTCCTCACGACGTTTTCCCTCACCCAAAAGCCAGTGATGCTAAAAATCGTACATAAAATAAATTAGTGGTGCCATAGCGAAAGTTGTTCGGTTTGAAAATCTGATCATCCTCTTAAAAAAGTGTCAGCATATTAAGTAGGACCCTACAGATAGCCCGTGAGATCCCACTGCAGGGCAGGGTCCAGTGCAGATTGATGGAAGCAATTCTTATCCATCTATTGTGAAGTTACTGTCCAAATTTTCAGGTAAGTATCTGACCAAACACGAGGGCGCGTTCATTTGACCCGAAAAGTTTCTTGTAGCATTCTGCGGCAAGTATAAACTCTATTAACTAGGCAAAAACATACCAATTACCTAAACGCGCAGTCTAAATCGGCTGTGAGAAATTACCGTCCAAGCGGGAATAACCCATTTAACAATACAGAAGCATGATTAGTGACATATTATCGTCATAAAGCGCTATCTGTTTGTATGTGGCCGCCTTTAAGACGATATTGTTCGATCTGAACTCGATTCCGAGTAATTGACGAATTTAATGTCACCGCATAGTGGCTAATTGTTCTAAAATTTTGGGTGTTTAATTATATTTTCACGGGTTCTCGGTATCGTTATCTGTGATGATATTTTTGTATTGATATTTGAACTAATGAAGGTTATCAAAACTAAAAATGAAACTATCATCATCAACTACGAGAAAACAGCTTTACTTGAGCCTACTAGAGAGATTAAATTTCATAATTATATTCCAATAGTGATATTCCGGTGGACGCCGTAGAAGGTGGCTAAGCGATAAGTTTTCTTATATGAAGTATTTTTGTGGGCTATCAGTCAGAAACATACACAGGGTCCTTCTTAATAAGCTGAAACTTTTTTAAGGGGATGATCAGACCATCAAATTGAACAACTTTCTCTATGGCACCAACATCGAAATCGCGAAAAATCCTTACAAAACTGCAAATCTACTCGAGCCAAATGTATGGGACAGCTGCTATTTTTTCGCGATTTCGATGTTGGTCCCATAGATAAAGTTGCTCAGTATGATAGTCTGATCATTCCCTTAAACAAGTGTCAGCATATTAAGAAGGACCCTGTATAAGCTCTAATTAAAACTTGCTTGCAATTGCAGCCTTAAAAGGTTGTTGGTAGGTTCTGCAAAGATTCTGTCCGCCCCGAAATTGATTATAGGCGTGTGTTTATGCGATATCTATTCCATGATGATCTCATGGCACAGTTTTAAAATGTAAACAAAAACTTAAAAAACGTACAAAATCAAAGTCTCATTCAATACACAAAGTGATTTTAAAAATACCCTTCAATTTGTAACCCAATATCCGACGATTTTCCATATGACATCTCAAAGGCGATCCGAAAATATAGTTTCAACAGATGTATCGTATTAAACGCACTCAAACAAAGCTCTTAACAAAAAAATAACGTTTGAGCTCGAAACACACTCGAGTTTTCATACATGGATGACATTATTGCAAGCTCTAATGGACAAGGTGACACTTTTATTGTTAAACAGACATACATACAAGACGTTAACGTAGAGGTTGATAATGACTTATGATTTAGCAATCGAAACATGCATATGTTCACGACCATATTCCCTTTTGGAGTGTCCAAAAAATTTACTGCCTTTATCAAATTATCTATACATATGAAACAGTTCCGTGACTGACAGATAACACATAGGTTTCTAAGAAATATGACTAAGAAAGGATTTTTCAAAAACTGCCCCAAAAAGGGTGCAACGGTGTGTTAAATTTTCCAAAATCCACGCGGACGAAGTCGCTGGCAAAAGCTAGTAAACCATATTAGCCCAGATGAAGAGAAAGGTAAAAATGTCATCCCTAAGTCGTTTCGTAAGAAAGCCAAGGGAATAAATGAGGTGGTAATAACTATATTGCAATTGGAACAACTTTATGGTTAAAGTAAGTGAAAGAAATAATGAACTAAAAATTTAAATATGTGCTCACATTCGATAAAACTGATAATGTAGTGCCAAGATTTTTAAGATATGATCATAATGTCATAACAAATTTCTAAGAAAGATAACAAGATGTCAACTAACATTGTTTGAACAGGTACAAGAATTGAAAACGATAATTAATGTTTTAAAATGTGTCATTCTTTCAGCAATCTAAAACTGAGTCAGTTATGTAAACCTTGACTAAGGACGTGACTATCTAGTGATGTCATCTGATCGACTTCCATTGTCGAAACTGTTAGCATTTCAACCTTATCTCCTCTACGACATACATACATACGCCTATGACCCACTGAGGTTGGCAGAGATTTTGACACACATCTCTCGCCTCTTCAACATCCATAAGTCTCTTCATACATGGTCATAGATTCCGGTTACATTTTAATTGGCCCTGCGTCAGAATGTTTCTGTAAGAAACCACTTACGCTCATTCTTTCCATATGGTCAAACTACCTCTACCTGACTTTTTCATATCCTGGTTTCTAAATTTTCTTGCAGACCTCATCAAATGATACGAATCGCTTGAAACAAAAAAAGTTTTCATAATAACACCTTGACGTCATGAAAGAATTACTACACAGTTAACAAAAGTTCGAAAATAAGGCAACTCTTTGAAGATAAATAATTTATCGTTACACTAAAACCTGCATAAGAAAGAATTGTTGATAAACATCGAACATTAAATATGTAACTGTTGACGATCATAAAAACATGGAAGCCAGACGTAATACATACATAAATATCACTTCGTTGGAAGTATCTTTTATTAGCTCGACTCAGTACTTACGTACCTGATGTTAATTTAAAAATGAAATTCCACGGGCAATTTGCATGGGAGCACATTCGTTTGATCTGCTATCTCGACGAAGCGTTCGACTCGAGCGATCGCTCAGATTTTTAGTTAACGCATCACATGAATTGACAAACGACACAGCGGTTCTTTAAAACCGCACAACGTACTCGATTTTATCTGCTTTCCTCGCTCTAATGTCCGTCTTGCGTTTGCCCGGTAATAGAATCAACAGGTGTGCCACAGGGTGGTCTAATAGGGCCGCTACTCTTTTTATTTACATTTCCACAAATTTATCGCTTACGTTGACGTCTCGAGGCGCATGTT
Organism: Agonopterix alstromeriana; assembly: GCA_963924505.1. Lineage (NCBI taxonomy): Eukaryota > Metazoa > Arthropoda > Insecta > Lepidoptera > Depressariidae > Agonopterix > Agonopterix alstromeriana. The sequence goes on along the minus strand of OZ004681.1, from coordinate 3,699,877 downwards.
TGATTCATATGCTTACGTTGTCGCTTTTTAATGCTGATTTACAATAAAAACAGAACTGTTCCACCGGCGATTGATGTGCGTTATGATTAATGTAGCGTCTTTGATGTTAAAGCTATGAATCTATCAAGTCGGCTTCTGAATATCGACGCGGGTCGTGTATAAATAAACCGGGGCGAATCCGACGAGCGGTGTCTTCGTTTTAGTTAATTATGAGGTTATTAAAGATACATCGCCGTCGCTGACAAAGATCGGGGCTTGATACTCGAACACTTATTGCTTTCCGGCCATTATTGACGGGAGAGGAAGCACGCTGAGCGTTGTCACGGTACGGACGGATTATTATATTTATTTCTTTTTTTGGACGAAGACAAAATTAGACTAATCAGCATCGAGTACAAAGAAGCAGATCGCTTTCATCATCGACACGATGATGTTTACGTCGAATCTTCTGAGAAACGAGCCCCGGCATTCAATACTTGGAAATAAATATGTGAGTTTGACATTTGCTTTCATGTGTTGCGTCGCGTGTTTGGGCTGTAATTACGGGTACACTCGCTGGTAATTTTCGTCCGCCTTATTCCTTTGCACTTAGAGTTTGTTTTGTAGTATTTGGTTCTACTAGACTTTTTTGTTATTAAATTATCGTGCGTGCCGATTTCTGACAAGATGATAGGTTACGTTTGATGGGGCATCTGATTGCTCTCTTGTCGACATTTCGGATTTGCTTTCTCTTTGATTGACGGAGTTTAGAAATCTGTTTGAATATCTTGCTGGGGTCATCAGCCCTGTCAATAATTTAGTTTTAAGTACAAAACTTTTTTGCACAAAAAAATTTTTATAAGGGTATGTTCCTTTTATAAATTGTAGTGTAATTCATACACAGAAGGTTTGCGTCTTTTAATCAAATATCTCTTGTGGTGTAAAAGTCGTGGTGGTTAAGATCTGTTTTCTTTGCATATCCCAATGTGAGACAGATGTGTAAGTATGTAAAATACAAAACAAATCTAACTTTAATTAGGTATTATTACTAAGAATATGAGAAGTCCACGTTTCTATTAAATCAATGTGTGATTAACGTCGATCATTTCCTTATTAATACCACAAACAAACTCAAATAGCAACTACTAAATTAAACCAAAGACCTTACGACACTAACTACCACCATTAATATTTCAATAAGGATCTTCGATAAATGTCAATAAAGTCTAAAATAGTATATAATAACGCCTGTGGACCATTAGTCAAGTGCTCGGTTATAATTCACTGTCGAACTATTGCCGTTAGGTTTAAACTTGGTATACACTGGTTGGATCCTGACACACGCAACGTTCTGCGTGATTCTATGATTATAGGTATATTTGTATATTTCATGTCTAAAATAATTGTAAATTTTTGTATTTGAATCATATTTGAATCAAAGCTTTTTTTTCTTTTTCAAGAATCCTAAGGGTCATCAGGGTAATCTTCTTCTATCTAGTCGATTCATGGTATGTCATTAAGTTCGACTTGCCATCGTGGTGAAGAAAGCCAACCAGCATTACCAAACATATCGGTGGTTCAATACGTCACTAATGGAGGGTTATTAGTTAATATCTTCTTATTTCGCTAACAGATATTCTTGCTTTATTGTGCTTTCTATGAAATATTCCAATCCAAAAGTTTAATGAGTTTCGTCAACAGTCGTCTTACGTCATTCAATTTAATATTCTATAGTTATCTTCTGCTTTCTGGCCCTCTCACCCTTATTCGTGAGAGGAGGCCTTTGCCCTGCAGTGGGATTCTACAGGCTGTAGCTTACTTACTTTATCGACTGCTATTGATTCTTCTTATTAAATAGCTTTCGCATGCTCTTCTCTATCTTTATTCCTGTTACTCCGAATTATCAGTTTGGGGCCAACTTTAGATTTTTCAATCTCAGTACATGTCTAGTGAGATGTTCTCTGACCATAATACATGTATATTACACCATGTCTTCTTGTTAGCTTTGGCTTTAACGGATTTTATCCATGTATTAGTAGATTGTCACGAAACAGTCTTGCACTCTGAGATAAATATGTAGCCTTTACTGAAACTTTATAAAATATGTCACAACTATTTATTTTAGCAGACCTTGCTTGAAAATTTGTTATTTTAAGTATAATTCTGGTAGATTAAACTAAAATCTGTTTGTTTATCATTTGTTATCTTTGTTAATTGTTAACCTAGTTAGAATACCGAGGTGAATTTTTTTTTACCATGTATGCGATTGTGCTTTCATACCACGTTGACGTGTCTAGTGTATCCCTAACCTATCGATAGATTTTGTCCAGAATCAGATGCGTTCAAATCGGCGACACAAAACGAATGCTTCCAATATATTTCTGTCTTAACACAAACTCGGGACAAAAATAACAAAATTAAAATAAATCGAACGACAGACAGACGTCATAAACTAATTTTGAGTGTATTCCTTTTGGTTTTTACTAAAATAGTATCATACTCATCACTCTTTCAAGTCAAGGCAGTGACATAAAAGAGGGATTTACAGTATATTTTACTAGCGCCATCTATGAGATGAAAGTTGGTTTTTATTGCCCAAAAGAAAGGTGTTTATGATTTATGTTTAGTTAGTATTGCTTTTGAAAATTAAATGGCTTCTGTTTCGATACTGAACGCGTGTTTTCTGGTATTTTTTTTTTAATGTTCGGTTTCATTACCTGTTTATGCAGTTTTGTCCGTTTTTAATGTTTGTTTATTTTCAAATAAGGATTATTTTACTTTTTAATTATGTTTACTTACATACAGGGTTACAGGTTAAGTCGACCTAAATCCTTTAAGAGGTGATAGTTTCCATCATTCCTGACTGATTTGACTATGGAACCCCATACCCTAAACTTAACCGTTCTCAAGTTATGGGACTTTGAAGTTTTTTTTTAAAAAATCCAGATTTTTTTGTCTAATGTCCCCTTTTTTTGTGTTTTGTACATCTAATGTTTTTGTTTTTGTATTTTTTGTGTAGCAGATTAGCTGCTTCATTATTTTAAACACAAAAACTGCAAGTAACTGTACCAACTGAGTCGTATTAGACGATTGATAGTTAAAAAAAGAAATTAATTTGTGAAGAGTTTTTTTTTTCTTTCTTTTGTATTTAAAAAAAAATCTATGACAGTTGTGCTGCAGATGTGCTTAAAAATATCTACGGTTCTTCAGCTTTCCGATAAGGTATAATACAATAGGGTATTATTGGAATTTTATAACAAAAACATCGATGATATGCTACCAGGTAGTAGTAAAAAATAACGATATTTAAGCGTCAAATTTAACTTTACTCAGAAAACAAAATAAAACAATCCAAATAGGTAACGAATGAGGTTTATTAATCATTTTTACAATACATGTTCCACATGTCCGCCCCTATTTCGCACACATACACGCATTCTGTGCCTTAAGCCACTTTTCACTACCCCAGTTGTGAGTCCTCTTCTTATTTCGTTAGCAGCATCAATTATTTTCTGCCTCAAAACATCAACAGATGTTATTGGGTTAGGTTCATCGTAAACCAAACTTTTCATGTGCCCCCACACATAAAAATCCATTGGTGTCAAATCTGGACTTCTAGCTGGCCACGGTGTAGGCCCACCTCTCCCGATCCACTTATTTGGGTAATTAGTGTCTAGCCACTCTCTGACACTCCTTCTAAAGTGCGCGGGGCACCCGTCGTGCTGAAACCACATGTTTCGAATGAGGTTTAATGGTATGTCGTCGAGCAAATCGGGTAAATCTTGCCTTAAAAAATTTTCATAGGTCTCTCCATCCAAATTTGGAGGAAGAAAGTAAGGCCCAACCAGATGGTTTGAAATTATTCCCATCCATACGTTAAGGCTGAAACGTCTCTGTGACCCCTTTACCCTTTTCTTATTAGGATTTCTTCCTGCTTTCGGAGCCCAATGATGGGCGTTATGATAATTGGTTATCCCATCTTGATCAAATTTGGACTCGTCAGTCCACAAGATGCTTCGAAAAAACGAAGGATCTTCCAAATCTGCATTCAACATAAACCTGCAGAAATCCAGCCTCCTCACAGGATCTCCTTCTTCGATAACATGCACTGGCGTGTAGTGGTAGGGGTAGAGACCGGCAGTATGCACAGTAAACCACACTTTCCATTGTGAGATTCCAAGTTCTCGGGCAACAACGTTGGTTGACGTAGTCGGATCCAGTCGAAATCGTCGAACAATCTCATTATCTTCCTCTTCATCATCATCATTAATACGTGGTCTACCCAGGTCTGTTCGTCGCCTCGAAACAGAGCCAGTCTCTCTAATTCGTCGGTAAACTCCGTCGAAGACACTAATATCCGGAATTCGGCGGTCAGGAAAACGTGCTATGTATTCTTGACGAGCTTGTAAGGATACACAGTTGCAGTACCCATAACAAATCAAAATATCAGCATATTCTTCGTTCGTAAAGGTCGCCATCTTCAACAGTTCCAAATCAGAAGCACAAATCAAGGTCCAGTTAACAAGCACAGTCACGAATAGGAGGAAACAGTCCAGAAAAACAAGCTAAGTCGAGTAAAAAACGAAGAGCACCAAGTATCGCATCTACCACGGACGAATGGCGTAAGCAGACTAACCATAACCAAACACAATAACAACAAAATGGCGTTTGAAATAACTTGTCTCTCTTGCACCCGTTTACATTGTATGATATCCCGCTCGCACGTGACGCGCTACCCATTGTACCCATTGCAAGACAATGGGCGTTGCGAGCAACTTTACGAAATACCGTTATTTTTGTTATTACCTGGGAGTCTTTCATCGATGTTTTTTCCGAGAATCCTGATAACACCCTAGCAAATTATACCTTATCGGAAAGCTGAAGAACCGTAGATATTTTTAAACACATCTGCAGCACAACTGTCTTAGACTTTTTTTAAAATACAAAAGAAAGAAAAATAAACTTTTCACAAATTTATTTCTTTTTTTAACAATCAATCGTCTATTACGACTCAGTTGGTACAGTTACTTGCAGTTTTTGTGTTTAAAATAATGAAGCAGCTAATCTGCTACACAAAAAATACAAAAACAAAAACATTAGATGTACAAAACACAAAAAAAGGGGACATTAGACAAAAAAATCTGGATTTTTTTAAAAAAAACTTCAAAGTCCCATAACTTGAGAACGGTTAAGTTTAGGGTATGGGGTTCCATAGTCAAATCAGTCAGGAATGATGGAAACTATCACCTCTTAAAGGATTTAGGTCGACTTAACCTGTAACCCTGTATACAGGGTGTAACAAAAAACTCTAGCAATATTCAAAGGGGTAGTTTATACCATCAAACTGAACAACTTTTACTAGAGAAGAAATAAAAATAATCGATTGTTTTAAACAAAACTGCTTAGTGGGCGCTGTCTATATAGTAAGCATCCCCTTTGTAGGTAGGTACATAGGTTGATTTGGTACTCCTTGTATAGCATAGCATACTCGTATGCTCACGACAGAGATATTACAGGGTAGTCAGAGATATTCTGAAAAATCAGAACATCCACCAATACCAAAACTGACCTTGTATAGGATCTTTCTTAATATGCTTATGGAGATGATCAGACTGGTCCCATATATTGCGATATCATAAAGATGGTCCAATAGAGAAAGTTGATTAGTTTGATGGTTTCAAAGACCGTCAGCATATTTAGGAGCACCCTGTATATTTTAATTTAGTTTCAAATACCAGTTGGTACCTAAATAGATAATCAAACGACACGCTGACCACAAATTATAACATTCGCGAGCAATAAGAAAAAAAAGTATTCAAAAGTTAGATGAAATCCAATCAAAACCGATCCCGCGAAACCCAAAATAAGAAAAACTTGTTTCAGAATCGTTTATCGGCTGTCATCAAAAAGAAATAACATTTCCAACTTCTACCCTTTTCGCGAACTTAATTAAAATCGAGTAGAAAAAAAGAAAAAATCACAGAGAAAAAGTTTGTCCCTTCAATACGGTTAATAAAAGTTACTGAGTTGAGAAATGCGGTTCATAGATTAGTATTCTTTTTTTTAGAAAAACCTGTGTACAATGGGGGAGTTGACTACATAAAATATATTTAAGTTTAACTGTTCAGTAAATAAACCGTTTAAAAATAACGCTAAACTCACATTTTCAGTAATTCTGTTGCTTGAATAATATTTTTAATAACTGGATAAACTATAAAAAGTATCAAAACGACAGCAAAACACAATGACGTCACTATTCAATTTTAGTACAATATTTCATACAAAGTACGCGTTTTGACGTTTGATAAAGAGTTGTTAATTTGACTAGTTGGAATCTCGCGGATTGTAGAAAGAGTATGGCATAGAGAAGACATTAGAATAATCGGTCGCGAAAACGAGATAACGCCTATAGGTACGCTAATTATACACGGTGTAAAAACACCCTAGTAATTTTTAAACATGTGGACCATCAAACTGAACAACTTTCACTATGAAGCCAATATTTCTCAACTATTAAAGAAGTCATTGATGTTTTCCATGGAACTGCTTTTTTTGTGATTTCAATGTTGGTCCTATAGTGAAAGTTGTTAATTTTGATAGTCTGAAGGACACGTATTTTTACACATTTATGTTTACACCCTGTATATTCTGCTTCTAATTGTTTTTATTTGTTTATTAGGTATGGCAGTCAACAGTCAACTCTTTCGTAATTATTTGCTCTTTCAATCAAAACTTCCATTTGTATTTTGTCTCTATCAAACGTACGCCATCAGCCACAGATAAGAAAGTGATATAACATTATCTAACTAATAAATCGATTAAATTATTAATAAAAGACAATTGAACGACGCCCACCGACCAATCGATCAATATCGATATAGTCAATTAGGGATGTCTCGATTCGAATCGACCGGCAATGATATGGCAGTTAAATCAATTTAGCCAGTTATATATAGTTGAAGATTTAAAGCAATAGTGGGAGTCAAACATGTTGATAAGGATGATGATGATGATTTATCATAAATAACCGATTTTGAATACAGTGACTGCTTATTTAATAAAAAGCAAAATTCTTTTTGTACCTTCTGTATTTCCAGTTTCATTACTCTGTGTACACTATGTTTTTTGGTGTAAATTAAAGTATACAGGATGTAACAAAATCTAGTAATACTTAAGGAGTTACTTCAGACCTTTAAACTGAAAAACGTTCACTATGGAGCCAACATCCAAATCGCGAAATAAAAATCCGCTCTTTCATACAAAACTGCAGTACCGTCTTTACTCAAATGTATGAGACAGCTGAAGCAGTGGTCTTAAAAAACTGTCAGCATAATAAGAAGGACCCTGTATACAAATATTTTTAAACTTTAGTATTGTAACATCGGATGAGTACATTGTAAAACAAGTCAGCAAAACCATTGCAAATGTCAGATTTTTAATTTAAAACCATTAATTTACTTAAAGCAGCGATCCAATTAACAAAAAAATACCTATAAAAGAAACTATTGCACAAAGAACGCCCGAAAAATAGTAAAAATAGAATCACCCCCGATTCAAGTACACTCAGCTAAAAAAATGTATTGCGGAATGAGTCGAAATTTGAAAGATGAAAACGAGCTAGTAACAAGTATTTGAAAGCGTTCCATTCATTTCATTCACTCACTCCATTGAATCGCCAAATTTTAAAGCATGTGAAAACTGGTTCTAGTATTTTCCTTCTTTGTTTCATACCTTTTCATTCAATTGCATTTTTGAATATTTCGTACTTGATGTGTTAAGAGCAATGTGTGTACGCTTTTAGGAAACAAAAATACAGGGTGTAATTGTAGATAGTATCATTGCTATACAGGGTGATTGTACTCATGATACTGAACAACTTTTCCCAAGGGAAATACAAGCAGACGATTCAATCCAAAATTGTTGTTTGCCAATTTCCTATAGGTTCCTTCAGGAAAGTACAATCACCCTCTAAAGAAATGAACTGTTTACACTAAACTTACACCCTGTACATAATACAGAAAAGTAATTCCAGAATAGGTCCAGACTAGAATAGCCCCCGCCAATACCCCTGATGTCGCACGAGACTACTAAGGAATTATACAAGTTGTTGTCGAGAGCAGAATCGAATTAGACATAGGATTTTTTTTCAAAATATTAAACAATTTGTTTGTAACATTTTTAAATTTACTGAACTCGATCTCAACCCACCGCACAGGCACACTCACCCTACTTAGTACAAAACAAGATTCTTAAAATGTATCCATGAGCACGCTAGCACTTTCATTCATTGCTGAAATGATAATAAATAATTTTTGCCTGAAAACTTAAAATGCTGATTCATTTTAACTATTAAAATTATTAAATTATTGTTCCAATCGGATTATTTTGTGATAAATAAGTTGGGGTGTCTGAGGTTTTGCGCTTATTCATTAACATGTTATATTATATTGGCGGCAGCATTCATTTGTATACTACCTCCTAATAGTTATCACCAATTCATCGATTATCGCTAATCCCCTTTTTAAAAAAGGATAATTTTGTCCAGGAGTGGAGCATTGTGGCTGACGAAGTTAACTACTTACTACTAGGCAGTTTTTCGACTTTGACCATTTCAATCCCGCATGAAGTCTGACATCAATTGCCACTAAATCGAAAACGATAATATCCAGATATCCATCAATCCATAACCAAGACGCACAGCTATGAGGTCACTCGGTTAAATGGACAGAAAATTACAGTTAAAGGATGCAATAGCCTTGTAGTTAACTGGCGATGCGCGCGCGCAAGTCATCTCGTATCGAATGTAACGTACGATCAATAAATCAATTACTTGCGCGGGGGCAATGCTGAATTGGATTTGACAGTTGGCTAGATCTAGGGATGGGTTCTGGACAATTGCTATTAGGTTTTATCGATGATATGAATTCTGTTAATTGGTTTTTGCAAGAGTAATTGTCATGCGATAGCTATGGGTCATGCTGACATGAAAAAAGAATATTGATTTCTATAATCAGTCTTTTTTTCATTAATAGTGATAACTTTTTAGTGTTATCGAGGACCATCAAATTTTTCTTAAAATTAACTAAAAATTGTGTATACTGTCAGTAGTTTTTACGAATTAGTTGTCAGTACCTATTTAAGAAGAACACTTACTTTACTGTACTGTAAGTAACTTTATTTTCAGGTTATTTAACTGAATGAAATAATGACGCATATTTTGGACGTTGTTACTGCGAATCCATTGATTTTCATTGCAAGATCGTTTTAAAACCAATGTATTTTTACATTCCTGTAAGCGATGATTTTTCTTCGATCACAATTATCGGTATCGATAAAAAAACTGTCGATTAAACTATCGACAAGTGATCGGCTCATCGCGCCACTATCGCCGGGAAACAGGATACGTTCAATGGAATGATTGATCGGGACCGAACGAACGATAATCCTTGCACTAAATAAATATCACTGTTTATGGCCATCGAGCGTAGTGAATGAATGAAAGTCATTAGGTTCATAGTTATGGTATTGTATAAGATGGTCCGAGCTTCAGATAGGGTTAAGGTTATGAAGAAATAGCAAGAACGATTTATGAATGACTTATGGTTTTGGCTTTAAAATGAATTAAGGTTTTTAAAAGTAAATAGAGCAGAAGCAATTATGCTCACGACTGTATTCCCCGAGAAGGTAAACAGAGATGTTCTGCAAACTCATAATATACACGTTTCACGTCCAGTGTGACGGGGTCACTCCCCGTCCGTCGCCACTTGTAATGGACAGTGGGTACAATAACGAAATTGAAGTATGCAGGTCTCCTCACGATGTTTTCCTTCACCGAAAAGTCAGTGGTGTTACAAATCATACATGAATTCATTGGTACGAGTCGGCATGGACGGGGATGGAATCAACGCCTCCTACACGGCAGGCATGCTTATATACTGGTTTTGCTAAAGCTGAAAATAAAATGTATAGAAATGCTATCCTAGAATGAGTTTCTGAGCAAAATTACTTCAGTTTGCAAAAAAGGGAAAGTTGTCTAGTTCGAGTGTCGTTCGAGTGTCTTATAAAAAATAAGAGATATCTTCGTTGCCAATCAAAATATTCCACCTTCAAAGTGTAACCTTAACGACGATCAAAATTAAATAGGCACGTCGCATTTAATATTTTTACATACAAAAATAACTCTATTGCACGTTTTCCTACAAATCACAGCGACATTGGCAACTGTCTTGCTAATTTCAATTAGTGTAAAAAGTCGAGGTGGAGACAGAATGACAGTTATTTTTCCTGTTAGCATATCTAAAGTAAAGAATCGTGTAGATACTTGTTTTCCCAATTGCCTTTCGATGTTTTGTAATTGGGTTTCGTCAATTTGTTTCTTTATTTTTAAGAGGACTCATTGATTTAAAGGAGGAAGCCAAATCTTTTGCTAGATTCAAAACGATTACTTCCTTCTTGACTGATCGATTGCTTCTTAATTATTGTAAGAATGCAATCTTTCGCAAACTCGTTTTAGCTGGCGGGACAATATTGATGGTTTCCTTAAGAACTGGCCTGTCGAAGCTCGGAACAGAGACTCTTGGAGAGAACGGAGAGAGGCCTTTGCTCAACAGTGGGACATCAATGGCTGATAATAAATAATAAATCTCTTACTAAGCTTACATGTATTAAAATGTGAACAGGTCTTAAAAAAACCACTCAAAAGTAAAACTTTGAAATGGGCGTATTTTCTGATTCGCATGCCACTGAATTCGCTTGCAGATCAGCTAGTCTTACACAAGGGAAATTGAACCTTACCTCTTTCTCCTTAGCAGCTAATTCGTTCTCCAGATTCCCACCTTGATTGACCACAGGACTACTCCTCGACGAGTTGCTATTACTCCTGACTGTGGCAGCCATTTCCATCTTTTCTTCTACGTCATCAATTTCAGGAGATCTTCTTTTCTCTTCTTTTATATCAGGACTGAATCTGTCTATCCTTGTCTCTGTTGCCTGATCTCTGGAAGGTTCTAGGGAGCCATTGGTCTTGGGGACTGTGGCTTGGAGGGGGGTTGGGCTTGTTGTCGCTAGTTGCTCCTTGAGCGTTGTTACCTCCTTTTCTGCCAGTGTGGCTCTCTGTAACAAAGATAGGATTCTATTAACATGGTTAAAATGTACGAGATGTCAGGAGAAAATGTAAACGGCTACTCTACCCAAATCTATGGAAAATTGGACAGCATTTTTTTTTTCGCGACTTCGATGGTGCCTCACAAATGTTTTTTTTACAGTTTGATGTTCTGAACAACTTCCTTTAATGGGTAACGTATTAAATTTTACACCCTGTATAAGTCTGGTAGCTGTAGCATGAGTTAAGACTATTATAGGGCAATACAGACGTTAGTTTTGTACCTATGTATAATTCTAGTAACTAATTAACCTTCGTATTACAATCATTAAATGAAAGATAATAATCAAAAATCATTAAAAGGCGACAGGAAACTTATTTACAGCAAAACATTTCATTAACTCTTTGTTTTTAATCAAATTATCAGTTCCCATAGTTTCATTTGTTCTTATGTTCGTTGATGTATAAAAACAATTGTTCTTACTTCCCGTCTGTTTGTTTTGTATTTATGTTTAGTAATCGCTTAGATCTTTAGCTGCGGATGTTGCGATCGTTTTGTGGACTAGTTTTTTGTTCGTTGAATTTATTGAGTGTGGCTGAAATTCTCGATGGACAATCATTGACTCCGTTGTCAAAGTTGTTCAGTTTGATGATCTAAACCACCGCTTTAAATATTACTAGGGTGATTGTTACACCCTGTATACGTGCCACTGCAGGGCACAGGCCTACCCTCAAGAGTGTATGGGCGCCAGGCCACCACGCATGCCTAATGCGGATTGGTAGACTTCACATACGCATCAGAATTTCATCTTCAGCGTATGCAGGTTTCCTCACGATGTTTTCCTTCACCGTTTGAGAGCAGTCGCTATTACGTACATAAGTTAGAAAATCTCATTGCTACATGGTATTTCGTCCGTGCGGATTCGAACTCAGACACATAATTTGGTGTCCATACCTCCTAGCGAGGTGAATATAACCAATTGCCGTAGCTCATGTACATCCTTCAACAAATCCAAAAATAAACCAAAATCCCGGACCCGGATCTTCTAGCCATCAATTTCGGTCGCTATTAAACATTTCCGTTACAAATTCACTAATGACTCATTCAAGAAAGTTTAAAAAAAAGAACTAAATCAACGCATGCGCTGAGCGAGCACGCGTGTCGCGCCGCGCATGCGCGCTGATAATATCGTCTGCTTAGATTACGTCGAACTTAGGCTGCTTGTAGACTAGAAGAGAAAGACGCCGCCGTGTAGTTCTAGCTTAGAATACGGCGCACCTAGTCTATTATGCGCCCCGGGGTGCGAATTGGCGCCCCTAGCTGAAGTGGGAGTTAGATGCGGGCTACTAGGGCTCCGTTTAATGTTCAGCTTTCGTGTCACCATGAGCTATATAGCATGGCAACGTTGACTATTTATATAGGGACCAACCTTGCTTTAGCATTTCCCCTTTGCCACGATACGAGATCAATTGATCATGTGCATTTACATACTATTTTATACCTTAGCACATATATAAATAGTCAAAGCATAACGAACAGACAATCACTCATGCTGTCGTGAAAAGATTAGCCAGTCAGTAATGGTGTTATCGAGGCTGACTGCCTAAGGTGCGCCCTCCAAAATGTGGTTTGAAATTGTAGTCAAGTTCTTGACTACGAAAAGGAACAACGTTGCTATTTACATACGAGGGTTTTCGTAGGCCTTTTTATTTGTCGGCGTTTTTACATCTCATGTATAACAAGACTAACACGCACTTTAGTTTCAAACACACAATTTTTATTGCAACTCGGTTTCTCGATGAAAACAACGATAGTAGGATTAATGATACATTGTTAATACATACGTAAACATTAATAATACTCTACTTTGTTATTTTTACTGCTTAAAATGCTAATTATGTATCTATGGCTGAGCGAATAGGTATCGGAAAGAGGGAAAAGTTTTTTTGCTGAAAGAATCTGACGCTTCTGTCGTCAAGGCTAGTTACACGGAATTACGTTTGTATTTGACATGATCACTAGCTCGGCATATCTTGAGGAAACGTGCAAACTTGAGAACGAAACGAAAATACCATAAGGTCGGAGGCGTGAAAAAAATATATGGACTAAAACAATAGACCAGCATTGGTCATATGGGCACGGCTTGAAAGAAACCTCCCCAAAATAAATATTAAAAATCATCAAGTAAAATGAAATAAATTGAATTGGTATACGACAAGAGAAAAATTTATTCACCGAAGATGGCATTTTGGTCGTATGTGAAGTCCACCAATTCGCATTGAGCACGCGTTGTGCACTAAAGCCCATACTATTACCATGAACCCCATTGTGCCAAAGTAGTGGGAACAGTAGAGGCTGTTGATGATTATGAAACAACGGTGTATAAGTTTTCAACACAGAAAATGTGATCCTTGTAAAATGATGAAAAAGTGAAGCCAAATAATGAATTGAAAATCAATTTCAGAATCTCTACGCTACCTAAAAATAGCTGAAAGATAGTTAACTCATTGAGTGAGTCATAGACAATGAGCGAGCGATCAATCACGGTCAATTGAGTACGGCTCAAATCACAAGTTACGTAATCGACATGACAAATCTTTACTCTAGATTCAACCTACGGGTTTAGGACGCTGGCTTGGAATGAAGCGAAGCGGGAGAACTGAAATTTGTACCTTATACAGATATAAGTCCCTTATTCCCGTTTAATTTGGACTGAAACCTTTGCGGCATCTACTAACAACATTTAAAGGTCCCCTTTTGGACGAGAACTTGACACTTTTGTGACAGTAAGGCTGAACAGTTGCAAATTGTATAGCTAACATACGTCATCCTTTTAAAATCTGTCATAAAATGTGTAAAAGTTCCTGCTTTGCCTGTTACACTGGCCTCACTGTCATATCAGCCTCAGTTGTCCTAACACGTTTTCTTCCAAAGCAGGTGGAAAAAGTTTCATCTGCCATAAGGTAGGAACTGGCATGTCATAAACAACCTGACGACAATGAAGAATATTGCAGCTGATACACTGGCCTCACTGTCACCCTAGCTTCACTTGAACTTACAAGCTTTCTTCAGAAGAAGATGAACAAGTCTCACCTGTCATGAGGCACTGACAAGACTCAGAATGACACAAATGACCAGATGGCAATATAAACGCTCTCTGACACAATATCTGAATCAGATAGGATGGACAGACGGGCACGAGACCGGCTCTATTAATAAATATCTACTGTTTCATATGATGAGTCCTCTACTTGCATAAATTGATTCTTCCTTTCAATTTAATTGAAATTACTTGATTGATTTGAGGAATTTCGATTGATAAAGGTAGAGATTTCGATGATGGCGCTCGTTGTATCAAACCACATTGGGCACGGGTACTTCCTCAAGGGTAAGCCTGTGCTTTGGAGTTGAACGTAAGCTGATGATGATGTTTAAATAGTTTTAGGTAAGTTATAGCCTGTAAGATCCCGTGCAGAGCAAAGGCCGCCTTCGCCTTTAAATATATTTATGAGATGTAAAATTCACCAGTTAGGAACTACCACTAGATACAACATTCTGTCCTGAAGCCTTATATTAAAAGTGAGCCTTGCAAAGGTTGGTGATTGTAGCATACTTTTTCTTCACCCCAAAAGGTACGGTAGTGAGAATATTATTTATGAAGGTAAAATTTAAATATAAGGTACATAAAACTTCCGTTAATTTTCGACCGAATAATTTTATGTTTACAACATAGAAAGTAGCAATTAAAAGAATAGAGTCGAAAGCAAAAAATCATTAAGCAGCCAAAATAAAAAAAACATTCATTAAAAATCATGAAAGTAACCCATTCAATTAAATAGTTTGAAATCACCAAAGCAAGGTAAACTGTGTGAACAGAAACTAGGCGAAATAATTTTGAATCATTAAAAAAATAGTCGATTTTCTAAATATTAGAGAGAAAATCTCTTTATAATTACTATTATAATCGTAGTCACTGACTTGGGACATAGTTACGAGAATTGCGTTCTTAATGTGAGAATAGTAGATTACAATGTCGCTAGAAAGTCCAAATGTTGTTGATAAGCATCTGAAGACATTGATTCATGTTCATGTTGACATACTTGAGTGATACCGTTTTATTTTACCTACTTTTTTCTCTAACAATACATACATTAAACGTACTTGTTTACTGTTACACACGGCTATGAAGCGTCTGATAGAGTCGACAGCGGCAAGGGCTGGCATTTTCTTTGCTCAACTGATCAGCATTTGCCATACAACAAGGAAATGCCGCCAGCATCTGGTATTGGGTATCCTACCACAAGAACCCAACCTGAACCACATTCAAAGTATTCAACAGGGTCCAACTAAATATGCTGACACTTTTTTAAGGGGATGATCAGACCATCACACTGAACAATTTTCACTATAAGACCAACATCGAAATAGCGAATAAAAAATCTGATGTCCAATTGGCTAAAGTAGGTTAGCAGTTTTGTATGGAGCAGTTGATATTTTTTCGCGATTTCGATATTGGTCCCATAGAGAAATTTGTTCAGGTTGATGGTCTGATCATCCCCTTAAAAAAGTATCAGCATATTAAGAACCCTATATGTGTAGATTGAGCCTCATTCTTCTACCGTGGCCAACTTTCTTAGGTTGTGCCTGTAGTTCTTAGGTCTCTGTGTGCGTGTATAGCGACACGGTTTATCACCGGGAGCTTGGTGATATTTTTTTCGACGCGTTCGTAGCTCCGACTGTCTATCTAGACATATAAATTATCAAAGATTCTAGGTTAACTAAGCGATTGCAATGACCACTTTAGTTCTCTGACATTGTTTATTTATCGATGTTACATACTGTTAACAAATTTCTAATTGACCAAATCATTTATCCAGATTATCTATGAAAGCTTTAGGTATCAAAAGATAAAACAATTTTTTTGCTAAATTTCTTTTTTTTTTGAAAACTTAAACCAAAAGTCGTGTAACTAAAATTCAGACCAAGCAAAAAATCGCAGTGATCACTCATTGAATCTTCTAACCGTTACACCTTATAATTACCTCCGTGAGAGCATTTACTAAAATTACTTTTAACTTTTAATCTATTGCACAAACAACGAAATTCGTCTGATGGTTCCAATAGATAACTTTGTCTCGAAATTACTGTACGAATCGAATCGTTATAATTGCTACATAATTAAGTATTGTTAACTAGGATTGATTATCTTTTAACTCTTACATTGGGAGGTTATTATAACTATAGTTGTAAAGGTTACGTGTCTTGCCTATTATGAATTACAACAAATTTATATATCTTCGGATCCTTAACTCGAGCCAGACATGTACTTCGACGGTTTTCATTATAATATGTTTTTTTTACTTTAATATATAGGGTCCTTCTTAATATGATGACACTTTTTTAAGGGGATGATCAGACTGTCAAACTGAACAACTTTCTCTATGGCAGCAACATCGAAATCGTGAAAAAAAATCAGCTGCATCATCTATACAAAACCTACAAACTGCAAACCTACTCGAGCGAAATGTATGGGACAGCAGATTTTTTTTCGCGATTTCGATGTTGGTCGCATACAGAAAGTTGTTCAGTATGATGGTCTGGTCATCCACTTAAAAAGTGTCAGCATATAAATAGGACCCTATATGCTCTATAATGACATCAAGATTGGATTGTCGGTTCTACAAAAAAGCAAAAACAAAAAATCTTTAAAAAGACATGTTTTTTGTACGGAAACCCTTTTTTTTCCTTTTTTGTTCCAAAGGAAACTTCAAGGTGTGCTTAATTCAAATGTATGAGATTGCTGATTCTTTCGCGATTTCGGTATAGGTCGCATAGTTAGAAAGTTTATTAGTTTGATGGTCTTGTACACCCTCTAAAGTTTACGCTACGAATCAACAACTGGTACAGATTTTTACAAACAAAACATGTTAATCAATCCGTTCAAACCCATCAAACTTTCCAATAACACAATCAAACTATTACAAAATTGGAACCCGAAACTTTGAGGAATTTATTAAATAAAACAATTGATTGATTAATTCCAATGAAAGGAGACGAATTAATACTGGAATCGGGAGTGCGATTGAAGCTTTCGTATTATTGTTCGAAATATCTCTTTTGTTCGGGACTAATCGAATGCTATTTGTTAATGCTTTCTTTGATTTGTTACCGCTATTGTTTTTAAAACCGGTTTTGAAGACATCGTTTTGTCGATGATCGGTTTTTTTAGAAATTTTTAAGTTATTAAACAAATAGATTTTTTTTGCTTTTATAAAGGTATGTAGTTGGTAGTGGCTATATTTTTAGTGACGTTATGAATTTATTTATGTTTGTACAAAAATATAAAATTGTAAATGTGTAAAAGTAATCTGTTATTTCCTCATATACCTATTTAGGTAGCACTTTTTATGTAGCCCGTTCAGTCTTCCACTGCTGGACAAGGTAGAGAAAACTATGTAAGAAACTAAATTGTTTGTCAAATCTTGGAACTTCGATGTTGTCTCAAATGAAACTGTAAATTTAAGGAAAATGCTTTTGACAATAAAACAAATTAACACTAAGAATTTTACCCTTCGTTGTAGACGTGTCGCTAAATTTGGAAATCGATATCATAAAATTTGGCAAAGACACAAGACAGTTTAGTCATCGTAGGTACCAAACTCTTTGTGAGTCAGTGTGTGTCAATTTCGTGTGTCACACGAAATACATCGGAATATAATGAGTTAAATGAGTTATCGGAAAAAGCGAAAACCATTTAATTTCCAGGACAAGAAAAAACCGTAAACATTTATGTTTGTGTGTTTTTTTTTCGTTGGACTAGTTTTTTAATTGCATGAAATTCAGTAAAGTTTAAGTATAGTCTAAAAGCTGAAACAAACAACTAAACGATCATTAAAAAGTCATGAAACTCGTGAACATCTTAATTTCGTGGAGGAAATATAAATCCATTCACAACTTTCGACGTCTGTACTAATTAAGGAAATTGCAAAATAGTTTTCATATAAAACATCTTATACATTCTTAGCCTATAACGCTACCTGCCATAAAAATTAGAAAGTACGAAAGATAGGCCCGTTTTTTCGACAATTAGGTACATTTTTCTTATAATACAAAAATAATAGAGCTTAAACGTAATTTACGCGTGGTTTGTCATTGATAACCAGGCCTGTGTGAAACTCACTCTCACCGAAATGTATGTGTTTTTCTTCATTATTGTTAACATTTTATTATGATTTAGAAACGGATGCCTCATTGAAATTCATGTTTGTATCAGATCTTGTTCATGCATCATATTAATTGGGCATTTCACATTGCTTTTAATTAAATGTAATTTTTATTTGGGTTTTACGATTTTTTCGTGTACATTTCGGGTTGGACCATGCGTGGTAACAGTTACGTTTTATGCTTAGCCGTTTTTTGTGTCTAAGTAATGATTTTTTGGGTTATTGACCTGTCTAATGTATTTTGTTATAGTTCGTAATCATTGCTTGTTACTAAGTAATATCTTTCACTGTATAAATCATGATCAAATAAACTCAAAGCTATTTATAGTTTAGGTATCAACAAGAAGATGAATAAAAGATTATCTAGGAAAAAGGCAAGAAAAATGAAGTACTAAAAATAGATTAGGTACCATTATTTCGTCGCACAGAATAGTTTGCAGGTATTATTCTCAATGTAGTGTCTTCGAATATTTAAAAAAGAAGTTATCTTACGTAAAAAATATCGGTAAAAATACTTTTCAAAAACATCATAACCGTACATGATTTTAACAAAACCCTTGTGCCGAAAAGAAAAATTTACGCACAGCCAAGGGTGGGACCCTTTCCAGGGAGCGGTCACTAATTAATGGAAAAGGATTAAATTCGTACCGAATTGAAATAAAATATATATGATAGAGGGACTCCTTGGACGTCTGTGGTACCGGTTTATCGGTTTTTTGTTTTTATTCCGGCTGCCGAAGGGTTAGATTGTCTATGGGTACAGCTTAATCGTTGATTATGTTTTTCTTTGTTAATTTTGAGGTAATGATTTGGCTTTCTGAAATTGTTTTAAGTAAAATATTTTTTTAATGATTCACTAAATTGTATAAATAAATGTTTTTACGTGATTGCCTCTATAAATTGATAAAAAATCGGATCTAGATTTTCTACACTTATACATAAACTAAAGATCTTATTTGTTTTCAGGGTGGCTACAAACTTGGCTACAACTAATGACTCCCCTTTACAGTTTCTTTCATAAATATTTCTGACGCTTGTTAGTAAAATTCATTTTCCGACATCTTCAAAACTACCTAAATTAACCAGATATTTAAAATAATGCAAATATTTAATTATGTCGAAACACCCTTGTCTCCAAATTTTTGTAAAAACCGAATTAGTAGAAAATCGTTTTGTGGCATTAAGGGATTCTAACTCGGTCTACTGAACATTGCGTAATGTTTAGAATCGTATAGAATTGGTCAGGAAATTGTAGCCCGGTCGATTAAGAGTGCATTTACAGGTTGTTAGAGATTTTTGAACACGTGAAAAATGTTAATCGTAATTATAATTTATTTGTAATATTCATTACATATCATAACAATTTATAAAAGGAAATAACTTAATAAGATAAATCATCACAGCCTATATACGTCCCACGGCAGGGCACAGGCCTACCCTCAGGAGTATGGGAGTTAGTCCACCACGCGTGCTCAATGCGGATTAGTAGACTTTACACACGCATCGAAATTTCTTCTTCAGCGTATGCGGGTATTACGTACTTAAGTTAGAAAAACTCATTTGTATATGGCATGACATAAGATATAAATAAAATTCCTACCAATAAATAAAAACACTAAAAATAAAAGTTTTTTTTAAAATGGTTTAACAAGATTATAATGTAAAAAATTATAGAGTGTGGCCACAGTTGACTAAACATTTAATAATCCAAATAAAAAAAAAACTAGCTATACAAAGTTATTAAAAATGTCAGATCACTTCTAGTAGCTCCTAACCCTTATTTCAGATGAAGTTTATTTACCTATATTGATGTCCCTTGTCTGTATCCCCCCTCCCCCTTCTTACCGCCTGACCATTGTCTGATTACTTATATCGATCTCGCTCATTGTTATGAAAAATTTAATGAGATTAAGAGGGACGTGCGGTTTTGTCAGGTTAGGTTTGTGTTGGTATGTTTTTCAATTTTATTTCTTATTAGTTTAGGTACAATGTCAAAATAAAATTACTACTATTTTGATTATAGGTAGGTAGTATTTAAAATAATAGTAATAAACAATTTTGTACATCAATAAGTTAGATATTTTACACTACACTTGAAGTTTTCACCCTGTATAAATAAATAAAAAATTATGGAGAACATAAAAAAAAAGAATTAATAGTCGTTTTAAAAATCATATCAAGGATCCCCTCTATCAACATAATATTAATAGCCTAAATAACGAAAAATACTCAGCTTAATCAAATTACAATTTGGACGATATTAAAAAAAAAGAATGTTGTCTATTTTCCCTCCAGTCAATACACGAACACTCGAGCTTCTCTTAATCTCTCAATGTCAGTTCTAATTTGCTTCTGGCATCGAATTACCTTCCAAGAGTTTTATTTTTGAAGCTTACTCCGTAGACAAACGCAAAGGAAACACGTTTCGACAGCCTACAGAAAAAAAAAGTTAATTTCGCGCTAAAATATTTGAAAAATCGAACGTTGAAAGCGATACGAATGTCGAAATTTAAAAGTCGAAAGCGCTCGAGATAAAAGCTTCAAATATCAAAAAGTTAAATTTCAAAAGTGGAACGCTTTCAGTGCCCCATAAAAGACCGCATCGTGTATTGATGAAGTTCGGATACACGCAACAAAATCCGCGAAGCGAGAATTCGTCAAACCGCATAGAAGTCAGGTAGATAGCAAACAAAACCCGAACGAGTATCCAAACAGAATCCAATCGAAAACTAAATAATTCAATTTCTGTATAATTCACAAACTCAGATTGACAAATTCAAATAGGACGACGAAAGTTTGTAATATTGGCTATAGACAGGTATTAGGAGAGTAGCTAATCATTATTAGATATCGAATTTTGTAACTTTGGACTCATCCGCTTTCTAATTTACTAATGAATCCGAGTGGTGCTGCCATTAGGTGCCCCCTCGTTTCTCCCTCCCCCTTCTGCCCCCCAATGGGAGCGAAAGGGGTAAGAACTCGCGCGAGAATTTTCGTCTTTTATACATGTAGAACGATAATCCGATTGGTGATTCGGGCGTTCCACATTTGAATTTTCGTATGTTTTCCCGCTATTGGTGCGGTTTGACTTTGTAGTGACGTCAAATTTTCACCGCCGAGTTACTTCCGTCGATTTAAAATAAAAATATATGAAGTAAACAGAACTTTGCCAGTTTTAAAATAAGTTAGCCTGTTGAAACCTGACAAATGAAGCTATATTTGTATTTATTGTAGATTCGACATCATATAACTTCCAGCTGGCTAAAAAAAGGTGTCGGAAAAGTTGCAAAGATCAAGCGAAAAATAAAACCCCAAAATGTAATTTCGACTTTATATTCTACCTACTACGTCGTCACTAAAAACAGACAATTTAATAATAAACAGAAAGGTACAATTTTTTTTAAGTCACAATCTATCTAATACGTAAGACAAAGAAGTCAGAATCTTGGTAAACAATGCATCTAAAAAAAAACACTATTAACATGACCAAATGAGCTATTTTTAATGTAATATTCTCTTAAAACGCAATATCAGACAAATTATTGCCTAAAATCCGTGTATGAAACTAAAAGCCCGTCCCATATGTCGTAACTCGTAGTGCATTAATAAGCAAATATTGAGTTAGCAAGCGGAGGCCGGCGCGAGTCAATAAAGGCGAATTGGAGTTTCGCACCTGCACTCATAGTAACTTTGATACTAAGATTATTGGTTCTTTTGATGCCTAAGGGAGAGGTGTCTCGGAGAGACAAACATGCAGGATGCTGTATTATCTTTACGATCAAGAAATATTCATTTTATTTACTTCAGCAAGCACTGGTTGTTTTCTAGCCTGCAGTTCAAATTATATTAGCACTGAAATTTTTGCACTACATCTCAATATTTTTAAACTGAAATCTTGAAAACTTATTTAATCATTTTATTCATTATTTAATCAATACCATTATCAAGGAAGAGACAATACCATAAGTAATTTATAGTGGGTAGCTGTAGGATATCCTACTGCAGGGCAAATTTTTATAATTATTCGTGAGGCAAGTTATATTTAAAATTCTTTGTATGGCATAAAATGAGCTATAATGTTATTTTTGTCTTCAGATACAGTCTGCCTACTGATTATTCGTAACATTCTAGGTAGGTACAGTGAGTTGTATTATAACGCATCTGCGAAATAACTTAATCTATGATTTTAGTCGGGAGTCAAAGTTCAGGAATCGGCTATAGGTGTTGGTACTATGCCGATCGGCGGGAAACTTGTTCTTGTTGCGGGACATTTATTCGCTTGTTACAGAGTTTGTTCCGAATTTAAACCTTTGCGTTACTGAAGTAGATTGTAACGTATTGTTGGATTCGATGTTGAAATGTTTCTCTTTTTGCTGTAGGTATAAAGCTCGCCGGCAAATTGGGCAAATTGGACAAATTGACACGTTGTTGTTTATTCTTTGCGTAAAAAGAGGTGTTTTGACTACAAAGTTGTGATTTTCGAAACGAAAGAAGCATAGGCATTGAGGGTAGCAAATCTTTTTTTCGATTTCATTGTTGGTCCCATAATAAAAGTTGTTTTCAGTTAAACGGTCAGACGCCCTCAAAGTCAAAAAGTAGGTAATTTATTGTCCTCTTAAGTATGTAACGCAATTAAGTTTACACCCTGTATATCTAATTTTTTAACATACCCAGCAATTAAAAATACAAACAGTTAACTAAACGCATAATCTATTTTCAACTTTAACTTCACAGAACAGAGTAAAATTTACAATACAATCCAACATAACCTTAAACTTTTGACCCGTTTCACACTTTCCTAAGCACCAATCAAGTAACTATTTAAACCGAGTTTAAAAGTTAAAACAAGTAAGTTAAGTATTATCTTAAAATCTGTTCCGTTTGACGGATATTCAAGTAAACCGTTAAATAAGAACAATGCATGCGAAGATAGATTATCATCTAAATTGGCCAGTTAAAATATTTAATGTGAACTTTTAGTTGTAATCGGTTGAACGGTTAGATTTAGAAAAGTCAAACCTTCGTTCTAAATCCCGCAGTCTCAAGACGAAAGTCTTTGACCAGTGTGTGTTGTCAGTACAGACGTAACAGATACGTGGTCGCTCACTAAAGGCCTTAAAAAGGCTGAAAGTCACCCAAAAAGAAGGAAGAAGGAGGAGAGGGCTATGCTCGGAGTTTCCCTGCGAGATCGAATCAAAAATGAAGAGATTCACAGAAGAACCAGAGTATACCTAGCCCAAATAATTGCTAAACCAGTGGCAATGGACGGCACATTGCTCGCAGAACCGATGGCCGATGGTGCCGAAGAGTGGCGACCGCGTACCGGACAGGACAGCGTGTGTAGGCAGGACAAGGTGGA
Source organism: Agonopterix alstromeriana (assembly GCA_963924505.1). Lineage (NCBI taxonomy): Eukaryota > Metazoa > Arthropoda > Insecta > Lepidoptera > Depressariidae > Agonopterix > Agonopterix alstromeriana. The sequence continues at coordinate 3,676,214 of OZ004681.1, read as the reverse complement.
TCGACGACCTGGTGAAGGCGGCGCAGGACCGGTTGTTGTGGCGAGTGCGGGAGGACTATGTCCAGCAGTGGCCGTCTATCGGCTCGCAGCAGTCAGGTTCACTACAAACTGACCTATAGAGCCGTAAATTGAACCCAGCTCTCGGAAGTGCAATAAATAACCAAACCATGAAAACTCAATTTAAACTCGTTTTATTGTAACTCGCAAATCAGTTAATTAAACACATGACTTGACTAGAGGAGGGATGAAAGGAAGCTATAGGTTCGCACCTCATTTAGTAAGAGATAGCATTCTAATTAGAATCGGATTCTTGTGTCGACACGAACGAGTTCAATACGAGAATAGATGTTGGATTGTAATAATGTGTAGTCTATGCGTACTTCTGATTTAAGACCTAACTTTAAATACCTAGTCCAATCATTTATATTTGATTGCACCAAGAACGAAAAATGATAAAGAAAACAAATAAGCCACAGTTTTAAACTAAAACGAGTTTTTTATTTATTTATCTTTCAGGGTTGATGCGATCGGTATCAAATGGACATGATGTTTTTTGGACAGTTCTTGGCAATTTCGCCTCTTAGCCACGGTTTATAGAGAAGAGACGTGTGGCGGTGGCGGATAATCTAAGTAACACAATATAAAACTTATAGTACGTAGTATAGCGTCGTTTTTGTCGTAAAGGAGAATCGTCGCCTGGAGGCGCGGGCGTAATTCTCCAAAGAGATTCTCGATATACTAAATTCCCGATATACTAAATTCCCAGACAAAAGTTACCGCACCACTTATGACTACGATCAAAGATAAAAGCTAATTACTCTCCAATAAAGCTTTTATTGAGTTGGCGACAAAATTGCAGCCAACTTTCATATCCCTGATACATTTTCGATAGGGTGCTTAGAGGGGTGCTAAATGGTTAAGTGTCTATAATTATTACGTTAAGCTTCAATTATGGATGAAGTTTATTCTTGTAGTGTCAAGATACAAAATGAGCAATGACAAGGTGATCTGGAAAGTTAGAATTTTTATTATTGTTGCGCTTAAATCGAAATAGACAAATTCATCCTAATGGACTTCTAACGTAGATTAACATTTAAAGAGACAAACTATAATTACGAAAGTATAATGAACTTATTGAATGAAAATATTTTCAGCCAATCAGTGCAATATTTATCTCACGAACATCTACCATTGTTTTTCGGGAAAATTTATACTTAATATTATTAACATTTTGCGTATAATTACTCATGGAAGTAAAAATGAAAGGACCTATTGATTTTTTGGATTTGGTTTTTATACCTAAAGTTCAAATAAACAGTTAAATCTCTTGATGAGGTGATTGAAAACTTACACTCTAGAGCTCAGCCTAAAAAGTGGTTGGTTCTTAGCAAAAATCAGCTTGTAATTGGGATATCGATTGTTAACTGAAGTATTTAGGAAATAAGAAATTTTAATTTTGTAAAAGGTTGTAATTTAAATCAAATATTTTTATGAAGTGTTGACCCAAGTTTGCGTTGTATAGGGGGGATTGAAGGAGTAGGGAAGTCCTTTGTCCAGCAGTGGGACACATATACGTCTACATAAATAATAGTCTTTCAATTCTTCAAGTACCTAATCAATAGACCAACTCAAAAATAAACATAGTCAAAGCTATAACTGTATTAATAAAGTCGATTTTACGAAATGGCTAATTCCAATTCCTTCGATAAAGTTTTCCGAAACTCGAACGTAATTTGCAAGTTTTGAGAGTCTATCAGTCAAAATTGTCGAATGGACAAAATCAAAAGTAAAGGCACGATGACGTCGATATCAAAAGATAGTAGATAGGGCTAGCTTATCATTAATACAATATAGTAGCACATTTGTAAAGGGTGCGTGGAGTTATTCTTATTCATTCGTTTGTCAAGTACATAGACGAGTTGAAATTGTTATTTGGAATTTTGATGTTTGTGTCAAAAGTTTGTCCACTTTTCACCGGAAATAGTTTCAAAGAAGAAGAAACTACATAAATGTATTTATGTACATACCGATTCATGTAAAATAAACTGTTGGATTGAAAATATAGATAAATATATTAAAAAATATAACAGTTTTTTTAAAAATCTTTTTTAATAAGCTTGGCATGTGGCCATGTCACTCTGTAAGGTATGCAGATGTTGTTATCTAGGTAAATAAAGTAATGAGCAAGTATGACTACCAAAAATCTAACAGGTAAACGAAATAGCGTTATTTTTAAAAATTAAATTAGTCAGTAAGCATGAAAAATATATTTTAAATGTTAACCCTATCTACTGTTTTATGAGATCGATGGCAGAAACGATCGGTCCCCCTACCTGAAAACAGTAAGAAGAAATAATTAAAAGGCGAACAGAACAAACTTAATTCCGATGCCTATTTGTAGCTCATCGAGTCTCGCCGAAGTTTCGCGAAGTTGCCGAAGTTTGCCGAAAGTTGCCGAAGTTGTCTGTCGCTTGAATATTTGCAATGCTCGACTTTTAGTTCGTTTCCTTAATTTATAATTACGCTTAATTGGTTATTGTTTGTTTGTCAACAAAATGCTGATAGCTGTTTTGTTCATCATCATCTAGTCGACACGTTAGTTTAGGTACTGAACTTGGACCCCACAGAGGGGATTCACCAAAATTTTGCCGCTGCCGCTTGCCACTAACATTCCAGTCTTTTCAAATGTCCTCGGTCACTAAGCAGTAATCCTACTAATATTATAAACGCGAAAGTTTGTAAGTATGGATGGATGTTTGTTAGTCTTTCAGGTAAAAACTAATGAATGGATTTTAATGAAATTTGGCACACAGATAGAATATGGTCTAGATTAACACATAGGATACTTTTTTAAGGTCTACGCAGATGGAGTCGCGGGTAACAGCTAGTGTAAAATAACTAAGCATTCTTTTGCCGTCCCTTTAACAACGCGCAGATGCGAAGTCTTAATGTATATAATCATTGAACAATAAAATCGGAGTCACAATAAAATAAGTTGCTCAACTAAATCGAGCCAATAACAACCAAATTAACCGACATCAAAAGTCTACACCTCCAAAGATTAATTACCCCAAACAGATCTAAAGATCTATAGATCGACAATCATGCGCCGACAGCGTCGAGAGATCCAGTCAAATGATCTAGAACAGATAGATAGCTGACTGAAACTGAATGAGCGATACAAACTCACAAATTCATTGATTCTTCGAATGCTGTATTCGACGCCATTTTGGACTGGTGCCATCTTTGTTTGAAATTCGATTTTGCGTGATATTTTAAGTGTCTTCAAGAGTGTTGATGGGTATTGGAGTTTAAATAATTAAATGTGCTGACAGAGCAGCTTCTCTTTCCTTTAACGGGTTTTCTTTCGTAATAATAATAGGAAGAATGTGATTAGAACTTTTCAACATGTCGTATCTAAAGCGACAATATCGTTTCTTAGAATATAAACGAACATTTCAAATAGTCTAGGAAAAATAAGGTTTGAGATTGCATTAAAGGTAAGGTTTGAGAATGTCTTAATTATTCAATAATACAACATAAAAAATCGGGGATTATTGAGAATTTATGTTTTTCAGGTATGTATCTACTATATTCCAAATTTTCACCAAAAGTGCAATTAATGCAACCTACTCCATACAAAAATCCGTAGATTTCCCCGACTAAAATAGGTACCGTGAGCATGTCTATGTATGCAGATACTAAACATATAGGGTCCTTCTTAATATGCTGACACTTTTTTAAGAGGATGATCAGACCATCAAACTGAACAACTTTCTCTATGAGACCAAAATCAGCTGTTCCATACTAAACCAAAAACTTACTTGACCCAATTGTATTGGACAGCTGATTTCTTTTGCGACATTTCGACATTGGTCCCATAGAGAAAGTTGTTCAGTTTGATGGTCTGATCATACTCTTAAAAAAGTGTCAGCATATTAAGTTGGACCCTGTACATTGTTTCTTTTGTCGAGTAAGGTATTCAGCTTCTCAGGAAACCTATTAAAATCTACACTTCGTTCATTCATCGTATGCATAATTTTACAAAAAGATATTCCGATTCATATTTTACCTTTCTGCTGGCCAATATAAATTAACAGTTAACCTATTAATTTAGAAAAAAAGATAATTTCGGCGGAACATCTTGGACTTTAGTAAAATCATTCTAAGAATAAATTAGAGTAAACGATTCATATCTACTTTCTATGATTCAGAATAAACACTTTCCAAATGATAAGGGATCCTAGGGGAGGATAAGGGACCATCAATCTGAACAACTTTTACTATGGGAGCAAACCTGAAATACTAAAAAAATCTGCCGTTTTTTACATTTGAGTCGAGTAGACATTAATATGGAACAGCTGACTCTTTTTTGCTATTTCAAGTTTGCTTTCATTGTAAAAGTTCAGTTTGGTGGAAAATTTGGAAAGAGATTACATTATCACCTAGTTTTGTTATCTGGAACAGTACAGCCTAAGAGGAAGGATCTCTCTTTAAGACTAGAGTGAGCCATACCAATTGTAAAGTGTCCACTTTTTTTGACGTTTAGGTTTGAGTGTGTGGTGTCAAGTAGTATGGACAAAAGGCACCAAGTGACATATGGCCTTATGTTTACGGTCACTTTTCACATACACTAGCTCAAAAAAAAGTGGACAGCCGCATAAACAAATATCTATAGTTCCATCTCCTTCTACTATTAAAGGTATGTCATAAGACAAAAGAGACCAACTACAATCGTAAATTTATGCGGACTCTATGGAGATCCTTCCTCTTAGAGTACAGCCCTAGACAAATTGACATTCTATTGGCGTTGACGCTAGTAGAAAATGACAGAATGTATGGATTTGACATTAGTGATCGAAACATTTTGACGATCACATTCTGTCATTTTCTACTGGCGTCAACGCCAATAGAATGTCACTTTGTCTAGGGGGGCAGGTCTTTTTTTTATAATGTCTTTAACGGCTCTGGATACTAGTCCTTTTGAGCCATTCGTTATTTTTTTTCTTTATATTCTTTATTTTGATGAATCTGTGGTCGATTTCGTAAGCTCGCGCGTTGCCGCCAAAATGGCCATGTACGAGTTAACTTGAACCAAAACTTATGTTCTGTTATCGTATTTATTTGAGATTCCTATTACATCGGTCGCTTTACGCAACTGTTTGGTACACAATCCGCACGAAATTATGTCACAAATATCACTAAAACCAATTTTTTACGAATTTCAAATATGTACAACGAAACACTGCAAGAGCAATGGCGCCAAGCAAACTCGGGGCAGGTCTTTGTTACCATTATGACCAGCCTCGTTCTAACTAGTATTGCATAGTTTTTTAAAATAAAAACTAGATCAATCTCTCCTCTACTCATACTGTCAGTTTTGGAACCCAGAACAATGTGAATTAGATAATTAATTGATTAAAAAGGGTTCGAGGGAGTTCGTTAGAAGTTTTTCTAAGCCTCCCTTTTGATTTTGAAGGGAGTAAATTGATTTAAAACTCAAAGGGGATGTGTGCTTAACTTTTGTTGCGACATGGTCACACGCTCCTAGATGTAGGTTTCAAAAATACACATACATACATAAAATCCTCTTAAAGAATAGTTACACCGCCATCTAACGGAAGTATCTTGAACCAGCTGCTTAACGTGCCTTCCCAAGCACGGGAATGGGAAGGATAAATGATAGTGACTCTTTATACGACACCACAATTTCTTTGGGTCTTCTATAAACTATAGGGTCTTTCTTAATATGATCAAACCGTCAAACTGAACAACTTTTTCTATAACACCAAAACAGAAATCGCGAAAAAAACAAACTGTTGTTTGATACAAAACTGCAAACCTACTCAGCAGATATTTTTTCGCGATTTCGATGTTGGTGCCATTGAGAAAATTGTTTAATTTGACGGTCTGATCATCCTCTTAAAAAGTGTCAGCATATTAAGAAGGACCATGTATATTGGAAGGGAAAACGGTCTCTACCAATCTGCAATCACACTCGACCCAAATGTATTGGACAGCTGGTCCCATAGAGAAAATTTTTCACTTTGATGGTCTGATCAAACCATTAAAAAACCTTCAGCATATTTGTAAGGAACCAACAAAAGTAAAAACAACTTTAAAAGCTTCCCAAAAACTTTCAAAGTATCGACTCGAAACATTTGACAATTAATTTTGTCAAATTTTGTTAAAATCCTAAACTTCGCTAATCCGATCGATCCCCGTTAATTCGAAACCCTTGCCTTTCGAGTAAACAAAATGATAATTTTATTATAGTATTATTGATCTAGTTAAGAGGATTTTGTAAAACAATTAATGTCATTAAGTTATTTGTTTAGGCTGTTTTTAACTTTGATACTTATTGACAGGGACTTAAAGAGGTTTATGTTTTGTCAATAAAACGTTTTCATACATACAATCACGCTTATAAGCTTTTAGGGTAGTCAGAAACTTTTCTACACACATTTGTCCAAGTTATGAAGCCTAAAACAGCGGATTATTTTGCAATTACACGTTAATAAAAGTTGTTCAGTTTGATTTGTAGCAGTCTTAGTTTTAAATGGATGTCGATGACTTCAATTTCACCCTGCATAAACGAACTTTTACAGAAGAGTATGAAAAATGCAGGTTGGAAATTCTTATTGGATATGTAGTGAAATTTAAATTTATCTAATTAGATAATAAATAATCAAACTTTTACATATATAACGTATTCTTTCTAAAACACTCTCAGTTTTAATTTCCATCAAAGACTTAAAAGTACACTTTCAACAAAACGTAAATTTTTCAGAATCTCCTTTAAAGTTAATTAATATCTCATCTACGCTTAGCCTTTGAGTCAATTTTTTTGCAGACCGTGAATGCTATCGCTTCAGACATCGAAGCTTTTTTGTGGACCTTACAAAAGCCCGACAGGGTCCGTACATAAAAACCCTTTAACTTATGATGAATTAGCGATCTCCTACGTTTTATGTCTCCCGCGTTATCTCACCCCCCCTTTCATCCTCCTGGTCACCCTTTACCCCCGTACGTTTCATACGTCAATACGAAGGAATTAATGTAAGCGGAAAAATTTGGAGGAGGGTTTTTGTTGGGATGAAAATTTAAAATTTTTGTTTTTTTTCAGTGTATGAGGAAATAGAAATAATAATAAAAATAGGAAACAGACTTAATAATTGCGATATTATTTTCGTCATGTCTTATTTTCTTAATGTCTAATTTTATCTTGATTAATGCTCACTCTTTTTTTTAATAATTCAGTATGTATTCAACTTTATCACGGTGCATGCATAGATGGTTGCCTTTCATTGCGTGCTTTTTGTACCTAATATTGATCTATCGAATGTAGCCAGTAATGTACTCAAAATGCATGCTGTACAAATGTAGAATCACGTGATAATAAAGTTGGAAAAATTTTCTGTGTATGAATGATTTTAGTTTTATTTACAAACAACAATAAAATTGCTCTACTCGAATTGGTTAATAAAGTTCATTTATGTTGACGTTACGGAAATAAATTCGTGTAAAAACTTAAAAATATATATTGATCAAAATAGTAATCTCTAACTTGATCTTTTTAACTATATTACTTTGTACTTCTCATATCACTATTGAAAATGTAATCAGAATGGGGTCCACTACGGTCCACCCGCATCGTCCCTCGAACTAAAAACGGCAGAGTCACGCTTCGAAAATTGTCTCAGGCACATTTTAAAAGGCCTCCGTGTCATGTATTAGCCTAATCCTTTTTCCTAAAAACTTGGCCCAACATGGGTCGTGCCGATAAGGGAGATGTTTTGATATCCCCCATCATTCACTTATTCGTATACTTATACAGGGTGTCTATAGAAAAACATTGACGTAAAAAGTGGGTTGAAAATTAGGGGGAGTAGGGGGGTGAAATTAGGAAAAGGTTGGCAACCGCTGTCGAAGTGACCGCTGAGAAGGGTTGGTATTATGTGGATAACGTCGTTATGTGTTGATCAATTTTAATGCTTGTACCGTCGGAGTACTCAGTATGAGGGTTAAAAAAAGTTTTTAATGAATATGGTTTTATTAGATGTGTTGTTTGGAGTTTCAGGAATTGACGTGGATTGATGATACCTACTGAAGTTTAGTAAAAACATTAATAGTTTCAAAGACAGTGAAACCATGCAGATCTGGTAGATGTGTTATCAGATGTCCTGAGTTCAAATCAGTTAGGTACCCATTTAGTCTTTTTTAAATTTTTACGAATTGCTTGGTACAAAATGTCATGACTAAATAGATATGTTATGATAAAAATGTATTTCCTCTTAAGCAGGTCAGAATTATAGTGGGCGACGCAATAATAATTAAGGACCTAAAGTTGAATACACACAATGGCTTAAATATACGTGCGTATAAAATTTTAATTCTATCTATTCACATAATTTACTTCTTACTCTATCCAATACCCAAAATTACAATTAAAAGCTACTCTACAAAAAATACAAAAAAAGAATAAAGTAGCAAAACCCTTCGGTGTAAAATTGTAAAACCGCACAAACCCGCATGGGTTCCGTATAAAAGAAAAACATTCGTCTTTGGCCTCGTGTCGCTAATTTGTGCCCCTCTTAATTACCGTCTGTGTGGGGACGATGAGGCGGTGCGAAGTGGAGCGTTCCTTTTGATGCGGTATTGGTACGAAAAATGTTGTGAGGTAATTAGGTATTGTTTTTTTGTAAGGGTTATTTTTTCAGAGAATAATTAAAATAAATCAACTTTATTCGCTTTAAATACAAATATAGTAAATAGAACGAAAAACTGATATTATTCGTGTAAACAACTGTACAGACGGCGACAGATCAATCTACCTATAGTTAATAACTCTATGTTCATGGACATAAGGTCCAACTATGGGTAGGTTGATCTGTCGCCGTGCGTACACTGGGGTGTCTGTAATATCTGTTTACTATTTGTATACTATGTTGTTGTTAACAAAAAAAAAATAAGAGATTGATTGATTGAAATAATGCGAAAAATATTGTCTGAAAGAGTTTGTTTAATAAAATAAGTAAGTACTTATTTGATTCAAAAAAAAAAAACCTTTAGTTCTCATTCTTGAAACGCTGTATTATGAAGCATTATGAATTTGTTTAATTGTATGCGAATAAATATAACGAACATTCTTCTATGACATTTCAAGCGAGTCTTTGCTTCGATAACAGACTGAGTTCAGATTGTTCGTATGAGTCAGTTTCAACACATTTGATTCCAGATTATTCCATTCGAAATATGCTGCAAATACAAGTAGTTACTGTTCATTCTAAGTCAATGTGATGGTATACAGCATTAGGTAAATATAGGTAGATATTGCGTGCAAGAAAAGATGTGTACCTATGATTCAACTGTGCACAAAATAACCGCATCCACCAGAAAGCACATTCCTGCTGAAGGTTTCCATTTCCATTATAGATTCTCTTTTCATTAGCAACTGAATTTGTCTCCAACTTCTAAACAGGGTTAGAACGTAAACTTCGATCCCATATCAAAAACATATAGGTAGGTATTATTTACGACGTGTTACATCATCATCAGCCCTTTATACGTCCTTTATATGATATGATACATGCCTTTTATATGAATTAGGTTGTGGTAGTGTGGTATACTCCTGATTATGGATTGGTGGAGAAAAGTTAGTTATTATTTTTTCATACTGCCTTAATATTACTAGACTTCTGTTTCTGACTTGGCTAGCGAATAAAAATATCAAGAGAAATAAAAAAAAACAGAAAAAATTTTTGTTGAAAGTAAAGGCAAAAATTGAAAAAAAAGTCGTTAAGTTAATTTAAAAAAAAAATGGTGTCAATTAAAACCTTACCTCTAAATAGTAATTCCTGATTTTCATAATTATTAATCACTAGAATGTTTCTTAAAATAAATTTCACTATTTAAAAAAGTCCATAAAGGTTCAGTTCTCATTCACTCACGCACTTTAATAAAATTGTAAACCTGAAAATCAACATTAAAATCAGAAAACCGAAAAATTTTAAAATTTTTCGATTTCCTGACAAGAAATAGAAATAATAATAAAACAAAACACGAAAGTAAAGTTTTATTATTATTTCTGTTTCTGTAAAAAGTCCGCGCAATCGAACGCCGTTTTACACAGTTCGGAAAAAAAAAAGAAAAAAATGCAATAAGTAAAGCGCGTGACGTTGACGCTTCAGAAGCGCGCGCACAACTAACTGGCTGCCACAGATAACTAAACCATCTCGCTGCCTTATCTCCCAATTTACATATCCTACGAAAAAGTTCCCATACTCGGATATTCCTTTAAAAAATCGTATCAACTTATTTGCATCGCCAAAGAAATCGTATGCAAATTAAGCATCTGACCCTATTGTTGTATCGATATTTAAATATCGGAATCGACCTATCAATCGGTAAACAGGTTTAAATATGTGGATGCGTCTTTGTAACCCTGAGATAGGATTAGGGTCAAAAAATCTTAACATTTCAACCCTACGGTGCAGATGTCAATGTTGCATTCGATTTAGCGCTTTGTTCGATTTTCAAATTTTGGAAATGGGTTTTTTATAATGCACACTGTTGAAGTTTGTTATTGAAAACCTTCTCGCGTATTGTACCGTTGACATAATCGCAGATTTTGATGACTGATGGATGTTTATTATAGAAATAAATACCCAAACATTACCCTCTTTTTCGTATCCACTGAAATCGGGTAAACAAATTAGTTATCTTGTTTAGTTTTTTTTACCTAGCGCAATTTTTATATGTAACAATTTATAAGAAATTGTGAGCAACACTTTTAAATTAGTAAAAATAATGACTTGTAATAAAGCCGAATATATAATTATTACACTCGTTTCGATCAATCAACCCCTTTCGTGAGAATCCGGCCCTAAAGAAAAAGGAAATAACTAATTATTATTCGCATATTAAGTAGCCAGAACATGGTTCGGAAATAATGTTAATAATTATTTAAAAAATAACACATTTACATATGCAGATCGATGTCAGAAAATATAAATCATAGAACAATTGAAGGGTTCCAAATTCAAATGAGATCGAATTGTACAAACTGGTTTTAGTAATGTGCGTTCTATTTTTATTTTTTAATTTATTGACCTACTAAGGGTGGTTTCTGTACGACCTTTGGTTCGATCGTTTGATTGAATTTAATACTTTTAATTATTTGCATATTAAGAATTTGATGGACCGGTTTGTGTGAGAAAGTCTTGGGGATCGATTGTCTGATTTATTATTTTCACGGTTGATTGGGCTGCTTTTAGGGTCATTTTGTTGTGGCCGTGTCTGAGATATTTTAAATTCCTTCCCTCTAGAGCTTCTTTATATATATAATATTCAGTAGTGTATGGTCTGTATTCCCATTCCTTTTTTCTCTAATTTTTCTTCATAATTAATATTTAAGTTTAATATTTAATATTCTGTGGTCTGGCTGGATATCTAGCCTTTTGTAGAAAAAAACGTCATGTAAATTAGTAATCTGCTATCTTTGACTTTGTACTTTTTTTTTAAATATTAAAACATTTCGATATAAAACTATGTTCGTCAGTAAAAAAAGCGTTTGTAAGTCTTACGTTATGTCAACCCATTGTAAAACAAAACGCCAAAAATACCATTCGACCCAAAAATGAATCGCCAAAGAAAATAGAATTCACACTAGCGGTCAATATGAACTAATTTTGTTTAACGATTCTAAAGCGAAGGAATTAATTAATACGTCCTTCATTGAAACTAGTTAAAAGGTGTTAATAAGTGAATCATCATCATCACCAATTCGTTATTATTTTATTTTTATACGACGGAAATTGTTAGCGGTTTCCTGTGTTGCCAATAAAATAGGTTATCCAAAATTGGATTTTGTGTATACAGGGTCCTTCTTAATATGCTGACACTTTTCTAAGGGGATGATCAGACCATCAAACTGAACAACTTTCTCTATGGGACCAACATCGAAATAAAGTCATAAGTATACTTATTACCTGACATTGTGCGAATGTGACGTTTTGAGAACATGACTTTTTCCGATGTGACTTTTTGAAAAACTTACGTTTTGAGAAAAAAAAAATGTGTTAATTTGCGAATGTGTCGTTGTGCGTCTAATCCAAAAAGACCCTTCCAAAAATTGCGAAAAAATCATCTCTATATTTGGGTCGAGGTTTGAAAGTTTGAAGTTTTATGTATGGAGAAGCAGATTTTATTCGGCTATTTCGATATTAGTTCCGTAATAGGTCCCTTTAGTTTGATGGTCTGATCATCCCCTCTTGATTTCTACATAGTTAGGTTATAGGTAATTAATACATATTAACCAGATCATATAAAAATTAAAACATGACAGTTTTTGAGACCACAAAAGTCACAATAGCCATTAAAACTCACAATCTCACATAATATAACATTCAATGCACGATTCGTTGACTCCGAAAGAATTTGAAAATTAACTGTTATTTCGAATATATTTCAAAAATAATTATCACCAATTTCATGCCAAAAGATTTTAGCATTTATATATAATGTTTTAAGGTACAATTTCGAAGAACAAACGATTTTAATATGTGAAAAAAAAATCGGTCCAACGATTATTATCCAGATTAATGAAATTTGAATTAAGAATTACTTATCCGAGACAATGGAGTAAACAATAATTCAAATTAATGCCCACGCATTGGGGTTCCGTTGGGTGGGTACGATAAACTCTTACGTCTTATTTTTGTTTATCGCCCTTTTTATCGATTTTATGGTAATTTTAATATTAGTGGTGGATACCTTTGGCAGTGAAGTTTTAGCTGTAGCAAAATTTGGTTTTTGACAAATAATCATGATGTTATCTGTTTTTGCGGATTGTCTGTAGTTAGTTAGTAAGTAGGAATGTTATTTCTTCTTTAGTGAAATTAACATGAAATTTTGCAGACAGTGGATTTGCAAAATTTTGATTCTAAATGAAACGAATACTAAGTTTAAAAGTGCTATTTTAGAATCTTACACTTTCAAAATTATGATTGCATAATAAATAAACTGTTATGTCACTTTCGAATATAAATTAGGACGTGTAATATTGAAAAATAGCACTCCACTCTAGGTACTGAATATTCATTTGTGTGATGGCAATAAACAAAATATGAAAATATTCATTAAAATCTATAACTTGTAGTTAATTAATTTGCTTATGATTCTCTGACCAAAATATGTTTAATAAGGTTGTTGGTGTTTGTAGCAAAAATATAGTACACTGAATATGAATATGGTAGTGAGCTTATGTATATAAATTAGTAAAATAACTAAAGTTTGAAATGGCTTGTCACTTGGTCGTCGACTTACGGAACCCTGGGCACCGACTAAAGAACACGCCTGACTCAAATTTCAAATTAAGAATTCCGAAACCATTGACTTTCCTTATTGTCTTCGAATACGACCGAAATATACACTATTTTAAACATTATCACTAATTAATAGAGCCGAAATTACAATGAACTATTAAAAATTTTGGACGATGTACCAGTCATGGTACACTTAGCTCAATGTTTAATTATTATAAAATAAAAATTATGAATAAACGCGTTATAAAACCGCTCTCGTAATCAGATTTCAGATCTAGCGGTTGGGGGCTGAATTTAATGTTTTATCTACCGTGACCATTATATTTGAACTGCTCTGCTATATTGTTAACGCTCCGGTTGCAGTGCGTTGCCATTACGATGGTATGGTCAAGTGGATTAATTTGTTTATCGCTTTATTCGGTGAAGGAAAACATCGTGACGAAATGGTTCACCTGTTATGCTGAAGAAGAAATTCTGATGCGTATATAAAGTCTACCAATACGCTTTTGGCTCGCGTGGTGGATTCATGCATATAATCGAGGTAATATGGGCTCGTTTCCCTTGTAGTGAGGAATATAGAGGCTGATGATGATAATGTTGATGATGATGATTGCTCTTTTCATAAATTTGTTGTTGTTAAGTATACAGGGTCCTTTTTTATATGCTGACACTTTTTAAAGGGATAATCATAAGCATAAGCTTATGCTCACGACTATGTTCAGACCATCAAATTGAACAACTTTCTCTATGGGACCAACATCGAAATCTACACACCTATAAATGGTGTAACGAAGAGTATCATTAACCTTTAAACCACATACTCTACCCATCAAACTGAACAACTTTTACTATGGAAGCAAACCTGTCACAACAACAAAAAAATCAGCTGTCCCATACTAAACTGCAATGATCAAGGTTAATGATACTTTTCCTTACACCCTAGGAGACTAAGACCACAGATTAATAATCATACATTTGAGATGCACTTCGCAAAAAAAAAAACTGATAACCAGAAATAACAAAAACATAACCCATCTTCTAAGGCAGTCTGGTAAAACGCGAATCGAAAAAGACGCAATCTTTTTAAAATTTCAAATTCGCCTCATTCAAAATTTACGAACGCAACAATATATCTCATCCGAGGCAATTCCGATGCTCTCTGCCCCGTCCCCGCGCCGCGATACTTGGCAAACTCTCAATACTCTTGAGCACCATAAAAAATAATTTAAATTGCTCTTACAATGACTCGCTATCGTGAACATTTGCATACTAAAATAATGCAAAAATCTATGCGCGGAACGCATTCTGCGACGTTATCCATTGACGGGGGCGATACGATAACATGAAATCCGCAACTCTTTGGATTTTATTCCTCATAACTTTAGATTCTAATTTTAAATGTTAAAAATCATGAAAAGTAGTCTCGTGTGAACCCCAAACGTTCGAAGTTATTATTTCTCAATTATAGGTTGTCTCGTTTAGTGATAAGGTGTAAAATTGAATGTAAATGCACAAGATTAATTGTGCTTTTACCGTGGCAGAGGGGAAATGCTACCGCAAAGCTAGTCCTTATAATAATTAGTCAAAGATTTTCACTCGTCGGATCGAAAAACTTCTAGGTAAACATAAAATTAACTTAAAATAATTTGCCATTAAGAAAAAATATATATGCACAATGTCAGAATTTGACATTTGATGTTGCTTTGTCTGTTTCCAGCATAGAGTTAGAAAGAGAAGGCAGGTGAAATACCTTTTTTTTTTTAAATTGAGCACAGATTTTTCTCCATTGGTTTGAATAATTTTTTTTTAGAGTTTCGTTAAAAGATTACAAAATCTATTTCACTACTCAATACTCAACACTATATTGCGTTTACCACCTACATTAAAACTTTATGTACGTACATAGAATAGATGTAATGAATCCTCAGGGTTAAAAACTCCAATCAAAAAAACTGCATAAGAGGTAGTTTTTGCTAACTTTCTGACCGTCACAAAAGGAAATACCATCGTGTATGTTGGTAAAAAATTGAAGACAGACGTCTAACTTCTAATTTGATTTCTGATATCCTACCTTCTAACTAGAATCTAGATTAAGCAATCATTTGATAGGATCCTTCACCTCCTGACATTTAAGGTAAAGTTCAGTACAAAATTTAAACAAACAATCACAATCACTTCGAAATTGCTACTATTTATTCATATTTCTATGAATATTCATTTTGTTCCACCAATCTACTAGTAATAATTTATGTGGTTCACTCCTTCTTTCCTATTAGTCACAAGTGTTAGTATTATTTGCAAGTAAATATTTTGAAATAAAACTTCTTATGGCGGGGCTTGGAAATTCTGATACGCAACTTTTTTGTGATTGAAGTTCAAATTTTAAATCAGGAGCGGAAGTTTGAAATTTAAATCGGGAGCGGAAGGTTCGAAATTTTAATCGGGAGAAGTTTCACATCTGCCGGGCGTCCCGTGACAGCCAATTTTTTTTAAATGTAGAGACGTTTTTTTTCAGTATTTTATTTTCTTTTTATTCTGAATATCTTTGTGGATGTTCTGAGGCTTCAGAATATCTCTGACTACCCCCTCGGGGAACATAGTCGTGAGCATATGTTAGGTTTTATTCTGAATAATTACTATTATAATAATTACACTTATTGTACCTATTTTGTGTCAATTTCGTATAAACTTAATATTTTTTTAATTTTTGTGCTACATTTAGAACAACTCAGACTACCACTGACGGGAGCTTTACTATGTTTAATTATTTTTTCAATTAATTTGATAACTTGTCACTTGACACAACATATCTCTCAATCGTCTTCAAATTCGTCCCAATTGACAACGGAAATGTGCCCGAACATTAGACGCGTGGGGCAAAGAAAATTTTTATGTGTTATTTTTTTCTTGTTTTGAAATATGCGCACCGTTAGATTATTTATGGCCTCCATAGAGGTTATATTTCGGGAAGTAATGAGGTTTCGTTCGGAAAGGGCAATTTAAATGTGCGTAGATTGAGTCGTTAGGGTGCCTTGATCGGTTATACGCGCACTTTGAGTTTTTCTCCCTTTCCGAGAAGCTTTCTTCGGTTCGATCGTGCGAGTTGATTTAATTATTTCGGCTTAAAAGTTTTCTTGATACTTTAAGGCCAGTGTTAATAAAATCATCAGATTTTCGTTAAATGTTTTGAAGTTACAGTGCTTCAAAGATTTCCACACAAATCTTAAATTAATCCTAGCACTAAAACTGTAAATTTTAACGAAAACCTGACTTCATGCGAGCATAGAGATTAGTTTCTATACTCCATTCAATATAGCAACGAAATTTTAAGACTTTTGAATTACAGAAACAGAGATTTGAAACACTTACTCTCACTAATTCTTAGAACAGCTTTTGTATCGTCCAAGATATGTCGGATAGTATATGTATCCAATAAATTAATTACATTTGGCAATCAGAATTGGCCAGAAAGCTAAATAGGAATCGGAAAATCTTGTCATCCTTATTTGGAATGAAGTATAGATTGTTTCTGTTTTCATTGACTTTAATTGGTTAGTATTGACAATATCACCAGAATTCGTTTGTATGCAGCACGTATTTACGCATTCGGAATAAACTTCTCTAAAGTACAGATCGTAACGTCAACGCAAAGTATCGAATAACCTGTTTGCATGAAAATTTTATTTCTAAGGTATTTATGAGAAACAAAAGCACTGCAGAAATCCTGTTTGTAAATAACAATCAATAACATTACGTGTTAATATTACCTTGTTTATTAACATGAACGAAATGGAAACCTTTAGCGAAACTACTAAATTATCCCCATACCGTCGCTACCCTATATAATCTCTAAAACATTTACGAAATATAAGGAAAAATCTGATTAGCTTCGATGATATATCGCTAAGAATTCCGCGCCTTAGTGCCTCTAATTTGAATATTAGACGCGTTATTGAAAAGAAAACTTTCGAAACGAACGTCCCTCCAAGCTTTTAATGGTTATTGCTTCTTCCCTAGCTATCTTATTTCCGAACGAAAAAATATTTACTGCGGTTCAGGTGTTTTTGAACGAATAAGGTTTTTAAAAAAGTTTAATTCATCGATGGCTTTATATTTTCTTCTTTCTTTCCCCTCAATAAAAAGATTCCATTTCCAAAGTGATAAAATATCTTTTTAAACTTTCGATTGTATTAGCATCGTAACATGTAATTTGGAACGCGTTCTTAATTCGAACGTACTCTAATATCGAACGGAAGCGGAAACGGTACTGATTCTAAATTCAAACTAAATATCGCAATGTTTCTATTGATAAAATTTTGTGGCACAACGCTGTTATTTATATTGAACGGAAATTTATGATAATGGCTTATAATAGTCCTATACATTCGATGTATATTACTATGTATTTTAGTCACATTGACTGGAATTCTTTTAAAACGATGAGTGGATTCGATTTATTCGTTTCTGGGAAGATAAAGGCATGTTTACTGTCTGCCGATATTCGTTTTTTATTTTTATTAAAATGTCATGGATAAAACAAAACAAAATATTCTCAGAATGAGAGAGAATTATAGATTGATCATTAGAAAAAGTCAAGCTACTTTATAATCGATTCAAATAGATGCTCTCTGCATTTAATTGAATCGATTGTAAGTAATTAGTATTATTTACATATAAGAAATGAATGAAACCTATTTGAAAAACAATGTTAGAAAATTAAGTCTCGGGCGGGACTTGAACCCGCAATCTTCCAACCGGGGAATTGCTTTTTCCAATTAATCTATTGAGCCACTACGCCAGAGAACGAAATTTATGAACCTATTGCATCTTGACAAGTTTCTAATGTTTACATTTTGATTCATTTTCCCGAAAATCCAATCAACATTTTACAATATTACTGTCAAATAAAAAAAAGTCCTCACGTTAAAATACTAACAGTTAACAATAAAAAAACAAAAAAGTACAAAATAGACGATAAAATGTAACATTTATTACAGAATACGAATGTCAATAATAACGTACAACGAAATATTTTGTACAATTTAACTTTTTACAGCGATACGTGTCAACCGATGGGGGCGGCCATATTGTGCGTCTATTTTGGCGGGAAAAAACTCATAAAACATGATTACCGGTAATGTCGTGCGGATTCGTTCATTTTTGACGTTGCTTTCCCTTCTCATAATAATATTGGGAGTTGAACGGTATTGCTTGTAAAAAGCCCGCGAATTACTTCGCATATATTTATTTCCCCTTAGAATTTGAATGACGTCGTATTAATAAAAACCTATAACTTGCAAGAAATGCGATTAATAATAGGTGAATGAATGAATGAATGATTTATAGAACAGGCATTGCTAAATAGAATACCTATAATAATTATATTTTACACAAGATAGTGTTACCTTCATAGAAAATGGCGCGTAAAATTGTGCCGCACCACAGCCGTCATGCATTATTTGACGCGGACTATTGAAAGTCATCCTAATTAGGTCTTTTTCGAGTCTTCACTTTGCGCGCGTTAAAGTCCGGCCGCTGAAAGATTGCGTTTGACAGTTACCATAAAATTGTAAAAAACTGAATGAAAACTATAAATGCCGATCATTATTTAGTAGCTTTTTGAACTTAAAAGGGCAGCTAGTGCCCTGTGTAGTAGAGTGAGCACAGGTAAACAATATTTTCATTCCGTTTTTACAATTTTATGGTAACTGTCAAACGCAATATTTCAGCGGCCGGACTTTAGTAACATATCGGCTTCTTTTTGGTATATAATATCATTGACCTATAACAACAGTCATCTTATTTAAGAGCTACCAAAGAGATTATACCTAATAGAGTGAGCCATACCAATTGTAAAGTGTCCACTTTTTTTGACGTTTAGGTTTGAGTGTGTGGTGTCAAGTAGTATGGACAAAAGGCACCAAGTGACATATGGCCTTATGTTTACGGTCACTTTTCACACACACTAGCTCAAAAAAAAGTGGACAGCCACATAAACAAATATCTATAGTTCCATCTCCTTCTACTATTAAAGGTACGTCATAAGACAAAAGAGACTAACTACAATCGTAAATTTATGCGGTCTCTATGGAGATCCTTCCTCTGAGAGAGCTACGCTCTTTCTTGTCAGACATAGACAGAAGGTATTTAGCCTTAGTGAAGGAAAAGGTTGATGTTGTATCAAAAACTCAAAACGCTGGCAGAAAAGAGACTGGATTGGCGAATACTATAGACTTACATAGCTTGAAGATAAAGGAATTTGTAGGAATTGAATATGTAGATTTCATGCTGTGTTTTATGGAAAATGTGAGCCTTATTAGAACTGTATGCCTTCAAAGGTACTAATTAGGAAATATTCTGACTATTCTAACAAGTGTACCTATTACAGAATGTAGTTAGTTTGTCGATAATGAGTATCGTAAAATTTTACGCCAAGCGCTACTGACAAATGTCCATTTGATATTTAGATATAGTTGGAGATTTCCTGATTAGCCTAAAAGAAATAAAGTACGCATAAAGCATAAATAACAAAACATCACAGATGGTTACAAGAACAAAATGCAAATGCGGAAACAAAACACGATCGAACATTACAGCCGAGTGACAATCGAGAATCATCGCCCGCATTCATAATCGATCGATTATATTCCTGAGACAAGGTGACGTCTCAGGGAGGTCCGACGGAAGGATTACAAGTTACATTAGCATACGTAATTTGTGAGCACATCTGTCCTTCGCTCACACGTGGGCGCGCTTTCTTATTGTTCAAATATATCATTTCGCTCCTTTGTTGGCTTGAATCGCATTCTGATTTCAGATAGCACGGAAGCTGCTGTCAATATGGCGGTTTGAGATCGTGTTCGTTGATATTTTCTGTCGAATAAATTGAAGTATTAAAAATGTTATTATTGGAGTAATAATTTCGTGTTAGAAGCAGAAATAATAAATGAAGTTGGTACAGAATTTGAATGCCGTTTTTTTTTAAAGTTGGATCTATGTCTTTCGATGTTCGAAACGAAGCAACAAATCAATTGAGTTCGATTCGAAAATCAAAAATTCAAATCTGTCGAGACAAAAGCGACATGTCGACTAATGAGCCAATAACTTGCGAGACAATGGCCGGGCGTGGGCGATACGAATTCGAAATTATCAAAAGAATATTAATGTAACACTTATTCAAATATACAACGATCCATATTCAAAAATTATCTTGTACTTTTAATTTGAATAGTGACGGCGACAGTACTTTCTTTGGTTTTTTTTAACGTATTGTGATCGATTTTTTTAAACTAACTCCCCTTCATGTACGAACACCTTTAATCGCCAAGCCGTATTCAAATTCAGAACGATATTTTTTTCACATTATTAATTTTTGTTTTTAATTTCATTCCCCGTTCTTTACCACTTCCTGTGCTGTCAACATTAATGAATGAAACTCTGATGACGTCATCTCGTGTCGTGACATTCGATTGTAGAACTATGTCATTCGTTCTAAAACACGTCATTTAGATACTTTATAGTCCCGATTCCGAGACATTAAATATTACAAGGATACCAGTATTAAAATTCTCTGATGGCATTTAATCACAAAAAAGGGAGCCGTAATCACGACTGAAATTCGTCTCGATCGAGAAACTCAAATTAGACGAATGGCGGTCGGACGATTTCTTTGTCTTCGCCCTAATGAGTTTTTAAGTCGATTATAGCAATTTTTCATAGAAAAACGCCTTTAGTGATGTATCGGTGGAATCAATCACTGTACAGCTTAAATTGCTCTTTGTGGCGGGACCGGCCTATCGGATCGTAGGCGAGGCCGAACAAATGAGTCGATACGATAGCGGCCAAGAAACAACCCGAGTTTCTTTCATATCGATTTTTTTTTGTTACAACTCGGAATCGAATGATAGACACGGTTGAATACGGTCGTTTCCCACGATCCGTGTCAATCCGTTTTTAAAAAATAATGAAAATGACGTATGCTTTGATGTAGGTTCGAGATTTCGAGTGCAAATTTCGAACGCACCCGAAATAAACTGTTAAAAGCCGAAATGTTCCCGCTGTGGAACTGTCCGTCACATTCCATATTCAAACGGGCCAATGGCTGAATGGTTGTATTGTTTTTAAATCCGAACGCATAATGAACGCGTTCATTCCTTTTTCAAAATCGTTAATCGAGCTCTTTTCACTTCATTTGCTTACCCGATCACTTTTTTGTTTATTTTTAATTTAACGCATTGTGAATTCCAACTAGAATTGCATTGAGCGAATTCGATTATATTTAAAACTATGGAAGTTTCTTATTGTTTTAAAAGTTGAATTGTTTTAGGAAATAGTGTAATTCAATACGAATTAACGGAATGGAGTTTGAAATGTCAACGTTTGTTTTGGGGTCCCCGTGGAAGGGACTTATTATAGCTACCTATTAATCAAAAATGATTCAAACTTTGCATTCGAAAAACAACCTTTCCACTCAGGTGATTAAGACGAATATGCAATGCAGTTTTCAAAATTATATCGTGAAATAAAATAAATAAAAGTTACCTTAAACAGACACAACATCTTCAGTTCCTTGTGAACGTACCTGCAAGATAAAGAAAACCTTGATAAGCTTAGGATAAGATATAAAATGCTGTAAAAATAACAAACATTGAATGATGTGGAGCTTCTTAGAAGACAATCTTCTTAGAACGTATGATGCCCTGGTAGTTCCGAGATTTTTTGGTTATCATAATCCGAGATTTTTGGTAATTACATTCAAATTAGTAACAAAATAATAAAACCTTTACGTATATTATATTCCAATAGGACTGGTTTGAACAGCAAACAAAACAAAATTGTCCCTTAAATTCCTTTGATAATGTATATGTCAAGATTGACAGTCGAAAAAAATATTAGTGAACTTTTGACGCACACAGATATAAGTTGTATGGTGCCTCTCGCACACCAACCTAAGAAAGTTGGCCACTTGTGTTTTATACGGTAGATGCGTGAGGCTCTATCTAGGCATATACTTTATCTAAGTATATGTCTAGATAAAAGTTAACACTAAAGTTGACCACCATAAATATAGTAAAAATAATCTTTGCTACAATAAATGCACGTACTTAGTTGGTTATTGTAACTAGGTTTCTGTCCACACTAAAAGGAATTACGGCCGTGTGTTGATTCAGAAAGTTCCTATCGACAGCGTCGGTAGCTCATTGGATGAAAGCAAGCCCCGGATTTGCAGGATGCGAGGTCAAGTCCTGTCCGATACAAACTGAATTTTTC
Source organism: Agonopterix alstromeriana (assembly GCA_963924505.1). NCBI lineage: Eukaryota > Metazoa > Arthropoda > Insecta > Lepidoptera > Depressariidae > Agonopterix > Agonopterix alstromeriana. The sequence goes on along the minus strand of OZ004681.1, from coordinate 3,653,619 downwards.
AATGTTTAATATTTAATTATAAATCATTTCAAATAAGGACGAAAAGATTTCCGATTCATATAAAGCTTTCTGGCTAATTCTGATTTGCAAATATAATTTATTTATCAGAAAGATATGCTATGCGACATATCTCGTAGGTTTCAAATCTCTGTTTCTGTCATAAAAAATAGCCTTAAAATTTAGTTGCTATTTGTAATAGAGTATAGATGTTTGTTGCAACAAAGTTTCTAATCATCTCGACTTTATTATAGTCTTAATTTTATTTCATGTAGTAATCGACCATTTGGTCTAATGTTTTTTTTCGCATTTAGTATCCAACGTTATAAATTGAAGTACCTTAAACATCGAACTCCAATCGTAATTATTTGAAAACCGAATTAAATATCACACGAATTTATGATACCCTGATACTTCATTTGTACCTAGTTTGAACCCATTATCTTTGCATAGAATATCTACCATTATCAGTAGATTATTTCCATCACTTATCAACAATAACTTATCACAGATTGAATGTCGAACACACCTTATTTTTTCACATAAGACTTGGGCGTGTCCAACCGGGGAACGCCTAGCAACCCTCTCCAGTATCAAATAGAGCCGTTTTTCCAATAACCTTTATCGGTATTCGATCGGTTCCGAACGCCCTCACTATCTTACAAGATATCGAAAACGCCTTCTTAAAAACTTGCTCGAATCCATTATAAACCTTAGCTGAAAGACAGAGAACCGAAGTTTCCTTAAAGAAGAACGTCGTAAAACGTATTGATGTGGTATCGGTTTTCCATTAGCACGCTCAAGCGAAACTCGACTCTATTCTGTTGGACTAAAACACATACCAGCATGTAGGGGGCGAAAGGAATGTATTGACGTGATATCGGCGATGGTTTCGTCCCGTTCTTTCGCGTTCTTTTCATGTATGCGCGTCCTTTTCTACGGCGCAGGTCGTTGTGAGATGAGGACTAGAGTTCTTTGTTTGAAATGTCTGCGCATTTCTTTTCTTATCAAAGTAATAATAACGATAATGAAAATGTGTTGTAAATTCATAAATAGCTTTAGTGTTTATGATTTCCTAGTACTTCATTATAATCGGGTGACAATAAACTGATAATTAATTAAGAAAGGAGTGGTATCTAGAAAGGTTTCCTTTAATTTACGCTTCGCTAATTGCGAATTTTGTATTATCTTTTCGATAGTGACACAAAAATTTGTTTTGTGAGTAAAATCTTTATCGTGATTAGGCACTTTAATGATGTTAAATTAAAAAAGCTTGGGCAACCCAAATGGTAAAAAGTCGTAACTCAAAATTTTTAATAAAAACATCAATTCCCAGCCGTCAACTAACACATTTTATTATGTTATCTTAATTTTGAACGTATATTTGTATAACAGTTCCTAACGTGTTATTTCGAATCGACTAGAAATAACTTTTCAAAACATAAATATGATACATGTGCTGTCCCAATCGAGATCTGTTTGATTTTATTTTTTAATTTCATGTTTACTAAAAGGATAATTTTGGACCATTTCTGGTGTCGGTAATTAGTTAAAGCGGGATTAGGGAATTTATTTATTTTATACTTTTTAGAGACACGTTTCAAAACACGTTTTCTTTATTACGATAATAAAATATGAATCGAAAGATAAATATTCAAATTAGTGTGAAGTTTTATAAGGTTTAATAACAACAAGAAGATTTTAGAATTAAACCATTGAATTGAAAGCATTGCTTCAATCATGTTTATTGGCAATGTTCCGATGCGAGACATAAAATTAATAACCTATATCCGTTGCCTTTCATAAACGGATTGCACGTGTCTACTTATTTACATACTATTATCTACTTTAATTGCTTCTAATAAAGACGAAAATCAAATAAATACAAGTTATGTTTTATAACATTATAAAGTTGGTGTACGTTTTGAATTTCGAATCGATGAATAAGATCAATAGAATTCGTCGCAAGGATAAGCTTTGTGTTTTTTTAAAGTCAGCCAAGGTTGAATCTATTAATCAGTTTAGTTTTTTTTAAAATCGACAAAGACGTCTTCATTCGATCTCGTTGGCAGGTGACTTTTGATATTTATCTAGAATGATTATAATTTTTTGTCACCTGCTCCTATACTAACAGTTATGTCACTGTGGGGTTTGAAAGAAGCTATGCTAATTTAACTGAAAGTTTATGAATGCAAAAAAACTGATTTTTCATCATTTTCAAAAAAACAAATGTACAAAGTGACAAGAAAATTTCTCAATCAATTCCAAAACATCTCTTGTGAGTTGTGACGTCAAAGCACTGAATTAGGCACAAGTTTGTATGCGAAAAATAAAAATGCTTACCTAAAATTTATTTTATTATACTTACACTGTTCCCTTTTATTTCTTTTTTAATTTAATACATTGACCTCCATTTAATAAGACGTCAATGATAATATAAGTATGTATTGAGAAAATATATGTTAAAAAAAATAGGTTTTATGTAATTTTAACTATATTATTTCCTGCTATAGATTTTTTTTGGTTGTCAAAAGTTTGCGAATAGTCAAAATCAACTGTACCCTTTTGTCGCCCTTTTTGCATCCCACCAAATCAACCCCCGGGTTAATAAACTAACAGTTTGTGTAAACTCTTGAACTATTGACCGTAATTAAACGATGGCCCGTGTCAGAATACTGCTGTAATCCGGGATCATTCCAATAAAACACCTCTTGACCGGATAGTCCGGGTTATTCTTTGGTTTTGATCCGGGTTCGGCTACTATAAGTTGGACTTTCGTCGAGAACTCCGGTGGCGCTTTGTAGAGGTATGAACACTGAATCATTAGCCACGGTTTATACAGAAGAGACGTGAGGCGGTGGCGGATAATCTGAGTAACACAATATAAACCTTATAGTACGTAGCATATGCTTAGTACGTAGCATAGCGTCGTTTTTGTCGTAAAGGAGACGTCACCTGGAGGCGCGGGCGTAATTCTCCAAACGACGCTATGCTACGTACTAAGCATATGCTCACGACTATATTCCCCGAGGGTAGTCAGAGATATTCTGAAACCACAGAACATCCACGTTTCACCAGTAGTACCGAAACTCTGTCCAGTGTGACGGGGGGTGAGCCCGTCGCCGTCTATAAGGTTTATAATTGTGTTACTTCGACTATTCGCCACCGCCACACGTCTCTTCTATAGAAACCGGGCCTTATCGTCTTAACATGTCGAACTACCTACTTATTGTAACTGGAACCTTAGGGTCTGGGTTCGAATCCGCACGGACGACATGCCATGTACCATGTTTTTCTATCTTATGTACGTAATACTGACTACTCTTAAAATGTGAAGGAAAACATCATGAGGAAACCTGCATACGCTGAAGAAGTAATTCTGATGCGTATGTGAAGTCTGCTTATCCGCAATGTACATGCGTGGTGGACTAACGTCTATAAACCCTAAAACTTTTGTGTACATTTTTTATTATTTAGTGCCATACAAAAGACATCAAAGTTAAAGACATAGGTAATTATTGAATTTTATTGATGTTTCTCGTAATAGTTGTATGTATATGCTTACGACTATATTCCTCGAGGGGGTAGTCAGAGATGTTCTGCAACCTCAGAGCATCCACGTTTCACCAGTAGTACCGAATAGTCGTAATAGTTAATTATTATTATTTTTGCGTAAAACAAAATTTATTTGAATAAATTACGGTCAGTTGCACGTACGTTCATTAAGGTTAATCCTTCATTAAATCTCTTGCTAGCTTTTACTACAAAAACAAGACAAAAAGTGACAGCAAGAGATTTAATGGAGGATTAACTTTAATAAGCCGTGGTGGTCCAGTGGCGAGTAACCTTGCCTGCCGTGTAGGAGGCGATGGTTCGATCCCCATCCAAGCCGAATCGTATCAATAAGTTTTTCGGAATTTATGTACTATTTGTAACACCACTGGCTTTTCGGTGAAGGAAAACATCGTGAGGAAACCTGCATGCTTAAATTTTGAGGCATGTATTGTACCCACTGTCCATTACGTGGTGACGGGCTCACTCCCCGTCACACTGGATAGAGTTTCGGTACTACAGGTGAAACGTGGATAACTTTAATGAACTTACGTGCAACTGGCAGTAAAACTACTTACAAATGATTAGTTTCAATGTGATTGGTAAAAAGTATTCATTTCACTTAAGTTTTACGAGAATAAATTATTTATTTACAAATTAATGGTCTTTAATCTCAAGGATTGCTTTATTTATAGACTAAATCTCATTTGAGGAACCTAATAAAAATGGAGGAGCCATTTGGCCAACCAGAACGCACAACCGACACGACTGTCGACAAGCCAACTAGCCATGAGCCTCTCAAGATATTTCGATTGTTAGACTATTTGCTATATAGACGTTATGCTAATGAGGCGGTCGGAAGATTTGGTACGATAGTGAGACATTTTCTAAGAATATTTCTTGAAAGTCAAACTTGAACAGAAATAAACTATACGCCGATAGTACGGCAGGTGTAGCCCGTAACTGTCAGTCAGCTGGTTTGATTCCCGGCACCTGTTGTTTTCCAGCTCCTCGATTACCGACCATTAGCGCTTTCGATATTTGATCACTACACTGTTTGTTTAAACTGATTTAGTTTAAAAAAATAATGATAAAACAAAAAAATGGATGTAAAATTACACCCTATATAAAACGTAAAATTTTTTGGAGTTAGCAGAAGCTTTGCTACAACAGGCAATGGGGATATTATCGTTGGTGCGCTCCATACAAACGAAGTCTGGTTTTATTTTCAATACTAGTTAAATAAATTTTTCGATTTTCAATACTAAACAATGAAATTTTGCAGAAACAATTTAGAAACAAATCTTTATGATTGAATGGTTTCAGATTTTCGTTAAAATGTATAGTTTTAAAGTTGTAGTGTCTCAAAGGTTTCCATACAAATCTTAAATTAATCCTAACATTAAAACTATATATTTTAACAAAAATCGGACAACATACAAACTGAACAACTTTCACTATGGAGCCTACCGCAGGAAACGCGAAAAAAATCAGCTGTCCCATACATTTGTGTCGGGTAGGTACAGCAGTTTGCCTGGGACAGCGGATTTTTGCATTCCATAGTTAAAGTTGTTCAGATTGATGGTCTGAGTTCACCGTTTCAGTGTTTGCTAGGCTGTCACTTACACCCTGTATAAATATTACGTTTTGATATGAAATAAAGAACCGGTCATTGAATCAATGAATGATAATTTAATTGATTTATTACATTAAAGAACAAAACATCAATAAAACAATGAAAATAATAAATAAATACCCAAAATGACTTAATTTAACTATCAAAGTTCAATTAATACAATACAAACACCTTTCTACAACGAATAATTCGAAATCAACCTTTATTACCACCGCAGAAGATTCAATTTTCATCGTTTTAATATATCAACTTTTCTTCACCAAAACTTTTTAACAAAACAAATCTAAAATCATCTTTATTCTCAAAGAATTACGATTGAAATTTTACTGAAGGTTAACAAAAAGGTACTAAGGCAAAAGGGTACAACTACACAATAAATATTTTTGGTCAGCCGCAACTCAATAAATACTCTACTATTCATTTATTTTAAGAAATCTCTTAACATAGCCCTTATATAGAGGGTATAAAGCCGAAATTATTTAAGTTTAAGGGACTTTTTGCAATGGATTTAATGGTATCGGTTTGAGGCCGACTTGACCGGAAGTCCGCCCTTCGATCTCTTGCCCTCAGGGAGGGTTGATTTGAATATATTTGGCTTTCGAATAGTTTGATTATTGTGGCTTGGACTATTTGTTAGTTTACGATCGGTACATTTTTCAAATTCTGTTAAAACCTTAAATTAATAAATAAGTTAACAACAATATGGTAACTTTACATTTTAGATTATAGCGCCAACATAAAAATATCGAGAAAAATATATTTAAGTACTTGATGTACTTCACTTTCTTTTTGTAATAAAATAGTTACTTTTCAATGAAAACAAAAGGAAAGAAAGAATGTTAAAGCTTTGAAATAGACCACACAATAAAAATTCCAATTTAATTTAAATTAAAAAGTTGATTAGTTTCTAGGTCTGAGTTTATTTTGTTTTTTTTAAAAGATGTGTGTTGTAGAGTTTCTGGCCGCATCTTCTCTACAACGGAACACCTTCCGGCGCGGTGGTAGAGTCAAAAATGACGTCAGAATAAAACTATCTATGTATGTGTTATTATTATGAACAAACAATTTTATGTTTTAGAAATCGATTTCCCACTGTTGGGCAAACGTTTTCGCCAAAGTTTAAACTAAACGAGACATGTTATGCCACTTTGCCAATTAACCTACCCCAATCGAAAACGAACCGCTACCGGATACTAACCGCAACCGACCGATTGTCAGTCAATGGTCAACTAATCGAAACACCTCAATTAAACTATTTTAAACCTTACAACGTTCATATAAGAGTCACATGAAGAGACTATGTTATGTGGATTGGGTTAAATGTTAGTTTAACCTGAGGTTTGACTGAGTAAAACGTTTATTGGGGATGATTGCTTCGATTGGAGACTTAATTGCAGAGATAATAGAGATTAAATTATGTCAGGATTAAAAGAGTTCTTATATAAACTACAACAATTAGTTTTAGTTAGACCTCGTTAGAAAATGTATAGTTAAAGTCTAAAGGCCTGTTGAACGAAACCAAAAGTTGTGAAAACGGCTCCAATTCTGATAGATCGATTTAAATAAATGTTTTTTTAAAAAAGTATTTTTGTTAATTGTTATCCAAGCTATTCTAGCCATGTACCAATACTTTCTCCATGTACCTATGGAAAAGACATTTGGCTATACATGATTGGGCTCTCAAATAAACACTGTGTTGTAGATACAACTCGTCGTATTATGTAAGATTGACGTTTCGACAATGATTGGTTTTTGCAAACTGTAAAATATACCTGCCCTTTAAAAAAACGATTTTAAGAACGATTTGTACCACGTCGAGTATTTAGTGAGGTTCTATCTTTCAAAGTATGGGTAATACTGATGTTGATGACAGTGACCGCATCATATTTAAACATGTTTAAGTCTAAATGCGATTAAACATAGCGTGGTACAATCAGGCCTTACTCTATGAACGTATGCACTCCCTACAAAACAAAATATTACAAACGTCAAACAAATTCCAACAATACGCACATCATTTCATAAAAAGAATATTAAGGAGATAAAATATGACCACTTTTATAAGAATCAATGGGCCAAGGGGTTCGGAATAGATATACTTTGTCGAAATTCATCCGATTTCCGAACGGGGCCCGATAGCGGAAACAGCGCCCCCTACCGGAAGTGCGTTGAGCGGGAAAATAGGCGGAAGTTTCGCGCCGGAGGAAAAAATCGGGGAAAAGAATCCCTCAGACAAATTTGCATTCGAAAAGGGCACTTTTGTGTGTTTTGCTCACCGATCGGTTGTAAATTTGTCAGATTGTCAATTCACCACAAGTCTTTTTGTCACTTTTTTTTTGTTATGCTAATATTTGTTTTCTTCATTACAATTTTTCTTTTTCGCCCCCTCTTACTTATCACATTTTCGTATTAAGCTGTAAAGAATATTACAATCTTTTAAATTTGGAACACATTAGATTTCGTTTGAAATAAAAATGCCATTAAAAATTGGATTCTTAATTCAAAATCAAGCTCGCGCGTAATTAGACAGGTGATTCGCTAATTCGAAAAAGGAATTCGTCTTAATTCCGCAGCGGGCCTATTCGAGCAATCGAGCGGGAGCAGTGTGGGAACGTCACGTAGCAATCGGTATCCGAACAAAAACTGGCCAGTGTGTCTGATTGCGGATGCTTTAAAATCTACCTTTTTAATATCGCCGATGTCTGACTTGATTGACGTTTAATTTTCAACTCTTTAGCCATCGCAAAAAGATTTATTTTAAACACTATCAACGGATAATCGCTCGGATTTATAATTTGCAATCGCAACAATGTTTTATCGAGATCTTGTAAACTTATTTTTAATAATTTCAGAACTGGACGACTGACGTTTTTGCAACAAACATTCCGCGGCCTTACGCTAAACGTAGTACGTTTCGTAGTACCAATTAACAGGGTTGTGAGTACAAATTAAAACTGGTTTCGGTATTGTTTTTGTGGTACCAAATTGTCTCTGACACTCAAAGAAAATTGTATTACGTACGATTACGAGCAGAATTTAAAAAGTCGTACAAACTGATTATGTGATTCGTTCGAGTTCGAGACAGCGATCGATCAAGCGGCCCCACTTCCTTTGCATCGCACGCGCACGGAGGTCAGGGCCATCTGCAAGCAACTGCGCTCACGCTATTGCATGCATGATCACATGACGTATTAAAAATTGCAAGTCTATTAAACGTTCTTGTAACGAGCTGGCCGGTTGTGCGCTATTAAAAAAGTAATTGGCAGAAATAAGAGCGTTCGATTGAAAATCGAACTGGAGAATTCAAACGACATGTCGGCGCAGCGCGGAGCGGTGAGATCAAAGAGAGCGAAGCGCAATTTTGACAATTAAAACGCTGAGCATCGCGCACATTGTCTTCTCGAGACCGCGTGTCCTTGGCAGGAATTTCAAATACAGAATTTTCTCTTTTTAAAATTACGAAACCGGTTTGATTTGCCGCTCAAGGTTTTTTATACTCCCTTGTTTATGTTGCGTTTAATTTTTAATTTCGTCGCAGTGCAGTCCAGTAAATTTTTATGGCCGTGTTTTCATCAATTTTTTAGACTTACAGTTTAGTTAGAAACCATCATAAAATTAGAGCTATCGGTCGTAATATCGAATTTTAATGTTTAAATTTTAGTTCGATGCGTGCCAAGTGGGAACGGTACCAGTATAAGTCACGTTTTTATTGATCGTAAAATTTTAAGACCACATCGCATCGGTAGGTGACTCTATTTTGTTAAACGATCGATTTTAAGAATCCCGTATCGGAGTTGATATGGGTTTACGACTTTAAAAAGATTCTAATTAAAAAAAATATTATCTTCGGACTCATCTACTTATACTATTATAAATCGGCGACGGGTACAACACTATATCAAAGTTCTAGACGCCCGTTCTAAAGTTTATTGCCTAATTAAAAATCATGGATAACTTTGACAGCTGCTGTATTAAAAATCCGTTCAAAAACAGACTGCTCTCAATTTGTCACCAGCATAATTTAAAAAAAATAACTCAATAATTGAGCGTTCCTAAACCGTGATTCTAAATCCAATGACATTCAATGTGTTGACCAGCGAATGTCAGTTGACGAAGTCGAGCGACTAAATCGAGTTCAATTGACTAACGATTGATTATTCAATCAAAACAGATTGATCGGCATTATCTGATAATAGGCGAACAATTGGAGCTACTGTTGACTGCAAGCGGTTGAGATCACGGTTCTTATGCATGTCTCTTTGTTAGACTGTAAATAAAATAGCAAGGAATAACAACAAGCTTGTACTAAGAATTTCGGTATTGAGGGATTCCCAACAGTTAGTTTAAAAAAGTATAAAACCAGGTTCAGACATGCCTCTATAAGATTAGGATGACGTTACATGGCTACGAAGATGGCGATTCGAAGAAAAAAAAAAAAATGCTCAAAAGTCACCGAGTCTCATGCATCGGTTGACGAATCATTTTTTCATATTTCTCTGCATACTCAAAAATCTATTTTTTATTATTTTATCGGTAAGTATGGTGGTGTGCTTTTGCACAGTCATCATCATCATTTGTATCTCTCATCAACGCCATCTAACGACACGTTAGGAACTTTGTTTAAACCCGTTGATTTGAAAATTAATTTAACCGATTTAGAATACACTATGGTTTTAGATGGGTTTAAAACGAAACACCTAGGCAATAAGGTTTCTTCTGCAATATTTATGTGAAAGAAAATCCAAGTATTGGTAAGGGTGATCCTTGCCAGATCTGCACGTAATGTAGTTGGTAGTTACAGCAATGATTATTCTGACTATTTGAAATAATAAGGTCGGGTTATGTATGTAGGTCATTGATATCTTTACAACTGAACTAATTCACAATAAACGTTCGAAAAATGGCAGATTCAAAAGTGATCATAAGACCTCTTTTTTGTACTAGCTGACAGTAAACATGCCAAATACGACTAAGTTTATGAATCAAAAACAACATATTCGTGCCACCCAACAGCATGCATACTTCATTTGTGTGGGTTATGTGTCAGATCTGGACAAAATATTGCTAAGATTTTGTATGAGACTTGGAGTCTATAGTATTTATGTCAATGATGTAGGTAATGGATTTGATTGACAGCCTTTTTTTAAAGTAAAGAATCAATGAAGCGCAAATTGCACGCTCAAATCTCTTAAAGAGGGCGCAAAGGGAAACAAAGTCACTTAAGAACTGAGACATCGAACGTGATCTGTGTTCGAAAAAATACCTTAAGTACCTCTTTACCTGTGTCCGGGACCCTCCGAGGGGAAGCAGGAGTTTTCTTTTGAACTTGTAAACATCGGATAAAAGATGTTGTCAGGAAATCGTGCGGTTTCAAACTTCGATCGCCCTTTTCTTTTACTTTCTTCGGTGATTTGTTGCGATGGTTACTTGGAACATTCCTTTTGTCGGTTACAATGCCTTAATAAATTAAAAAAAAAATGGTTTGGTTATTTGTTAAAGCGCACTTTTTTTGGAAACAGAAATGTTCATATTAATATGAAATTAATTGCTCGAAAATCCAGCTGCGCTGACGTGAAATGTCAAATTAAAACGCTTTTTAATTTCGTAATTTTTGCAGTTATCGCTTTTTTCCAACTAATTTTCCGGATGCGTAAGGTATTTAAATTACTTTTAAAAGGTTAAATTATGTCAAATACAGAATTTTTTAATTCAGGAATGTAAAGCTCATCTGATGAGGGATTCCTGTCCTTGGAATAAAAATAAAAACATGGTTTTTGAAGAGTGTAAAAATGGTTGTAATTATAAAACTCCTTGGTCATTAAAAAAAAGTGCTCGGTAAGTAAACACCTGCGTAATTATCAAAATGATTTTGTCCTTGAAAGGGTTAATACGTGTTTCGAAACGAATAACTTACATAGAATTTCTGAAGAAAAAATGATATGGGCACTCTTTACTTTCGCCCAGAACATATTTTTATTCGTTCAGAAATTTCCATACGATTTCATTGTAAGATTTTAAAACCTTTAATTTCTAACCAAAATAATGTACACTCGGAAATATTGGGTCCCAGTACATTGTCTAAGACTTCGGTATTTGGTCCTATAACAAATGTTTCAGTTCGTCTCAGTTTCATTTTGTCCTAGTTTCATTTCGTCTTAGTTTCGTTTCTATGTTCAAATATTAAAGATACAAATGATTAAATGACAAAAAACATAAAGCTCGATCGTCTTAAAATCCTTCTTCTAATAGAAATACCAGACAGATGCACATTTAAATTACAACCAAAGATCACAGATTCAAAGTGCTAAAATCCAAACATGTTTCGTAACATTGAAATCTAACAATTTTATTGCTCTTCGACCGAAACACAAGGGTGGCAGGAAATATTGGATATTGACGTGTTTTTGACGCTCCGTCTATGCTAATATATTTTACAATGCCTTCCCTCACCCTTTGTGTACAGCGTGATGTTATATTATTAATATCTTCATTTTGAATTTGACTATACAAAACCTATGTGAATTTTAAAATAATTAAACTTTTTTCAGATCGCACTGTTTTTGAACGGACCCGAAAAAAAAGAAATAGAAATAACTTCGAATTTCAAACGTTGTTTATTTTTCTTTTAAAAAACGTTCTGAATTAAAGGCATCTCATGAAGTAAATGATAAGGTTACAAAATATTTTTATCTATGTTAAGCCTCCTATTGAAATAAAATGTTTCCAAAACACCATGTTAAGGGTAGATCACACATTGAGTCAATAAAAAGTGTTGGTTTCCCTTTCGAACTATTATACCACTCTTTTGATGTTTTTACAATCCCGCAGGGAACGGATAAATTGAGTGAACCGAGTTCGAATGTGTTTTGCTCTCACTTCCTCTGTTGTCAATTTTATTGTGGATGCGCCTTAAAAACTATGAACAAATATAAAACTTCGGAAGGGGATCAAAAGTTGGCAGAGTAATCGTTGAATATCTTTGCCAAGAATTAAAAGAGATTTTCGGCATTCGTCCGTCGTTCGCCAGACACGAAAAAGATCAATAAATTTTAATAAATAAAACATTACAGATGTTCAAAAAGAAGGAACGAAGCTGGAAACGCAATTGATACAAATTACCTTCGCCATCATTGAAGCGTTAAAAATGAATTGAGAAAAAAGGCATAGACAATACAGCACACGTCTCCCCCTGAGACACGGGCAATGGAAACAAATTAATAATTAATTTTCACGCGGCAAGCACACGCCAAAGTTGGGGGCATTTGTTCGATCTCGTTTTGTTCTAAATTCAAAATTCATCCGGGGAGTTCTGAAGTAAAAAAACTGTCTCTGCCCTGTTTTTATTTTTCCTGCCAGTTTGTCGATTTATATATCGCACGTTTCGTTCAAAAATGTATAAATAATTTATTAAAAGTACTCACTGTATTTATTTGCTTCTATGACGTTTAATTTACCTGGAAAATAAAGGTCAATCATATTATTTGTGTTATGTTTACCTTTAGTATAATCTTTGGATCATCTGTACATGGTAAGGCGGGCAGGTGAATAGTATAACGCGATCTATCAAACAGTATGATCCCTTAGATATTATCTTCAATTACGATATCAGTCACATAGAAAGGATTATTTGATATTATTCTAGGGCCAACAATGCGGGTTTCGCTATAAAATTAAAAGTTAGTACTTATTTAATCTAGTTTACGATCCTTGAATTATTTTTATAACTTACATAAAAGTTACAATTGAATAGTAATTGTGGTTTTAGTTAGAATATAAAATCCAACTTTCATTCCTACGACATATTACACAAGTTAACTAATTGATATTAAATTATAGACTTTAATAAAATAACAATAAGAGTAATGTTAGTTTAAAGTTAAACTTAGTAAAAGAAGTTAAAACTTAGCATTTAGTTGTAATTAAGTGATAAATAGAGCCATTAATAATACTGGACCTACCATGGAGTCAAAACTAAACGATATTTTAATAATTATCTACAATAACCATCCCTAAATCGGCCTCGATTACGAACCGATGACATTAAATAAAACGATTTTATTCCTCTATAAATAACAATAAAAATAACATAAAATAGTTTACTTGACCGTGATCAATACTAACCTTTTTATTGCCATTTTTACGACCAGCTGATGGGAAGCCGAAAATGCCTAATTTGACTTCATTAAGTGCTCGGAATACAATAAAATTATATTTTATTGGTTTTCGTTTAAAATCTCCACCCGAGATACTGAGATCAATCCTCAGTTCCTCAACCCACGATCATTTCTGAACGAAATTTGAAATGTCAGTCTCGAAAAACAATAGCGTATTTTTTTTTAAAGAACGCTTAGCATGTCAATAAACAGGAGCTCGATAAGAATAACCCTTTTAAATTTGAATTTCGAATCGATCCTTTCACACTTCCAAACAAATGGTCGCGACGGTTGATTTCCGTTCTTAATTCAAATAGAGCGTCTTTATATTTTTTCTCAATCAGAATTATTGAATGAGGTTCTAAAGTGCGGGATTCAATCGGTAATTCGAGATTTGATGACGTTGAATGAGATTCGAATCTCGATTATAGATTCATTCGATAAGTGACCTCGTTTGGGATAGAGGATATTGCTTATTTATCGATTAAAGCTTCAATGATCTAATCAAAAGGGTCCAGTTTTAATTAACCAATTTTAATCCGATTCCAGGTAAATTTTATATCAAAATTATCGTTCTTTGGGTCGGTATTATAATGTTTTAATTAGCTCTGATGTGTCGATATCTTTACCTTTTAAAAACCGGTAGTTGAAGTAAAAATGCGTATAATAATGCCAATAATCAAATGTATTTAAATCTTCGGTGTTTAAAAGAAATTGAGTTTCGTAAAGAACCGTAAAGTTTCTAAATATAAAAGACTATCCGATCAGAGAGTGACATTCATTAGATTAAAAAAATAAAATCTATACGAACTCATAAAGTGTTCATAAACACGGAGGAGGTAATAAAAAACAGTCCGATGTAACTCTCAGCTGTCACGCGCTATTTTGAACGGACAACAAATCGAACTCCATCGAACTGAGGGGGAATATCGTACGTTTTTAAATTTAGAACGTTTCGTTTCTTTTTTTCTATTTGGTTTTTATTACGTGTCATTTTCTTTTGATGATGTTTCCAAGGAGATTGAATATGATTCAGCCGTTATTTTTTCAGCCAGGATTATAGTAAAATTTTTCGAATTTTTATATGTAAGATGAATTATTCGACCAGGTTTTTGGAAGTGAACGAGTCATTATGATTGCTTCAACAAATTCTCGTGCCAAGTAGGTGAGTGTCAATGAAACAAAACAATGCGTTTTATTTTTGTTTTCGTGCTTTTTCAATAAAATTGGAAATGACATTTGCTTTTTAAGCAGCTGTGTTGTGCTATTACGAAATATCATGTAACAATCGTCTATTTTAGTGTATTATAATTTAATTATTTATAGCCATGGCCTAAAATCTGAAGTGTCTATCCTGACGTATACAAGATTGTTTCGTTTTGATAAATGAGGGAAATATTTTATTTTTGTTTTCGATTCTCCGAATTTCAAAACGATCACAATGAATCATCGTTTGATGTAGAAATACTAAAGGTATATTTTTGAAAAATCTTTTAAAACGTGTAAAATTAATTGTGTTACCTACATATTGTTAATCGGGATGCTTCAGATTATCAAACTGAACAACTTTCACTAAAGAGCCAACTTTGAAATCGGCGAATAATATTGGTTTTTCCATAAAAATGTCAACTGTCGACCCAAATGTATGAAACAGCTGATTTTATTTTCGCGATTTCAATGTTGGTCCTAAAGTAAAAGTTTTGCAGATTGGTGATCTAAAGCACTTCCTGAAGAATGTAACGCATTTAAATTTACACCCTGAATTAACATTTTGATCAGCCGTTTATTTCAATCGTTTTAATAGTTTCAAAATTAAACCCACCAAATGAATTTGACAACCATTGATAGGTAATTAAAATTTCAACTCAAAGAGAAATGAACTCTAAAGACAGGAGCAAAACAATTGACTTTGCTAGAATCGGTTGCAAATGACAGGTGGATTTGCAAACTTGGGGTCACTATTGTCCAACGGATTTAAGAAGGCACCTGTTCCATTGAAAGCGAGAATCAGCGAGCTAGTAAAAAGTATTCGACAAAGAATACGGTTCTTGAAAAATGCATGCGAAAAAGTAAACATTAAAAAGCTGCTTTAGAAAAAGATACAACTATCAATTCATCCCGCAAAGAAAAGAGATAATGGCTACTGGAAAGTTTGTTTCCTTCATCGTGTGTTGGTTGTTTTCTGGCCAGCGTAAACAAACCAAGCAATATAGGTAGATAACTACTTATAATCTTTCGTTGTTACCCTAAGTTGATAGAAACCTTTGTATAATGCCATTGAGAAAAAGGAAATTAACTCAAACTCAAACAAAAATTTATTCCATATTCTTATATGTAAACATATGGAGCTTTAAGCTCACTTATTAAACGACAAATCTTTTTTTTAAGCTACAACCGCATCGGAACGTGTTATAGGTATAGATATAATTGGTCCTTTATCGATAATTCGGTCTTCATTGCAAAATTCTTAGTTTCGCTCGCTGGCGATGGGACACGTCCCTTATTAAGTAAGAAGGACCGGACGATCAGAAATGTCACAGACAAATCCACTGCATGTCCGATCTGTCAAAGTCATCGAGTTCGGCATTAAAATGTCACCAGCCGAAGGAAATACCGAAGATAAAATACCAGCGGAATTCACCAATTAAACGTAGTTATGCCACATTTAAAACCGCCAATAAATTAATAATTTCCAATCCACTTTTAATTTCGTAACGAAAAATCATTAAATGAGAAACATCGTAAAGTGGAACGAAATAGAACGCATTCCCCCGGATTTAAATTTAAAACTGAACGAGCGACATATTTTTAAAAGTTCGAACGACGACACTTAAAACTAATCGCTGTTTTCGATTCTAGAACGTCTTTTGAAAGAGTTCGAATGTGCGTTCTAAAAATGTATTCGATTTTCGAACGGCTGCCGCGGGCTTGTCAATGGCCAGTGAAAAATGGCGGGAGTTATGAAATCTGTTGTTTTTTCTTTTTTTATTATAAAGTCTGTATTATGAAGTTGTTTAGAACGGTCGTGTACAAAATACAAGTAGCCAGGGAAGGCTCGGTAAGCGTGCGAGCAATTTCAACCGCGATGCGTATCGTGCAGCGAACAATGGGCGGGTTTACTTGCGCCTCTCACGGTAACGTCAGCAAAAACGACGCACGAACTGAGTTTACACGCTTTTTCTGTATCCAGTGGATGCGGTGTTAAACGCCCGAGATTATGTGTTACCGTAATCCGTTTTTTTTGTTGCGATTTTTAGTCGTTCACGTGTTTTAGAAACTGAATTATGTTTGTAATAAATTGTAGACAATTATTTTTTCGTGCAGCGAAGTCAAATACATTTTCTAGTTTATGGGAAGCTTAAATAAAGGGTATTTTATTATTAAAAGATTAGGAACTGTTTTTACTAACCGTACAAAGCATTTCGCAGTTCGATAGCGATCAGTCAAGCAACATGTTGAATGACATTTTCGTTGTACAATTCCTACTGACATAACTCACCGAAAGTTTCAAAAGCCTTATTCAAATCACATAAGGTAGCATTTCCCTTAGCAAATAAGTATCTTTTGCACAATGACTATGAGATTGCTCTCTCCGGAAACTCGTGTGTTTCTTTGACTTGAACTTTTGTAGTGTGCCAGTGCTTGTAAATGCGCTTCATTCTAAAATTGAATATTCAGTTTTGTTAGGGAAAGTTTTGTAATAGGACGACTTAAGTCTTGATGTGTCTAGTTGCAAAGGTGTTGTTAGATTATTTACCTTACTGCCTTAAAATAGTTAACATTTTTGTGTAACTCGTTGAATGGAAATAGGAAGCTAGAAGCTGTCTTCGAATTTTAAAATTAAATCAAGTAAATAGATATTGCTATCTTTTGGTATTCTGTTATTGTCCATTTATTCCTATAGATGATATGTAATGAAGACTTTTGCTGTAGCGGGTGCGATCCGAAAAGCTTGAAATTGATATGATTAGCATCCTTTCAAATTAAAAGTTTACCCATCAAACTGAACAACTTTTACTATGGGAGCAAACCGAGACCGGAGCAAAAAAATCAGCTGTTGTATACATTTGAGGCATTGCAGTTTAGTATGGAACAGCTGATTTTTTTTTGCTTAGATCGGTTTGCTCCCATAGTAAAAGTTGTTCAGTTTGATGGATAGACTCTTAATTTAAAAGGATGCTAATGATATCAATTTCACCCTGTAGATGAAATGTTATGAAGATTTTCGCAAAAGCTCAGAAGTTAAGAGCATACTTATTTCTCGGTTAAAAATCTAAAGTACAGCTATTTAAAACCGGATGTAGAGTCATCAATTTAACCCTAATATTAACTAAACCATGTAAACTAATGTAAAAGCACTTTTAATAAAACTTTACGATTAGTTATTTTCGGGTGTAAAGACCGATCAGGCTTTTAACTTACGGAGACATCGCTTTAGTGCCGTTTACCATAATGTGATCGTAAATCTCGACTCGGTACAGGCGTCATTTATAAATGTTCTCGATTCGATGTAATCGATCGGTAATTAATCGATACTGTTTCACAGAATAAGGACGCGCGTTTGTTTCTTCCATATTTGAAATGCGATAAAGTGTAGCTTTTAAATATGTTCCATTTTCGAAATTCGATACCTTGTTTTTATTTTTAATGGCATTTAAAAAGATAAGAATAGTTTTGTTTTTGCATTGCATTCTAATTGCGTTCCGTTTTAAAAAGTAATGCATTCTTTATTGACATTATCTTTTTCGAAAGACACATTACGTACGCTTTGACATAACTAGAGTTGTAAACTTGTAACCTTTGCCTTCATAAAAGAAAAAGAAAAAACTGTTCGATAGGAAACGTCGTAATAAATCATCATTATCCGATGTATCGATATATCGCGTGTTTCTGCTCTAGTTTTGCTATTATTGCGATAAAAGACAATGTAGGCAGTCACATTTTGATAGATGGTTTTGGCTGGTCGTAATTATTTTTGTTGAAAAAATTAGATTAGTGGTCCATTGCCGAAGACGAAGTAATCAAATCCGAATTATTATAATGTCTTTGTCTATACTTTTTACCTATTTATAATGGTAGACTATTTTCAGAGACATCCCTTAATTTTAGGGCATCTTTAAGTTTCTTCCTAGTGTTGTACTTACCTAAATTTAAGACCATTTAGAAACTTATAGGTAATACAGAAAACGAAATTTCAAGGAGGATAGTTTTTTTTTAATAAGACAATTTGATGCACAAATGACACCAGTTCATGCTCAAATAACAAATATTGATGATAAATTATTGTGTTCAACTAAAATTATCCTTTGAATTTCAACCAATCCGTTAAAAAACTCAACACCAGTATCAAAATAAATATTTTTTTTCAAGTAAAATTTATCCTTTGAATTTCAACCAATCCGTTAAAAACTCAACACCAGTATCAAAACAATAATTTTTCTTAACTAAAATTAATCCTTTGCATTTCAACCGATTCGTTAGAAAAACGCCTCAATACTTATCACAATAATAATTTTTCCACATTAAGCCCTAAGCTCACTTAGCACACGTACCAACCGTCCCGGGGAACCCAGGAGCCTAATTAGCATAATCTTGAACCGCTCTGAACTGGTTTCAACTAATTTTCTATTCGCTCGCGTGCTTACCCCGTGCGTTCGGTTAATGCAACATTTCGCTTGTTTATAAACACTGGCCAGTTGTGAATGGAACTGAAATGTTATTGAGACGTGATTATCTGGTTTTTAAAAATAGAATATGTCTTTGATAATTTGAAATTATGCTACGAAGCGTGGCAGGTGGAGTAAAACCTTAATCGAGATTAGTAAAGTAAATTTAATTCGAAAAAAACGTTACAAAATAATATGGTAAGGTCACATTTAAAATGCATGCGAATCTGTAATGATCCTGTTCAATTACGAATAATAAAAATTTCCAACAAATACATAAATAGCGTGAAACAAACTTGAATGTTAAAAACTTGCACTTACCCTTTAACGATTACAACCAGAATCAGGCTTTTCAATCGCATTAGTTGTAGCGAATTATCGTTAAACGCGTCGATTATGGCCTATGACTTTATGATTAGCCCTCGATCTCTAATGACCATCGTGTCTGTAACATTAAAGCATTAAATTCGAAAGGGTTCCGTATTAAACAAAAATTAAACTGCCATTTTGATTAAAAAGATCGGCCATTTTGTTTTTAAAATATTTGTTTAAAAATTTTGTTGCTATTAATATCAAATACGTTTGTAATGTCTGGATGTAGAAACAGTTCCCACAATGTCAAGCTAGTACAAATGTCCACAAAGCTTCGAGAATACCATCTGATGTGTTCTGTAAGAGATTAAGTCAAAAGCTGCGTGGATTAGTGTACATGTCTTGAGGCCCTCGCCTATACTCTAATAACCATCAATGATCGGACCGATTGTGAAAAATATCATTAAAAAACCATCAGCGAGCGTTGATGATTTGACTGTTCCACAGATCGTGAGCCGCGCCATCAACCACAATCGATTCTGTAATTTTAATTTTTTTGTTATTTTATTTATTAAATTATCGAGATGCGACAGCGGCGCGGCGGCGTCGTGATGCTCATTTGTTTTGCTTAGCGGTTTTTAAACATTCGATTTTGTGCTACTGGCCATGCACGGTTTTTAAACTTGGAATAGGAAATTAGAAATATCGATTAAGGAAACTGATGAGTTTAAAATAATCAGTGGTAATGATTGAGCTAGAGGATCGATAGTACCGCCCTCAATAGGTAAAAGGGGAGGAGCGCAAATCGAATTAGGCAACCCGATGCATCGATTATCCTCAAACGTATCGGCAAAAAACACGATTAGCCCCGAAAATCATCGACAGTCGAAAAAAGGTAACAACCGACTCTTAATGGCGGTTTTTGTTCGAAATTCGAAGATTTGAATTCGTAATTTCAACCGCAAGGCGTTCGAATCATTTGTCAGTGACAATTTTTTGGTTGCAATCGATTTTTAAATACAGGTTAAGTCTTTTTGCTTAAAGCAGCGTTCGGATTCCGCAATTTCGGAGACGCTAAGTGTTTTTGCTTGCTAATAAGATAATTGCGATGCAAAAAATCTAAAAATACTTACTCATCGCGCAGAGAATAAAAGTTACTTTTATTTTCAGCCTGTCTACGTCCTTGCTGGCGTCACTGTCCTGACCCATTGACACTGGCATGGGAAAGCGCGCAGCTTTTTGCTCTAAACGGGACACGAACGGGACAAATATTTCGGGACAAGGCTGTGGGAACCGATTGCATTCTTTCTTGTAGGGAAATGCGCTCTTTTTACGATTCCTAACCGATACGATCGAAAGAATCGAGTCGATTAATTACGAGCTCGGATTTCGAATGTTTGCGGGGACCGGTGACGTTCCTCGCCCAACCCTAATTAACGAGTGACGTTCCAAATTCAATTTCAAATATTTCGCTGTTCTAGAACTAGCTATAGAAAATCGAACGAGTTCAATCGGCGTCCTTATTCTATTAAAAGGAATAATTATGCGGAGCTATCGGTTCGTCAGAATTTTATTATTGTTAATTGTTAGTTTTATTAAGAGGCTCCTTTGAGAGATTCCTTTTGCGGTAGTTAAGTATAGTTTTAAAACGGCAGACTTCACTCGTGATGGGTGGCTAATGGTGCGTTTATGACTATTGGTTTTGATATAGAGTTTGTTTAAGTTTTACTGTCCTTCTGATGACGATTGATTACGTAGCATTGGATTTAAACGATTGAAAATTGTTAATTGAAAACGTAATACGAGTTCCAGCAATTATGGTTGTCCAGTCAATTTTTATTGTTATTGTCTTAGTTCTAATTATTGGTTTAGTTAGATTAACTGGGTTACGACGTTAATAATAAACCAAGTAGGTATGTAAAGCAGTTAGTTGTAGAGGAACGTAAACTAAGTGTTGAAATTCAATTGAAACTTCCCAAGTAACTCGAGAGAATCGTCGTCTAATATCGATCGATCTCACAATTATTGTATTCGTGCAGCAAGCCATTTCTACTTAAACTTGAAATTAAAATTAAAACAAAACTGCACCAATCGATAAGTGCAGTTCAAGGCACGGCATATGTAAATTTTAATGTAAATACGTTTAATCAATGTAATGCTTAAGTTTTCTTGTACAAAGTCTTGAACAATACTATCGGGGTACATTCAAATGTGTGGTATCTCAGAGACGCATCGTAGGTCCGACTGCCCAGTTCCTTGAATGTGGATGAATATTTATTTTGCTAACTTTAATATATTCCATTGTTCATATTTCGTTATTGTTACGTATCAGTATCGAATGTTATCCAGAATAGGACTGTTTTTTTAAATTTCGAACATTGTTTATTTTTTTAATTTTGGATCCTTTTTTTTTACAACCTCTTTTGTTTCAACAAATGTTTTTTATCACTTTAGTTAATATGAAGTTAATTATCGTAAAACACAGTTTTTGTCAAAAAATCTGTTTAAAAATTTAGTTAGTAACTTCAGCAAGTACGTTTCATTTGACTTTTAACAATGACATTTAAATTATTTTCATTATACTCGATTAAAACATTAAGTTTTTAGTCAATTGACTTTCAAATATCAAATGTTCGGATTTAACCTTTACAAAAACTAAACACATTTTTTTTTTTAATATGTAGCAACAAAAAAAATTTTAAGTAAGTATATAATTGAAACTAATATACATTAGTATATGCTCATTGAAATTACCATGCATAATTATCTTTCATTTTAAATTTGCAAAAGTTAGAACCTACAGATCTGGCAGTATGGCCATCAGACTTTTGCCTATTCATAGAACACAACAACAGACGCTTCATCACAAATCGGAACTATTACAATATTATTCGATACAACACATGAATTAGTTACCAAGACAAGTAATTGACTTAAGTCTTGACACTACGACGGTTGAATCAATGTCATAGATCAAGAATCATTATCTATCGCTTGATACGTGAATATTATCTTGAATGACAAATGTTCGTATTTGCATATTACCAGGGAAGTGCCTACAAATATCGATATCGATAAACTATGACGCATTGCACTTGGCTTTCATGTGAGGGCCTAGGCTCGAATCCGCACGGACGACATGCCATGTACTAATGAATTTTTCTAACTTATGGGGACAATACCGACTGCTCTCAAACGATGAAGGAAAACATCGTGAGGAAACTTGCATACGCTGAAGAAGAAATTCTGATGTGTTTATGTAGTCTACCATTCCGCATTGCGTGCACGCGTAATTTTTTTTAAATATTTGTACGCCACTGTTGGCTGAGAGTAGCAAGAACTCTAATTATTATGTTATATTATAAGATCTATATGCATTGTACCTACTTTCAACAAATAAATTATTTGATTGATTTGATTGATTGATTGCGTGGTGGCCTGTGCCCTGTAGTGGGACGTATATAGGTGGGTCCTTCTTAATATGCTGACACTTTTTTAAAGGGATGATCAGACCGTCAAACTGAACAACTTTCTCTATGGCACCAACATTGAAGTCGCGAAAAAAATTCTGCTGTCTCATTCATTTGGCTCAAGTAGGTTTGCAGTTTTGTATGGAACAGCTGTTTTTTTCGGATTTCAATGTTGGTCCCATAGAGAAAGTTTTTGAGTTTGACGGTTTGATCATCTCCTTAAAAAGTGTCAGCATATTAAGTTGGTCCCTGTATAGGCTGAAGACGACGATGATGATGATGATGATGATGATGATGAACATGATATTGTAATTTATCAAAACGCTTTTTAGACTTGAAGGTAATTTTAAACATTGATCAGAAACTCTAAATGAAACCTATGAAATTGAAGTTTTCAGTATTCTTTGACGTCAGTTCATTATTGTTCAGATACTTTTTCATAAAGCTATTTTTAATTTGATCGGAAAGTTTTCAATCAAAATGGCTGCCGATAACATTTTTCCATTCTTTGTAGTTACTAATAAACAAACGCAAAAACTATAAGAAGATAAAATCCACATTCAATCAATCAAATATTTTTTTTGGAATTGTGCATTGATTTAAATTTCGTAAAAACTCACGGCCAATTTGTATAAAAACCAGCATTTTTATTATACGAGACAAATTTTAAGCATGAATTTGTATGGCTATAGGAGGAGAGGAAGAACAAAGAAGAAATGGATGGATTGTGTGAATGATGATAATATGGATGGATAAGAAAGGAGTGGTTCTGAAGTTACGACTAAGAGGAATGATAGGTGACATGCACCGACCAGAATAGCTTAAGAATTTATATTGGAAGAATTATTAAGTCGTGTCATGTTGTAGAGTTTCTGGCAGCATCTTCTCTACAGCGACAACACGTTCCGACGCGGTGGTAGCTTCAAAATACGATTTGACGTTTAATAAGGGTTGAACCTCATCTGCCAGCACCGCATCGAATTTTTCCGTCTCTCCATCCTTTTCTGTCACTGAGGAACGTCATTTGCTAGAGCAAATAAGATAGCGGGAAAAGCAACCGCACGCGGCAGCACCCCGTGTGCGATCGCATTCCCGCTATCTTTCTCGCCCTAGCAAATGACGTTCCTGAGCGACAGAAAAGGATGGAGCGACGGAAAAATGCGATGCGGTGCTGGCAGACGAGGTTCAACCCTTATGTTGACTTGACGTGTCTTGACTTGGTGATGATAATGATGTTAGTTAACACAATCATCCTATACACAGCTATACTTATCTAAGATCACTTGATACAACTAATGTCGCAATCAGAAATGATTTGGCTCGATTAGTGAGATCCATTGATCTGATATTAGCATACGAAACAATGGACGGTCATAATTGTTAACGATTCGAATCAAACTGTTTCTAACTCCTTGATATTATTGTGTACACCCGGCACCATAGGTTCTGAGTACCTGCAGCTATACTACATATAAGTTTTATTGTATATGCAAAAGTTTGAAAACGTTAGGTCTAGGTTGTTGGTTAAAATTGAAGACTGAAAATGTTAGGTAAAGATAATGGAAAGAATTGTAATAAGTTGGAATGTTTGATGAATATAAAGCAGGAAAATTTGAAAGATAAATAGGACAGTAATAGAGTTAATGTTAATTGAAAGACGAACGAAATTTCGGTCTTAAAAACTGACACAAACAAGAAAACTTAAAGAATATCGTACTTTTTCACTTCTTTGATAGAAAAATAAAACACAATTTTATGCTCAATACTGTAGAGTCTAAAAGATGTACGTATGTATGTAATGAGGATGCTCTAAAGAGTACTGATATCTATATCACGTACATACCCACAGTAATTTCAACATTGAAGAAGCAAGGATCACACTTTTTAATGTAGGGATGAATTTCGCCCACAAAAACACAAGAGAAACCAAATTCCTTTATAACTAAGAATTACCCAGCTCACGATAAAGTAGATACAACAAACATAACATTTGGTAAAGATGTTGCTCAAAAACATGCAAAAGCTAACAGAGAAACTATCAAACTCCTGCAGGTACCCATCAGTTATTAGCATGAGGAACAATAGTTTAGTTAAACAATAGATATAATTGTCCCACTCTCGATTGTGCACGGATCGGTCGACTAATGTACGCCCTGCGACTCGACCCGAACAGGTTAATCGCTGTTATGCTCAACTATTAATTGATTTTGTATTTAGTCGTCTACTTGTTCGTATGGGGACCTTTTAGCGAATCAAATGGTTATTTTATCTCATACAGGGATAGTGGGAGTGAGTATATAGAGAGGTGGTTTGCAGTTTTTGAAATTTGGACGATTTTTAAGCGTTGTAGGGCGAAAGAAGCGTCGGAACGTCAAGAAAATCGTGGATCGGGAACCTGAAGAAGTGGACTTGCATCGTCAGCGTCGAAGAGCTGTTTCGTTTGGCCAGGGATGGACAGAGATATGCAAAGCTGACTGCCAACCTCCAGTAATGAATCCGAAAAAGAAGAAAGCTTTTCTAATGGTTTGAGTTCCCGATTTTCCGACAGTGATACAACTGTTTCACGAATTGACTGATGAACTGTAGACTTTGTCTCTTCTTAAGAATATAGCGCATTTCTTAAGAAGAGACAAAATCATCACCCTTTATCTTGTTTCTCACTTAGGAACTCAATTAATTTTTTTTTAGTAAAAACCCGTTGAATGTTCTCTCGACATAGAATTTATGATCAGTATTAGACTAAGATCTGGGTTCTGGATTCTGGATCTGGATTAATCAGGAAAGCTTCAAAGAAAATAATGAACATTCTGTAAATAATAAGGATATTGCTTCATATATGACTGGTAATCTAACAAATCGATGACCGTTCTTGTTACTTATGCTGAATGTCTGTAAGAGATTAATTACCTGTTGCCAGAACTGTGCGAGCAGATATATCCTCTCTTTCTTGAAGAGCCAGTCCATCGAGTGCATAGCTTGCACCTCCGCCTCAGGAGCGGCGGGCAGACTTGCCGCGCCCGTCGGGTGCATCCGGACGTTAGCCGCGCTACCAGCCTCGGCGCTTACTGACCATATCACCCCTGAACGCAGCCCGCGCCAAATTCAAACCTCGAACACCACATTCTTAAAGTTTGAAAGACTGCCAGTGTCGAAAAAGCGAATCGATTTGTTCTTTTGGAATTTCTCGATCGCGTGCTATTTCCTTTGTCTATTCGACGTTTCGTTGTTGCGCTTTTCAAACCTGTAACAGAAAAAAGAAAAGTATTGAAAGGGGAAGTTTTTTCTATCGATTCTTATTGTGGAAACAGTAGACAATCGGCCACTCGGCGCGTTCGTGTCGAAACTAATTTGGTTATGCAAGGTTTTGATGCTCAACGCGATAGCTTGGAAGGAAAAAGAAAATTGACAGGTTCTTGGAAAGGAACGGCATTCGCTGTTTGTACTCAATCTATCGAAATGACTGGCATCTTCGATCGTAAAATTTGATCGAAGACTGGTGTTGGTAACGTGATCCGTTTTAGAACTTTAGTCAAAAGAAATGTACATTATCCAACTCAAAGCAAACATTTTAAATTTAAAATAATATCTAATAGATAGCTTTCTGACGTCATTT
The DNA here is from genome assembly GCA_963924505.1 of Agonopterix alstromeriana. Taxonomy (NCBI): domain Eukaryota; kingdom Metazoa; phylum Arthropoda; class Insecta; order Lepidoptera; family Depressariidae; genus Agonopterix; species Agonopterix alstromeriana. Next base: position 3,627,220 of record OZ004681.1, on the reverse strand, counting down.
TGTTGACTCTACCACCGCGTCGGAAGGTGTTCCGTTGCAGATAAGATGCGGCCAGAAACCCTTATCTACAATATTTTAATAAGTATGTATGTTAAAGTTGGTTGAATCCCACTGCAGGGCAAAGGCTTCCTCACACGACTAATGGTGAGATCCTGAGCCAGGAGGCAAATTAATGGTCAACTTCCTGTTAGAGATTTTTCAAGCCGCCTACATAGGCCTCTAGTTACACTGTCACCAGACGGAACTATCAGGGATCAACAACTTCACGTGCGTTCTAAAGCACGGATACGCTCGAGATGATATACCACTAAAACTGTCACCTATCTATAGACTGACGTTGCTTAACTTCGGTGATCGTTTCGAATAACAAAGCTTCACTGCTCATCGAGCGCCTCATTTAAATTTTACCAAACTGGAAACCATATTCTTAAAATACATTTTTAGACAGATAAAATTGAAGACTTTATGACTGTCTCCTGACGTAATGGCTAGGTAGCTTAATTGGACGAAAGGACAGCCCCGGACTGGCAGGTTGTGGGTTCAAGTCCCGTCCGACTCAAAACTTTAATTTGAACACCTTAACTGTTTCCAAATATTTTTTTATTAAATAAAAAAAACATCAAATATGGTTTTTAATTAAGTAACTTAATAAGCTTTAATGACATTATTAGAAACATTATTTTCAATCAATCTATCAAATTAATACCTCTCACCGATCGCAGATACCCAATCCCCCGCGTAGCCCCAGTAACGTCCTATGCCGAGGTCCGTACCCCTCTGGGTGCCCCTAGGTCGGTTGCTTAAGTTCATTCATTTGGCTCGGTAGACCCTCCAATAGGCTGCAGTAAAAAGCAGTAACTGCTCCCTGAGCAACGCTTTATTAGTCATTTCAAAAAAAAAAAAAAAAACCTAAATTACGTTATTACCTATTATCAGCAAAATCAAATCAGACTCTTATCACTTCCTCAATTCCAAACCCTGATATTTTAGCGGTAAAATTCGTATCGGATCGGTCGAAAAGATCTCTCGTGTACACCACAACCCCCGAACACCTAAAAACTAACTTATCGCCACCTAAAAACAAAGAACCATAAACCGAGGCTTGTAAATTTTAAACTGCGGCTTAAAATATAAGCGTGAGCGTTCGTAAAAGTAACCATTGAAATATGTCATAAATTATAAAAAGTCAATGTTGACTATAGGTATGGCTATTAAATTTCATCGCATGTCTCCGTTATGATAGTTGTAACTTCATTGTCTACAGGTACTTCAAATTTATTTATCGTTATAATTATTTAAACATTGCTCACTTTGTCCTAAAATTTTTGCCAGATAAATCGTAAAGGATACCCGAGATTCTGGCTTGCCGCATGCGGGGTCCATTGTATCAAGTCAAAATACAAATATACAAATATATTTATTACCAAAAAGAACTAGTCAGTTTCTTTTTGGTAATAAATATATTTGTATATTTGTATTTTGTATAGGAGAAAATATGTTAAAATAGCTGCTAGCTTCCGGCTTAGGATAAACCATCCTATTTCTTTGCGTGGGTATTGTACGAGGTGATTAAGGAATGATATTTTTAATACTGTGTTTAGTACCTATGTGTAAGGATGGCCATCTATTTTCCTGACACCTTGAAAATGCTAAAAGAGAACTTTGATTCGATCTAGCTACCCAAATGTGATTCAAACCTGAATATCTTAGCATTAATTTGAGCAATTTGTTAAACCCTAACTTATCGTAGAAACCTACTAGATAGTCTACTCTGGACTGGCAGCACGACATAGGGTTGAGACGATCGTGCTTCTTTTTACTATGCGCGTATCTAAGCTAGAAAAGTCGTGACATAGCCTTGATAGGCGCTTGCTACAATCACAGGAAGCGGATATATCAAACCGCTGACTTCTTTGACTTGTTTCCCTCTCAAGGCGGTGGCCGGTGGGGTTGAACCGGTGAATTACTGGCGTGTCAATCAATAAACATGATAAGTGCGGGAGTTTCGTGCGGCGATATGCAAACAGGATTACACGGTCGCACGAAACTATATCGATTCTAATTCCTACTCGATTCTTGTATCGATTGTTTGTGGTCATTGTTTGTTTTTAATGAGAAATAGACAATGTCTAAATCATCTGTCCTCATCGTTTCTGTTTCTCCGCTTTCTTCTAAACCACGCAACGGATTTTGCTAAGAGGAAGGATCTCTCTTTAAGACTAGAGTGAGCCATACCAATTGTAAAGTGTCCACTTTTTTTGACGTTTAGGTTTGAGTGTGTGGTGTCAAGTAGTATGGACAAAAGGCACCAAGTGACATACGGCCTTATGTTTACGGTCACTTTTCACACACACTAGCTCAAAAAAAAGTGGACAGCCGCATAAACAAATATCTATAGTTCCATCTCTTTCTACTATTAAAGGTACGTCATAAGACAAAAGAGACCAACTACAACCGTAAATGTATGCGGACTCTATGGAGATCCTTCCTCTTAGGGATTTTGACATGGTTTTCACTGTCATTTATACTCCATTTCAAATAGCAACGAAATATTAAGGCTATTTTGAATTACAGAAACAGAGATTTGAAACACTTCCTCTCACTTATTCTTAGAACAGCTTTAGTAACGTCCAAGATATGTCGGATAGTATATCTTTCTGATAAATAAATTACATTTGCAAATCAGAATTTTCCAGAAAGCTATACAGGGTGTTAGGGTAAACAGTTGCAATACTTTAAGGGGTGATTGTACACATGATACTGAAAAAATTTCGATAGAAGATTTAGGTTTATGTTTATAGTATATTTATTTATATTATAGATCCTACCCGGGCAAGGCTGGGGCGTATCGCTAGTTTTAAATAGAATGGGTTATGGATATCAAATCAGGTGGCGATCAGATCTGGCTACCCCAATGAGATATAGGTGTGAAGATGTATAAATAAACATTGCATCTTTTGTCAAATGCTACTTAATATCGTAGACTTGTCCAAGATTTTAATTCAAAATGTCCTTATTTACGAAATTAGAAGTGGGATGCGGACTGCGCAGGACCTGTCGTTGTGGCTATCCTTGGGGGAGGACTATGTCCAGCAGTGGACGTCTATAAGCTGAGATGATGACGGCTGGGATTTTAGTCTTTCAAAGTTGTTCAAGTTTTTTTTTGTGCTTGACCATAATTCAATATTGGTCCATTAGTAAAAGTTGTTCAGTTTGATGGTCTGAAGCATCCCCTTAAGTATATAACGCATTTAAGTTTACACCCTGTATTATGTACCTATACCTACCTACCTACCTATTATGTTACAATCGATTATCTGAAAGATTAAGCTGATCTAAAAAATTCAAAAATTGCTACTATAGTAGTTAATAAACGTCAGTTTTAGTATTGTTAAAGACAGAAATATCTTGTATGAGTCATATACTCTGACAAACAAACCATTCCCACTAGTTCACTTTACAGTTTGATATTAGTTAATATTCATTAGAGGGGAGGCCAGATGCAATAGATAACAGCCCTGGTCACACAAGGCTTATTAACGCATTGATACTGGCTGTTTTAATGAGCGTAGTAATTTGTTTTGTTTTTATTTAGGTAGTATGGGCGAATGTATTTGTCATAAAAAGTTGTGAACTGGCAACACTAGAAAAAATATTGGATGTATTGCCGTTTATGCCTTTGCTTGCAGAAAAAAAAACAATATGTTTTATAAATGTTTAAACATGGAATTTGTTTGTAGAAGAAAAAACGTGATTTTTATAATATGTTCAAATGGCCACCAAAAATTTAAAAGTTCAAATATGGAACTTCGCCAACATTCTAATTAAAACAATTTTAAAAGAAGGGCGCATTTCAAAAATCGAACGTCTTAGGGGAACGACACATTTACATTTGATGCTTGGCTTTTATACTTCTTTCGATTTTAGCCTTAAAAGTTTTAGTAATAAGGAAGATTTTAATTGTGGATACGTTTATCAATCAGCAATATTAAGTTTGTTATCGATAGGGATCTAAGGAAGTCGCGTGCTGGTCCCCGTTCGACTCATTCTGGTCTATTAACCGGAGTCTCTCAAATCAAGTAATTTGCATTCTTATATCGTGGTAATAAAGGGTTTTTCAGGGAACTCCTTATGTTGAAATTCGTGTAACCGACACGGGGCTAACAACTTTATTCATCGAAAACGTCTCAAAAATAAAAATTAAATCGTTTGAAATTACTTGAGAATTAGAATTGTAAATTTGTCGTGTTGCTAAGTGGTTCGTGTGTAATGTCTTTTTGTACAGTAAATACATAATTGAAATTGTTATTGCTAATAAAAACGTTAAAAAACTAATATATTGGAGATTTTTTTCTATTCGACAAAAATTACGTTCCGGAAAAACTATCGACGGTGACATTTGATTGCGATGACCGATTGAATTCGATTTTCGATTTCAATTCGATTTGAACTATCAAGAAATAAAAAAAACTTTTTTTTAAGAATGTAGTTTTAAATTTTTAGTTATCTATGACAAACTTTCTAATCTATAAAAATCGTGACATTAAAAAAAATAAGACAGGTGCTCTACAATAAGCGAACTCGAACACAGCCGCAAACATTTTTATAACTATCATAAATATAACAAAACTGTTGGATTACCAACACGCGTAAAACTTTTAAAAAACACCAAAGAAATAACATTATACAACAATAACTTTGCATCTTAACAACTCCGTAATAATCTTTGTTTGTTCAGCAATAAGGCTTGATTTAGATTTTTTAATGCTCAATAATAAGTTTGCTTCAGAGCCAATACCGAACAGTAGTAAAAATCTATCGTGCATCGAAAAAATGGTTTCGTGACACAAAAGTTTGCTAGTTTCCTTTCAATCGATGCTTTTTAGTTCGGCATTTTATTATTATAGCTCTTCTAATTCTCAAACGGTGAAGGAGCATCGTGAGGAAACCTGCATATTTTTTGCAGTCGGAAAAATGCTTGTAATTTATTTTCCTTTGAAAGCAATAAACGGAACGATCATCAACAGCAAAAGACTGAAAGCCAAAATGCCAATAATCTGCGGTTTATGAATAAAAAAAATAACATTCGCAAAATCAAAAATTGGAATTCATACTCGAGTATTCGAATGCTCAAAGCGTTCTTTTTTTTAATTCCCTCTTCCTTCTTTTGTTTCCATAGTCCGTCCAACATAAGAAGTATGCTGGATTGAAGCATTTTCATCTTTATTGTTTGCTTAATAAGAGTTTTAACAAAGGGCTTCTTGAGTAAAACGGTCTCTAGATAGGTTATCGACACGGAACTTTGTGCCAGATATTAGACAATTTTTTTCACCTTTTGCATTCGCTTCGAATTTCAAAAATCTGTTGTGGTTCTTTCGTGCTTTGTACTGCACTCGTTCAGAAATTCGATTATTTCATTGCCAGTTCTTTGATTGATGGATTTTAGAACGTTCTTTGTTTGAACGCGAGCGGTTTTTGAACGAGTTAAGTGTCTTTTTGCTTATTCGTCTACTTTTTTTAGATCAATATTGACAACGTTTTAGGTAATTGTTTTTGAAATAGACTAAACGTTAACCAATAGGTTAAAATTATATTTTGCTTCACAATAAAATAGTTGGTATTAGCTGTAACAAAGTTTCTGATCACACCGGACTTTTTTATATGACTATAACAATAAAAAAAACAAAAGTGGAAGTCAATAACTGCCAACTTAAATAAATTGATAATTTCCATAGACAATAAAGGTGACACTTTTTTTTAACGTCGACGTAACACGAATGTCACTTACTCGATTGACACGAATGTCACTTGATCGGTCTATTATCGATACAATTGATTCGAATGATCGCGTGACTGTGGCAGGTGTGTCCCTGTTTTTTTTGACGACTGTACAATGTAGTACCTACGAAGTAGATTAATTGTGATATGCATTTGACGAACGATTCCAAGATGTAGAGATGGCATTATTTATTTGCCTACCTTACCTAAATTACAAACATATACATAAATTTTGGAGTGCATTCTTTTAGTAGTCACATGGAATTTTGATACAAATTCCAACCAGTTTTTAAACTTACACTATTATAAACCTGTAACATTTAAGATTTTACAAAAAAAAAGGTTACGATATTATGGTGTTTATCAGTGCCTGATTTCATATAACAGATTTTAACAATATTTTATCTGTTTGTTTGTTTGAGCATCACGTAAAAATTACAGGCCCGATATTGATGACATTTTTTGTGTTTGAAAGCTTATTATCAGACGTAAAATCTGGGATTTGTTTTATCTCTTAAAGATGAACGGAATCTATGGCGCAGACGAAGTAGCGGGAAAAAGCTAGTTCTAATCTATATATACACATAAGTATAATAATACAGAAAAAAATTGTTGTATCTGAACATTGAATAGGTATAGAAAAAGATCAGTCCCCATGACCAGTTGCTATTTCAGACCAGTGGAGTCCAAATATATCAATTTTGATATATCTGTCAGTCTTATGCAGACTATGTCCTTATAGTCTTCGAATCCATCAGCATTTAAATAAACACCCTATAATCGTAATAGAAAAATCTAAATACAATTCTGCATAAAAATGTAACATTAATCTTAATTGTTCTATACTGCAAAAGCTCAAGAAATCGATAACCGACAGATAATTCGATAATTTTCTTAAGAAATCAACTTTTTATAACAACATAAATTAAATGCATTGAATAATTCCACAAATTGCACAAAACAACAATGGTTAATTTCTCTCTGATCGATCGACCGGAAAATCAAACTGCAATTAATCGAGTTTTTAATTTATAGTTAACTTTCGCGATGGTTTATAATCACGCTAAGTTATTTTGAACTGTGGTTCTTTAGAAATACCACCCCATTTCTTTCTGTGGTTATCGTTTGTCGTGACTACGGGATAAAGGGTTTGATTTGCAGTGATTTTGTTAGCACGTATCAATAATAAAATTTACCTGATGATGATTATGATTGATGTAGAGCACATTTTACCTTCAATAAATATGGTAAAATGTGCTCTACATCAATCATAATCATCATCAGCCTATATACATCCCATTGCTGGGCACAGGCCTACAATCAAAGAGAGTATGGGTGTTAGTCCACCACGCGTGCCGAATACGGATTGGTAGACTTCACATACGCATCAGAATTTCTTCTTCAGCGTATACCTACACCGCTCTACACCTATATTGTATTTATGTTTCTGGCTACCTCAAAAAGGGATATAGTCGTGAGTTTATATAGCAATAATACGGTAAGTTAATTGTAGATCTTTTTTACAATGATTCTTTCAACGACCTCATAAAAATCGTATGGAACGTTTCTTTAAGTACATTTTTAATACAAACACCAATATATCAAAGTCTCAAAGGAATAATTATTAGATATTTATAATTCATTAGGGATTTTAAATGTAGTAAGAGATGACATAATTATGTGGGTAAAAAGACAACGCGATGGAACGGGACAAAAAAACAATGTTTACGATCAAGAATGCACCTTGAGTTAAATAGGATTAATGAATATTGGCATCGTCATTGTTTTTTTTATGTTTATGATAATGATAATGGTTTAGTTTTTACTTTATCTATGCCAGATAGTTTTTTTTTCTAATTGAAAGTTTAAAGGCTGTTCAAAATGTTTGCAACAGATGTTATAGTTTGCGTACATTTAATTTTTAACACATAAAATTAAATTTTATATAAGCGTATTCACAAAGAAATATAGTTCTTTTTTCTTATTGGATGATATAATGTAACAACTATTAATTTTAGTACAGTTTGCTAGGAAGTTTACTGATAAAAGTGTAATACTACAATAATTATTATTAAACTGGAGTTTTTGTTAAACTGGTAAACAAGTTTTTTTCTCCGTGTAAGGTCCAGTTTTGATTCCTGACGTTTACTGATAAAAAATAGACGTGTATTTTCATCCTCAACAAGGTTTTCTTTTAGTCTTCTATTCTGATTTAACAAAGTTACGATATTTAGGAGTAAAGACTATAGGCAGACTTTCGAAATTACTTCGATTTTAATTACTGACGATCCTGAAAAGGATTATAGTCGTGAGTTTATGCAAGTAAGAATAACACATTTGGTTTCAGTTTTACTCAAAAAAAATTATCATTCACTTCAGTATGCATTATTTAACAAACCATAGTTAAGTTTAACAGAAAGTTAAGTTTTAACAGACGTTCGTGCAATAGGACCCGATGTACTGGCATTTCCTATTAGATTCGGTCTCACATCGAAAGACAGGGGGAGCTCGAAAAAGACATCGAAAAACGAAATATGACATTTGAATGTTTTTTCGTTTCCCCTTTACGTTGTGGTGGCCATGGTTTAGTGTTTATCTGGATAATAAATATTATAGATTTTATGGTGCAACGCGTAAAATACTTTTTAATTCTTACATTATTATTCAAAAGTAAGTTACCTAATAAATTCATGATTTATTGAACACTACGAAAATAAAGCATAAATCAAGCAGTCAGCACAAGCTTTGCCAAATCAAATATAGGTACCTACATAATTATACCAGACAGTAATCAGCAATATGCATCGTATGCATGCTTGCATGTTTAAAATGACATTTTAATCATGTTATGATTAATTTACCTCATTCATAATGTTAATTCAAAAGAAGTTTCATATTAATATGTCGCCACAGTTTTTTTTAATGATTTCTGAATTGATCTAGTGTACTTCGCAAACAATATTTACAGACATTTAATTTCTACATAATTATTATAACCCAATGTCATTTGTATAAAAATGACTTATATTAAACACATTTAAAAAAAATAAACTCATTATACAATGTAAAACATCCTTTATTGATCTTAATAATTAGTAAACTAACTTAAATGCAGCATTGACTCCTAAACTAGTCAAGTCTGAAAGTCCGGAGACAAAATGTAGATTAACTCGTACCTACCTATGACTATATTCATTGCAACCTGCAACTGTCAAGTAACATTCCCAAGATAGCAATCGTAACTATTCACACATTACCCTAGCATTTAAAATACCTATTCACACTAGACACATCAGCAACCCTGTCAGTCCTGTCACCTGTCAATTGTCATGACACTGTCCTATCCTGCAGCCTGGTCACCGTGTTTGGAAGTTCAAGAGACACCTTCGCGTGTGAGAAGGACAGTATTATTTGTGGAGCTGTCGATCTGAATGATTTATCGATAGTTTGGTTTAAATAAAGAACTGTAACGTTAAAATGCTACTGTTTTTAACGTAGACTTTGGGTATATTTGCTAGGTTTACAGGTAGTGGAACACTGTCAAAATTAATTAAAAATAACGATCTTTTGTATGAAATTAAATCAATAAACTCTCCACGCTTTTTGGCTTAGTCGTTGAGTGACATCATGACAAGTTTATTAACAGAACATTAATGTAGTTAACAAAAACTTTAATGTGCAATGAAGATAATATATTGTCAAGGATAGAATGCATAGGTACTTTAAAAGCGCAACTTGGCTTTGCTTGGCTGCGAGAGGCTCAACGAAATGACGTACTCGCTTTTGTAGTTTGAAAAAAAAAATATTTATCATAAAAAATCTGTTTAACGCCAGACGTCAATTCTCTTCGCTTCCCAGGTATGTAACGAAACACGATAGCTTCGAATCTTTGCTTTTCCATACTCAATCTAAAGTGGCCAGTACGGAACCCCGCGATATATCATGATATATCATATCAACAGCTTTCTCCATACATTTAGGTTGAGTAAGATTGCACCCCATGATTCATATGAAATGCATTTAAGTTTACACCCTGTATAATTTTGTACACTAAGTGCGTATATCGCTAATCGCGATTTTGAAAAGTTTTTTAAGCATAGCATAGCATATGCTATCGATTATATTCCCCGAGGGGGTAGTCAGAGATATTCAGAAAACTCAGAACACCACGTTTCACTAGTAGTACCGAAACTTCTGTCCAGTGTGACGGGGAGTGAGCCCGTCGCCACTTATAATGGACAGTGGGCACAATACATGCCTCGAAATTGAAACATGCAGGTTATTTAAAATATTAATTTTTAGAAAACTAACAGAATAATTAAAGAAGAGAGTAACAAAGATAAACACAGCCAACTAAAAGTTTATAAGTGATATTTTTCAACACAATATAGTATAAAAACTTTCAATAACACGAAATCAAATGGCCCATAAAATCATTCTCAGATGTACAGATAGCAAAATATGATCTAACGAACAACAGGTGATGCCATAATGATGCACAGAATATTTCGTCCGATTTATTTTTATGTTGGCAACACTGTCCGCTATTGGCAGACTCTGGACTACGATTATGATCGAGCGTTCGTTCCACACTTTGATAAACAATATAGCTACAGCTATAGTGCATTCTAATACATAAGTCTTAAGATGTCAATAAAGGGTCCCTCTCAATATACTGTCATTTTATTAAGGGTATGAACTTAACAGCGTTCTCTATGGGACCAACAATGAAATCGCAAAAAAAAATCAGCTGTACCATAAATATTTGGCTCGAGTAGGTTTGCAGTTTTGTGGACCCTATACTAGGGGTTACAAAAGTAAAATTAACTTTTAAAACTTTTAAGGGGATTGTTTAGATCATCAAAATGAACAACTTTCTCTATTGAACCAAAATCTAAATCGCGAAAAACAAATCAGTTATTCCTACATTCGGGTCGCCTTGCAATTTTGAATGTAACAACAGATTTTTTCGCGATTTGGACGTTGGTCCCTTACAAGAAGTTGTTGAGTTTGATCATGAAATTGAAAAAATGCTATGCTTTCTTTGATTTTTTTGTTAAAGTCTAGGCTGTACTATATAAAATAACAATTTGTTTACTATGAAATTAGGCCTTTGAGGTTGACTTGCAATTATTGTAATGAGATTTGCCAACTATTACAAAACATTAAGGGAATATAATTCAGAATGCGCTGCATAAAAACGAAGTCTGGTGATATTTTCAATAGTAACCAATTAAAGTCAATGCAATTTTTCAGAAACAGTCTAGAAACTAATCTCTATATTTAAATGAAGTCCGATTTTATTTAAAATTAAATAAATTAAATAGTTTTAAACTTACAGTGCCTCAAAGATTTCCATACAAATCATATATTAATCATAGAGATTACTATCTAGATTGTTTCTAAACAATTTCATTGAGTTTAATTGGTTGGTATTGAAAATATCACCATACTTCGTTTGTATGCAGCGCGCATTTACGCATTCGGAATAAACCTCTCTTAATAATCATTTACGAATAACAGTAACTAATAATAAATTAGTTTTATAAACTAATGAATCAAAACTAAAGTCTAAAACGCAAACATCACGCTTATGACCGCGCTATGACATTTAAGACCTGGCAGTGACTCAAAATTATTGAATACATTGGCAGTTTGTAGCGAGTGTATAAATTATTACCCAGAGTTATTGTTCCTGACGCAATTAGAATTCTAGTATTTATTTTTGGGATTAGGTCAGGCAAAACATGAGTTCACATAGTAAACTCATGCTTTTCCTACTGCACTTAAGAGAAGTTTATGCCGAAAGCTCCCGAGCGCGCTGCGTAAAAACGCTGTTCCGTCCTATTTTCAATATAAACCAATTAATAAAAGTCAATGAAATTTTTTAAACACGATCTAGAAACCAATGTCTGTGCTTTGCATTTGTCCGATTTCCTTTTAAAAATGTAAGGTCTAACAAAATTAGCTGAGACTATTTTAAAGGGATGATCAGACCATCAAACCGAACAACTTTCTCTATGGGACCAATATCGAAATAGGCAATCATTTTGTTAGACTTTATAATTATACTTAAGGTTGTCTGGAAGAAATAGCTTTTTAGCAATAAGACCGCCTGTTTTTATATCTTTTGTATTTTTTTTGGTGTAAAATATAGTATGATTGATTGATTTGATTATACGTACAATGCTAGGATTAATTTAAGATTTGAGAACTAAATATTTAAAAGGAAATCTGTCAATTTCAAAGCATATATATTAGTTTCTATACTCTATTTCAAATAGCAACGAAATTGTAAGGCTATTTTGAATTACAGAAACAGAGATTTGAAACACTTCCATTCTCTTATTCTTAGAACATTTTTAGTAACGTCCAAGATATGCCGAATAGTAGGTATATCTTTCTGATAAATAAATGATGTTTGCGAATCAGAATTGGCCAGAAAGCTATATAGGAATAGTAAATCTTTTCGTCCTTATTTGAAATGAAATATAGACAGTGTGTAAAAAATGTTTTTACCTTATTTATAATATAGTGAACGTTTTTCAGTTTGATGGTCTAAATCACCCCCTAAAGGCACAAACAGGGTTTTTTTACACCCTGTACAGGTAATTTGTGCTAAAGAAGTCGCGGGTTAACTCAAGTATTGTATACAATAACTAAACCAAAAATCATGTAGCTAAATCGAACGGTTCAATTCTTAGTACGAGTTATAAAATAAACCCGTTGATAAATACTATGAAAAAAAAGACAATATCCACTGATCACAGACTGCCAACACATGTGCCGATGAAAAGGGACAGCGCTACACGCAAGAGCGGGATACCGATACGTTTTTCTTTTTTTTTTCAGTCATCGAAGGCACCGATTTTGCCACATGTTGAGTTTTAGATGGCTGTAAAATTGGTTACTGGGTTTTTATAAGCAAATAAACTGTGTCCGAAATGATGGGTGATTGTTTTTTTATTGATTTTGATCTTTGACTAATTATTATAAGGAGTCACGTTGCAGGTTCTGACCTGAGAACTTGTCTCGCGTGTTGTCCGCGCGTCGCGTCTTTGCCTGCCACGAGGCTCCGCATTCCTTAATCTCTTCTTGTTCTTTATCAAAAACAATCCCTGAGATTGGGATAGATACTCCCACAAACTACTTTACATTGGCGGAAATGCGGTGCTAACGCACAAGCAAAAAGTCCATTAATTATAAATAAAAATTATTATAAGGACTAGCCTTGCGGTAGCATTTCCCCTCTGCCACGGTATAAGCACAATTGATCTTGTGCATTTACATTCAATTTTACACCTTATCACTAAACGAGACAGCCTATAATTGCGAAATAATAACTTCGAACTTAGAACGTTTGGGGTTTACACGAGACTACTTTTCATGATTTTTAACATTCAAAATTAGAATCTAAAGTTATGGGGAATAAAATCCAAAGTTGCGGATTTCATGTTACCTCGCCCCCCGCAAAAAGTGGCAGAAATGTTTGTTAGTAGAATTACACGCGTAACCAGTCCACATATAAATAGTCAAAGATTTTGATAGTAGTACTGCAGCCCCGGGATTTTTTAATTACCTATTGCCGTTTAGAAATTGTTGTAAGGTATGAAATTACTAATATAAAAACCTAAGTCTAACAGATCACATCCAGACGAACCAAAAAAAAAAAAAAATTATCAGAATTTTGTAAATTTCGAGGTTACAGTTTTTTTTCTATACTGTCATATTCTTCACCTTAGTTGAATACCCATACGTAATAGTAATACTGTCTAAAGTTGCCTTACAAAGCTATATGACACGAAAATATATATTTTAACGAAAATCTGACAAATGTAAAGCACAGATATTAGTGTCTAGATCGTGTCTAAAAAATTTCATTGACTTTTGGTTAGTATTGAAAATATAACCAGACTTCATTTGTATGGAGCGCGCCAAGTCTAGAAATTGGAGCATGTACAAAATTCAAATAGGTATTGCTTGAAAAATGTATGTCATAGGTAATGTTACTAATAAAAGGTGTTACAAAAATACAAATAAACATTTATGGTGGTGGTTTAGACCATCAAAATGAACAACTTTCACTATAGGACCAATATCGAAATCGCGAAAAAAAAAATCGGATGTTCCATACTAAACATCTACTCGAGCTGAATGTATGGGACAATTTTTTAATTTCGCGATTTCGATGATGGTCATATCGTGAAAGTTGTTCAGTTTGATGGTCTAAACGACCCCCTTGAAAGTTTATTTTTACTTTTGTAACCGCAAATACATTATCTTACTTTTTCCAACCACAGTCGGTCAAACCCACGTGATTTAACACTCATTCATGTCTCGGCGGTTATAGAAATATGAGATCAACTAATTGATCCATTGGTCGACTCATAAGTATTGTTTACGTTGGCAATATTGTGATATGGTACACCTTGGCGCTTGGTACGAGATATGAGCGTAGCGGAGTTCGGTGGACTAGAAAAGCTGCCACAGAGCAGAGCTGGGCCAGTCTATATCGAACTTTTAAAATGTAGAGGGAAAATAATTATAAAAAGATGCAAATAGTCATCTTTTAATTTGATTTAAAATTAATTACAATCGTTTTCATTAAAAACTTGCCCCTTAGTTTTGTTTGAACTCGAAACATACTCACGTTATTCTATGGAATAATGAACAATTCCACATGTTGAGATATTACAGAAGTTAAAAAAACGCTCTTTGGCGATTTATTTCAATTGATTTGAAACTTTGCAGGTGGACTTTTATTGAGATAAGAGATATGACCATTTCAGTAATTAGAATTTTCTTTTAAAACTTTTCTTTTCTTTTTTTAAAATAATTACTTCGTTGTATAAGTTTTAAATAAAACCGAAGTTAACCCGCGACTTTGTCCGCACAATTAATATATCACATTTTAAGTCAGATCATAAGCTATCAAACAAAAAAAGTTTCATCAAAATCGGTTCAGTAGTTTTGTCGTGATGCTGTTACAAACATACAAACAGACAGACAGACAAAAATTCTAAAAAAGGTTGAGTTGGAGTCCGGGATACCTAAAAACCATATCTTAATCTTGTTTATGTAAATATCTTCAATGTACAGACACACTCCTGTTACAATTTTATAATAGTTAAGATAATATGTAATTTAATTCACAATTTCAAATGTGAAAAGCGCGCCTCTTTTAACTTGGACCGCACCATCTGCTTCCGAGTTATTAGATAAACGATTTAGCATCAAATTCCATTGTCATAAGAGCTATTATCGCATGCAGCAACCGTGAGAAAATATGTCCAACATTCTCAATCAGGCTGATAAAGAACGGTCGAATAGCGAAATGCGAACCTACACTTTTTTGTTTATGTTATTTTTATTTTTTCTTAGAAACTATACTTGTTATGATTGATATTTAAACTAGAACGTCCGCTAGATATATTTTTTTACAAACAGATAATACAGGGTGTTACAAAAATAATGGTAGGATGGAAATCAGTAAATTTTAATTTTTTTAACATTTTGAAATCATGATAATTTGATTCTGCTCTCGATTCTAAAGAAACTATTTTCTAGTTTTGCGTTTATTCATTAACACGTTGTATATACAAGGTGTTACAAAAGTTAAAATAAATATTTTAAACTTTTAAGGGTTGTTTAGACCATCAAACTGAATAAGTTTCACTATGGGACCAATATCGAAATCGCGAAAAACAAATCAGCTGTTCCATACTAAACTGCAAATTTGTAGTGTTCTTGATTTTTTTCAGATTTAAAATGACTCTGGTTTTTGAAATATCGGTGGGGACAGCAGTTTTTTGAGTTAATTAAAAAAAATTTAGCCTCGTATTTTTATTCGATACAATGGGTATTGTAGAAAAAAAAATCTTATTTTTTCTGTCCCCCAAAACTGCCCCTCAATATAAACATCTTTTTTGACTTTATTTATGTCATTGGACCATTAATTGTACCAAATTTCAGCTTCCTGTGTCTTACGGTCTACGAGAAAATAGAATGTGACAGACAGACGGACGGACGGACGGACGGACCGCCGGCGCCGGACGGACAGACACCGAGGTAATTTCATAAATGTTCCGTTTTACCAATTTTGGTACAGAAGTACGGAACTCTAATAAAAGGTTTCAGAAGTTGAAACAATTATAGTAATCATCAACATCATTGATAATTATCAACATTTCTTATTTCTCGTAGACATTGTGGCATCATTTATTTCCCATGATATTTAAGCCTAGATCATTCACTATACCTATCAATAGATCCGAAGTTTCATGTTACAGCGTAGTTGCTATACTTAAGATAAAAATGCTCAAATGCAGAAGTAAGAATTATTGCTTTATGTTATACAGGGTGACTCAATATAATAATTTAAATATGCCGTTGCTAAGTTAATCTTACATACTTATACAGGGTCCTTCTTAATATGCTGACGGTTTTTTAAGGTGATCAGAACATCAAACTGAACAACATTATCTATTGGACCAACACCGAAATCGTTTATAAAATATGCTGTCCCTTACATTTTGTTCGAGTAGAATTTCAGTTTTATCTATACAGGGTGTAAGTGACAGCAAATACTGAAACGGTAAACTCAGACCATCAAACTGAACAACTTTAACTATGGAGCCTACCTCAGGAAACGGGAAAAAAATCAGCTAAAGGTACAGCAGTTTTGTATGAGACAGTATATTTTTTTTCGTGTTTCCTGAGGTAGGTTCCATAGTGAAAATTGTTAAGTATGATTTCAGTATTTGCTACCCTGTATAATAGATCTGTTTTATTCGCGATTTCAAAGTAGATCCTATAGAGAAAGTTGTTCAGTTTGATGGTCTGATCATCCTCTTAAAAAAGCTTCAGGATATAAAGAAAGACCCTATATAGATACAAACTCTGATACAAATATTCACATTCAAAACACCGAAAAATATTTTGACTTGCGGGATTCGAACCCGTGGCCCTCAGATCAGCAGATATTAACTACAACTGAGCTAGGATGAGTTTTTCGGAATTTATGTGCGATTTGTAACACCACTGGTTTTTCGGTGAAGAAAAAAATCGTGAGGAAACCTGCATGCTTCAATTTCGAGGCATGTATTGTACCCACTGTCCATTATAAGTGACGACGGGCTCACCCCCCATCACACTGGACAGAGTTTCGGTACTACTGGAGAAACGTGGACATTCTGAGATTTCAGAATATCTCTGACTACCCCCTCGGGGAATATAGTCGTGAGCATATGCTACTGAGCTAGGACTGTTATGGCTCTAAAAATATAGCAACTCAACTATAAAAGGATCTATAGCGAATGAAGAAGTCACCAATGATTAAAAGAGCGGATGTCATTATAACTATAGTTATAACAAACATGGTGATCCATTTAACACCATGTGCTATCGTCATTGCGTTACGATCTTTATTTTATTACTTATTTATATACAGGGTGTTTGGGTCATCAAAAGTTGAAGATCCGTATTATTAATTAATTAATTCTCATAGGATTTCAACTGATGTTTTATTAGTAACTATGTAGTCATTCTTAATATGCTGATACTTTTTTAAGGGGAGGATCAGGCCGTCAAACTGAACAACTTTCTCTATGGCAAAAAAAATCTGCTGTTTAAAACAAAACTGCAAACCTACTCGAGCGAAATGTATGGGACAGCTGATTTTTATCCGCGATTTCTGTGTTGGTCCCATAGAAGAATGTTGTTCAGTTTGATGGTCTGGTCATCCCCTTAAAAAAGGGTCAGCATAAAAAGAAGGATCCTGTATTTTGATCGCATCTTAGTACAACTCCATTTCTTCCCGTCGGTGTCGCACGAGGCGACTAAGAGATTAGCTTTTTTATGCAGTGTTTGTGTGGGCGAAAGGCTAGCCACCTCACTTACATTGCTAAATGTGAGCATTGTTACAACTTCATTCTTAAACAGAAAGTTAGTAGTTTTAACAATGTTTCTGACCACCCCGAAAATGATTACGGTCGTGAATTTATGTATGTATGTCCATTTTTTTCAAAAGACGAAGAAGAATGTGTTTATTTTATAAAGCCTAAACATACATACATACATAAACTCACGCCTTTTTCCCAGAGGGGTAGGCAGAAACTATAGATCTCCACTTTGGGCGGTTCTGACATACCTCTCTTGCTTCCTCTAAGTCCATACATCTTTTCATACATTCCCTTCGATTTCGGCTACTTTTAACCTGGCATTTTTTAATGACGTCCCTGACCTGGTCTAAGTATCCTCTCCTAGGTCTGCCATTACCAATGTTTCCTTCCACACACGCCATATATATCTGTTTCGTAAGTCGACTTTCAAGCCTAAAATTATTTATAAATCCAGTTTGCGTTTTACGAAATTGTTAAAACAATTATTTTTGGTTCATTAAATTTTATTATCTTCTTTAAATTCGGAAAATCCTAAAAAAACTATAACTTTAAGATTAACATTTTTAATTATAAATTAATGGATTCGAATGTCAGTCTGTGATTACTTAATTTTATATTAGTTTGACATTTTGCAAAAAAAGAAGGACCTAAGTAATAAATAATTTTCACAGCAGAGATTTAAAAAAAAACCATTAAATTATACCTAGGCCCTAGCTATATTACAACACTATTAATAAGTAATTTTATTCAGGAAATAGTTAAATGAACAAAGCAATTTTAGAACTACACTACACACACACAAATACACATAAATTATTAAATAAAGTAGGATTTTATTCAAAACATTTTTTTTATTATTTTCCTATAAAAGTATTATGTAAAATCTGCTCTCAAGGTACTATTGTACAAGCTACCCGATTCCCGCATCAAATCGAATGGGGTTTTTTCACAGTTTTTACCCGACTGCGCCAGAAGGAGGGTTATTTGGTGATTCTGATTCTTAACTACAACTATTTATCCATTTTTTATTCGATAAATTATTAAGTAGGTAGTCCTTGTTACAACTGCTTTAGAATAATGGTAGTTGTAGTAATGTTAGAAAGTTAATCCTTTGCTTCTTTCTACTCTGTATGAAACAGGATGTTTTAATACGACAGAGATTTATCAAGAAAAAAAAAATCCAAGTGTGATATTTCTTATGGAGTGTGTTTTGTGTACACATCTACTAGAATTAAATTTAGATAAACTTATAGCCTAATACCAATTCTTCGACACTAAGTTTTATTAACAATATGACCGAATAGTTTTAGCTTCGTTCTCTATTTTAACATGTAGGTAAGCTCCTGGGGTAATTGTAACTATGGGGCAATTCCGTCTAGCTGATATTAAAATCAAAATTTTCGCACAAAGAACCTACTTGAGCTTCTCTCTTCAGTTTAACGTGTCAATTAATAAATAGCTAAGATCTGGGCTAATTTCGACTATGGGGCAGTTGAGTCTAGCTGATATTAAAATCAAAATTTACGTACATTGTAGTCCTTTAAAAGGCAGGTGTTTGTAGATAAATAAATAAATATCTTGGACATTGTCACACAAATTATCTAGTCACATTAAAAGTACCAGAATCTAGCCTGGACTTGTATTATGATGACTATACAACGATATAGAATACATAAATAGATAGACACGTCCATGACTCGGGTACAAACATTCATATTCATCATACAAATATTTGTCCCTTACGGGATTCGAACCCGAGATAAAAAGAAGAACTGAATCATGATTCTTAAAGTAAAATTGCTCCATAGTTTTAACTGCCCCATAGTTTCAATTACCCCAGGAGACCTTATTGCTTTTCGCCCAAAACGAAAGAAGCATTTTTTCCAAAGTTTCATCCGAATCCTATAGGGAATATTACAGGTGTGTCTAAAAAGGTTCCAAAAACTAGTCTATATTATAGACCGTAAAATAAAATTATCCAAAATACTAAAGTTGTAGGTAGACTGTACAATATTTTATTTATTTATTTAACACTTTACTGCACACACGGGTATATTGATACAACCAATCGAGACATATACAGAGGGCGAGCTTATCTCTTAAGTGATTTCTTCCAGCAGACCAACAGTGATAATCATTAAATGAAAGGCCGACAAAAATTAAATGCAGACAAAATGTGGTATACCTACACTCGGAAAAAAACAGAATTTTTAAAATTTCTATTTTCCACAATCACTCTTCCACTCACGACCTCTATACCTATTTTGTTAGTCAGAAACATTGTTACAACTACACAACATATAGCTTTTATAAGTTTAATTTTACTATATAATTTTCGTAATCTAAAACATTCCTGATACAATTTCAGTAATCTTTCAACAACCTTTATCTACACAGCTATAAATTCATCCTATCATGTTTCTCAAGTCCCAAATTGTATCCCTCTGGATACAAATTTAACCCACAAAAACACCACAAAAGAAATCCCATAGTTGCCTCACCAGGAGTGAGATTTTTGAAACTCATTCGTTGAACTCAGCAGTTGAATATGTCAAAATTGCTATGCAGATATTATGTCTCCTCACTACTGATAGAAGAATGGTGGTCTATATGAAACCACGAACGGCATCTTAATAAAATCAAAGGTAAATTGTAAATTACTAGAGAAGTAATTAAAACATTCTTTCTAACTTCTTATTAGCGAATTTTTCTAAAACAATGAACTATGGAATCATACTATCGCATGATTAACGTATTTTTCATTAAACCGTTAATCGATACTGTTTACACTCGATTACACTCTCGATTGTGTTTTAATCGATTCTAATTGGAATAACTGTAACTGAGAGTGTATTGGTATGTAGGGTGAATGAAACGGTTTTGTACCAGACGAAAAGATGGCAATTTTGATAAAATATTGTTTCACGAAATTCGTGCGCTTTAATTTGTTTTATGTGATTTTACGTAAAGAAAAAGATTTTGTAAATTTTGATATTTTCTTTTCAAACAATCAAATTATTAGAAATCGAAACACATCAAATTAAATAGTAACAATACATTCTAATTAGGCCGTTTGATTTGATCACCAAGAAAAAATTTCGAATTTGAAGTAATTTCTACTTTTTTCTTTTATTTTCGAATCCTACACTATTAATTTTAATTCTTAAATTTATTACCGCATTCTACAAAGTAAAATTTAGTACATAGCTTAATATGTACTAATTAACTAATTGCTTTGTAATAAAAGTTCGTCAATAATAAAAGTTTAAATAATCTTTTCCGGTGTAGTTACGGAAGTCTTTAAGGTCAAGAACCTAAAGTGACGCCATCTGTACGAAACTTGATGAACTTTCATCAATTATTACGCACTCAATATTAATATTCCAAAGACAGTTACGACCGTAAACAATTTCTGATTTTCTTCTCATTTTAATATGATGATTGTCGAGATTTTAAAAGAAATAAATTTGTTACTCTGTTCTATTCACATCCATTTTGTTAAAAAATCTCTTTCTGTGTAGATCAAAATTAATAGGTAAATTGAAATTCCACACTCACTATAATCACAAATTGAAAATTTTTACTGACCTGTTCAATATCTGTTTTTGGTCCTATTTTACTATATTTTTGAGTTTCGTATTTTTCAAGATTTTTTTTTCATCGCTCATCTTATCTGAATTATTATCCGATAACTATTTTCAAAATAACGAGCCACTTTTAAAACCCTAACAATATCCTATACTAATCTCAAAATTTCAATAGATTGTATTCGGTAAAACAAAAGGATTTAATGCTTTAGTTTTACCAGAAAATCCAAAATTATTCCCAAAAAAAATCTCCTTCAAATCACAATTCAAGGGTTTACAAAATCCACCCTAACTCGGGTAACTGTACCACTAATTGACACTGATCAATCACGTATCGAATCGTTCCGCGATCGAGTCGAGAATCCGATCTCCGGCGGAAGAATTCGACGCGCGACGCCACAGTAAGTCATCGTTCTACCTAATTAACCATTTTTATTGTAATTGATAGCTTGATTTATCGATTGGTGTCGCTCGATTTCTAATTGTCACATTCTTTTTTTTATTATCTGCTTTTTCTGCCAAGAATTTGTCGGATTCAATTGTCGTTGGATGATACATTGAAAAATTATTTCCGATTCTATAGTTTCATTTCTTTCTTTGAATAGTGTAAAAATATAGGTGTATTGATGTTAATTATTTATAGTTTAATTTCGTTAACAAATTACTGGGTGAAAAATTGTTTTATAACTTTTGTTTTATTAGTGACGAAAATTATTAAAACACTTGGGTCTATGCATGATAAAGTTAGTAAAATTGTTACAATACTTTGGTCGATAAAAATATTTGAGTAAAAATAACACAATCTAATCGGTGTTGCCTTGATGCCGTGAATTCTTATAGGATGTATGGTCTTTATTAGAAAAAAAATCTTATTTGAATTTGTTCAATGACTTAGTACGATCGCAACTACTGAGTGAAAAAAGTCACTATCTCCATAAAAAAATCACACTCGGCCTAAATTCGATTCACATCACAAAACCAAAAAGTAATGTAAACACACAGATATAGTAGATTCAAACACTTACGTGTGTTTTCAAGAAGAGAGTTGAACAATCACAATATTTCTCATCAAAGTCCACACAACACAGCTAAGTCAAAATATCACAATTTTCTCGAAAAATCCAAAAAATCTCTTTCGATACACTCACAACGTCTCGGAAACGTTAAAAAATGTATAAAAGGAAAACACAGTCAGCTACGCCCAAAAATAATCTCTCGAGTCTGAGCGAAAACAAAACAAAAACATGACACAAAGTACACAAAACTCAAGTTCACAACCGAAGGAAAAAATCGAAAAAAAATTAATTCGGTGCACAATTATCGAAAGTTCACTGTTCACAATCGATTATCGGATGAGCGATTCCGATTCGATTAGTTGTTATTACGTAAGGTGATCCTTGTGGAGCGCGGCGTGGTCGCGAGCGCGCGTCGTAGCCGCGACACACGACTGCAGTGCGATCCTTCGCACGGAGCCCCACCAACTCTGCGCGCATCTGAGGCTCACTCCTTGGCGCGGCCCCGCCCAGTGGGACGCCACTCGGTAGCTAAGATGACCGTCTCCCTCCTCGTCTCTCTCTCTTCAAACTACGCTCGCCATCCTGCTCTGGCACGGCGACAGTGGGGCGCGCCAATAGGATCGGTTCGGATCGAGTCGAGACGATGAATCGAGATGTGTACTTAGGTATCACTGCACAAGTCCTTTTGTTGTAGTCGATAATAGGATGCGCTTTTTTGCGGCGCGATCGACTGTTCGGACTTGGCAATGCAGCTTGTTGTTGCATTTGTTTACGTTCACTCAAGTGTTCCGTTCCGACTTGTAAATGTCTTCAACTTGCACGCCTACTTCACACTTTTCCTCATACAATCAATTCCATCCACACATTTCGCAAGAGACTATAAATTAAGCACGTACAAGTCCTACTATCAGCATAAACGTTCCTATAAATACATAAAATGCAAGTAGCAATTTTTACCTTTTTAAATTATAATTGTCATCTACCTGTGTCGTAAAATGGGTAAAAAATCCGTCAATCTCTTCACCTTGAAATAATCGAAAGTGCATGAACAAAAGTAAAGGGCAAGACGCGTAGGGCGATCTCGGTTCTCGTACAGGGGTGGCTGAACTCGGTAGGGCGCAGATGTAGGTCAGTTTTTGTTTCGCGCCACTGCCGAAATTCGGTTACTAGGTTCACGTTGCAAGAATCTGCTCGTCTTTTGTGAGGTCAATTATTGGGACATGCACCTTACTTCTTTAATGATTTGCGGCACTTATTTTTTTTTTAGTTTTTATTTTTTTTCTTAGAACTATAAATACAAAAAATTATAACTGACCAACTAAATACCTACATAATATAAATTTTAGGGGCATAACATTCTTTTTGTATTTTAAAACTTTACTTTTGTCAACAACATAAAAAATTGAAAAATTAAGTTGATTGAGTCGACAATATAAGTATTTACCTACCTAATCAGATATTTGCAACAATAAATTACTCTCCATCATTATCACAAAAACATTTTGCTATAAAATTATCATCAAAACAATTCCAAACATCCAACGCTCACGATGTTAAAAGCTAGTTGCTCGCCTCTCACCACTAGATGGCTCTGCGCGTCACTTTTCACATTTTCACAGCATTTTCCGAGGGAAATGCTGGCAGAATCGAGTCGTGTACGTACTAAACATAGAATGGTTCGTATTTTGGTCAAACTAGGTTCGTTTAAAGACAGAAATTTCTTGTTTCTTTGATGCGTGGTGTGTAATTTTCATTGTGCTTTTCAGTTTTTACTATTAGATTGCGATAATTCTGTAATACATTAGGTAAGTTACATTAAATTCTTAGCATACTTAAGGCTATACAAACTGATAATAAAATAATAATTAATAAGTAATCTCTCACATACCTATATGCTTGTTTTGTTGCAATAATAAAAATTTTAGTCACAACTATCTTCATCAAATTTTAGCAAAATAGGTAGGTACTGGGTGGTTTTAAAACACTTTCAAAATAAAAGGGTTTGCTCTCAAAGTAAAAGTTGTTCAGTTTGATGGTCTGAACCACCCGTGAATACATATATGGAAAGTGTTTACAAAATCACCCAGAATGATTAAAGCAACAATAACATTTTATAGCAAGTTGGTCTACTAAAATTAATACTTATTTTTTACAGGGAAACACACACATTGTGGGGTTGTCTTATACTCTTCAACTCAAGTAGGTTTGCAGTTTTGTTTGGAACAGCTGATTTTTTTTCGCGATTTCGTTGTTGGTGCCATAGAGAAAGTGGTTCAGTTTGACGGTCCGTATTCAAACAACAATTCGACAATTCTAGTGCAAACGTCTAGATTTTTCTCTCCGTGTTTTATTGTTTTTAATAATGCATTGACGTAGAATACTATGGACGTCGGGTCTAGTACAAAATTCTCGAAAAAAGTGTCCGAGACTAAACTACACAAACCTAAGTACCAATCAAAAACATTGAAAATGCTGAAATTATTTTCCATCCCACTCCCCCATCGGGGCACGATCAAACGAAGACTGTCGCGTAATTGGTTCTCTTTTTACGTTTTGGTGCTCCTTTGGTTCGGACACTTTTGAGTTTACCTTACGTCCATTAATGAGAAAAAAGTCGTTTTGCCTTGTAATAAACATATGGAAAGAAATTGGATAGTTAATTCAACCCGACGCTAGGATTTACTAAGTTGCAATGCAATCCAAAACTTGTTTTCATTTAATACGATGACTTCTTCACAGCAAAACGAGTAATTTGACACTAGGAGATCATATTCCGGAACCGTTTCAGACTGACAATTCAGGCCAGTTTAAGGCACTATTCACACTTACCACTTGATGGCTTTCAGCAGGTGAATACGCAATGTGGGATTAACATGATGTGAAGAATCGATATCTTCGCACAATAAAACCATAGGTGAAGAAACTTTCGGATAAAAGTGTTTCAAAATCGTGAACTTAGGGAAAGGCCTCACATTTAGTTATAGTAAGAAATGATTTGGCCCTGCCATTTTAATACTTATAAAATTGATATGGAATTGGTTTTTGAAAAAGGGACGTCGGTGTTTTTATTGCAAATTTTATAGTTTATTGAATACTCTACAGGGTGTTAGGGAAAACAGTTGCATTACTGTGAGGGGTGATTGTACCCGTGATACTGAATAACTTTCCCTAAGAAACCTATACGAAATATAAAAAAAACAATTTCGACTTTTCATACAAATGTTCGATCAGCTGATTGCATTTAATATGGAAAGTGCAAATTTTTTAAAGAGAATTAGGGAAAGTTTATCAGTATCATGGGATCAATCACCTTTAAAGTAATGCAACTGTTTACGCTAACACCCTGTATAGGCACAGTTCCACGATGGTTTATTATTGTAGAGGTGGTGTAGCGTAGGTAAAAGAAAGTATTATAGTAATTTAAAAAAAAAACGATAAAAGATACAAGTTGTTAACTTACACCCAATTGCAAAAACGCTCATTAGAGTTAATCCTCCATTAAATCTCTTGCTAGCTTTTACTACGTTAACAAGAGAAAAAGTGACAGCAAGAGATTTAATGGAGGATTAACTTTAATGAGCGTTTCTGCAACTCTTGTCTTGCAAGATTAAAAAGATTTATCATTGCTGTTCTCAACCCACCACCAGTTAGCAATTAAGTTGTGCATGCTATTTATTTATTTTAACAATTACTAACAACATAGTTTAATAATTTGTTGTCATTTAAATTAATTTAATTGTATTGCTCGATTATTTTGTTAGTGTTAATTAATTATTTCAATTTTAATTATATTGGTTACTTTGGTTTAATACTATTTTTATTTTTGGATTGGAGCAATTGCTAATTGATTGAATATTAACACTTATTGAAATTTGGGTGCCTACTGTATACTTAAATCTATTTGTTCTGTTTCGATGTTTTACGAATTTATTAAGATTTTAATTTATGTAACTAACTCACTCCGCCATGTCTTAAAGATAGTGATGCTGTGTACATGTGTAATTGGATTACAATCTAGTTCTTTATATTATTGCAATGTTAAATGGTTTCATCTTGACTGTAATCTGTACGTGTACCTATACAATAAAATAAAAAATAAAAAAACGGAGTGTTAGACAATTTAAATTGTCTAAAATGTTCATGATATCATTATACTTTAAATTTTCGAATGTTGTTTGTGTAGGTACCTATATATATTTGCGCACAAATCACATTAAAACTATTGAACCGATGTAGAGATTTCATAAAAATACGGCTTAATTTGGAGTAAAGTTTTTATAAGCCCCTTTTTAAACAAACCAACAATACTTTACGTTAAGAACTGACCCGATAACAAAAACCAAAGGTACTCACATGGTACAAGAAATTTATTAAAATGTAAATCTATTCCTGTTTGTTTACATTGTATGTAATGATATTCAGTGGTCACAACATGTCTGAGTGTAACTCGAACCTAAACGTCTAGACCAGACGTTACGCTCTGGTAACGCCCATTTAACAGTCGCCGTAATGATTAAATCATCATTTTTCAGTGAACCATCTTCGAGCTCCATACAAAAGACGTTTGGTGATATTTTCATTACTAACCTATTAAAGACAATGAAATTTTTCAAAAACAATCTAGAAACTAATCTCTATGTTTGTATGAAGTCAGATTTTCGTTAAGTAAATGTATAGTTAAAACCTTTGACTATTTATATGTGGACTGGTTACGCGTGTAATTCTACTAACAAACATTTCTGCCACTTTTTGCGTGGGGCGAGGTAACATGAAATCCGCAACTTTGGATTTTATTCCCCATAATTTTAGATTCTAATTTAGAATTTTAAAAATTATGAAAAGTAGTCTCGTGTGAACCCTAAACGTTCTAAGTTCGAACTTATTATTTCGCAATTATAGGCTGTCTCGTTTAGTGATAAGGTGTAAAATTGAATGTAGATGCACAAGACAATATTAAGATCTAAAAATGCTTTGAACGTGGATGTTCTGAGGTTTCAGTATACCTCTGACTGGGGTAGTCAGAGATATTCTGAACTCGGGGAATATAGTCAATCAATCAATTACACTTTATACTTTCTTTTTACTTTTATACGTTTAACTTTTTTTTAAATTTTGAATATAGTTGTGAGCATATGCTTATGCTTCCGTAAATGCTTTGAAGTAAATTTTTTAAGACCAATATTTAATGAGTTATTAATAATTAAAATGATAAAAAAATTATAAAAATTCGCACCAAATTTTAAACTTGTCTAATTAATTTTGAAATTTGGTGCAAATTCTTATAATTTTCGAATTTGATTTCCTTGGATTAGAAGGCATCATAGTGACATAATGAAGTACAAACCAGTCAAAAATAGGTATACCTACAAAAATGACGTAGTTTAGTAGAGGTGAGGCGGCTCTGAAAGGGTCAAGGTCGTTCGGTCAGGGAAACCTCATAATATGTATTTGATCAAATGCTGAGAGGTGGCTATCTATGTATGATTTATTGAAATAATATTGTATTTCGTTACAAACCAAGTCACAGAAAGCTCAGAACAGTTAAAAGAGTAATGCTGACACAACGGTTGCGCGGGAGTCGATCGTGCGAAAGTAATCTGCATTCACGCAACGCGCCGACTGTGACGACACGGTTGCCGCGACCCAAGTCACGGAATATAATTCGGAGCGCGCTCTATACAAACGAAGTCTGGTGATATTTTCAAATTCAAATTAAAGTCAATGAAATTTTTCAAAAACAATATAGAAACGAATCTCTATGTTTGTATGAAGTCAGATTTTCGTTAAAATAGTTTTAAAGTTACAGTGCCTCAAAGATTTCCATACAAATCTTAAATTAATCCTAGCAATGAAACTGTATATTTTAACGAAAATCGGACAAGCATAGAGATTTATTTCTAGATTGTTTGTGCAAAATTTCATTGACTTTAATTGGTTAGTATTGAAAATATAACCAGACTTCGTTTATATGCAGCGCGCATTAGCGCGTTCGGAATAAACTTCTCTTAAGATCGAAGCGCAGAACAGAGACTCTGGGAGGCCTTTTCCCAACAGCTAGGTCTCCAATTTTGATATCGGTTTTGCAATATCCCCGCTACAAGTTTATATCTTAAACCGCGTTTGTAAATAATTGTAAGATGAAGTGTTGTGCAAATTTTTAATATTTGAACAACAATCACTGTAATTGAGCAAAATGTAGATTAATGCATTTTCTTTGTTTCATCACATTTAGTTACTTTGTGCAGAATTGAGGATTACCAAGAGAATTTTGCACAAAAAGTACGATTATTAAAGTCAATTTGATTGTTTAAGTCAATCAAACCATTATTTGATTTGGCAAAATAATTACTGCTGTAGAATTTTTTGCCTTCGCATTATACAATCATATGCTAACGACTATATTCCCCGAGCGGGTAATCAGAGATTCTTAATCAGAGATTCATAATCAGTCATATTATGAAACCACAGAACATCCACGTTTCGCTAGTACCGAAACTCTGTCCAGTCTGTGCCACTTGTAATGGAAAGTGGGTACAATACAGGCCTCGGAATTGAAGCATGCAGGTTTCCTCATGATGTTTCCTTCACCGTAAAGCCAGTGTTACAAATCGTACATAAATTCCGAAAACTGATTAGTACGATTCGGCCTGGACGGGGATCAAACCATCGATCGCCTCCAGCACGGCAGGCAAGGTTACTCGCCACAGGACCACCACGGCTTTTACGCATTATAAAAGGTGTAAAAAAACACAGTATATTTAAAGGCGTTGTTTAGACCATCAAACTGGACAACGGTCGCTAGTTCGATGTTTCCATAGTGAAAGTGGCTCTTTTTGATGTTCTAAACCACCTCTTTAAATATAATTAGTGTTCCACGTTATATATGATACAAATTAGGCGTATCAAAATCAAATTAAAAAGGTTTTAACCAAAATAATATCACATGGATAGCTTTCTGACGTCATTTTTGACTCTACCACCGCTTTGGAAGGTGTTCCGTTGTAGAGAAGATGCGGCCAGAAACTCTACAACGTCCGAACTCTACGGCGTTCTTAGGAATTCTTAAAGTTTCTTCCATTCTGTCTGTCTGTCTTTTATGGTTTCATCAAAACCCACAACGATTCGACATTTTATATTTACAATAAACAAACATTGAAGATAAATATCTAAGAACTCTCCAAGACGTAAAAAATCACTTGGCATTGTGTTCACAATGCAAACATTAGGGACTTTTGCTTGGATATTAAAAACATCTGTTCAAGATCCCTTCGATACCTACTGTCTCCCACGTAAAGGGTTAACGATGAGCTTAACGTGGACAAGGTTTTTATAAAAAAATATCGCGAACAGATTCTCTCAGACTACTAGTCCATAGACTATGGCCCACAGCGTCACTCTTTTATTCATAAGAGGAGGCCTTTGCTCTGCAGTGATATCATATAGTCTATAATAGCTTACTTACTTAAGTCCATCACTTTAAATTACAAATAAAAGAAAGAATAGCTGTCTACCTTTTATGTTTATTATGCCAGTATATAACCTACAAATCATGGCAGATGATTTCAAGATTTCCAAGAGTTATTGTGTTTATTCTTGTCGGAAACTGCTGATGAATGAAAGATAACGAAAATTACGTAAAATCTGGAATAAAATATCAACAACCTTTGTGGTATCGGGAATGGTATGAAATAGTATGGTGTGAAAGTGATGGCTCGATACTGAGCTATAGAGGGCTTGTAGAGTGACTTACCTCTAATAGCGCATAAAGATAGCATATGCTCACGACTATATTCCCCGAGGGGGTAGTCAGAGATATTCTGAAAACTCAGAACATCCACGTTTTACCAATAGTACCGAAACTCTATCCAGTGTGACGGGGGGTGACCCCGTCGCCACAAAGACAGAAGTCAAAGAAAGAAGCGCAAAAAGATAATATATTATAACATATCTGACAACATTTAAAGGAGGTTCCTTTAAATTTTGGCCTATCTACCTACCTTAGTTACCGTACAGAATTAAATTAATTTAATTCGTCTTAATTTTCTTCCTAAATATTGGAATATCCACTAAAACCTTTCGTCAACCAATCGGAAAGTGAGCGTACAAAAATTAAAGAAAAAAAAAAGAGGGAACGCTCCAAAAAATCCCTTCTTATGCAAATTTTTCTTTCGAATATTTACGTTTGATTTTAACGGACCGTCGCTTCAGAGTGTTGCGTTATTAATTATTAATTTTCAAATGATTTATTTGAGTTTTTTTTCGCAGAACGAGTTATGAAAAATTCTATAAAAGTTAATTAGAAATATAAACGTGAGATTCATTGAAAGGGTTTGGAATGGTTTCCTTTTTTCAATAGAATTAATTAACTATGGAAAAGAATTGAGGACAGGGAAAATGTTTTGTAATTTTTTTGTTTCTTTGTCGAATGTCGTTCTTTTTATTGACTCTCTGTAGTTATTTTATATATTTACCATTTATTGTTTTGTAAAAGGACTCAGTCTTGTATTTTCATGTTTCTTTCAAGGAGTAACTAATTAACTCTCTAGATAGCAGTACTCAGAAGTCAATGTACTGGATGATTTTGTAAACACTTTTAAAAATTTCAGGGATAGTTCAGACCATCAAACTGAACAACTTTTATTATGGGATACTGCTGCCTCCGTGTTCTAAAGGTTAAGAGCATTGGACTCTTGAAGGCGGTCGTGGGTTCTATTCCCACACCTAGTGATATGCCACTTTGTGCGTTTTTTCCCAGTTGGTTAGGACATTGCAGGCTGAATCACCAGATTGTTAGAAAAGAAAGATGATTCCGTGATTCGGATGGTACGTTAAGCCGTCGGTCCCGGCTACTATTCTCTCGTGGTAGTAGTCGTTACATAAAAACCACGTCAGAGGTCATAAGGCGGTCTGAAAAAACTCTGACACCAGGGCTTGCTGCCCACACGATAAGAAGAAAATGCAAAATTGCAAACTTGTTGACCCAAATGAATGGGACAGCTGATTTTCTTTTCGCGGTTTCAATTTTAGTCCTATAGATGAAGTTGTTTAGAACGATTATGGTCGATCATCCCCTTAAAAAAACCGTCAGGATATTAGGAAATACCCTGTATATGATTTTTTCTGTGTGACGTGACATAAAATGAAAAATTTCAATAATATGCTTAGTCAAGAGACGTTTTGTTTTAAACCCACACTTCCAAAAAACACTTAAGGGAATATAATACGGAGCGCGCTCCATACAAACGAAGTCTGGTGATATTTTCAATACTAACCAATTAAAGTCAATGACATTCTAGAAACGAATCTCCATGCTTGTATGATGTCAAATTTTCGTTAAAATGGATATTTTTAAAGTTACAGTGCCTCAAAGAAACCTAGCATTGAAACTGCATATTTTAACAAAAATCTGATAACATACAAGCATTGAGATTTGTTTCTAGATTGTTTCTGCAAAATGTCATTAACATTAATTGGTTAGTATTGACAATATAACCAGACTTCGTTTGTATGCAGCGCGCATTAGCGCATTCGGAATTAACTTCTCTTAACACATCTACGAAATAACACATTTAAATAATAACATTAACATATAGTGGACGTAATAAAGTCTTCAAGAGCTATAAATAATTTATGTTTTACTGAATTCTTATACAGAAGCCGGTTGCGGGACTTTGATCTAACATTGTTTAGTGGAATTAAAAAGCGGTAGCGGAGAAATACACTTTAATAAACATTACTAGAAGACTTGTCGCAATTCTCTATTATTTAAGATTTTTACTTCTTTAGAGGTCATTCAATATGATCTTGGCAGAGGACTGAAAGTGTACTGCTCTAGTACTCAACAAACGAATCAATGCTAATAACAAACTTTAAAAGTACACGTTAATTATCATTCAGGCACCTTCATAGGTTCAATATACTTTTAAATCGTCTTAATATGACTGTAATAGACTTGTTTGGTTCGATGATTAACACGTCTCAACGAGCCGGACTGTGAAACTAGAGGTCCATGGGTTCGAATCCCGGTTTGGTCATTGATGTAATTTGTTGTTGTCATTTTTGCTGCTTGTGTTTGGTGTAAATATAGTTAAGTTATAGACTGTTGGATCCCACTGCAGGGCAAAGGTAGTCTCCCACGATTAAGTATAATTCGTATTGAAGAACAGTATTATTAAGTATGCCAAGAGTACATATGAGTTAAGTACATGACAGTAGAATTAATCCTTCTTAATTATAAAATACTAAACCTAATCTAAATAATATGGTACAAGGAAGAAAACAATTATAATACCTACAACAACGATTATTTCATTCGTATTTGTTTTAATTTTGATGTTGTAATTAGTAGGCATTGTTGTTTGGTTTATACAAGGTGTTACAAAAATACAAATAAACATTTAAGGGGGTGGTTTAGACCATCAAACTGAACAACTTTCACTATGGGACCAACATCGAAATCGCGAAAAAAAAATCAGATGTTCCATACTAAACTACAAATCTACTCGAGCTAAATGTATGGGACAGGTGATTTTTTTTTTTGCGATTTCGATGTTGGTCCCATAGTGAAAGTTGTTCAGTTTGATGGTCTAAACAATCCCATAAAAAATTTAAAATTTTTATTTTTACTTTTGTAACACCCTGTATAATTATAAAAAGACTTATAGATTCAGATTAGGAGCAGAACATTATACGTGCCTGTAAGCGAAATTTATTAATATAAACCCCGCTTCCTCCTACAACTTAAACCTACATGACACGCAGTAGTGGGTGCGTATTGTCGTCTGTCTATCCGTCTGTCTGTCTGTCCGCACACGTGCTCTTGAGACTATTGTCTGTTGTTTTATAAGAGGGTGACGTTCAATTGTGTAACCGCAGACAAGAGTTGTGATTGTACCTTGTGACTGGATGAATTAGAATCTTTAAAAAAAGTTAGTGTGACTACTAAACTTTTACGATGAGAATTAAGAGCAAGGGAGCTTTAAGAGCAAGGGAGAATTTAGCGTGTGATTCCATCTTAGAATCGACTACTCAATTTTTTTCGGCATGTGTCGAATTAGGCGACTAAGGGGACACAGATCCTACTAATATGATAAACACGAGTTTGTAAGTATGGATGGATGTTTGTTACTCTTTCACGGAAAAACTACTAAACAGATTTTTATGAAATTTGGCACACATGTAGAATATGATCTGGATTAACACATAGGATACTTTTTTAAGGTCTATGCAGACGGAGTCGCGGGTAACAGCTGGTTGACTAATAGTTACTGGATAAGATTTCTTATGCAGTGTTTTAGTGGGTGTGTTAGCCCCCCATTCCGTTCTGGAGCTGCTTTTTCGTTGTTTGTACATAAGAAGAAAACCTTCAAGAGCAGCCATTCCACGCCGCTGCGGCACCGTAGCAAAGCTGCGTTGCGTTGAGATGCAGACATCATTCGGCGGAGAAATCATTGCGTTGCGGAGCTGCACCGCAACCTGTGGCTTGGCTTCAATCTAACCAGTGCCTTGAAAACGTATTCTTTGGCCTCATAAACCCAGAATATGCTAAAGAAGGTGATCAATAAATTGTTATTCCTTCACTTTAGTAAGTGGTGGTCCAAATAAGTAGTGACAAAAATTGAGAATGATTATGTTAAGATGTTTTGGTTGTATGGAAAGAATGGATTGTAACACACTATTATTATTATACAGGGGGTAACAAAACCCTTTAGACCATAAAACTGAACAACTTCAATATCGCGAAAAAAAAAACTGCTTTCCCATACATTTGAGTCGAGTTGGTACTGCAGTTTTGTATGAAACTGGTGTTTTTATTTCGAGATTTCGATGTTGGCTCTATAGTGAAAGCTGTTCAGTTTGATGGTCTGAAGCACCCCCTAAAGGCTCCAACAGGGTTTTTTTACACTCTGTATTATTATATCGGCCTTCGCTGTCCCATTGTTGGGCAACGGCCGTTCTATCTATGCGTCCCGGTTTTGCGCTTCGATAGGCCAGTTCTTTAGGAAGTTATTGATTTCGTCTCACCACCTTTTTCTAGATCTGCCTGGACGCCGACTTCCTTTTGCTGGGGACCAGTTGGTAGTATTCATCTGGCATGCGTCAGACATGTCCAGCCCATTCCCACATTAGATTGGCAGCAGCAGTGACGACGTCTGACACTTGGGTTCATTTCTGAACCGGTCGATCAGTTTCTGCGCTCCATAGCCCTTTGAAAAACCTTGAGGCTTGACCTCTAATCTTCAGTCAAAGTAACACATTGGCGAGTGAAAATAAGGCAAGCTTGAGTAAGGACGTCAAAAGGGGATGACCTAGACATAGTCAGATGTACCCGAATCTGACGAAAATGCACGAAAAGACTGACGAATATCGAAGAAGCGAGAGAGATATGTCAGGATCATAGCAGGTGGCTTTCTGTGCTCTCTATCCACCACAATGTGTACATTATTATGAACAAGCGCTAAGAGCATTTAAAACTCATGGTAACTTTTCTTTCGAAATGTGCAAATTGAAAATGTTTTTCAGGCGGTTATGTGTAGAAGTATGATTGCGAGTTCAATAATCCAGTACGCGTAACATCTTGAATCTTTGATGGTCGCGATACTTTGTGCAGAGTAACGTATACGGTAGAGACTGCTCTAACATTTTGTATGTAACTGGATGTAAAGTAATCCAAAAAGGTAGGTATAACTAATTTCGTGTTCCTAAGGGGTGGTTTAAACAGAATAGACGTGTGGCGGTGGTGGATAGTCACACAATTATAAACCTTATAGTACGTAGCGTCGTTTGGAGAATTACGCCCGCGCCTCCAGACGACGTGACCGATTCTCCTTTTCGACGCTGTGCTGCGTACTATAAGGTTTATATTGTGTTACTTAGATTATCCGCCACCGCCACACGTCTCTTCTGTATATACCGTGGCAAAGGGGTGTATTAATTTGTATCTTGTTAAGAACAGTTAATTGCATTAGGCCCTAATGCAAAACTTAACTGAAGAAACAATTTAATACACCTGCAAAAAAAAAAACACAAGAGCGCACAAGAACCCTATGATTCGGGTAATACAGCCAGTATACAAGATGAAATTGTTATCATTGACATCCTTTTAAACTAAGAGTCTACCTATCAAACTGAACAACTTTTACTAGGGAGAAAATCGATCCTAGCAATAAAAATCATCTGTTTCATACAGTTGAGTATAGTAAAAACTTTAGTTTAGTATTATGGAACAGCAATTTTTTTTGCTACGATCGATTTGCTCCCATACTAAAAGTTGTTCAGTTTGATGGGTAGAATGATATCATTGACATAAATTTCACCCTGTAGTACAAAAAGCTGCACTTGCGGACTGCAGTTGCATTCGGCAGTCGGCTTCGGAGATCTTAAGATTATTTTTTATCAAAATCTCTCTGTATCTCTAACTACACTGTCATCTATTATCGAAATGCACATCGCGGTTTCGTAAGGGTTGAATATTTCCGTACTTTGCCTACCTCAACCCTTCAGGCCCCTACTCCTTACAACCATAGCACATAAGGTTCAAAATGTACCGTTTCGAGTGTAGAAATAAGTTTGTCATTGGATATTTACGAGACACCCGCTGCCATGACTTGTATTACCGAAATAGTACTTTTGTACAATGGGCGGCTTAGTGTTTTTATGTCATGTTTAAGTATTGTGTCCTATTTGTGTTACTTTCTTTAGTATTGGTACTTATTGCTTTACAAAGTAAGGGGGCATCGAAGAAAACATATTATCAATCGATTAATATACAGGTTGTACAATGGGGAACTTGTACAGTTTTATATTTCAGTGTATCATAAAGATTTAAGGCTTACATAAAAATACCAAAATCAAAAATGGTAAAATATGCACATATAATTTATTTATTTCAAATCAAAAGTTGACTTTTCAGATTCCGCGCCAATACGCTCACTGCCATGACGTGACGTCACTTCTTTTCATGACGCGTGAAGCTCATCACAAATCATCCGCTATAATATGTTGCCGTACTTTTCTAAAGCACGCAAGTTGCTAATCGCTTCGTCACTTTGCGCTGATTGGTGTTTGTAATTACGTTCCGATCCACGTAACTTATAATTGAAATATTTCGTAAAAAATAAAAACTTTAGAATAAAATGTTCTATTCACAACTATTATTATTGAAATAATAAGATAATTCCTCATTATAATTTTGGTGCAAGTTCCCTAATAAATGCGTCACATACTTTAGGGGGTGGTTCAGACCATCAAACTGTACAACTCTTACTATGAGACCAATATTAATATCACGAAAAAATAAATCTGCTGTTTCATACAAAAGTGCAATTACTTACTCTACTCAAAAATGCATGGGATAGCAGATTTTTTAAAATTTTATATCCTAGTGCAATGAGAATTGACGTATCATCCAATAAATATAATATTATATAAAATCTTCAAGTAAATTGTTTTTTATCCCCCCATCTCAGAAAGAGTATTTTTACTCTTCGATATCTGAGTGCAAAAGCCGTCTTTATCCTCTAGAGGATAAAGTAAATTGAATTTAGAACATCGTGTGCACTAAGTTTGTGAATTCAAAACATCATTAAACCTATTTACTTCTCCCTCCATGGTGCCGAATTTATCATACAACTATTTTTTTTTTTTTGCATTATTCATTTCTTCGCTGAGGTGGGATAAAAAGTTACGTGTTGCACTCGAGTGCAAAGATTGTTCACCTCGTGCTCTTTTGATTCCCTCGCTCGGTCATCAAAATTGAGCACGCGGTTAAAAAGCAACTTTGCACTCTTGTATAACAAATAACTATTAATCAGCCTCTCGCAGCCGAGCTATGCCCCGTTACAGTATGTATGTAATAATAACCAAATAGTAAAAATCCGGAAAGCATTGTATTTTGGAGTGCACCTACGAGCCTCGAATGTTGCACACAAGTGCATCGGTTCGGTGCAAGATGCGTCGGGAACAGAGCGCCCGCATCATCAAGTTTTAATTGTCGCATTCGTAAGGCGGGCAGAGTTTAGAATACAATCTTTTTTAGAAAGGAAATCCAGAATCAGTTACGAATAATTGAGTTATCGGGTACTTTTTAAAGATTTTGGCTTGGCTGTGTAGGAAAAGTGCGTGGGAAATCGTATATGCTTCAATTTCTATCTAGGTTTTGTCAAATAAGTGGTATCGGGGTATTTTCCCTCACACTGGACAGAGCTTGGACGCTGCTAGTGAAATACAAATATTTTGTACGTTTGTCTGAGTCGTGAAGGACGAAGTTTTAGGCTTTGGTACAAATTGTTATGATGCATACGATTTTTTTAAATCAGCTGAGTAGAGAACTTTTTCTATTATCGACTGTAATTAGTGACCATTATTCTTCTTATCGTGTGGGCAGAAAGCCCTGGTGTCAGAGTTTCTTCAGACGGCTTTACGGCCTCTGACGTGGTTTTTTATACTACTACCACTAGTAGCCGGGACCAACGGCTTAAGCACGTTAACATCCGAAGCATGGAATCATCTTTCTTTTTCAGACAATCAGGTGATTCGGCCTGCAATGTCCTAACCAACTGGGGAAAAACGCACAAAGTGTCAAATCACTAGGTGTCCCTCGTGGGAATCGAACCCACAACCTCCGTGTCAAGAGCCCAATGCGTGCATTAGACAACGGAGGTAGTCTGACCAGGTGACCATTCTGTATGTAGTACCTACTACTAACTAGTATCTTATGTACCTATGTAGTACCTATTACAAACTAGTATCTATTCTGTGTCTATGCTAAATAATTCTGTCGAAGTCTTTCTCTATTATAATAATCTATGGTCTAAAGCAAAACGTCGCATCTATAAAACTCCAAACTCTATGCACTCATTAAACATGGAAGCATCAATTCTGGGGCAATTTTTTTCAAGAATATAATAATGTTGATTAATTAATGATGGCTGATTGTGTAAAACAATGAGTCAGCTGTGAATGACTACTTGTATGGGGGCCTTGGGGTGCAGATCATTGAACTATTCATATTTTGTATTAAAAAAAAAAAAACTCTTAGTACAAAAAAAGATAAATATAAGAAATTGTGTGAGTGAGATTGTTAAGAGTGTTTTTGGCGTAAGTATACACCGATCCAATTGGTGACTAAGGATCTGGTGACTGGTGACTGATGTACACACGGCAATACTATAAAAAAACAACATAAGCTGGCCGCGCAACGTTATACATTACTCGACCTATGCGCGGTCACCTTATTTTGGTTTTGTAGTAGCTTGATGTGTCGCCATGTGTATCTACTTGATACCTACTAGAGTGCATGTAAGGTGAATGTGGAAGAAGAGAGAGAGGTTTGTCAGGAGAGGAATTTCGAAGTTTCTTCCATTTCTTCTCGTGGGTATCATAAGACTTGACTAAGGAATAAATATAAATAAATATCTTGGACATCGTCACACAAATTGTCT
The DNA here is from genome assembly GCA_963924505.1 of Agonopterix alstromeriana. NCBI lineage: Eukaryota > Metazoa > Arthropoda > Insecta > Lepidoptera > Depressariidae > Agonopterix > Agonopterix alstromeriana. The sequence goes on along the minus strand of OZ004681.1, from coordinate 3,588,497 downwards.
AGTGACATTTAAAGTACCAGAATCTAGCCTGGACTTGTGTTATGATGACTAGACAACGATATAGAATACACATATTGATGCAAACATCCATGACTCGGGTACAAATATTCATATTCATCATACAAATATTTGTCCCTAACGGGATTCGAACCCGCGACCCTCGACACAGCAGGCAGGTTCACTACAGACTGTGCTATCGGGCCGTCAAATATACCCGTCACCCGGCCGTCAATAATATTCATATAGCGTTGTTTTTACGGTCGAAAGGCTAGATACCTATCACCACTTGATATTTCAGTATAACGAAAGATAAGAAAGAAAGAACATTAATTTATTTTGATACAAAATGCTCACGACTGTATTCCTCGAAGATTTATTCTCAGAACATCATTGTTCATTTGTAGTCATCTATTTTTCTATTTTATCATTCTGTATTTACTAGTTTTTGTTATTAATATTATGGAAAAGTCTGTGAACCTACCCAAAAGAAAAACCCACAGAGCATGGCCTCAGGTCAAGCTCTTTAATATAGATTAAAAAAAAAGAAACATCATTGTTTCACTAGGGAGGCCCGTCGCCACTTTTAATGGTTATTCGGTACAATACATGCCTCGATATTGAAGCTTGCAGGTTTCCTCACGATGTTTTCCTTTACCGAAAATCCAGTGGTGTTACAAATTGTATATAAATTCCGAAAAACTCATTGGTACGCGTCGGCCTGGACGGGGATCGGACCATCACCTATTGCACGGCAGGCATGTTTACTCGCCACTGGATCACCACGGCTATAATATAGAGTCCAACTTAATATGCTGAAAATTTTTAAAGGGATGATCAGACCGTCACACTGAACAACTTTCTCTATGGCACCAATATCGAAATCGCGAAAAAAATATCACCTGTCTCATACATTTGGCTCAAGTAGGTTTGCAGTTTTGTATGGAAGAACTGTTTTTTATCCCGATTTCGATGTTGGTGCCATAGAGAAAGTTGTTCAGTTTGACGGTCTGATCATCCCCTTAAAAAAGTGTCAGCATATTAAGGAGGACCCTGTATTTATTTAAAGGTGAACCGTGCTACAAATATACATCAGTTGTAGCGATGTTCCTGAACACCCCGAGTGGGATAATAGTCGTGAGTTTATGTCATGTGTAAATCAAAAACAAACAAAAAGATCTCATTAAAGGCATCGAACAGAATCAACTCAGAAGTTTTTTGTCACTTCCTTCGGCGCGGGCGCAGATGTCCTCCCTTTCACATTCAATTATTTCATAATAATCAAGATTATTATTATATTTAGATCACTTTTTTTAACGCTCCCGGTTTTAACAGCTGATTTGTGATGACGTGTTTTTTTAAACTTAGATTTGTGTGAAAGTGTTGGAGGTAAAAGTTGTTAGAACATTGACTTTAAATACTCATAACGTTTGATTGAATGGATCGCGAAAACTAAGCTCAATGTTATTTTGAAAACCCCATCCGAATCGGTTCAAAGTCAAAGTCAAAATTGTTTATTCAAAATAATATCACATAGATAACTTTTTGACGTCATGTTTTTGAATCTACCACCGCTTCGGAAGGTGTTTCGTTGTAGAGAAGATGCGGCCAGAAACTCTACAACACACTTCTTTTAAACGAAACAAAATATACAAAGTACAATCACATAAATCCAGTATTAAATTACATAGTGTAACAATGTCAAGACCAGACATTTAGGTCATTCAAATAATCATCGAGTTTATAGTAACCTTTTTTACAGAGGACTTGTTTATGGGACTTAAACTTTGTTCAGTAAACTAGGTTCAGTAGTGTTTATGTGATGCCTGCACAAACAAACAGAGAACATTTTAAAAGTGCTCTTAACGCATTCCATCCTTAACACCCCCATCATCATCATCATCTCAGCCGATGGACGTCCACTGCTGGACATAGCTCTCCCCAAGGATCGCCATAACGACCGGTCCTGCGCTGCCCTCATCCAACGGGTTCCCGCCGCCTTCACCAGGTCGTCGGTCCACCGTGTACCGTCGCCCGTGTCGGCCTACCTACGCTGCGCTTTCTGGTCTGTTAAGCCCCCAATTAATATTATTGCAAATATATTCTTTTAACTTGTCAGCCTAAGCTAAAATCTATTCATTCATTCTATTAACTACTTTTGATCTCATTGGCGTAGTAGAGATTCGGTATTGGAAACTATCACCGAAGTTAAGCAACGTCAGGTCTGGTCTGTCTTTGGATGGGTGACCGTTTAAGTGTTATTTCATCTTGAGCGTCTCCGCGCTTCGGAAGGCACGTTTTGCTAATTGTCACGGATAGTCCCGTCAAATGGCGTTGTAGGTAACTAAACAATAAATAATTAATTCTTTATTGCACACCAAAAACATTACAAAGCAGAAACCAGTAAGGTACAAAAAAGGCGTTCTTATCGCTAAAAAGAGATTTCTTTCAGACTATATCTAGAATGAGCCTAACGCTTTTACGGAATAAAACAAAACGGTCCAACTTTCTTAGGTTGGTGTGCGTGAAGCGTCATACAAATTATGTCTGTGTACGTGTATATGGATAGGGTTTAGAGGCCAGTACTGGTAGAAATTTTTGTTGACTCTTTCTTAGCTTAGACTGTCAATCTTGACATATAAGTTATCCAAGGTCAGAAGCTTGACAATTCTCTGGCAGCAAGTTGACCACTTAATTTCCCTCCAGCAATCCGTTCTGAGCCTATGTGGTGGAATGTGGCCCACTCCCTTTCACCATTATTTTTTCACCCTAAAATTCGATAGATAGAAACAGATCATATTCATAGTATTTCCTGCACCTTGAAGCTTTTTATTTCATTCTGTTGACAACTTTCTAATGAACGAAATCGAAAGTTTTTTGTCATTTTTTATTTTAACCACTCAATAATGGAGGGGTGTTCTGTACGCATTTGCATTGCAGGTGTGTAATATTTTTACTGTATCTGATAGGAAATCTTTTAATGAAATATTTGAGAGTTCTGTATTTGACCCGTATTACGTAGGTAATGTTTGTATGTTTACGATTTTCTAACCTGACTTAACCGATTTATAAAATTCTTTACCTTTTAAATTTTCTGCTATTCTATAGATATTATTCTAAAACAGGGTCGGTGGCGAAGCATGTCCTAATTTATCAATGCTAATATGTCTTAAACATAAAATTTTCTAAACGCAAAATGTCTTAAATATATAATGTTCTAAACTCCAAATGTCTTTTTTTTCGGTAGACCCTTCGTGGTCCCTACAATAGTCCGCAGTAAAAAGCAGTAACTGCTCCCTGAGCAATGCTGTAATTGTCATTTAAAAAAAATTTCCTAATCGCGGAATGTTTAATAACAATCTTTTAGGAACTAAATTTATTGCAGAATAAAATTATGGACAATTATAAATAAACTAAATTATTAACTAAACTAAATCTAAACTGATATAATAGAAGAACTTATATCTAATAATATATTTATAGGCTACAAAAGTTTAAAAAAAAAAAGTATGAAAGAAAGAATTTAATTAATGTAAAAGATTACACAACACATCTACAGAACTGCACAAATTCGCAAATCAAATTTACAAACAGACCAAAACTCCGCACTGTCAAAAATAATTTATTATCTATCAAAAAATAATTGTTATAATTACTTATGCAAGAGTGAACGTATCTCCCCTCTAGTTAGACTTTTTTTATTATTCAAATATCTTAATGACTCATGCCATTGTCAAAGGGCTGTGCCATGTTTGATCGGATGTACGATCGTGTTCCTTTGCTCTTTGATAAAAAAAAACAATATTAGCCGAATTCAAAAATCGAATATTTAGATCGAACGTATTGTTTAAATATTTGAATGGAGAGCGTTCCATTTTTAAAAATGTGATCCATCTTTTATGGTTATGTCAAAAATTTTCGGTTCTATTTTGCATATGAACGGGTTTTAGGTTTTTATTGTTCGGTTGTTTGGTTTTGTGCCAGTGTTTTTTTTTTTGTTTAAGATAGTCAAAGGTTTGTTACGGTGTGGCCGGTGTCACAAAAATTTTACGCGTGTTTTAGTTTTGATGAATGAATGAGGATTAAGGACTTTTCTGTACTACTAATAACTTCTAGTTCTTATTATCTGTACTACTAAACTGATTGCAAATCTACACTAATATTATAAAGAGGAAAGATTTGTACCTATTTTTGTATGTTTGTATGTTTGTAATGAATAGGCTCAAAAAGTACTGGGCCGATTTAAAAAATTCTTTCACCAATAGAATGCTACATTCTTCCAATTTGACATAGGCTACATTTCATTTTGAAAAAAATTAGGGATCCTTGGTAAAATTTGAACAATGTAACCGAAGGTGTAGAAAAATGAGTCTTAAAATTTATTTGTCTACCCCGTGCGAAGCCGGGACGGGCTGCTAGTAAATTATAAATTTATATCTTTTTAAATGCGATTTTAATCTAGAGAGATGGACGTGTTTATTGATGATTTACTTGAATTTTAGAAATAAAGTTATACCTCTGTTCAAGTTGGTTTTAAAACAAAGTTAAAGATATTTAATCGTACTTTTTATATTTATAAACATTATTCTTTTTTTTATTTCATTTGTTTTTTTTTTATTTGTTCTCTGGAAAATTCATAAAGGTGTTAGAAACAATATTTTAGCGCTGTGAATTGCCTAACGTACAACTGTTGTAACAATTAAGTTATACAGGGTGTAACAAACACCCAAGTTATGTTTAAAGGGATTAGATAATCAAACTGAAGAACTTTCAGTAAAGCTAACAATAAAAATTAAAAAATCGACCTACTTGATTCAAACGTTTAGGAGGTAGACAGCAGATTTTTTGAATTGGTCTGCAAATATCTGAGATGGTCAGGGTGGAGAGTTTACTTACTGTTCTTATTTCTATACTGTGTTTACTTCTCGAGTGCTATCTGTAAAACCAAAAAAACATAGTTCAATTTCAATTGCGTCACAATAAGTTGAGATTGTAGAGAACCCACAACATAATTTTTAGTCTCTTTTTTTTAATTTTCTCAAATTTTTATCTGCAAAAAGCTGATGAGACGGCTGAAGTGGAGACTTTCCTTACTGTTCTTATATACAACTTGTTAATGAATTAACGCAAAACTAGAAAGTAGTTTGTTTAGAATCGAGAGCAGAATCAAATTATCATGGTTTCAACATACGTAATTTTTTTCAAAATATTAAATTATTTGTTTGTAAAATTTAAAATTTACTGAAATCGATCTCAACCCACCGCTCGGGCACTCTCACCCTACTTACTACCAAAACAAGATTCTTAAAATGTATCTATGAGCACGTTAGCGCTTTCATTAAATGCTGAAATGATAACAAATCATTTTTGCCTCAAAACTTAAAATGCAAATAACTTTAAATTTTAACTATCAAAATAATTAAATGATTGTTTCAATCTAATTATTTTGTCAAAAATCAGTTGGGGTGTATGAGGTTTTGCGCTTATTCATTAACACGTTGTATACAGGGTCCTCTTAATATTATGTTGACACTTTTTAAGGGGATGATCAGACCGTCAAACTGAACAACTTTTTCTATGGTTAGTCCCATAGACTTTTTTCGCGATTTCGATATTGGTCCCATAGCGAAATTTTTTCAGTTTAATGGTCTAAACAACCTCGTTAAGGGCCTATGTCGAAAAATAATTGAAGCGAAATGAGCGTGTTATAGCTTATATTACTGCCTGATGCGAGAGAAAGAGATGGAGCGGCGCGCGCGTCTGAAACGACGCAAGCATAAAACAAACTTTATTTAATTGTAATTGTACTATTTATGTAAGTTCAATTCTGCTCTAATCAAAATTTATAAAAAATGTATCTCTTTTTTTTAAATCAAGCCTCTTGTTTCTAATATTCACCGTTTAGCACTTCCAAGCGTTTATCGATAAAGACGGAGGCTACTTTGGCTTGTTTTTCTATCGAGAAATTGTGTCTTAATCGTGTTTTGGCTCTAATCAAAACTTCAATTATATGTTCAATTTACATATATCCGCAAATCATACTCCTACTGTTAGTGTTCATGAGATATGATGCTTTGACGAATCCTATTTTTTTCACATAGCCTCTTAAATGTTTATTTGTATTTTTGTAACACCTTGTATACTGTGTTTACTTATCGAGAGCATTCTGTAAAAAAAAAACATAGTTCAAGTTAAATTGCATCACAATAGGTTTAGATTGTAAAGAACAAATCACAAGACCACTTTTGTACGATTTTACCCTTTTTGTTCTTTCTTTGTACGGCTTCGTGTACAAATGAACAATATTTATGTTATGTTAAATTCCTAAAATAAAACATTTGAAATGAATTTCCTTGTATGGAAAATATGCGAACTAAATCAGTGCCCTTGTTAACCTAGCGTAAGTTGTCAAAACTTAAATACATTACCCTTTCTTACCGAATACAAATGTGAAAAAAAAACTGTCAAGTTAGAATGGCATTTTCGCTTCGAGGGTTCCTTAGGCGCGGTTCATACAGAAGAGACGTGTGGCGGTGGCGGAGAGTCAAAGTAACACAATTATTAACCTTATAGTACGTAGCATAGTGTCGTTTGGTCGTTTTAGCATAGAAACGCCCGCGTCTTCAGCCGACGTAATCTAGAGGCGCGGGGGTGATTTTCCTTTACGACAAAAACGACGCTATATTATCCGCCACCGCCACACGTCTCTTCTGTATAAACAGTGGCTTGGTAATTTGTGAGAGTTAAAGGCAATAAGAAGAACATGATACGTTCTGTTTAAACCATAATGACAAGCGATTAAAAACGATGTTGGTGCAAATTGACCCTTCAAACTATTTTCGTCTTTGCAACAATAGAGAAAAGAAGAAAAATTATTACAAACGAACAAAGATTTAAAAAAAAGCTTTAAGAACAAAATCTAGAAATACTTTTCTATCTATTTATTCTAAACTATTATAAAACTGTCAAAGAAGTGTGTCTGTACATTAAAGATATTTACAAGAAAACGATTACGATATGGTTTTTAGGAGTCCCTGACTCCAATTCACAAATTTTTGGATTTCTTACTGTCTCTTTGTCAATTTGTTTATTTGTTCGGGCATCAGGAAAAAACTACTGAATCGATTTTAATGAAACTTTTTATTTGAAATTTAAGATTTTATATAAAAATCTGGCATATAATTGGTCCGGACGAAGTCGCGGGTCGTATCGTAGTCGTATTTTATAAACTTATTTTTAAGGAACGAAGTTTAACATTTAAAGTAAGTGTAAGCTATGAACATAAGTTAATAAAATAATACCTACTAAAAAGAATAATCCAAATCGGTCAAGAGATGCCGATATTATCGTGTAAAATTAACAGCATCAGGTTTGACACACAAACAGACAGACAACGAAGTCTTTGAATGGTTCCCATTTACAATTTTTTGCTTACGGATCCCTAAAAACAATACAAATCACAATATCGCTTGGTAATGATCTTGATGTATACGAATGATTGTAGACAGAGAGACCTATATTCAGTTTTAATACCGTTCTTTAAGTCCCATGAAATAAAACTTAATTACAACGTGTTAAGAAAGAAAATCGCTTGACTCAAGTGTCTTTACAATATAGAGTGCAATACAATTAGTTCTATTTAAGATGTCTCCTGTTTTAACCCTTATGGGTTCGACATAAGGTAGGAAATTGCTTGACATGTGAGACGTCTTAAGTAGTTTTCTGTAAGTGAGAAAGGGATGTAAAAACATAGTGATTGCTCACCGGAAACTCAGTAATATATGGCGCATTGTTGGTAACGAGATCGGTTTGTGTGTCTGTCAGTGGGCGTTAGCCCTTAAATAGCAACGCTTTTTTAAAGAATTTTACGCGCTTTTAATACGAAATTGTAATGTTGGTATTTGTTATCCATTAGTTTTATCGTACGGCCAGACCAAGAAAAGAGGCTGTCCATTATAAACTCGTTAAAGAAATAAGTACTGTCCCTTAGTCGTATCGTACAAAATTCAGACGAAAAAGGGTGGTCTATTTTAAACCCAGCATAAGAAATATGAGCGCAGAGCCATAATTAACTTATTATTAATCTGTGGTAGAGCCACAGATTATTTAATAGTTACTACCGCAACAGATAGTTATTCAACCCGATTTTTCGAATTTCGAACTTTGCGATTCAGGAACGAAAACTAAAATACGCCTTATGTCAATGAGCGACTAATCACCCCTCGGTGGGGATCGGTTGTCAAACGTGCCTGAGCTGTGGAGTGAGACAGTCCTACATAGTATTTTTTTGGAGATGACTAATACAGCGTTGCTCAGGGAGCAGTTACTGATTTTTACTGCGGACTATTGGAGGGACCACGAAGGGTCTACCGAGCCAAATGAATGAACTTAAGCAACCAACCTAAGGCCAGACAGAGGGGTACGGACCTCGGTATAGGACGTTGCTGGGGCTACGCGGCGGATTGGGTAGCTGGGATCGGTGAGAAGAGCGTCGGTAGCGCGTAGCGTAGATGTATGGACAATCAATCATGAGGGCCCGGGTTCGAATCCGCATGGACGACATGCCATTACCAATGACGGCCCGATAGCACAGTCGGTAGCGAACCTGCCTACTGTGCAAGGGTCGCGGGTTCGAATCCCGTAAGGGACAAATATTTGTATGATGAATATGAATATTTGCCCCCGAGTAATGGATGTTTGTATCTATATTACGTATTCTATGTCGTTGTCTAGTCATCATAATACAAGTCCAGGCTATATTGTGGTACTTTAAATGTGACTAGATAATTTGTGTGATAAAAAAAAAAGTTTTTCCAACTGATGTACGTAATACCGACTGCTCTCAAACGGTGAAGGAAAACATCGTGAGGAAAACTGCATACGCTGAAGAAGAAAATCGGATGCGAATGTGAAGTCTACCAATCCGCACTGGGCACGCGTGGTGGAGCGAAGGCCTGTGCTCTGCAGTGGTACGAAGAAATATTGTTCCTTAAGCATGTGGTATGACACCCATGCCAAGATATACAGGGTCCTTCATAATATGCTGACACTTTTTTAAGGGGAGGATCAGACCATCAAACTGAACCACTTTCTCTATAGCACCAATACCGAAATCGCAAAAAAAACCAGCTGTCCCATACGTGTGGCTCAAGTAGGTTTGCAGTTCTGTATGGAACAGCTGATTTTTTTTCGCGATTTCGATGTTGGTGCCGTAGAGAAAGTTGTTCAGTTTGACGATCTGATCATCCCCTTAAAGTGTCAGCATATTAAGAAGGAAGTCTATTTTAAACGCAGCTAACATTGTATGCCATCCGATAAAACTAAGGACTGATTTTAATTCTAAGATTACTAAAGAAACATTGCACCTTAGTCGTCTCTTAAGACACCCACGAAGAAACAGTGGTCCTATTACAAGCAGTAAACCACACGGTATCGACGACCAGATAGCGCTCTAAAATCCCACAAATCCTCTAAATCCTTTACAAGATAAATGACATGCGTGCACGCATTCGCCACACGACTTGTGTCATTTGTCAATTTACTAATGATCTGAGAATCTGACGTGCTTTATAGGGTTGCCGGAATAAACCCCCTTTGTAATTCAAAGAATGTACTATTTGATACAATGGTTAGGTTATGGCTATCTAAGATAAAGTCACGATCGTGATGCCTTTTCGGGGTGGCTATAAACCTTGCTAATTTGTGTCAAGTGATATTGGCTAGCCCGGATCTGGGACAATTGCGCGAAAGACTTCTGCGCTAATGGACGTTTGCGTAAACGGACATTTGCCCGAAAGAAATTTCTGTCTTGCTTATCGAGACTGCAGTATTTTTGGTGGGGTTGAGTTATATACAGGGTCCTTCTTAATATGCTGACACTTTTTAAGAGGATGATCAGACCGTCGAACTAAACAACTTTCTCTATGGCATCAACATCGCGAAAAAAAGTCATTTGTTCCATGCAAAACTGCAAACCTACTCGAGTCAAACGGATGGGACAGCTGATTTTTTTTTCGCGATTTCGATGTTGGTCCCATAAAGAAGGTTGTTCATGGTCTGTTCATCCTTTTAAAAAACTGTCATCATATTGAGTTGGACCCTGTATGTTTCCGGAATACTCGTGACGAGCTCTGTAATGAAACTTTGACTCTTGTAATATCTCATTTGGGAGAGGTAGGAATAGTAAACAAGAGTGCAGGAATTATGGTCTATCCGTATAGAGCTCGTCACAAGGTTTCCGAAAATGATGTAGCTCAATTATTCCAAAAACTACCTACTGCAGTCTTGGTAAGAACGGCAGATTTGCGCGAAGAGAAATTTACGCGAAATACTTTTGCGCAAACGGACATTTGCGTGAAAAGACTCGCCAGAACTCTCGCATTGTCGGCCTTATTGCTATACATTTTAGGCGTAGTACAGATAAGACTGTTTGAAAGTGGATTGCTCTGAATTAGCTCCTAGGGTCCAACCTAGGGTAGGTTACCCAATGATGAAAAAACTGATATTTAAAACTTATAATATGGATTAGCGCATGTGTTTTTTTTGTTGCGCAAATGTCTTTTCGCGTAAATGTCATTTCACGCAAATGTCCTTCACGCAAGTGTCCAATAAAAACGATATCCCTCAGTCATCTACATACCTAATTTGAACGTATGTGTATGGAATCAAGAATTATACTTAGTAATAAAACTATTCATTAGCTATCTTGCCCACTTAAATAATTTCCATAATGTCATACCTTGTTGGTATTATTACACAATGTAACCAATTGATACTAGCATTATAACAAACTGTTACTGGCCAGTAATTAAACGAACCAATAACTGCAATTAAAAACAAAAAAGATTATAAAAAATATGGCGGATTGCGCCACAGACTTATAAAGAAAATGGATGGTGCAAGCTTTTTTTCAATGGGTCAACTTATTGCGCTGCTATCAGTTAAGTTTAGTTGAGGCTCTATTCTGTAATTAGCCGAACAAAACACTAAACAAATGACCGATAGAGCCGAAGATCAAATGACCGATAGAGATCTCTCGAGTGGCGTCCATGAGGACAGCGGCAGAAGCGGTCGTTGTGACGACACTTGGGGGAGGCCTGTGTTCAGCAGTGGACGTCCATTGTCTGAAATGATGATGGTGATAATGAGCCTCTTTTCAAAAAATGAATCTGCCTACAGGCATATCAGTAATTTTTCTATGGAGGGTCGCGTCTTTTTTTCCTGGCGGCCAGTCACCTAATGTTGTGGCTATTTTAGAGCTAATATTATTTATTAATATGCAAAAATTGTTATTCAACGTTTTATAACGTTTCGGAGATATGCAATTTTTAAAGTTTAAAAAATAGTCCCTACGAAGCTCATTGTAAATTACACTTTTTGTTTCTTTAACAATTTATTTGTTTTTATAGCTCAGAATCAATCGTTCTAAATGTAACATCATCATCATCATCGCTTTTTGTGCAAGAACGGAGTGCAATCCTCGCTAGTTTAAATTGGACACTCTAGACTTTAACTATCGCGCCAACTTCGAAATCGCGAAGAGAAAATTCGTTGTTCCATACATTTGAGTCGAGTTGGTGCGATTTTTGTATGAAACAGTTTGTTTTGCGATTTCGAAGTTGACTATATACTGAAAGTAGTCCCAGTTTGATGGTCTGAAACACCACCTTAAGTATTACTAGGGTGTTTTATCACACCCTGTACTTTCATACTATTTAATGAAAATGCGTTCTCTATCGCCTTTAAGTCTATGGTAGCGATAGCGCCGTCACGGGCCGCAGTCAAAGAGCGATCGGGGTGTTATTCTGATAGTTTTTTGTTGGTCGATATTGGTAAACAATACATAAGTTAGTCACACACCATAGACAAGACTAGTTCAGTCTAGACTAGTGGTCTAAAGTCTATATTACAATTTGATGACCAACTTTGGCGTAACTTTGGTTAAAATGACGTCAAAGTTGATCGTCGAATTAAGAATTTTACATTAGTGGCATATTTTTTGCGCTATTGTTTTTTTTACTAATTTTGTTATTCTTAAGGCTCCTTTTACCGTTCATTTGCCCCCCTAATCACAATATTGATGATTTCTCAATCAAGAAAGAGTAAATTAAAAAGTGCTCCTCCACTATACAATACTTTTGTAGGTAAAAGCCCTAAAAATAAAATAAATAAAAAACTACATTATATATACAATACACTTATTTCGATTTTCTTAAAAGTGTTTTGATTAGATCTACAATTTATACATATAAAACATAACCCTCCTTCTGGGACAGTCGGGTAAATATAGCTTTTAGCCTTTTGTAGAAAGTTGGAGTAGCACTTATTCATATTGGGTTTTAATTATTGAGAAATCTTTAATATTGTGACGTCACGCCACCGCTAAAAAGACTCTTAAAACTGGTAGTTGATTCTACATCACTAAATTTCACATAAGTACACCTCGTACCAAAATAACACTCCGAAAAACACCCATAATCAATAAATTATTGTATGTAACAACAAAATCTCTCCGAATAGGACACCGCAGCATCCGCCAGAATAATCGTCCGATCCTTCCGAACCATTCGAACGTATTTGAAATTCAAATTTGGAAATCCATTAGTGCGACTCGTCATTTTAATGTGACAGTATTGAGTTACTCTAATTGATGGGTGCTGAGTTCGTTTTTTGAATCGCCTTTCGAAATTTGAAGTTCCGTTTTTACTTTTTTTTTATTTGGATGTGCACTCGTTGTTTTTGTTGCTTGCTTCCGTAACTTTTTTAGAGGTGTCAATTTGTTATTTATTTTTGTCTACGTTTTTTCAGGCAGTCAGTAATAGATGTAAGAAAAAATATAAAATGCACGTTTATGACAGATTTAGAAAAAATTTAACGAGAAACGTCAATATTTATTCATAAAAATGCAGTTTTTGATCTGTTTTTCAAAAATGTCTAAAACACCATTCGCCATATTGGATTCCGACGTGACGTCACTCCGATAGTACTCTGTGTTATTTCGAACTCATTATTTTTCATAAATCTTGTTACTTGGTCTTTCGCAGTCGTATTGTTTACTAACGGAGTGACGTCACGAGCAGAATCAGCATGGGGTAGCCACCCCATGCCGCGCGGTAACCTAGCCAGGTTACCACGCGAAAATTCAAAATCATAAATAAAAAATAGTTTTTAAGGCATTTTTCAGCTTCATAAAATAAAATTAAAAATTCTACTGGTTCATTACGATCGCGATCTCAGGATTACTTTAAAACAGTTTTCAAAAAAAGTTGTACCCTTTGCCTAAAATTAAAACGTTTAGCTAAAATTAAACGTATTAAATATATAAATATTTAAAAAAAAATGTATTAGCTGATTTTTTTTTTGTGTTTTCGATGTTGGTCCGAAGAAAGATGTTCAGTTTGGTGGTCTGATTATCCCCTTAAAAAGTGTCAGCATATTAAGAAGGACCCTGTATAAAAGATTATTAAGAATTTTGAAACATTAATTGCTTTCAATTGTAAAGTACCATGGTTCACTATTACCGTATTTAGATGTGATACTATTTCTTTAGATAATTAATCATTACAACTATTAGTTAGCGATATTTCCCTGCATAACGATTCAGCAATCGTAGCGTGTAATTCGTATTGATGATTGTATCGATACAGAATCGTATCGATTTGGTTGTCAACTCTATCATTAATATACATTTACAACCCTTTAACGAATCGACTGTGGTTCGTAATTGTTAAAGAGTAACGATTTTAAAACGAAGATATCGTGAGGTAACATAAGCACAACTCCGGAACTCTATATAACGTTTTTAGGGTTCCGTAGTCAAACAAGGAACCCTTTATACTTTCGTCCATTCACGCTCTTGGCCGTTTTTTTTTATGTCACAATTCAGTGTGTCAAGTTTTTTTTTGGTCTTTTTTTTATATTTTTACGGATAGACTTAATCTTAAGACACCTATTTCATTTTTATTACGATTCATCGAGTTTATCAATATAAATTTAATTTTTAAATTATTTTGATCTGTAATCTCTAAATCCAAAAATTGGTGGAGAGAAAATAATTCGAACTCCACGGAGAAAAAAAAACTACAAAAAAAAAAATCACCTGCCTCCTCTTTCTAACTCTATGCTGGAAACAGAAACGGCAACATTAAATGTCAAAATCTGACATTGTGAATGTAAGTATTTTTTTTCTTAATAGCCAGTTATTTTAAGTTGATTTTAAGTTTACCAAGGAGTTCACAGGTTTTCCAGTGACGTCACTGGACGGACCGAAAAACAATGTTATTTTATAAAAAATATCTGTAATCCTTTAATTTTAAAATCTCTGACATAGAAAATATTGTTATTGAGACAATTGACAACATTTCATTTTAAGAATGGTACCAAAATAAAAACCATTTGGGGATTATGTGATTCAAAGCTTATATAAAATTATCAGAATTTTCTATTCATTATTTCTCGAGTTATTGAAAAATACTGAAAAATGTAATAGAGGTTGAATGAGATTTTATTCCTTTGCCTGCTTGGCTTTTCTATTGTATTTGACAGTTTTTATTTTTAATTTTATTGCGGCCAAGGTATCTTAGCCATAAATCCTACGTTTTTCAGAAAATTCTAAAGTAAATTAAAAATAGAAATATTGGTCAAAAATAAAATTGGAAAAATACGTATCTCTTATTTTTTAACCTATTTTAATATTTTTCGATTCAGCTCTGCAAAAAAAAAAATGACAGACCGAATTATATTACTGTAAGTACAAAATTCTTATAAGTAGGTCGTTAGTATGATAAGATAAAGCTAATTCTTTGCAATAAACTCTATACATAAACACTAATCAATAAAAAGGGGAGAGTAATAAAAACGAACTATTAATTACTTATAAATAAGTGAACGGAAGTGGAATGGAAGATGATAATGAAAATATGACACACGAATACATCTGTTTGTGTTTCACACACAAGTTTATCGGACATCAACAGTTTGCCTAAATTAAAAATGTTGTGAAAAATGTTTAAGGTCTTTTGCTGCAGGTAGCTTCTTTATTTTGTGCATCATAATTTAGATTCTCTTTCGCCCTTTTATGAGAGGAAGCCGTTGCCCTGCAGTGGGATCTTACAGGCTGCCACTTAGGTTCAGTTAGGTTATCAGATTTTTTTTCGTGATTTCGAAGTTGGCTACATAGTGAAAGTTGTTCAGTTGGATGAGTATAGAATACATGCTGAAGTTATCCGCAGTGATATAAAATGTACCCTGTATCGCATAATTAAGTGGGTTCGACAGTAGTGTCTGTAGATAAAATGGGAAGTACAGAGCAAGTCCCGGATGGTCTGGTTTGAGTTCAGTCCGCTACAAAATTTTACGATCTTTAATTTGATTGAATGCTTTGAATAAACATCTTTTTTTATTTGGTTCTGACCTAAAAATGAAGTAAAAATATATAATAGTACTCTAGTCCCGGGACTTTTAATTACTATAAAGGTTACCGATTGCCGTTTTGATATCGTAAGGTATGAAATTACTAACATAAAAACTAAAGTCTTAAGGATCACAACACGCCGTCATAAAAAAAAAAGTAAATTGTCTTGAATTTTTACATTTCTAGGTTTCTAGGTTTTTTTTCTATACTGTCATATTCTTTACCTTAGTTAAATACCAATACGTAATTAGTAAGACTGTCTAAAGGTGCCATACAAAGCTATAAGCCATACGGCAGGTTGTGATTTTAAAGACTTGGGTTTTTATATTAGTAATGTCATACCTTACAACAATATCTGTCATGCCTTATAAAAATTTTTAGTAATTACAAAGTCCCGGGCTACAGTATCTACTATAAGTAATGCAACAATCCAACGTTCTATTTTTCAAATGTCCACT
This sequence comes from Agonopterix alstromeriana, assembly GCA_963924505.1. Classification (NCBI taxonomy): domain Eukaryota; kingdom Metazoa; phylum Arthropoda; class Insecta; order Lepidoptera; family Depressariidae; genus Agonopterix; species Agonopterix alstromeriana. The sequence continues at coordinate 3,572,630 of OZ004681.1, read as the reverse complement.
TCACTCTGAAGCAACCAGTCCCGACCACCCATTGAAGACAGTGTGGGGAGCACTATTCCAAACCGATAATCATTTCTTATACTTCGTTCTTTTTACAACGTCCCGCTATACAAACTATTATCACCCTTATGTCTTTACAATAATAGTTCTATTATGGGTCCTATTGAGTGCTATTCGTATTCAATTTGAAATGTAAAATCGAACGCTAATTCCACATTTGAATAATGGCGGTTGGTGTTGTGTTCTTTATTTGAATAAACTTTTTTATGTTCCATAAAAGGGCATCATGGATAAAGATTTGAATTTCGAAGAGATATTGTTCCTTCTATCAGGATCGGGTCATAGTAAGTAGGTGGTAAGTCCCAACTCGAAAGTTTAGGAGGATGTTTTGTTCTGGAATTCTAGATTCACGCTTAAACTGTCATTAAACATACTTTCGAGTATCGATGCAATTTCATATACAGGGTGAAATTGATATCATTAGCATCCTTTTAAACGAAGAGTCTACCCATCAAACTGAACAACTTTTACTATCGGAGCAAACAGATCGGAGCATAAAAAAAATCTGCTGTTCTGTATTAAACTGCAATGCCTACTCTACTCAAATATACGTATTATATATAACATTTAAAACTTTTAAGTGGCTTGTTTAGACTATCAAACTGAACAACTTTCACTATGGGACCAACATCGAAATCACAAAAAAACAGCTGTCCCATACATTTAGCTGGAGTAGATTTATAGTTAAGTCATTTATAAAAAAAAAAATTTGTTATCATGGAACATCAGTTTTTTTTTTCGTGATTTTGAAATTGGTCCTATATTGAAAGTTGTACAGTTTGATGGTCTAAATCACCCGCTTAAATATTTATTTGTATTTTTGTAACACCTTGTAGACAGATCATCAATCAATCAATCAATGAAAAGTTCTACGTTTAAAATAAAAAATAAAAAAATACTGGTAGAAAATCTAATGAGTTTACGATTTATCACTAGGCTTGATTTCTTCAAGAAAACTATAAGGTCTTTCTTACTATGCTTAAGGTTTTTTAAGTGGATGATCAGACTGTAACAAACTGAACAACTTTATCTACGGTACCAAAATCGATATCGCGAAAAACAAAAACAGCTGTTCCAAAACTGCAAAACTTAATGATCCAAATGCATGGGACAGCTAACTTTTTTAGCGATTTAAATATTTGCCCAAGTTGTTTGTTTTGATGATCTAATCATACCCTTTAAAAACCGTCAGGATATTATGGACACTGTATTATGATAGGATGAAAAAAAAATATTTCATATTTGGTTTTGATCAAATGGATGTTTGTGTCTAGTGCTAAGTTTCTGCCTACCCGAGTTGGATAACGTCGCCGTGAGCATACATTATGTGTCTTTATTTTCTTTTAAAAATAACCAAATACAGAACTAAACAAAAGAAAAGTACCTTTTCAAGCAATTCTTTGATGCGTGGATGGTTAACCGACGTGGTTTCTCGTAAGATGTCCCACAAATTAAGTCAATTTTATACTTAAATCCAAGACATAAGAGTCATGTGAAGGGACTGAAAGGATAGTGGTGGTAAATGAAGCGAGACGACACCTGCCAATCTGTACCATTAACGTATTAGGTGCGAGGGAGACGGAGTATGGAAGTGGCTTTTGTATTACTTATACAGGGTCTTAATATGCTGACACTTTTTTAAGGGGATGATCAGACCGTCAAACTGAACAACTTTCTCTATGGCACCAACATCGAAATCGCGAAAAAAATCAGCTCTTCCATACAAAACTGCAAACCTCCTTGAGCCAAATTATGTATAAGACAGCTGATTTCGATGTTGGTCCAATAGAGAAAGTTGTTCAGTTTGCGTATATGCGCGCTGCAAACAAACGAAGTCTGGTGATATTTTCATTACTAACCAATTAAAGTCAATGAAATTTTTCAGATACAATCTAGAAACTAATTTCTATGCATATATGAAGTCAGATTTTCGTTAAAATTAAGTTTTAAAGTTACAGTGCCTCAAAGATCTCCATACAAATTTTAAATTAATCCTAGCACTAAAATTGTATATTTTAACGAAAATCTGACTTCATACAAGCATAGAGATTAGTTTCTAGATTGTTTCTGAAAATTTCATTGAGTTTAATTGGTTAGTATTGAAAATATCACCTGACTTCGTTTGTATGGAGCGCGCCAACAGTAATATATCCTTAATGAACGTAGGTACGTGAAACTGTCAGTATACCCATCAAACTGAATAACTTTTACTATGGGAGCAAAGCGATTTGAGCAAAAATTAAAATCTGTTGATGCGTGCATACAAATTTGGTTGTTTGAAGTTTGAACGGATTTCTAGACTATCAATAATTACACAGTCGCTCTCCATACATACTTGGCCAGTAAAATGAAGGAAAGTATCCGTTAATAATTGCGGAATACCTCTATCATTACGTACTATTACAGTCTGACGGACGGACGTTAGATTGTTAATATCGATACTTTTATTGATCGTTTCCTTTATTGCATGCTTTTAACTATCTCTAAACCACGGTTTATACAGAGAAGACGTGTGGCGGTGGCGGAGAGTTGAAAGTAACACAATAATAAACCTTATAGTGTGTAGTATAGAGTCGTTTTTGTCGTAAAGGAGAATCGCGCCCGCGCCTCCAGGTGACGTCCGTCGCCACGGTGGGCTGAAAATCGACTTTCATAGACATAGGGATAAAAAAAAATATGTGTCGTTTTTTTCATGGATATGGGTTTGGTTTATCATTTCTATGCTCAAATATTCACAAAAGGTTGATTTAGCATATAAATGGATGACTTATAATTTTTTTACGAAAAATTTGTATGGAGTTCGTGTGAAAAATCCGATTATCTTTGGAACAGCAAGTTAAACCGTAATATCCTTACAGGGGGTTTTAGAACTTATTATTTATGATTTATTGACATACCGCGTATGACATTTACTGCTGCAGAAATTAAGTAAAAAAATAAAGAAATATTTAATTTTTTATAATTCTAGAACGACTCATTTTAAAGCATCTTTTCAAAAACCAAGTATTAATTAGCTAATAAACCTAAATAAGTGATATTTAATTATTATTATTTAGTACCATGACTATCATGCGACAACACAAAACAATAACTATTGATTGTGATTAGGAGTTCTAGATGAAGATTTTCAAGAACTTCAGCCAATGCATCTTTAATGAGCGTAGTTAGCAAAGGGAAATCTCTAATGAGGGTAGATTAACAAAAAGTAAATTTGCTGATCACTATAGTTTTAATGATCAGTGGAAAGCAATAAATAAGCTAAATTTGACTTTAAAAATTTAGTGTATTCCAAACTTTTGAACTACATACGTATTCTGTGACCGTAAAATATTATTATAATGGAAAGTCTAACCACCAACTTAGACTTGTTTGTTTTTCTAAGAAGTGGGAGTACTTCATTTGATCATGAAGTATTGTTCAGTGCAGTGGTAGCTCGTCTAGGTGATTGCTTCTCTGACGAAGACCGTGTAACACTCAAGGAATTTTGTCGAAGATTTACAAGAGCTGCTTCACAGAGGTGGCAGAAATCTCACCGTATCCTTGATACATTTAGAAAGCAGTACGAAAATTGGCTTCAGGCTAATGTCGATTGGCCAAGTTGTGTGCCAACCGGTTTTGTCATCCAAGAATCAAATGATGAGAGACCTAGCGCACATTTAATCTCTCCAGAACCGTCAACATCGTCGTCTATTGGTACTATGACAAAAAGACCTCGAAAGTCATTCGAAGATCTGGGAAGCAAACAGAAGAAGAGAAGGTCTGAAGATCATAAATGCGAAGATCCAAACGAATTGGCCAGTTCAGCTGCATTACATTTAGAAGAAGATGGTCGTGAGGATACCGCATTTGTTATCAAATATATGCTGAAAAATCCAGAAGCAGCTGCAAAAATTAGAGAAATGCTTAAGAAACCAGTTCAAACTTGTTTATTTACACCAGAAAAATCACTAGGGTTGCTCCTTTCATTGAAACTCTCTAAGTGGCAATACATCACGTTGCGAGAGACGGCCATTCGGGAAGGTGCTAAGGATATTTACCCGTCTTACTACAAAGTGCAACAAGCTAAACTACAATGCTATCCTCCGAAACAATCAGTCACTGTAATGGATTCTTCAGCTAGGATTACACTTCAAGCATTACTTGATATCACGGTGAAGAGGATCATTGAAAGTCTTTCTGAAAATGTGCAAAATAAGGATTTGAAGCTAGTATCTAAGTGGGGATTTGATGGTGCTTCCAACCAAAGCCGATACAAACAGAAAATGGAGGGGCAACAAGATCATTCCAGTATATTTATGACCTCGTTAGTGCCACTCAAGCTGACTGCTGGAGATGATACTTTATGGACGAATCCAAAGCCATGCTCAGCCTTATATTGTCGTCCAGTGCAGTTCACTTTTATAAAGGAGAGCGAAGAAGTGGTCATCAGTCACAAAAGGCAAATGGATAATGAAATTAAGGATCTTATCCCTACTGAGTGCGGTAGTAATAAGGTGAGTCATCAACTTATGATGACAATGATCGATGCTAAAATTTGTACATATCCTTCTGAAGCTAGATCAAACGCATCGTGCTACCTGTGCTTAGCCAAACCTACAGAAATGAACCGTTTAGATGTTGTAACATCAAAGACTGTGTCAACTGGCGTATATGAATTTGGCTTGTCATCACTGCACGCTCGTATAAATTCTATGGAATGTCTTTTGCATATTTCATACCGACTCGACTTCAAAAAGTGGGCTGCAAGAGGCAATGAGTACAAGGCATTGTTAGAGGCAAGAAAAAAAAGTATCCAGGATAAATTTAAAGACGAGCTCAATCTTTTGATTGACATCGTAAAACAAGGCTCAGGAACCACTAATGACGGGAATACGGCAAGAAGGTTTTTCGAGTTTCCTGATAAAACTGCAGCCATTACTGGATTGGATGAAGAGCTTGTTCGAAGATTTGCCGTGATTCTGCAAGCAATAACATCTGGGGAGCAAATCGATGTCATCAAATTTAAAGATTATGCCCGCAAAACAGCAGAAAAGTACGTGGAGCTAAACGACTGGTACCACATGTCTTCAACCGTCCATAAGCTTTTGATACACGGTGCAGACATAATCGCCAATAACGATATTGTGCCAATCGGAAGCCTTTCAGAAGAAGCCTCGGAGGCACGCAATAAAGATTTTAGAAGGTTCCGGGAACATCATTCGCGGAAAAAAAGCAGGCAAGCTTCCAATGAGGATATCCTCAATATGCTTGTTCTTTCGTCTGATCCTTTGATTAGTGCACGAAGACCTAAGTTAGATACTAAGAAAAGCCAGGATCTCTTTGCTGAAACTAAAGAACTAATCAAGTGCCAGGAAACTCAGTTCGAGTTTTTGGATGTATCTAATTTGGATCCTGATTCCGAATTGGAATCCGACGATAGTGATGTTGAATATTAATAATTATGTTTTATATTTTTTTTGTAAATAAGTTATTAAGTTATTTTTAATATTATTTAAGCTTTTTTATTATTATTTAAGTTTTTTAAGAATTACGCAAATACTAATATTTAATATATTTTAATACAAATATCAAAAGAATTTTTTTTTATTTTGGTTTGGTGCATTAAAACGAGTCGTAAAAGAATTTAAAAATACAATATTTAATACTTTTATTAATCACTGTAAGTGATTAGCAAATTTACTTTTTGTTAATTACCCTCATTAGAGATTTCCCTTTGCTAACTACGCTCATTTAAGATGCATTGGCTGAAGTTCTTGAAAATCTTCATCTAGAACTCCTAATCACAATCAATAGTTATTGTTTTGTGTTGTGTTGTCGCATGATAGTCATGGACTCATGGTACTAAATAATAATAATTAAATATCACTTATTTAGGTTTATTAGCTAATTAATACTTGGTATTTTGACTAGACGCTTTAAAAAGATTCGTGAAAGAATTTAAAAAAATTATTATATTTCTTTATTTTTTTACTTAGTTTCTGCAGCAGTAACCGTCATACGCGGTATGTCAATAAATCATAAATAATAAGTTCTAAAACCCTCTGTAAGGATATTACGGTTTCACTTGCTGTTCCAAAGATAATCGGATTTTTCACACGAACTCCATACAAACTTTTCGTAAAAAAATTATAAGTCATCCATTTATATGCTAAATCAACCTTTTGTGAATATTTGAGCATAGAAATGATAAACCAAACCCATATCCATGAAAAAAACGACACATATTTTTTTTTATCCCTATGTCTATGAAAGTCGATTTTCAGCCCACCGGTCGCCTCCAAACGACGCTATGCTACGTACTATAAGGTTTATAATTGTGTTACTTTGACTCTCCGCCACCGCCACACGTCTCTTCTGTATAAACCGCGCCTTACTCAAGGTGGTCAATTATATTAAAAGGATATTAAAATTAAAAAATTTCTTCCACGCTGATTTGGGAGTCAAAGAATAAAACCGGTCAAGTGCGAGTCGGGCTACTCGCGCACCGAGGGTTCCGTACCACAACACCACACAACCTATTAACTTACAAAAAAGTTCATTTTCTCCGGGACCGTTAGCGCGAGACCGACTCACACTTGGCCGGTTTTTATTATTTTTTGTTATACTGTAGAGTTTGATCTGTAATCACACCAAGTTTGACGCTTGTATGTATTACAGTTTTTACGATAGAGCGAGAAGAAAAAACCCTGATAAAAACTAGTTTGGTGTATAAGGACCCCCCTTAATTTTTAACTTTTTGACAATTTTGTATTATTTGTTAGTAAATTCACCGTAACGCACATTCTGTGAAAATTTCAACTGTCTAGCTATAACGGTTCAAAAGTTACAGCCCTAAATAGATAGAACAGACAGAGAGACAGACGGATGGACAAAGGGGGCTTATTAATAGGGTCCCATTTTCACCCTTTGTGTACGGAACCCTAAAAAAGTAGCTGGAATCAGCTGCTTATCTCTCAGAAGATATACTTGTCCACTTCTTAGTCGTAACGTCATGGCTGAGGGACGCGACCATCGTGGGCCGCTTGTGCCACCATAGCTCTAATAATAAACCACCATAGCGCTAATTCTAAAAATTTCTGATATTCTTCTAGTAAGTATCTTAAATTCTGGTGTACCTAGTACCTATTATATAAATGTAGGTTAAGGGGATACATTTCGGAGCGCGCTCCATACAGACGTACAAACCAATTAAAGGCAATGACATTTTGCTGAAACAATCTTGAAACAAATATCTATACTTGTATAGAGTCAGATTTTCGTTAAAATATACAGTTTCAATGCAAGGATTAATTTAAGATTTGTATGTAAATCTTTGAGGCACTGTAACTTTATAACTATACATTTTAACGAAAATCTGACTCTATACAAGCATAGAAATTTGTTTTTAGATTGATTCTGAAAAATTTCATTGAGTTTAATTGGTTAGTATTGAAAATATATAATATATGTATAGGGTCCAACTTAATATGCTGACACTTTTTTAAGGGGATGATCAGACCGTCAAACTGAACAACTTTCTCCATGGGGCCAACATCGAAATCGGGAAAAAAAAATCTGCTGTCCCATACATTTGTCTCAAGTAGGTTTTGCAGTTTCGTATGGAAGAGCTGATTTTTTTCTCACGATTTCGATGTTGGTGCCAGTAGAGAAAGTTGTTCAGTTTGATGGTCAGATCATCCCCTTAAAAAAGTGTCAGCATATTAAGTTGGACCCTATACATATAATATATTTTCAATACTAACCAATTAAACTCAATGAAATTTTTATATGCTGACACTTTTTTAAGGGGATGATCAGACCCGAGAAGGACCCTGTATATATATAATATTACATAGTACGTTTGTATGGAGCGCGCTCCGAATTATATCCTCTTAACATAGTCTATGGCACGATGGTCTACTCTACATAAACAAATTTGACACAAAACTCCCATGGAATCGTCAATTCTACAAAAAACCTGAGAAAAAAATATGGAACACAATCCCTATTTAGTTCCGCGTTCGATACTGGAGCATCTTGTAACATGATACGATGTTTTTTCCCTACATCTGTCAACGCCATATTGATTCTAACCCTCGAGCGCATCTCAAATCCTTGCTCTTTCATAGCGAACGAATTTGCATATGCCATTTAAGGGTTAAAAAAATTTACATATGATTACTTTTGATTTTGTAACCAAAGGAATTTGAACTTAAAAAGGATTGGGATTAAGTTGAAATTGTAGATAGGGATAGTTAGATGAAGAATGATGCAAATTTCGCGATGTCCTTTTCGTAGTTGAACGGTTCAGATGAATTTGAATGTTAAAAGAGTTGGTTTAATGTAGATTTTGGTTTGTAGAGGAAGGGTAGCACTTACCCCTAGAAAGGTTTATGTAAATTTTTCAAAAAGCGAATTATTTTTGCTATCATTTTTCAATAGCTCATTAAAGGTCGCACAAACCAACTCTGGCGTAAGTGCGTTTTTAACTTGAATACATTTTTCATATTGTGTCAAGACCGATTTTATGGTCTTCATTTGAATTTCGATGGCATGATGCTTATTTGCATGATTGTGATTTACTATTTATTTTGGATTTATGGTTTATGGATAAATGCTGTTTGGTGTTTGAATCGCGTCATTAAGGGTTGCATAATATTGATATTTACGTTTCGTGTGATTTTGTGCTAGGGATTCGAGAAGTTTTCTTTTTCTTCTACTTTCTCTCCGTTAAGTACTGGAGGTTGGCAGACAGTTCTGAATAACTTTGCCTGCCACTCACCAGACGACATAGCTCTTCGACGCTGGTGATGCCACTTCATCCCTTCAGGTTCGCGATCAACGATTTTTCTAACAACGCTTCTTTTGTTCTATGTTTATAGTAATTATTAGTCTGCTTAGTACAACTATACAAGGTCCTTCTTAATATGCTGACACTTTTTTAAGGGGATGACTAGACCATCAAACTGAACAACTTTCTCTATGGCACCAAAAAAGAAACCGCGAAAACAAAAATAGCTTTTCCACACAAAACTGCAAATCTACTCGAGTCAAATGTATGGGATAGCTGTTTTTTTTTCGCGATTTCGATGTTGTTCCTTTAGAGAAAATTGTTCAGTTTGATAGTCTGGTCATCCCCTTTAAGAGTGTCAGCATATTAAGAAGGACCTTGTATCTGTTATGTAATATAATACATGGCTACCGTGGGGTTGAAATTGAAACTATGGGTGATTGTAACCTGCTTTATAATCTTTAACGCCAAAAATATGTATTTAAATAGCTTTGTTTTCGTAGTATTAATGTAAATAACAAGTTTATTGATTAGCCACTTTTTGCATTGTGATTCTATCCTAAAACTGTAAACAATTTAAAAAATATATATATAATTTCACGTTCAAAAAGGTGGTCATATTGTAACAACCCAAAACTAGGAACAAAGTCGTGCAAAAGATTTGGTCAAGTTCCTATTTAAAGATGGAAAAGTCAAACAATTACGTTTTAAGTAAATCCACACGCATTCGTTTTTAGGGTTCCGTAGTCAAACAAGGAACCCTTATACTTTCGTCCATTCTGTCTGTCTGTATGCCTCAATAACTCGCTCATTTTTGCACCTATTGAATCGAAAAGAAATGTAGTAGTTATGAAAAAAACATTTTTTTTCGACCCCCATATCCCATACAAAGAAAAAGGGGGCATAAGGTGTCGTTGGATAGGCACTGTCCAATAGAACAACTCCCATAGAAACTAAATCGAAATAATGCTTCTGTCTCGAGATATCTGCGCTCAAAGTCAAAAATAGGGAACCCTATCATGGGCGAGTCCGACACGCTCTTGGCATGTTTTTTAAACATAAAAGCTCAACAAAACGTGCGTTCACGCATTCAACCTAAAACACAAATAAATTGACCAAGATACCATTTATCAAGCCAGCATTTTTAATTAGTTAAAAAAAACATATTCGGCGCATACGCAGTGGTGCGTGCCAATCTGTTTCCGATCTTCGACTGTTTAGCCTCTCCCTTACACATTCTGCTACTATTATCTTTCTTCTCTGTCACTCTTGTAGTAATTAGTTTCTCATGTACTTTTGTTTAGAATGACATGTGGTCAAGTTAATTATACGTCGGTTTTAACGAATCGATGGTATCGATTGTATCGATATCAACGGTATTTCTTTGTTTACTTGTTTTATGGACCAATTAGTAAATTCCTTTGTATTATATGGAGTGTCTAAAACAGTAGTTTAAATAAACTACTTGGGACCAATGAGTTACTTATGCTTTAAATGCAAACTTAAAAAATTGTGATAGAAAAAGATATTGAACACCCCGAAAATATTATGTTCGTGTATTTAATAAATGTTTGGATAGTCTGTAGAATCCCGCCGTAGGATCTGTCACAAATGGGGAAAGGGAGTGGGCCATATTTCACCACGCGGGTGCATGGTGGATTGGTGGAGGCAAGTCAGTGGTCAATTTGCTGTCAGATAACTTTTAAGCCACATTACACTAAATATTCTTCTTTCATGTTTTTAGAAGTATGAATTTCAAGTTGATGTCAGTAAATGCTGATGTATGAACCCATTTTACCATTATAATAAGGGAATCCTCAAGAGTTTAAATAATATTTTTTGTAGAACTAGATTAAATGCATACTTACAAGCAGATACAAACATTGTATTTGTATTTAAATTGACGACTATTTGTAACGAATGACGAATTGGTAGCCATTAAAATTTGAAAACAAAAACTGTCTAATAGGAATAAAACGGTACCAATAATCATGCCCTGTGGCACTCGCGTGCTGAATTACATTACTCCTTACAAATGAGTCATGCGCAATGAGACATTGACCAGTAGCTGTACTAAAGATGATTAATTTAAATGAATAATTTTGTTTTTGTTGTCATAAATAAATACAATTGTTATGCATTTGGCAGACAGTGAGTTAATGAGGTCATAGGCTTCATTAAATTCTAAATAACTTAAAGAGAAATACTTTGTCTTATTGGAACCTATTAGGAGAACTTTCTATTGGAATCGATAGCTATGTTAATGAGTTAAAAAATATTTATTTGGTGAAAATTACACCTATCTTTGTTTAGAAAACATTTACTTATATGAGGATAAAATATTTACGTTTGAATGAGGAAATATAGGGTCCTTCTTAATATACTAAAACTTTTTTAAGGGGATGATCAGACCATGAAACTGAACAACTTTCTCTATGGCACCAACATCGAACTCTGACACTTTTATTACGCTGACACTTTTTAAGGGGATGATCAGGCCATCAAAATGAACCACTATCTCTATGGGACCAATCTCAAAATCGCGAAAAAAAATCAGCTGTCCCATAAAAATGGCTCAAGTAGATTTGCAGTTTTGTATGGAACAGCTGATTTTTTTTCGCGATTTTGAGATTGGTCCCATAGAGATAGTGGTTCATTTTGATGGCCTGATCATCCCCTTAAAAAGTGTCAGCGTATAAAGAAGGACCCTGTATATCGGCGTTTAATATAAGGAATATACCGATTTTTTTTGGGACTTAAGGTCAACTACCATTCTCTACTTAAAATTGCATAAACCCAAAATATAATAACATTGAACATATCTACAACTAAACATAAGGAAGTAAGTTGTTGTGACCAACCATCCCTAAAGGAAAAATACGATCTCGATTATATGTATGTGTGTGTATTTAAAGAAACGTTATTCGAAACTACTTAAAACACCATCAAACTTAAACTACTCCTTAATCTAATCTAAAGAAAAAACGGTCAGTAATTAACAAAACCGAATTCGCCCATGCTATTGACCTTTCAATAACCACTGTCATTGTTCCAAAATTATTTCCACAAACCAAAATCGACTCTATCGCTCTTCGAATAAAACCTATTCATCGATCAACGATCGCCTTTTATCCTTGGACATCGTCCAAACAACTTTTGACTCTAACTTGAGAAGTTTAAAATGTAATTTTGTTTGTATTTACGGTTGACTGGTGCCCGTTATGCTTGGTTGTGCACCTGCTGGTCACACATACGATGGTAATTAGAAGCTACAGCTTGTTTAACATAAGAAGTCCTCTTCTATACCCTTATTCTTGGGTATTAAGTGTGAGAATATGGTAGTTGACGAGACTCTGTAATTCAAAGAAACGATACAATACGTTCTGTTTGAAAGAAAGTCTGCGGTTTTTTGAGGAAGTCCTTTGTTGGTCGAAATGGTCAGGGGTGCAGAGGAAAAATCAATAATAGTTTGTAGTACTGAGGAAGTTCTTAGGATATGATGAATTTGACAGGCCAACAATGTTTGTTTATCAATTAATGTTACTCTACAGTTCAGTCAGCAACAAAAAATACATTGTCTATCTGGTACCAACAGCAACGCATCTGATTTGTCTATCTTTGAAAGTGTTTACAGAAAGTCTATTTTACTAAAGGAGTTTTAGTTTTACAAAGGATTTTTTACGTATCAGTGCCCAGTTTGGGGGTACCTACATTTTCATTACCTACTACCTTTTCCATATTTCATTAGCTGTCAAAGTCAAAATAATTTATTCAATATAGGAGCTTGAAGCACACTTATTAAACGTCAATTCTTTTTTAAAGCTACCACCGTTTCGGAACTTGTTGTCGCTATTGAGATGATACGGCCAGAAACTCTACAACAAGCTGTATTTTTGGCATGGTAATGTTAAATTAGTGGAGTCAAAAGAGAAGAGGCCTAAGGTTCGGTTAAGGCTTTGTCGGTGACATGCACCCGCGACATGTCGGCGACAATGTATTATCCACACCGAACCCGCCGACAATGGCGGCGACATTGTTGGCGGGTTTTTAGACACCGTAAAAGTCAGTTGCAGAAACGCTCATTAGAGTTAATCCTCCATTAAATCTCTTGCTAGCTTTTACTACGTCAACAAGACAAAAAGTGACAGCAAGAGATTTAACTTTAATGAGCTTTACTGCAACTAGTGTAAGTCTTTTTAACGAACATAAAAAAGGAGGTTCTTAACTTTGTGTGTGTCCACCAACTGCAGGATACAAGCCTCCATCAAATTATACGGATATCATCCTTTCAGTTCCTGTTTCAATATTATCAATTATATTTATAACCGAAATAAGACCCCTGCCGAACGGCAGACCAGATAAGGCGTGATGCATGGCTGACCTCCCGACATCGACGGAATCAATTAACTTGCCCTATTTATTATTACACTTAGATCTCTCGCCAAGATTCGGATTGACGAGTCGGTAATTAATTCTGCAATGAAGTTACTGTTATATGCAACAATATATGTAACAAGACAGTGCTGTTTAACTATAAAATATACAGGGTCCTTCTTAATATGCTGACACTTTTCCAAGGGGATGATCAGACCGTCAAACTGGACAACTTTCTCTATGCCACCAACATCAAATTCGCGAAAAAATATCTGGTGTTCAAAACTGCAAACCTACTCGAGCCAAATGTATGAAACAGCAAATTTTTTTTTCGCGATTACGATGTTGGTCCCATAGAGAAAATTGTTCAGTTTGATGGTCTGATCATCCTCTTAAAGAAATGTCAGCATATTAAGTAAAATACTGTAAAATACTTGAAATATTTTTTTTTAGATGAGATTTGAATTTTTGGCTATTTTGAAAAGCGCAAACAGAGACCGAGAGGATGTTTGAAGACTAGATAGATGGTCACAGTTCGCATTGATATGATTGAGTGCAATGTCTCTGAGGAAGACATCAGAAAAAAGGTGAAGTAAAGAAAATAGACTCGGCAGGCTGAGTGACCCTACTAACAATTATAGGATTGACTAGCCAGGGTGAAAGAGATACAGAGAGTCTACCACGGAATTAGATTTTCGCAATTGCGTGAACGTTTTCGTTCCAATATCAACTCTATTCTGATGAAGTTCGGACAGAACGGTCACGACATATTGCCATCTTTTGGTTCTTTTGCATGCTTCTTCTTCTTCTTATCGTGTGCTATAAGTAGGGTTAAAGGGCGAGCGGTGGGTTGAGATCGAGTTCAGTAAATTTTAAAAACAAATTAAATAATATTTTGAAAAAAATTACCTATGTTGAAACTATGATAATTCGATTCTGCTCTCGATTCTAAACAAACTACTTTCTAGTTTTGCGTTAATTCATTAACACGTTGTATACACATACGAGTATACACAGCCAGTGTGATATGTTGCGAATGTGACGTTTTGAGAACGTGACTTTTACGAATGTGATATTTTGCGAATGTAACATTGTGTGCCTAATCCGTCGAATCTTTTAGAAAACAAGCATGATAATGAGAATTCACCAGAAAGCTAAATACTTTCTATCTTAATATGTAATGCAGATACAGGTGGTATCGTCAAAAGAAATACTTAGTATTACGACAGATGCCTTTCAATTCAATTCTTTCATTCTTTTCTTTCAGCGTTGAAGAGTTTTTATAGAGTTGAAGAGTTTTTAAATTTTAAATAGTAGATGTTAAATAATTACAGAATGTTAATATTATAGGTTTTAGTTTTTTTAAGTTGTTACACATTTGCATGCTGTTGCTACAGCTGAACAGAAGAAGCTTATTTTATTATATTTTACCATCTTTTGTATACCTGTTTCAAGGCAAATAAATGATAATTCTATTTCTATGTCTATTTCAATTCTAAAAAACGAATACATCAATCGAACCGTTGTTAAACATTAAGACCACCATTTACAGTGTTATTTCCTAGTATATTTAAATAAAAATGTAATAGAAAGTAACATTCAACAATCGATAGTCAACTACAATACAATAAAGGTGTTACACCGATGGACGTTAAAAGAAATTATGCATATTAAATTCTCAACTGACTTTCTTATCGGCATCGAAATGTATTGGAACGGCGGTTTAGTAGTTTTGATCGTTGAATCAAAATAGGAAATAAGTCACAAAACATTATAAGTATAAGCATATGCTCACGACTATATTCCCCGAGGGGGTAGTCAGAGATATTCTGAAACCTCAGAACATCCACGTTTCACCAGTAGTACCGATACTCTGTCCAGTGTGACGGGGGGTGAGCCCGTCGCCACTTATAATGGTTAATGCCTCGAAATTGAAGCATGCAGGTTTCCTCACGATGTTTTCCTTCACCGAAAAGCCAGTGGTGTTACAAATCGTACATAAATTCCGAAAAACTCATTGGTACGAGTCGGCCTGGACGGGGATCGGACCATCGCCTCCTGCACGGCAGGCAAGGTTACTCGCCCCTGGACCACCACGTAAGTTGTTTTGGAACTATTTATAGTTGAAATTGCATTAGTTACATTATAGATAGCTTTATAGTGTAGTATTATATCAATACATGTCAATTAAATCAATGCTAACGATAGTACTGATTGACCAACAACTGTTTACACATTACATACTTAGATAGCTAACAGAAAATCAATTACAGGTATGTCTCCACAGATAGTAGATAGATAGACCAGTATTATGTATAATAATAATGAATGCAGGTAATGGTATTGCCAATAACATTATTGAATATACTAGTCCTGATTCTAGAAATTATGTGCATCTTAACTTTAAGAATATCTACAATGGAATCTATGGAGAAATCTTTTAGTTTTTTTGAGAAATTTACGCTTTCCTCCTAATTGGAAGAAATCCAAATTAAAAAAGAAAGTACTAAAACTTTCTTTCCAAACTATCAAAACTTCCCCATCCAGCCACATGACACGTTTATCGCATGCGACTAACAATCTAATTACAACCCACGGGAATCGAACCGCGATCGGCGGTCCGATACGGGCCGATTACAGCTACCTCGATTGACCCAGCCCTGCTGGTTAGTTTCTGAATTAAGTGAGGTTAAGGGTGCTTTTATAAGGTATGGAAATATACATACTGAGGTTAGACATATTGCAGTTATATCGGATACTTAGCAAACTTAGACAATATAACTAGGGACCAGCCTTGCGGTAGCATTTCCCCTCTGCCACGTTACAAGATCAATTAATCATGTGCATTTACAAACAATTTAATACCTTAAACACGAGACAGCCCATAATTGCGGAACAATAACTTCAGAGTAGTCGTGTTCGGGGTTCTCACGAGACCGTATTTAACAATCAAAATTAGAATCTAAAGTAATGGAATAAAATCCAAAGTTGCGTATTTCATGCTACCTCGCCTCTCGAAAAAGTGGTAGAAAAGTTTGTTAGTAGAATTACAAGCGTAATTGTCCATAGTTATATTGTCTAAGTTAGCAAAGCAAGACTGCTGTTAAAAATCTGAGATGTTGAAGATAAGTCACCATCACTATCACCGGTCGTTCACTGCTCTACATAGGCCTCCCAAAAGGATCTCCACAACGACCGCTCCAGCACTGCTCTCATCCAACGGGTTCTCACCACCTTCACCAGGTCTTCGGTCCACTTTGTGGGGGGTCTCACTGCCTATCCGGTGCCTTCCGCTACGCGGTCGCCACTCGAGAACTCTTCTGCCCCATCGGCCATCTGTATTGCGAGCAATATGTCCCGCCCACTTGACTTGTTGATGATAGGTACCTGATTAGCTGCCTATAACAACGCTCATCTGCGTTGGTGATCTAAGCCGAACCGAACACTACACGTAAACAAACTACACAATGCAAAGCAAATATCTATTTCGATAATACTTTAACAAGGATGAATGGATCTTGGATCAAGTAGACCTGATAAAAGAATTTCCTTTTTCTGGGGTGCAAGAAGAAAGCCTCTACCAGTGGCGAATCGTAAAACCCCGATATGTTCAGCGCATCCTCGACAATCTACATATAGGGTACTTCTTAATTTGCTGAAACTTTTTAAAGGGGATGATCTTTCTTACCGCTAAGAAGCGATTTCCTACCTTCAAAAATCGATAATGTAGTACGGAATGAACTCATGCAGTCTCCAGAGTTCAGGGCCCATGCAGTGTCTTTCTCATTATGCTATGACTTTTTTTCACAATTTCGAAGTTGGTGCTGTAGAAAAAGTTGTTTAGTTTGATGGTCTGAGCATTACCTTAAAAACCGTCAGCACATCAAGAAGGAACCTACATGTATCCTCCAATAGATAATGGCATCACGAGAAGAAAAAGCTTTGCAATATAATACTTTTCGATGTAAGTCAAAATTGTGGCTTCCTAAAATATAAAGACTCAGTTCTGAGGACTCAATCAAAGGCTTCAGATAAATCCAAGTTTGTACAAAATTGAAAACAATTAGCGATTAACAAAAGGAGCAAAAGAGTCCTCGTTCACAATGTACGTACAAAAGAGTTAATATAATGAATTCGACAGAGGACAGCCTGCAGTGGTGCACTCGTACAATTTACTGCCTTCGCGCTATTTTCAATTAAAACCCTAATGGCTCACGGTCCACCGATGCGCCGATTGTCTAATTGTAAGATTATATAGAGTTGGGTCTGTGTGATTGGGGTGGTATTGGTGTGATACATTGCCCACGTTATGCAGCACAGCTCATTGTAAAATGCTTTTTTATGCGGCTTTTCGGGTTTATAGTGTCACTTCCACCTTGATCTTTAGTGATCCCCACTTTATTACAGTTCACAACACTTCCTTGCGGAATTGTAGGATTTCTATCAAAGTGAAAGATTTTACAAAATCTTGGAGTAAAATAAATGTTTAAACTTTATGTCGCCTACCAAGTCTATAGCAAATATTTATTTAGCAAATCTGGTCTCTCTTGGATTTTAAATAGTCAGTTTTTTTCAGATTTGTCATGCTATGTTGAGAGCTGATGCTGATATCAGATATCATTTTGAGACTGAAGTAGGTGGATTCTTGTCTAATCAAGGTAGAGCAGAGCGTTGATTGAATATTAATCAAGGTCGAGTTAGTGAAAAAAAGGCAGAATAAACATAATTATACCTAATCGAAATAGTGCTGAATATGATTTGAAGGTAAATCACACAGCATTTAATCCAAATTTCATATTTCTTTCTAGGTTTCCACCTAAATTTCCACTAACGTTTAGTTAGTCGAACAATGTATAACCTACATACACCGTACGATGTACAGCGTGATAATCTTAACTATTATAAAACTGTAACAGAAGTGTGTCTGTACATTGAAGATATTTAAAAAAAAAAGATGACGATGTGGCTTTTAGGTGTCCCTGACTACAAATCAACCTTTTTTAGAATTTTTGTCAGTCTATTTGAGTGTTTGCTTGTGCGAGCATCACGCAAAAACTACTTTTTTTGTTTGATAGCTTATGATCTGACTTAAAATCTGGTATATATAATTTGTGCGGACGGAGTCGCGGGTTAACTCTAGTGAATTATAAAGAGAAAACTGAATCACATTTTTACATTACATTTACATTCGATTAGGTAGGTAGTTAAATTACGAAAGAAATAAAAACTAAATACCGGTATACTCAAAATGTTGTTGCAACAACTCTACAAAATCCCTTCAGAACATAGTACAAGCCTCACCCTTTAGGAAAAACTTTAGTTTTAATCGTTTTACATTACGATCGCGTAATATGCCAAGTTTAGCGTTTATTGTTATTGAAAATGTTCCAATACGCCTGTATCGAGACTTCAGCCCCTTTTAAATGAATATTGTGCACATTCATTTGTTAATTACAGATTTTCTATGTTGGAAATCGGAGATTATTATGTGCAATTATATTGTTGGAATTTGAGTTTTGAGTGAAATCTTGTTCTACAAGTCGTTAACAGAATAATAATCGTTATAGAAGTCGTAAGTAGAAAAATACAAATTATAAGGAATACAGGTTGTAAGGAAAATTATCATTATCCTTTAAACCACATAGTCTACCCATCAAACTGAACAACTTTTACTATGGGAGCAAACCTATCCCATACGTTTGAATCGAGTAGGTATTGCAGTTTACTATGGGACAGCAGATTTTTTTTTGTTCTGATCGGTTTGCTCCTATAGTAAAAGTTGTTCAGTTTGATGGGTAGAGTATGTGGTTTAAATGTTTAATGTGTGAGCATTACGCGATCGTAATGTAACTAAAATACTGAACCCTTCATCAGCATTTTATTACAACAATATTTACGCGCTGCAGTTGTCATCATCATCATCACCGTGTAGTTGTAGCAAAATTACGAAGGACGTGTTTAGTTATGATACCTACAATTTGGCCCACAAAACACTGATGTTAGTATAGAACGTCCTATAGAATTACCCAGAAACGAACAGATTTGTAACATTTTGAAAACCGCTTAACAATTTTTACTTTTCTTAAAATCTGCTGGATCAAATAAAGTACGTATTATGAAATGTCGAAATAAAAATATCATACAAAAAGTTCAGTTAATGATTGGTGAATGAACAAATCAGTTTTTGCAACAACATTTAGGCTTTTATAGGTAATATTTGTTCTCAACGACAAGTCATACATTATATTAGACTATTCCTAATTCATTACCACACATCAGATTGCCTAAATTCACAAAAATATCAATTGAAAGAACACACAAACAGATTGTCTGAAATATAAACAAAGAAGGCAAGTGCAAAGGGAATGCGAGAGTCTTGCATAGCGACTACTTACGTTTGACATATTTTAGAGAAATCCTTCTTCTGCCATGCTATAATGAGTCTCATATTTGGTAACGTTAGCAAAACAATTCACATACTTGAGAAAGTACTTTTTTAGACCAGGAAATTAAGGATTGCCCCATTTGCGTCAACCTGGGCTAGCAAATAACTCCACGTAAAATAGCTCTCTCAGTTGTTTTACTATCCAAAAATCATGGGCTATCACCCTTATTTTGAATATTACAGGCTGTAAACTGAAATGTATTACCTACATACTTTACGTGATACTTCAGACCACCAAACTAAACAACTTTCACTTTGTGGTCAATATTCAAATCGCAATAAGAAAAAATATTATCGTTGAATAGAAAATGTCAATGGCTGCTCGACCAAAGTGTATGAAACAGATGATTTTTTCGTGATAAGTTGTTCAGTTTAATAGTCTACAGTTACACATAATGCGTTTAAGTTAACACTCTGTATAATAAATTAAATATGCAAGCGCGAATGTGCCCAGAACTCTATCAGTAGTGCGGGCATCACAGATGTTGACGATGTCCGAAGAATTTAGTCGCCTCTTATGACACCTATTTTGGTTGCATGCATGCATGCATGCATAGCATAAGCATATGCAGCCGTAAGTGCAGTTTAATTAACAAAAAATATACAGGGTGTTAGGGTAAACAGTTGCATTTCTTTAAGGGGTGATTGTAGCCATGATACTGAAAAAGTTTCCCAAAGAAACCTATAGGAAATTCGCAAAATTTTTTTTCGACTTTCCATACTAAATGCAATTAGCTGATCGAACGTTTGTATGAAAAGTCGATTTTTTTTTGCGAATCTGCTATCATTTTCTCGGAGAAATTTGTTCAGTATCATGGGTACAATCACCCCTTAACGTAATGCAACTGTTTACCCTAACACCCTGTACACCTATGAGCTTTTATCAAATCACCAGGTCAACAAAGAAATCCCAACAAAAACCTAACCTGCAGACGCTACCAGCGATACATCCTACACCCGAAGAGTAGCGACGTGTAAAATCTGCATTTCTTTGAGATGCACTTGTCCCCCCCTCCCTGCCCGCCCTCTAACGCCCCCTAGACGCCTCTCAGATAAAGGGGGCTCTACTTTCGCACGCTTTGAGATCGCTCAGCTTCTGAAATGTCCTATAGTGTTAGGTTTTGTTTTGTGTTCACTATGTATTGTTTTCTAGTGAGTTTTGTGTTCTGTTTTTTATTTGAGTGATGTTCTGACGTGTTTAATGATGCGAGAAGATTAGTATTGTATGTATTGTATTAGTATGATATGTATTACTGTGTACATAACCATAGCTTAAGGGTATATTACTGTTGGCGCGCTCCATACAAACGAAGTCTGGTTATATTTTCAATACTAACCAATTAAACTCAATGAAATTTTGCAGAAACAATCTAGAAACAAATCTCTATGCTTGTATCGTGTCAGATTTTCCTTAAAATGTACAGTTTTAAAGTTACAGTGACTCAACGATTTCTATACAAATCTTAAATTAATCCTAGCATTGAAACTGTACATTTTAAGGAAAATCTGACACGATGCAAGCATAGAGATTTGTTTCTAGATTGTTTCTGCAAAATTTCATTGAGTTTAATTGGTTAGTATTGAAAATATCACCAGACTTCGTTTGTATGGAGGGCGCCAACAGTAATATACCCTTAAACAGTGGTGCCGCTAGGTAAATCTCGCTCTCTCAGCTGTCAGTTCCTCTATTCCTAGTAGACCTTTATGGTAACATAAAAGTGCTAGGTACCAATGTTGACTATGAAATGATTATTAAACTTCAACTAGACTAGACAAATCAAACTATGACACACATAGTTAATGACAGCATGTCGCTAGCAACATACAATGGTAGGCAGCAACAATAGAATTAATTGTTGTGCAACATTATTACAATAGCTTTGTTTCATGATATAAAAATTATGTTTCGAAATTTTGATTTTTATCTCTTACTACTTACTTGGGTTACATAAAATTGTTATTATTGTTTGTCAGTCAGTACTTACTAATATTACACAATGTGTCAATAAATCAACACAAATTATACAGGGTCTTTCTTTATATGATGACACTTTTTAAGGGATGTTCAAACTGTCAAACTGGCAACTTTCTCAACGTTTCATTTGACAACTCATGTCAGTTCCTCTATTCCTGGTATAATACCTTTATGATTTGTCTAGTCTAGATGAGTCTGGTTGAAAGGTGCAAAAGTCCATTAACGAAGGTTTAAAAGTCCAAACTGCAGGTTTGCCAAAGAGCTATGGAGCGCAGTATACTAGGTGTAAAACGGACAGTCCGTATCCAGGACACAACACTGCGCTCCAAAACTCAGATAGCTGACGTAGAGGAAAAGCCGGCAATACTAAAGTGGAACTGGGCATGTTTGCAGAATGCACACTGAGCGGTGGGAATCAATCGTTACGCTATTGGTGCCTCACGACGGGAGTAGAGGTCGAGGCAGACCCCGGAAATGGTAGCGAGACGAGCTGGATGCCTACTGCAATGAATGGCGGGATAGCACTGAACAGAGAGATGTGGAAGAGTTTTGGGGAGACTTTTACATATACAGCATAACCTAGGCGTAATCTAAAACAATTCAGCTCGCTTTGTTCACTCCAGGTTTTAATTTAGAGTCGTTGGTTGTTGCTAAAAATCTCGAGCCCGTAACCGGCTGCTTCTCATGCACCCCCATTTTTTTTCTCCCCAACGTGGACCCTTTGTATGTCATGTATGTATGTATGTTGAAATAGCAAAAAAAAATCTGCTGTCCCATACATTTGGCTCGAGTAGGTTTGCAGTTTTGTATGGAAGAGCTGTTTTTTTTTTCGTGTTTACGATGTAGGTCCCATAGAGAAAGTTGTTCAGTTTGACGGTCTGATCATCCCCTTTAAAAAAAGTGTCAGCATATTAAGAAGGACCCTGTATAGACCACTTTGGGTACCATCGGTTTAGAATAACTGAACCACTTTTCAAAATTTATCATTTGGCAGATTCATTTTCAATTTAGGTACCCAAAGGTCGTGGAAGACACGAGATCTGTGAATTTTTAAAACATATCATTTGATATTGTCTTCCACTACCGACTACCTTACTGTTATCCCTTTCGAGGTGGTCAGAAACATTGTTACAACCAACATACTGTTTAAGAGTGTAGTTGTAGCAATGCTCACATTAATTTAGCAATTTATGTCTCAGTATGGAATGACGTGTCAAGTGGCTAGAAGTGGATAGCCTTTCGCCCACATAAACACTGCATAAGAAACCTTTAATCCCTTAGTCGCATCATACGACACCCACAGAAAGAATTGGGGTGGTCTATTCTAAGACAGAACCACACGGCTCTATCTGAAACTGTGGTTTAACCGTGGTCTTTTCGTGGTTTATTCGTAGAATAATATCATAGCAATCAACCAAACGAAAACATCATGACAAGAAACGGTAAGACTACAAAGACATACATAAAAATGTCACGGCACAAGTGTCTGCCTGTCTGAAGAACCATTGACTCTACAGTCGGCGTCAGCTGCCTCTTACATACACCTTGTATGTGAATACAGGGTGTCCAGAAAGATAATTTTGCAAGGGAAGTGAATATTTTTAAATTTTAAAAGAGATGATTTTATTGGCATAATTTCATCATACATACCTATATACTTACATGCATAAACTCACAACCATTATCCCTTTAAAGGTGATTAGAAATTTTGACTCAATTAGCAACATAGCCTTTTTAGTATATATTTCAAGTTTTCATGACTAAATGATGTCATGTTATAGATGTTTGGTAGTTGAATTAAGTTTTATTCGTCCCAATTCAATAATTACCTACCTATACTTCATTTCAAATAAAGACGAAAAGATTTTCCGATTCCTATATCTTTCTGGTCATTTTATTTATCAGAAAGATATACTATCTGACATATCTTGGACGTTACTAAAGCTGATCTAAGAATAAGTGAAAAAAAGTGTTCCAAATCTCTGTTGCTGTAATTGAAAATAGCCTTCAAATTTCAAAATAGCCAAGTGAAATGGAGCATACCTACTAAGTACCTTACCTTATTACCTTTAATCATCATCATCAGCCTGTCATTGTCCACTGCTGAGCATAGGCCTCAAAAAAGGCGCGCCACAAAATTCTATCCTCGGCCTTTCTCATCCAGTCGCTCCCCACTACCTGTCTAAGGTCCATGGTTAGTATCTTTCATCATCTCAGCCGATGGACATCCACTGCTGGACATAGGCCTCCCCCAAGGATCGCCATAACGACCCGTCCTGGGCTGCCCTCATCTAACGGGTTTCCGCCGCCTTCACCAGGTCGTCGGCCTACCTACTCGCTGCGCTTTCCGGTACGAGGTCGCCACTTGAGAACTTTTCGGCTCCATTGGCCATCGGTTCTGCGAGCAATGTGCCCCGCCCTTTGCCACTTTAGTTTAGCAATTCTTTGGGCTATGCCAGCTACTCTGGTTATTCTGCGGATCTCTTCATTTCTCGATCTCTTAGGGAAACTCCGAGCATAGCCCTCTCCATTGCCCTTTGTGTCTCAGCCTTGAGTGAGCGACCACGTCTCAGATTCAAGTATGTACTGGCAACACACACCGGTCAAAAACTATCGTTTTAAGACCTTTATTCAGTGAGTATTGAGAAGATCTCTGACTGTTTTCTCGGAAAATATAGTCGTGAGCATATCCTTATGCTTCAGTTCAAACCCTCTCTCCTCAACAACACACGTCTCCTCAAAAGACATAAATAAAACTATAAAATGTTGGTCGCAAAAAGAGGAGGAATTTCTCAATTATCACGTCGCGTGATCTGGGGACGGATCGAGACGTATGACGTTGACCCCCTGATCCCCCGACCCACTCGCCCCGGGGGGTGGGTCGACCCACTTCTCCAACGTAATAAAGTAATGGCAGACTCGGTGTTTAATAAAAATATTTTATTATATCGATTTTGTTTTAGAGTAAGGGTTTTTTAGATAGATTATGTATATGTGTGTTAATTTACTGTGTTGGTGTATGCTATGACGTTTTTTAAAACTCTCTAGCTGTTAGAAACTCTGCTAGCTCCTTTTTGAGATACATCGACGATTTTTACAGCTTTTGTCCGGGGTGTCTTCGTCTGTACCGGTCGGCTGCCATTATCGTAGTGAGATATATACAACGTGTTAATGAATTAACGCATAACTATAAAGTAGTTTGTTTAGAATCGAGAGCAGAATCGAATTATCATTGTTTCAAAATAGGGAATTCTTTTCAAAATATTAAATAATTTGTTTGTAAAATTTAAAATTTACTTGATCTCAACCCACCGCACAGGTAGGTACTCTCACCCTACTTACTATCAAAACGAGATTCTTAAAATGTATCCATGAGCACGTTAGCGCTTTCATTCATTGCTGAAATTATAACAAATCATTTTTGCCTCAAAACTTAAAATGCCAATAACTTTAAATTTTAACTATCAAAATAATGAAATTATTGTTTCAATCAAATTATTTTGTTATAAATCAGTTGGGGTGTATGAGGTTTTGCGCTTATTCATTAACACGTTGTATATACAGAGTGTTCACTTAAATACCTTTAATACTTAAGGGGGTGCTTCAGACCATAATACTGAACTACTTTTACTCAAGGACCAACTTTCATCTTGTGAAAAGAAAATCTGCAGTTAACCATGTATTGAAAAATTGAAATTTTTCTCACAATTTCTGTGTACCATGTTTAAGGCAAATCATAAGCTTTTGAATACAAAAGGTTTAGAAAATTAAAAAAATATCCAGCAGTTTTTGTGTGATGCTTAAACAAAAAAAAAATACATAAAATTTAAAAATCAAAATTTCCGCAACTTTGATCAGGGACAAAAAAAATAGCATAACCTTTTCAACAGATTAAAAAAACAATGCGAAGTAGGTACTAGAAAATAGATTTTCCAATGAACTCTATAAGAAGGCAATCAGATTCGAACCTATCTCCCGACGATCAGCAGCCTTACACTGTTAATTAAATACAGACATCAATAAAAAACAATTTGTTCCCATACATTTTCAAAAACCAACATAGCACTATGCTGTTTCCTCCAACCTTATGAAGATATAATTAAGGTCGAAATTACTTTGTTTTAAAAGTAAATACCGAATCGTTTGTATGTAAATACATTGTCATCATCTAGGGACATGAATATTAATATTTGTCACGCTCGATTCTACATTTGTTATTATTATGAATGAAATCGAGGAGAAAATATCATCTTGTATATATTAAATATTTAGATTGGATCTATAATGACTAATTAACATACAATATTAATAAATTCAAATAGGTTTAGAGGACCTTTCAAAATACATTAAAAACATCACATACATTGCTAGGCTGCATCGGAGCTGTGCCATTAAGGTACAAATAACTTCTAAGGTTGTATGGGGGAAATCGCTTTTCAGCGCTAAGACCACCTTGTTTTGTATCTTCTGTATTTCTTTACAGTATGTTTTGCTGAGTAGGCAATATGTTTCGATTGATTGATTGAATATGAGTTGCTTCTTAAAGGTTTTGGTTACTTTTTCATGAACCTTTAGAGTCAAATATCTCAGCTCCGATGCGAGCTAGGCCATAAGTGTTTATTACAATGTGTTTGTTTTTATAGTACTATAATTCTACAATACTTTGATTCATACCCACTAATCTAACTATTTTAGTTTTACACAGTGGTTCGTTATAATCCAATTCCTACTTACTTACAAGGTGTTAATTGATTGTGTGACTCTACATGGTGAACAATTTAATACGTTACCATATCTTAGGGGTTGCTTGCGTTGTGCTTCAGACCATCAAACTGAAGAACTTAACTATGGGTGAATTTGGAAATAATGACAAAAAATCTGTCGTTCCATAGAAAACGTCAATGGTGACTGAAAACCAAATGTATGGTAGAGCAGATTTTTTTGCGATTTCTATATTGGTCCTATAGAGAAATTTGTTCAGTTTGATGCTCTGAACATCGTCTTAAAAAACCGTTAGCATATTAAGTTAAACCCAGTACAAATTTATAATTGATTCCATGTTCGGTAGGTGCAATTTAAACTGCCAGGGGCATTTATGTGTTAATTTGTAATCTCGTATATCCCACTTTGTAGGGAACTTTGCCTCCTCAGAATAGTAAGAGATAGTCCAAATACACTATGATATTCAGAATATACGGGGGTAAACTTAAATGCTTTACATATCGAACAGGGTGCTTCAGACCATCACACTGAACAACTATTAGAATGGGAGCAAACCTGAAATGGCAAAAATCTGTTGTTCCATAAACTGCAATGCCTACTCAACTCAAAAGTATCAAACAGCTAATATTTTTTTGCTATTTCAGGATTCCTCATTTAGCAAAAGTTGTTCAGTTTGATCACCTGAACCATAAAATTCAGCTATGATTTTATTTTTTCCTAGTTTCCTAGAAGAATCACTTAGAAAACAGATTTAAATAAATAGCGACACTCTCTGCACGGCAATAAGGTGCAAACTCGCACCCATCCTATTGTACAATTCGCGAATAACCTACCAACCGTCACAACGGCACGCGTGCAAGCAAACAAAGAGTCCTGAGACACGAAAGCTTCCTTTACATAGTCTCCCTTTTTAATTTTTTCACGTTCTGGCAGCGTGACATCGCTAGGTTTTTCAAGTCTCGCATTGACTGCTCACAAAATGGCGGCAAGTCTAATGAGATTTGACCAAGAAGTTTACACGGTATACCTAACCTATTGCCATTCACCCCTCGGTGGGGATCGGCTGTCAAGCGTACCTGAGCTGTGGAGTGAGACAGGCCTGGTATAGGTACTCAACTACTTACCTATATCAGAGAAACAAAATCAAAGTCAAAGTCAATATAATTTATTAAATATAGGAGCTTGAAGCACACTTATCAAACGTCAAATCTTTTTTAAAGCTACCACCGCGTCGGAACGTGTTGTCGCTGTTAAGAAGATGCGGCCAGAAACTCTACAACATAACAAGACTTAATAACTATTACAATATAAATTCTTATGTTAAAGTTATGTATACAATAACTTTTAATTATTTATCTGTATTCAAATGTATGTTCTGTTTTGGTGTGCAATGAAGTATAATTGAATTGAATTGAATAATACACAGTCTATTTAATAAAATAATTGATACTATACAGTAAAGAAAATAAAGTATAAGCTAGTGCCGTGGTGGTCCAGTGGCGAGTAACCTTGCCTGCCGTGGCGATGGTTCGATCCCCGTCCAGACCGACGCGTACTAATGAGTTTTTCGGAATTTATGTACGAACTGTAACACCACTGGCTTTTCGGTGAAGGAAAACATCGTGAGGAAACCTGCATGCTTCAATTTCGAGGCATGTATTGTACCCACTGCTTTTTTACAGAGGAGATAAAAACAAAACCTGTACTCTAGATAGTATAGTAACCCAGCGAAACAAAATAAAAGTAAGACAGAACGGAACTAACAAATCCTTCGGGAGTTTGTTGCGCGAGTCTTTATAGATCCCACTTTATTGTCTTGTAGGTACGTAATATAGTTCTACATAGTCTACGCTTATACCGTACCTATCAAATCGATGTGAAGTGTGTCGTATGGTACAAACTAGACTGGTTTCGTAAGAGATGACTAATTCCTTCAGGCATCGAAAACATCTCTGATGCTGTCACCGCCGTATGGCTGCCGGTTTGTGAGTATCGGCTTCAAATGGAATGGCTTATACAGGATGTACAAAAAACTCTATGAATATTTAAAGGGATGGTTTAGACCAGGACTTCCGGGGGGCACAATGCGTTTGCATTTTGAAAAGAAAAATCCAGTTAAAGACGTAAATTCCACTATTAAGGCATTAATTCATTCAGTTACTAATTCACCCATTTGTGTGTTGTTACCGACGTGTTCAGGCTCAGTAGGTCTCAGATAGCACCGTTCTACCCGAGCTTGTCGTTAAAATTTCGATACAGGGGGGCATGAAAATATTACATAATTATAACAGTTGACGCAAAAAAGGTTGGGAAACCCTGGTTTAGACCATCAAACAACTTTTCTTTCCGGAGCCCACATCAAGAAAAATTCAATGTATGGAAAGCAGATTTTTTGTTTGTTTTCGACTTTGTTTCATAGTGAGTGTTGTTCAGTTTGATGGTCTACACCATCCCTTTAAATATTTCTAGGGTGTTTTATTCCACTTTAAAAAAGTCGACATATGCATTCTTTCACTCATTCAAAATAATGGTTCGCAAAAATATTTAACAATAGAATCGGTTTTGGATCCTTTGCCTACGGAACCTTAAAAAACTAATAGAAAAGGTTAGTTTAAGCCATGTACCTAAATATATCCAAAAAAGCTATCTAGTCGGTCGGTTCGTGCTAAATTTGCATAATACGAATCGGCACACATGCAAACTCAGTTTAATTTTCAACTGCAATTTTAACGCTGGCCACCCCGAACACCCGCATGGTTCACGAATATTTAGTTCAAATATTTTAAAAAATTCTGCTGGTTATATGTATAAACCGGAAAAGGGGAAGTAAATGGGGTTTTAGAGGTATGTGATGGTAAGTTTAGATACCTTCCTACATTAGTTGTGTGTGGAATTAAGCATACAGGATGAAATTGATATCATTAGCAATATTACTCTACCTATCAAACTGAACAACTTTTACTATGGGAGCAAACAGATCGGAGCAAAAAAAAATCTGCTGTTCCATACTAAACTGCAACGACTACTCGACTCAAATGTATGCAACAGCAGATTTTTCCCCCATATGTATGCTCCCATAGTAAAAGTTGTTCAGTTTGATGGATAGACTCTTAGTTTAAAAGGATGCTAATGATATTAATTTCACCCTGTAGATTATACAAAGTAGGCAATGGACTGGTTATATCTGCCGAAGAACTGACAACCGATGCGGAGTCGTAGTTCTAAAGTGGAGACCACAAACTGGTAGGCGTAGTGTGGGATGCCCTGCGGCCCGCTGGACTGACGACCTAGAAGTTAGGTGACTGGATGAGGCAGGCCGAGAATAGAGTGTTGTGGGCTACTTTGGGAGAGGCCTATGATCAACAGTGGACGATGCTAGGCTGATGATGATACAGGGCTGAACAACTTTCTCTAAATGTGACTCTTTAACAACAATATCGCGAAGGAGAAGCAGCTATGTCATAAAAAATTTCAAGCATACTCGACTCCATTAAAATACCTTCAGCATATTAAGAAGGACTCTATACAGAGTGAAATTGATATCATTGGTATCCTTTTAAACTAAGAGTCCAACCATCAAACTGAACAACTTTTACGACGGAAGCAAACAGAACGTAGGAAAAAATAAATCTGCTGTTCCATACTAAACTGCAATGACTACCTACTCGACTCAAATGTATGCAAACCTGATTTATGTTTTGCTCCGATCTCTTTGCTCCCAAAGTAAAAGTTGTTCAGTTTGATAGGTAGGCTCTTAGTTTAAAAGGATGTCATTGATTTCAATTTCACTCTGCATGTAAGGACATGACTGTATGCCTTTTTGGGGTAGTCTGAAACTTTACTACAACTAACAATTTCAGTGGGTGTTGTTGCAATTGCAACAGCCTTTGTAAAAACATAATAAAATTATTGTACATCAATTTGTAACTAAAATCGATGGGGAATTAGAGTTCTAGAATGTAGACCACTCACAAAAACTTGCAGGTGAAGTGTGGAACGCTCCGGCATTGGACGAAGGACCAATTCTCTAAGCGTCACATCGCTGTTAAAAACATCGATGAGCTCACAAATGTAACATCCTTCTTGCATCCTTCAGATCGTCGAAGTTTTTACATGAGTTTGACACATAACATAACCTTAGCAAATATTTCAACGACGAATTTTAGGTTGTGACGTTTGCGCTTAGAGAATTGCATTCCTGACCTGAGGAAGGCTAAAGAATAAGTTTTGAGTCTCGCTTTAGCAGAGCCTATGTTTAGCATTAGACGATTTTTTGATGATCAGGCCATCAAACTGAACTACTCTATGGGACTAACAACGAAATCGCGAAAAAAATCAGCTGCACGGTCTGATCATCTCCTTAAAAACCGTAAGGATATTAAGAAAGACCCTGAAGGCTGATGATGATGATGTCTATTCACGTCAATTCGATTTCACGCTTTAGATGTAAAACTATAATGCCTTTGATTATTCCTTTTTATTGAACGATTAAAACCATCTTATGTTAGTTTTCACGAAACTTTGTCTAAGTCTAGGTATAAAAAAAACAGTTTAAATATAATTACTGAGCTCTAAGTAATAGTACCTAACAATCCTGAATACCTCATTACACCTCAATTTAACCCTTACCCAAAAAGTCATCTCAAAAAGCCACTATAATTTCCAGAAAACCTGAACACCATCTGAAACGAATTAATTACTCCCATTCAGTATTCCACGAACATCGAAACCGACCGCACACACCCACATAAAACCTCTATATACAAAACATCTAAATCGAGCACATGAAATTCATGTATAAAAATGTCAATAAAACTCACACACGTACGTTTTAACGAAAAATACTAAACATCCCAGCTTTCTACTCACACTAACACAAAAATACAGCACACCAAAGCATAACCTTTCGCAAGAGAAATATGTATTACACCTATATAGAGTAATCTTTCACAGAGAATTCACGCACACACGAGCGCCTGTATTTCTGTCGATCTCAAACACTCGTGGGGTTTTTTCTCGGGTGCGCCTGTGTGCGACGCTCACACGGGGAGGGGGGTGAGGATGGACGGTGGGAGGGGTAGCATACATTTTCAGGAAGGCTCCGGCGTCACAGGGCGTCTTTCAGCGAACCGAAGCCGCACACATCGCCGGCTATCGGCGAGACGAAGAAGTAAAGAGTGGGTACAGAGTAGTTAATGTGGCGCAGAGTCTTTGTAAGATCTTAAAATAATCAGGATTTGGTCACTATCACTAGTAGCGTCTGTTTGGATCGGACACCGACGTTCGTAGCTATACATTGTGTTAATGAATAAGCGCAAAACCTCATCGACCCCAAATAATTTATAAAAAATAATTAGATTGAAACAAAAATTTCATTATTTTGATAGTTCAAATTTAAAGTTATTCGCATTTTAAGTTTTCAGTTAATAATTATTTATTTCAGCAATGAATGATAGCGTTAACATGCTCAAGGATACATTTTAAGAATCTTGTTTTTGTAGTAAGTAGGGTAAAAAATTACTTATGTAGAAACCATGATAATTTGATTATGCTCTCGATTCTAAACCAACTACTTTCTAGTTTTGCGTTTATTCACTAACACGTTGTAAAAAAATCGATGTGGGACATTGATTTCGCATTTACTGCACTTATACTGTGTGTCGATTGGTGCTGGAGCTTGTCCGTTCCTGTGTCTTTTGGCTCGCTTTACGACAAGAAATTCGAACCTGACTTCATCGTGAGTTGTAAGACTGTCTTCAAAAACCTTCTACCCATAACTATCTTTGTCACTATAAGGTCAATCAATAAGCTAGCCAATGCCAATCTTGTGAATACTGGCTTCGTCGTACGCTATTTCAAGTAAGCAGAGCTTTCAATTCAATTCAATTACACTTGATTGCACACCAAAACAGAACATACATTTCGCATACATGTTGCTGATTACCGGCTGTTGTATTATTATTGACGAAGCTTGTGCTGACTACTTATTTTGTGTAGACATAGGTAATTTTTTTTCATAATATTAAATAATCATTACTGCATTTGAATAAAGATAAAGAATTACAACTAGTGCTTTCCCCATCAATGATAGTATGCCTATGTCTAGTTTCTGCCTAGAATCAAATCCCCTAGCAGGGAAATCGAGGCTACTAGATTATCACGGCATTTTTAGAGTCAGGCATATAACAGGCATGACTTTGGTCTTTTGAATTACAGAAATAGAAATTTGAAGCCCTTTCTCTCACTTATTCTTAGAACAGCTTTAGTAACGTCCAAGATATGTCGGATAGTATATCTTTCTTATAAATAAATCATATTTGCTAATCAGAATTGGCTAGCTATCTGCTAAAGGAATCGGAAAATCTCTTCGTCCTTATTTGGAATGAAGTGTAACAACTATGCTGTAATTGAATATGAATGCAAGTGTATGAACAATGAACATGAATACGAAATACTGCTCACCTCAAAAATTTATTCAATCTCTTTAGTTTAGTGTAGTAGGTACAGTGGGTATTTAATTTTTTTCCGACGGAAGTTTTTGTTTTTGTTTTTAAGAAAAGTGTAAAAAGTTTGCGAGTTTTTTTGATAACAATGACGACAATAAGTCCTTTTCAATATTGTTCATTGTTCTTTTAAACAATGATTAATTGAATTAAAAACGTGAATTTTGCTCACGTTTTAGTAATTGAAGATTTCATTCCTCATGTTATGGTTAGCAGTTTCTAGTTTATTTTCTGCCAAATCAAATGCCCCTGTATGGCATGATTTCCTTCTTAATATGCTGACACTTTTGCAAGGCGATGATCAAACCATCAAACTGAACAACTTTCTCTATGGGACCAACATTGAAATCGTGACAAAAAAAATCTGCAGTCCCATACATTTGGCTCGAGTAGGTTTGCAGTTTTGTATGTAACAGCTGATTTCTTTTCGATTTCGATGTTGGTGCCTTAGAGTAAGTTTTTCAGTTTGGCGGTCTGATCATCCCCTAAAGAAATGTCAGCATATTAAGAAGGACCCCGTATTAAGTAAATGCTACTACTGAGTGGTTTAGAGAGGAGAGTTGTTACAGAACTTTAAATGACTATCACTTGCTCCAAATATGGTCTTATCAGGAGCCCAATTGCCTCGCATGCAATACATAAAACTCTTCTCATCGATCCCCACTTCCCAATCCGCAGGTGTTCCCAGCAACATACTATGACAAGGTCTGTACCCTTATAGGTGCCCCTAGGTCGGTTGATTAAGTTCACCCATAAGCTTGATAAAATGTTCGTGGTCCATTCTTATTTGTACAGTAGGATATTGAAGGGCCTATTTTGTCATTTAATGAAACTATCTCTATCTATCTATAACGTCACGCCTCTTTCCCAATGGGGTAGGCATTAACCAGGTCGCGCCATCTACTACGATCCTGACACTGGATGATTGACTGGATGATTATTTAAATGATCAAAATGCTTGAGTCTGATGTTACTAGCTTATAGTTTATTTACTTTACTGTATAGTATCAATTATTTTAGTAAATAGAATTTGTATTATTGTATACATAACTTTAGCTTAAGAATTTATATTGTAATAGTTATTAAGTCGTGTTATGTTGTAAAGTTTCTGACCGCATCTTCTTTACAGCGACAACACGTTCCAATGCGGTGCTAGCTTTAAAAAAGATTTGACGTTTGATAAGTGTGTTTCAGGCTCCTATATTGAATAAATTATATTGACTTTGATTTTGACTTTGTGTTGCGAGTAATAATGGCAACATTAACATAAATAAAAGAAGTGTTAATTTTATGATGCCATGTGGCAACATTTTTCTGTCACTCTCTCTTTTCTGAACTGAAATACAGCCTTTGAAGATTCCTTCTAGTTTTTATTTATATTACGTGCATCGCGGACTCCAGCTCCAACCAACCCACATACAGTCCATCAAACACTTTGACATTGACTAAAAATGTTTAATTTGTTTTTTCTTACATTAAATTGCACTCTTCGGCGTTGTGACAAATTCCTCCAGCTCTCTCTGCCATCCAGTTTCGATGCACTACTCTACGCAATCGGGCGCCCAGATCACAGGGGGGATGGGGAAGTGGGGGGCGGTACTACGTGTGTGTTCGGAAAAATGCCTTATGATCCCGGGCACCGTCAGCTGCCCGGGCTGCTGGGTTCAAGTTTTTGTGCTGGCAACATTGTTTTCGTTGTAGTTTCGTTTAAATTATTAATTCTTCTTTTTTTAAGTGTTGTTTGTGGTGTCGTTTGATTTTGGAACAGTTGGGAAGTTTACGAATTGCGGAGATATTTTTTACGAGATGTTGATCGAAGTCTTGTTATACGTCTATTGTAAATAAGATAATAATATGAAGAATATCAATCAATAAAAGTCGATACTGAAGCTTTATGATTCACATAAATAGTTTTCAACGATCTACTTTTTAAGTGTAATTTTTACGGTTTAGAACTCACGACCATAACCACTTTTAGGATGGTCAGAAACCGTGGTACAAATAACAATCCTTTTAAGCGACTATTCGTAGCAAAAACCTGGACTTCACCTTATGACCTATACACGATTGGCACAAGATCGAAATTGATGGCGATTTGGGGATGTGGCAGCCCTGCAGTGGGTGGATACGTTCGCAGACAATAATAATTGATAAGAAATGGTATCCCTGAGTCACCTCGTTTGACACCCACAGTAAGAAATGGAGTGGTCTTTTAGGATGGTCTACTGCTTAACATATCAAGTACCTTAAATTTCATCTAACCATCTGTACCCACTAACCCAGACTGGTATCGTAAGAAGCGACTCAATTCTTCAGAGATCGTCAACATCGCTGATGCCATCGCCGTACTGCTGGAGTCACTGCATCCGACCCTATCTCTGATCTTATCGGTCTCCCGTTCCATCAGATTCAGCAGGGTAAGGACGAGAGAGTGCATCTGTGTTTAGCGTCCACACTTATACACTTAAAAGACGAGTATCATACGAGATGAGTGCTATGTATGAATTTGGATAGTTGTTGTAGGAGATGAAAGTCGAAGAATAGATGTATGGATTGTGTGAAGGATGGTATGTGCTAGAAAGGAGTGAGTGCTGATATGACAGCTAAGAGAGATGAATGGAAGAGGGTGACATATTGCGCTGACCCCAAATAATGATGCACATAAAAATATCATGAGTACTTGACTGCTTTTCTGGAAAAACTGATTTTCGTCGAGATCTGATATCATACAGGGTGTCAGTGACAGCCTAGACTCATAACTATCACTATGGAGCCTTCCTCAGGAAACGCGAAATTGCACTTCTCCAAAAACACTACTTAAATCATCTCATCATCATCACAGCCTATAAACGTCCCACTGCAGGGCTCAGGCCTACCCTCAGGGTGGGTGTATGGGTGTTAGTCCACCACGCGTGCCCAAGGCTGATTGGTAGAATTCACATACGCATCGAAATTTCTTCTTCAACGTATGCAGGTTTCCTCACGATGTTTTCCTTCACCGTTTGAGAGCAGTCGGTACTACGTACTTAAGTTAGAAAAAAAGATTCGAACCTGGACCTCAAGATTAAGCTTCCATAGCTCTCCGCAACGCGCTCAGCAGTTTTAGAGTTTTTATTCCAACTCGTACGAAATCCGAAATCTTCCAACATTAAATATATTTAAAAAATTGCTTCACACGTTCTCTCCCCACTCCCCCCACCTAACTCAGGGGGGAAGTAGGGGGAAACGTTCGGCCCCGGGTGACAAGGACCTACTTCCACCGGCCAGGTGCAGTGTATTGGTGCAATCTATTCTGCTGCATTTATTAGTTTAGGATTGGCAAGAATTTGTTAGTTTAGCATTTTATTAGTTAATTTCGTTTTGAATTTGGACAAACTAAATTCAAAAACTAAAAACGGAACTTGGCAAACTGAACTTTCTCTATGGGACCAATATCGATATTGCGAAAAAAAAAATCTGCTGTCCCATACATTTGGCGAGTAGATTTGTAGTTTTGTATGAGACAGCAGATTTTTTTTTCGCGATTTCGTTTTTGGTACCATAGAGAAAGTTGTTCAGTATGATGGTCTGAGCATCCCCTTAAAAAAGTGTCAGTATATTAAGAAGGACCCTGTATAAACTGGTATGCTTCTTAGATTAAGTAAAATTCCAATTCAGTTGTGAAATTCTTTATCTTTATTCAAATGTTTGTTCTGCTTTGGTGTGCAATAAAGTATAATTGAATTAAATGAAGTCCGTCCTTGTCGTGTCACTTGTGTTGATTTGATTTTAAAACCACAAGTGACGTATAAACCTAATAAATAAAAATGGATAAACTCACATTGCAATAAGTGCGGATGCAACGACCTCTTTCTTTAGATATTATTCCTTGTATTTCCAAGAGTAACTCTTGGATAAATCAAAGTTTGGTCGAATCCGGCATAAGATCAAGATTTTATTTTAAATAAAATTTGTAATCTCGATTGGCTCAATTTAATATGGAAGCCGTTGATGAAAATAATCAGAATTGGGAGCTAAATTAAGCGTAAAGGATCCCACTGAAGGTCAAAAGCCTCCTCTCACGAATAAGAGTCAGAGGGAACGGGCTAAACTCTACTACACGGACCCTGTGCAGATCGGAGGAGGCAAGTTACATAGATAAAATCAAACCGGTCAAGTGCGAGACGGGCTACTCGTACACCGAGGGATCCGTACCACACGACCACACTACACATTAAATTAACTTATAAAAAGTTTTGTTTTCTCCGGGACCTTTAGCGCGAGACCGACTCACACTTGGCCGGTTATTATTATTTGTTGTTTTATAGTAGAGTTTACTCTACAATCACACCAAGTTTGACTACTCAATTGACGTCAATGGCTACTCAACAGCTGTATGAAACAGCAGATTTTTTCGCGATTTCGATGTTGATTCCTTAACTAAGGTTGTTCAGTTTGATGGCCTGAAGCACCCAGTAAATTATGTAATGCATTAATTGGTTTACAATTTACATCCTGTATAAATATGACTGACTTGGATTTTATAACACAACCGACCAACGACGTTGTGATTGTTAGTATATATAGTAGAAAATTCTTGTTCTGTATCTCTGTACTGTAAACTTCCTCTACTATGAATCGAAGTATCAAAAGAATCTACAGCCTTATTCCCTTGGCTTAAAATCGAATTTCCCTCTATCTCTTTACCACGAAAATTCCCACATCAATTACCCCCCTTCAACTCTAAAACTATAAAATAAATCCCCGGTACGTTACAGAACCATCTGCTCTTCGAATTTCGAACTAACTAAAAATTCGAAATTCGAACGAAACGGAACATTTAAGTTCCGTGTGTCCGTTATAAATTCGGAGCGCACGTTCTATATTCAAATTGGCCGACGCTATTGGCTGCCGCCAGGCGGTATTTTACATTGGATGAAATTTCTACGTAACCAAGGAGTTTGTAATACTTTTTAGATGAGTCAGTGTCGCTATTTTCTGTCACAATTGTGTCTAAACCACAGAATATACAATAGTACAACAGAATTGCTACTCCCTGCCCCTCCCTAACTTTACACACCGAACCTCACCCCCGCATTTCAGGAGTGATTTGAGAAGAGTAGAGGAGTAAAAACCTCGAGTAGGTTTGCAGTTTTGAATGGAACAGCTGATTTTTTTTGCGATTTACATATTGGTCCCATAAAGAAAGTTGCTCAGTTTTATGGTCTGATCATCCCCTTAAAAAAGTGTTCGCATATTAAGATGAACCCTGTATATTATAATTTAGGTACGTTATTTTACTATTATGAGTGGTGGAGTATGTCCCACTCCCCCTCTTCTTGTACCTCTTCTGTCGGTAGTGTGTTTTGGACCTCCCATACAAAAGTCGATTTTCTATGAGAGGTGGATAGGTCCTAAATTATTTTTGTTTTTCGGCCCATGTTCCTTGAAGAATGTTGTTTAGTTTTGTTGTCTGAATACATCCTTAAAATATTATTAGTAATTACAAACTAGTGATGTAGATATACAGGGTGTAAGTGAGAGCCTAGCAAATACTGAAACGGTGAACAACTGTAAACAACTTTTACTTTGGAGCCTACCTCAGGAAACGCAAAAATAAATCAGCTGTCCCACAAAAAACTGTTGTACCTACCCGACTGAAATTTATGGTACAATTGATTTTCGCGTTTCTTAAGGTAGGCTCCATAGTAAAAGTAGTTCAGTTTGATGGTCTGAGTTCACCGTTTCAGCATTTGCTAGGCTGTCACTTACACCCTGTATATAATATAAGATTAAGTCTCATTACCTCATCCTGCGATTCTCCCTCCACGTCAGGTACCGAAAGCTCCCCGTAATGTCTATGCATAAAGTATTTTAAACTTGTTAAAATGCAACGTATTCCGCAGCGCAACGCGGGAAACTCTCGTGTTATCAAAAGGGCTTATTTAGAACATTTTCTTGGCCCTTTGTGAGGTGTTGCCGTTGACTTGCGTTTATTTAATACTCTTTCAATACTCATGTAACTTTACGACTGAAGACTATGGAATTACATCTAGAGGTATCCACCTTTTATAGGAATTGTAGTAGTCTGCTGTTGCCCTATTACTGACCCTGAGGAGAAAAGAAAAGAGAAAAGTTTGTATGAGAATTTATTGAACAAAATTATCATAATCATCATCATCATCCACCAACTGCTGAGCATAAGCCTCCTCTGTATTTTGCCATTCATTTCGATCTTGCGCTAATTGTATCTAGGTCTTGCTTGCGCTTCTATTATAGTGAAAGTTGTTCAGTTTGATGGACTAAAGCCTCCTGTTTAATATCTATCGCATTTGATATTTACGTCTTGTACATCGAGCGAGGTAAGACAAGCCGTTCGAAAAAAAAACGAATCGAAATCGGTCCACCCGTTTGGGAGCTACGGTGCCACAGACAGATAGACAGACATAGGCATCAAACTTATAACACGCCACTCTTTTTGCGTTGGGGGTTAAAAAACATACCATTGACCGAATTAATGATTGATACCGAAAGTGTCAAAATTGTGGCGGTCCGTAGTCTACCCGCATGTTACCATGGCGTGACCTTTTTAAGGACATGATCAGACCTCCAAACTGAACAACTCTATGGGACCAACATCGAAATCCAGAAACAAAAAACTTCTATCCCATACATTTGGGTCGAGTAGGATTGTAAGTAGTTTTGTATGTAACAGCAGTTTTTCGGCTTTGGTCTTATAGATAAAGTTGTTCAGTTTGATGGTCTGAACGCCGAAGGACCCTATAACGCTTGTATGAATGTATTTGCAACCCACGAACCAATCAAAAGCAACATAAAACTATAAAATTAACTAACCGCCCGAACATTTCATTTTGCCTTTTATAAATTTTTCAATAACCTCCCTCTAACTGAAACTTATTCCCACCTTGTTTTAAATAAAATCAAAGTGCAAGTTTCCAGCAGTTCTCTTTCTTTATGGAGTTCATAAAAATAGCTATATTTACGAGTTGGCTCGCGCTTGGGGTCCTACTAGGAGAGAGAAACTCGATAGAATGCTTCTTTGTAACTTCTGCTCTACTCTACAGTATTATAAACTGTAGAATTATTAAAATTAAAGATAGATTTTTTTTTCGGGCGGAACTTAAACCCGCACCCTTCCAAACCGGGGAAGTGCATTATCCAATTTCGCTACCGAGTCCACTAGCCAGAAAACGAAATTTTTCATATCTATTTTAAATTTTTTTTTTGTAGAATCATTGTCATCATAGACTCTATCATCTGTTGTAGATGATTTAAGCAGTGTTTTTAGAGCATTTTTTCTTACGGCTGTGAAAACTGGCTGTAATAAACTGTAGAATAGACTTTAAGATATCTAAAAAAGTTATCGAAACGACTCGATGATACATTGATGCATAAAATGTATTAGCAATGCATTTTTATTTAAATAAAATTTATTCCCGATTACTAATTATATCATTGAGTAAGTAAGTTATAGTCTGTAGAATCCCACAGCAGGGCAAAAGCCTCTTCTCACGAATAAGGGTGAGAGGGAGTGGGCCATACTCCACCACGAGAGCCCAGTGCGTGTTGGTGGAGGCAAGTTAGTGATCAACTTGCTGTCAGAGAATTTTTCAAACCGCCTTAATAGATTCTATATATAATATAGAATCTTATAGATCATCCTATAGATTATATCCGAGACCAACTACTTAACGTGCCGGAAACGCTACAGATGAAATACCACTAAACGGTCACCCATCTAAAGACTGACCGGACCTGTCGTTGCTTTACTTTGGTGATCGTTTCCAATACCGAAGCTACACTACATTACACCAACGAGTGCTTCGGGGTGGGGTTGGCACAAAATGTTATCTTTATCGGTATCTGAGACAATATTATCTAAGAAACCGACCAACAATTTCCTCATCTTGCTTTATGGCATTTCGAATGGTCAACCCGTACCAATAATTCCACCCTATTCATCATCTTCATACATCCCATTGTAGGGCATATGTCTACCCTCAATGATTGGTGAACCTCCCAATAAGCGTCAGAATGTCTCCAACACATGCATGCATTTCCTCACGATATGTTTTCATTCACCGCCATAATACAACAACAACATTACATGTATATGTCCTAGCCTTCTGGATAAATCTGTCATTTGACTGAAAGGCTAGCCCGTTTATTGAATGGCGACACTGAATTGAAAGAATTGAATGTCGTTGAATGTAACGCTCAACGAAATTCAGTCAGGTGATTCAAAATTGAACTAAATTTGAACCACCTGGCTGATTTTACGTCCGCCATGTTCAAAGAGCTAGCGTAAAATCAGCCAACTAGTTGAACGTTGAGTAACGCTTGTTCAATCAACGTTCAGCCTAGTCATTCAATTGAGTGTCGAAACGGCTAGCCTTTCCATTAAATGGCAGATTTAAGCAGATGGCTGCGACATATACATAAGATGCGATTCTGTTTATTAGTTTTATGTCTACCGTCATAAATCCAAGACCATAGACCCTTTTGGGTAGATCAGAAACATTGTTACACCTACCAACTTTCATTCTTAGCATACGCAGGTTATCTCTCAACAAATTATCTACTTATCCCATAGTCATCTCGTGATACATCTACAGTAATAAATAGGGTTGTCCACTCATAGGCGGAACCATAGGGTTATCGATTCCGGACTATTTCAATTAGTTAATAACGTTGGAAAAGACGTAGCTTTAAATTACAGAATAATACTTATTCGTCAGTTTCAATACTAAATTAAACACGAGCATGAAGGCAACGAAGCGAAACTGCGCCGAATTTGTGGGAAATATTACGAACCGAGAGTCATCTGGCCGGGATTTTTCAGTGCACATCACTATTAAATTTAAAATATTATATTGGAAGTAGCGTAGTGGTGCACCTGAGTTATCGATAAAATTTATATGAGAAATGTTGTAAGTCATCCATTTTCAAAGTGGGTGGATTTCTAGGTCATATTTTAGGTATCTTCATACAAAAACGTCTGTTTTTTAAGTTGTGAAAGGTGGTTAACCCTTCGAACAAAAACGCTCAAAACTGAAACTTTAATACTATCGGCTTAGGCACCAACTGGAAAAAAAGTTGTGGTTCTAAATCGGGAACCGCATGGTCATTATCTCATAGTCGACTCCTTTGTTATGTTATGGCTTATTTTTTGTCCAAAATAAAATTTGTGTAAAATATTGTACAGGGTCCTACTTAATATGCTAA
The DNA here is from genome assembly GCA_963924505.1 of Agonopterix alstromeriana. Lineage (NCBI taxonomy): Eukaryota > Metazoa > Arthropoda > Insecta > Lepidoptera > Depressariidae > Agonopterix > Agonopterix alstromeriana. The sequence goes on along the minus strand of OZ004681.1, from coordinate 3,530,556 downwards.
CAGTTTTATAGGAGGATGATCAGACCATCAAACTGAACAACTTTTTCTATGGGACCAATATTGAAATCGCAAAAAAAATCATTTGTCCCATACGTTTGGCACGAGTAAGATTTCAGTTTAGTATGGAACAGTTGGTTTTTTTTTCATATCGATGTTGGTCCCATAGAGAAAGTTGTTCAGTTTGATGGTCTGATCATCCCCTCAAAAAAAGTGTCAGTATATTAAGAAGGACCCTGTATAGTTTAATTAGTTGTTGTAACAGAGGTTCTGGCCACCCCGGAGGAGTTTTAGGTTATAAGTTTTTAAAATTTATTTAGGTATGTAAAATATCAGGAATTAATATAGACCGATTTAGATACGTAATTTCATCCAGAGTTGAATATATGGCCCTTCTAAATACGCTGACACTTTTTAAGGGGATGACCGGTCTGGTCATACTGAACAACTTTCTCTATGGGACCAACATCGAAATCGCGTATCCTGTATAAGTAGAGACGAAAACATATGGATTTTCGACATAAGGGAGATCAAACTTAAACACAAAATATTTTGTTTTTGAATCTTAGGGTGGTTTGCATGAATAAAATAATCGCTCTAAAACGATGTGTCGAAATCACGAAGCTATCTTAGAGGAACTATAATTCTCAAACTCAAAATGTTTTATTCAAAATAATATCACATGGATAGCTTTCTGACGTCAATTTAGACTCTACCACCGCGTCGGAAGGTGTTCCGTTGTAGAGAAGATGCGGCCAGAAACTCTACAACACACATCTTTTAAAAAAAATCGTTGTATGAGCAATGTGAGAGACAGAGCTATCACTAAATAACTTTAAGCTTAAATACGTCTTGATGCAGGCCAGGCTTAGCCTAAGACTTTGACCTTATTATCGGAGATTTTTCATTAAGTAAAGTTTTATTCTTGATGCTAGGATTTTTTCCGAGAAAATTCCGTGCATTATTCATTTCCACGTCAAGCTCTCGGTTTGACGTCGCGCCCAGACACGAGTATTTCATCTTTTCTCTTTTGAAGAGGTGCTGGTTGTTTTATCAGGGTTTGATAAGAAATTAAATAATTTCTGGATATGCAGAGATACGGGGGAGAATCCGAAATTTTAAATCGATCACAACACCATAACCACAGAACATAAGAGGAGGGGTTAGAAGTGCAAAGTAGGCGTGGACGTTTCGCCACAGGTTATGCAATGATTTGCATAACACCATAAGGCGCGCGGCGTGGTGCGAGCGAGAGGGCATGAGTAATTGTAGAAGCGTGAGCGGGAAGACAAGTGGCGACAGCCGTCTCCGAAGCAAAAGCGCTACTTTGCATTTCTAATCCCTCTTATAATGTTCTGTGACCATAACCGTGGCCGAGCATTCCATCCCCGACAAAACGAGCGCGCATGACGTTTTTCTCGATTTGTCGCTCTTCCGTGCCTAGCATGCTAGCCCTATTGAAATGTTTTTCACAGAACACTGACAGGCTAGGTTGGAAATTGAGGTAGATTAAGGGCACTTAATAAAATGCCAAGTAATAATCCGATTTTATAAATTAAACCATAAGCAAATGATCACGACTATGTTCCCCGAGGGGGTAGTCAGCGATATTCTGAAACCTCAGAACATCCACGTTTTACCAGTATTATCGAAACTCTGTTCAGTGTGACGGGGGGTGAGCCCGTCGCCACTTATAATGGACAGTGGGTACAATACATGCCTCGAAATTGAAGCATGCAGGTTTCCTCACGATGCTTTCCTTCACCGAAAAGCCAGTGGTGTTACAAGTAAAAACCCCTAAAATAAGTTAACATCGACAATAATTCGATTTTTTTGAACTTTATAATAATTTAAACTGTATTTTCTTGAATTTTTATCACTAATTAAGGACAAACATATTTTGTATTATATTCTTTTCTGTTATTTAGTTTTAACAATCTTATTCTATTTCTTGAAACATGTAGACATTAGAGGAATATCTTTTTGATGTTCTTGGGTTATTAGCGATTTACAAACAATGAAAACTATCGATAAATATTTGTTATCGATAAGTTACAGCACTAGTTGAAGCAATGTTTCATAGGGATCGAGTGGGACCGACGCGCCGTATATCGACCATATTCAGACTGCAGCGAACGTCATATACGGAACCTGGAATATTCACTCATAGAGACACACCGGGAGCAGATGTTTAAGAAAATTTTGTTCTTTGTGAGAGATTATTGTGATAGGTGATGCTCCTAAGTTTGAAACGATTTTTAATTAACGCCCGGTCAGGACCACCAGCGGTGGACGAGATGAAATATCACTATAGCCCAATGACATTCTATACAGGGTCCTTCCTAATATGTTGACAGTTTTTTAAGGGGATGATCAGACCATCTAACTGAACAACTTTCTCTATGGAACCAACCGTGAAATAGGTAACAAAAAATGCTGTCCCATACATTCGGCTTGAGGAGGTCTGCTGTTTTGTATGGAACGGCAGATTTTTTTATTTCGTGATTTCAATGTTGGTCTGATCATCCCCTTAAAAACGGTCAGCATATAAAGAAGGCCCCTACATAAGGTATAACAAAATTAGCTGAAACTATTTTAAGGGGAGTATCAGAACATCAAACTGAACAACTTTCTCTATGGGACCAATATCAAAATCGCGAAACAAAAATCAGCTGTCCCATACATTCGGGTCGAGTAAGGTTTGGCAGTTTTGTATGGGACAGCTGATCTTTTTTTTTGCGATTTCGATATTGGTCTCATGGAGAAAGTTGTACAGTTTGATGGTCTGATACTCCCCTTAAATGTATATTAAACAGTAAACTCGGTGTGCCCCGAGCTGCAGTAGCGAACGATGTGCGATGCCTGGACGACCGAATAGCTACGATATGCCCGATCTCAGAGCTACGCTACTGAACATTCACTTTAATAATACATTCTACTACATTTGTTACCTCTTCCTTTGTCTCTACTTTACATACATACAGACATAAAAGGCTTATGTCTATACAAAGTGTTACATAAATACAAATAAACATTTAAGGGGGTCGTTTAGACCATCAAACTAAACAACTTTCACTCTCGGACTAATATCGAATAAATACTTATAGTAATATGAATAATAGTGAAAAAATTACTGTTTTTCCATACTAAACTACAAATCTAGTCGAGGATCTACGACTGTTTTATTCAAAATAATATCACAAGGATAGCTTTCTGACTTTCTTGACTCTACCACCGCGTCTCGGACAGTGTTCTGTTGTAGAGAAGAAGCGGTCAGAAACACTACAACACCCGTGTTTAAAAAAAAAGCTTCGAAATACAATATTGAATTACATAGTGTAACATTGTCAAGACCAGACATTTTGGTCATTCGTATAATCATTGAGTTTATAGTAACCTTTTTTTCAGAGGATTTGCTTAACATGGGACTTAAACTTTTTGCCTGGCAAGTTTAGAATATCCTCTGGTATCTTGTTATAATAGCGTATACAATGCCCCATGAAAGATGTGTTGAATTTAAACGTAAGTAAGTAATAGCCTGTAGAATCCCACTGCAGGGCAAAGGCTCTCACGAATAATGATGTGAGGGAGTGGGCCATACTCCACCACGCGGGCCCAGTGCGTGTTGGTGGAGGCAAGTTAGTAGTCAACTTGCTGCCAGAGAATTTTCAAGCCGCCTTAATAGGCCTTTGACCTGGCTTAACGAATAGTTACAACGCCATCTGACGGAAATATCCGAGACCAACTGCTTAGCGTGCCTTTTGAAGCACGAAAACGCTCGAAATGAAAAACCACTAAACGATCACCCATCCAAAGATTGACCGGACCTGGCATTGCTTAACTTCGACGATCGTTTCCAATACCGAAGCTTCACTACGCCAACAAGCGCTTCGTGTGGAATTTATTGAGTCGAAAATGTGGGAAGCCCAAATTCATTCCATCAAAAACGTGATAATGACCAAAGCTATTTCTTAATAATAGAAAGACTCACACCTATAAAATGCATACAAAATAAAACTAAAGAGAAAACGCATTAACGACATTCTGCACCGAAGCCGCTGCCGAGTCGCGACGTAGGAAAAATATTTTTCCATTTTAAAATAAGTACACGGAAAAGCGCATATATTTACGTTATCTAGAGTTCGTTAAATATTAGTCGGCACTGAATACTGAACTGGGATTCCACTTTTTTTTTTATTAATAGCCAGACCGTTGATGAGAATGCTCGCTTGAATCAGCCAGAGCTTTTTTTTCTACAAGTTTTTTTATCTGCGAACGTAATGGATCGTAGTGGATTGGGTTTTAATTAATATTCAGCAAAAAATATTCGCTTTCAGAAATAGAGACGCCATTTTAGTTTTCGTCTCGAGAAAGAAATCGTTCTACATTCAAAGAACGTTTTAGGTGTTTTACGATTGACCGATCGCGGCGCATCAAATCACATAAATCTTTCTATAATCTAATCACACATACAATCTAAACTATTATAAAACTGCATTAGAAGTGTGTCTATACATTGAAGATTACAATATGGTTTTTAGGTATCCCTGACTCCAAATCAACTTTTTTTTAGAATATTTGTCTGTTTGTTTGTTTGTATGGTTGTAACAGCATCACGCAATAACTACGGAACCGATTTTGAAGAAACTTTTTATATACGGTATAAAATTTGTGCGGACGAAATCGTGGGTAAACGCTCGTATATTATAAACTCACGTCCGTCATCCCTTTCGGGGTGGTCAGAAACATTGGTACAACTATTAACTGTCTGTTTAAGAATTGTAGCTGTAGGCAATGCTCACATTTGGCAATTTAAGTTTCAGGATCGAACGACGTGTCAAGTGGTGAGAGGTGGCTAGCCTTTCGCCGACATAAATACTGAATAAGTAAAATAAATACTTTAATCCCTTAGTCGCCTTGTAAGATACCCACGGGAAGAATTGAGGTGGTCCAATCTAAGCTCACTGCAAAATACAGAGAAAATTTGACGCCATTTTACTTTTCAACTCAAGAAAGAAATTGTTCTAAATTCAAACAACGTTAGGTGTTTTACGATTGACCGATCGCCGCGCATCAAATCAAATCAATACCTACACATCAATATCCCAATCGTGGCACCGTAAAATACCTATAGATTCGAAGGCGGTTTCAGAACACGCACACACGGTAACATTCAAACATCGAACGTGGTAAATACGGGTATCGGTTCGAGTGTGCGCCTTGCTATCCAATCGTGCGGAACCGATCAACCAATCACGAGCCTCCATTCGTTCTCGATATTACGTGTCAATTTTATGTTGAGCTTCCACACGTCTTTCCTTCCTTCGTATCTCGTGCGTTTAGTACGTAGTTTGAGGGGCAGGGGAGGTCATTTGGCTGGTCGGTAAAAAGTCGAAGGTTCGATCGGCGATTGGCTATTGCCTGTTAGTAAAGTCACGTAGATTTTTCCGGAGTTTTTTCTCGTTTACGGATATAGCTCTATGTATTGTTCGGCTGATTGGAAACGGTTGTATATAGAGCGATTGTTTTTAATGCTTTTCTACTGGTGTTCATTTGGTTTCGTTTTTGATAGGGAAATGTGACGTCGTGCATTGAATTAAGTATGCAGTATTTTTTCTTCATTAGTAGTCTACTCTACTAGTCTAACTGCCAGTTGCACGTACGTACATTAAAGTTAATCCTCCATTAAATCCCTTGTTGTCACTTTTTGTCTTGTTGACGTAGTAAAAGATAGCAAGAGATTTAATGGAGGATTAACTGTAATGAGCATTTCTGCAACTGAGTGTAAGTGATGTAACATAATAGATTCACATGATGACTTACGATGTTAAAAGGAAATTAATTATATATAATTATTGCTTCTTAAATACCTAGTTAAAATAAATTAGAAAATTTTAGAAACTGGAATTCTTAATCCTTTTTTGATTAGTTAAACTCTGAACCGAAACCTTTTTGACTGTTTTATTGTTCCTGGAGTGCTATTTTTAAAAGTACCACTTCTTAATTCGTAGACCACACATAAATTCACGATCATAATCCGTGTTGAGGTGTTCAGAAGCCTCGTATAGGTACTAATAATGAGAGCTTGGCATCACTTTCATACATAAACTCGTGACCGCATTTATATGTATGAAATCTTGAGTAAGTATATACATGACAAAAAAAGTGTGTTCCTTTGATCATTATAAGCTAATACCGCCTATCTTTGCTTTCACCGTTTCTTCTACCCTATGGTTGTTTGGAAGAAATAGCTTTTTAGTGATAAGTCCGCCTAATTTACGGTCTCTTGTATTTTCTCTCTTTTTTTTTCATTGATGATTGATCAACTTAAACATACTTTTAGTTAAATTCCACAAAAAATTTACCTAAAAAGCCATGCCAAAACAAACTTCTGTAAAAACTAAACATTTCTTAAAACGTCACTTACTATAAGCACAAGTCTCCAGTAATACTACGGATAGATAGTAGGGGGTGGTTCGCACCCCCCCTGTCGCAGTATAGATTTTTCTTTTTACCCCCCCCCCAAGGGGAGCTATACCGATATTATAGACTAGTAGTTTCCACCTAACGATACTTGGATTTAAATTAGTTTTTTGAGTTACACTGCAAAATTGAGTTATAGTTAAAGTTTGTCATTGGATTGGGTTTATAGCATAAGCATAGCATAAGCATATGCTCACGACTATATTCCCCGAAGGGGTAGTCAGAGATATTCAGAAACCTCAGAACATACACGTTTCCCCGGATTGGGTTTATGTCAGTTTTAATAGAAGTCCGGTTGGTGTAATGGTTACCACACGGGACTGCCAGGTACTGGGCTCGAATCCCGGCTCGGTCATGTATGGAACGACACACGTTGTGTGGTTTCGATTATACAAAGACTAGTAACTTACGTTTAGGATTATATCAATGTACAGGCCGTGAGCACTATTCAGCTGTCAGGTAAAATCGGTTAAATATGGTCCTTCTTAATATACTGACACTTTTAAAGGGGATGATCAGACCATCAAACTGAACAACTTTCTCTATGGAATCAATATCGAAATCGCGAAAAAAAACGATTCCATACAAAACTGCAAACCTACTCGAGCCAAATGTATAGGAACGCAAATTTTTTTTCGCGATTTCGATGGTTGTCCCATAGAGAAAGTTGGTCAGTTTGACAGTCTGATCATCCCCTTAAAAAGTGTCAACATATTAAGAAGGACCATGTCTTAATATAATGGATAAGATCGCGGCAAATAACAATAGTTGTAATAGTTTTAATAGTTTAAAAATAGTTGTAAAAAGTTTATGAAGAGCAGTAGAGTAATATTATATTCGCGTGACTCCGACAATAACCCAAGAAACAAACACATGTGTCAAAAAAAACCCTCGCTATGCCTTTGGTACGTGGTCGCCACATGAGAACACTTCGGCATCTTCGGCCATCTATTGGATTGGATCTTCATCCATCGGATGAGGGGAATTGTCCGAATCACGGGTCCAACTATAGATCATCATCACATACATATCAGAATTTATTCTTCAGCGTATACACGTTTCCTCACAATGTTTTCCTTCCTGTTTGAGAGCAGTAGGTATTACGTACACACGGCGACACATCAATCTACCAATATAAGCTGGCCGTGCGATGTTATACGTTACTCTACCTCCGCGCGGCCAGCTTATTTTGGATTTGCGTAGCTTGATGTGTCGCCGTGTATACATACGTTAGAAAACTCATTGGTACATGTCATGTAGTCCATGCCGATTCGAACCCTCATGATTGAGTGTTCATACCTCTTACCCGCCAACGACGTTCAACTATGGACCTTAAATAATTATAGACTCCAACGCGCGCGGCTTGGTACCTCGATAAACGTTTTATCGCGCCTGTTATAACTCGTTCGTTCCCGCGCAAAAAGAAAGGGAGCTACGGCGCGATAGCGCTTTATCGCGCGATCATGCCGCGGGTACTGGTGTCATAAGGAATATTAGATAATTTTTGTCTGAATTGACACAATGACCCACGCAAATTAAGTGTGCATGCAGTTGGATGGCACTATGTTGTATTTGATTAATAAACTGTGATAACAAATCTGCCGAATTAACGCCACGTAATTTACGCGTCTACGAGGAAAAATGGCGCGTAATAGTGTATCATAGGACGTGGATAGTATTGATAATCAAGTCACGCGTATTTTCGGCTGCGTAATTTCGGCAGGTGTGTCATCACACTTATTAGCATGAGCTCTTTAGGAGCTCTTTTGGCTCTGCCATTTTTGGAGCGTTCGTTTTTATCAAGTTTTGTTGTACAGTGTGTTAGGGTAAACAGTTGCATTACTGTAAAGGATGATAGTACCCATGATACTGAACAGCTTTCTCTAAGAAACATATAGAGAATTCGCAAAAAATGTTTCGACTTTCCATACGAAATGCAATTAGCTGATCGAACGTTTGTATGAAAAGTCAATTTTTTTGCGAATTTCCCTTATGTGCCGTGGAAAAGTTATTCTGTATCACGAGTACCATGAAAGTAATCCAATGTCGACACTAACACCCTGTATATAGGGTCCTTCATAATATGCTGACACTTTTTAAGAGGATGATCACCAACATCGAATTCGCTAAAAAAAAACAGTTGTTCCATACAAAACTGCAAACTTACTCGAGCCAAACTTATGGGACAGCTGATTTTATTTTCGCGAAATGGATGTTGGTGCCATAGAGAATGTTGTTCAGTTTGATGGTCTGATCATCCCCTTAAAAAAGTGTCAGCATATTAAGAAGGACCCTGTATACGATATCAATGAAAGATAGTCATAATTTGTGACGGAGAACCCTATTTCTTTCGCAAGATCGAGTTTCCAAGAGATATAGGTACCTATCTAGGTATTTACAGAAAGCTGGACATTTTTCTCAGAACATTTGCAAGGCGCTACGTCTAGCGATATTGCATCGTAGTTGGATTTCTAGTTAACTTTGCAGTGGAAATTGAAATTCCATTAAGAAGATTGCTTTTTAACGTCAAGTCTATGCTGGGAGGGAGAAATGGGGGGGGTCGGAGGACCTATAGGTGTTGAGAGGTATAAAGATTTTATATTGGAAAAAGCATTTTAATTTTATTCCTGTACAGATGACAGGCTTTTATGAAAATTTGTTTATGTTTAGGTACTGGTTTGATGTTGAATGTTATTGTTTTAGGTATCTGAAAGTAGGAAGTAGATATGCTAGTATTGAAAAGAAAATCTGTTATCTCATACATTCGGGTCGGGTAGGTTTGAAATTATGTATGGGATAGCTGACTTTTTCGTGATTTCGATGTTTGTCCCACCGTCACTATCACCGTCAGCATATAAAGAATTCTCATCATCATCAGCCTATCATCCTCCACTGCTGAACATAGGTCTCTCTCAAGGTGCGCCACAAAACTCTATCCTCGGCGTTCATCATCCAGTCGCACCCCGCTACCTTTTTCTTAGGTCGTCGTTCCAGCAGGCAGCAGGGCGTCCAACACTACGCCTGCCAGTTCGTGGCCTCCACTCTAGAACTCTGACACCCCATCGGTTGTCAGTTCTTCGGCAGATATGACCAGCCCATTGTCACTTCAGCTTGCTAATTTTCTGAGCTATGTAAACACTTTAGTTCACTGACTGATGTGATCTCTCAGAGAAACACCTAGCATAGCTCTCTAGAAGGATCCTACAATATTATTATTTATCATTCAATAATAGAAATAATAGAGAGCGTCGGTGGCTCGTTGCGGAGAGCTATGGAGCTTGAGGTAAACATATGCTCACGACTATATTCCCCGAAGGGGTAGTCAGAGATATTTTGATTAGTATCAATTATTTTATTAAATAGACTATGTATTATTGTATACATAACTTTAGCTTAAGAATTTATATTGTAATAGTTATTAAGTCGTGTTATGTTGTAGAGTTTCTGGCCGCATCTTCTCTACAGCGACAACACGTTCCGACGCGGTGGTAGCTTTAAAAAAGATTTGACGTTTGATAAGTGTGCTGTAAGCTCCTATATTGAATAAAATTATATTGAATTGAATTGAATTGAATTGAATCTGAAACCTCAGAACATCCACGTTTCACCAGTAGTACCGAAACTCTGTCCAGTGTGACGGGGGGTGAGCCCGTCGCCACATAATGGACACATGGACACATCGTACATAAATTCCGAATAACTCATTGGTACGAGTCGGCCGGGACGGGGATCGAACCATCGCCTCCTGCACGGCAGGCAAGGTTACTCGCCACTGGACCACCACGGCTTTGAGCTAGAGGTTCAGGTTCGAATCCGCACGTATGACATGCCATGTGCCAATGAGTTTTTCTAACTTACGTACGTAATACCGACTGCTCTCAAACAACGAAAAAAAAACATCGTGAGGAAACCTGCATCCGCTGAAGAAGGAATATCGATGCGTATGTGAAGTCTTCCAATCAGCATTGGGCACGCGTGGTGGATTAACGCCCTTATACCCTCCCTGAGGTTTGACCTGTGCCCTGCAGTGGGATAAAAATTTAAGGGGGTGGTTTAGACCATCAAACTGAACATCTTTCACTATGGGACCAACATTGAAATCGCGAAAAGAAAAACTTCTGTTTCATACCAAACTGCAAACCTACTCGAGCCAAATGTATGGGACTATTGATTTTTTTGCGATTTCGATGTTGGTTCCATAGAGAAAGTTGTTCAGTTTGATGGTCTGATCATCCTCTTAAAAAACTATCAGCATATTAAGTTGGACCCTGTATAGCCTATACAGGATGGTGATGAATAGAAATAACATAGCTATCTTAAAACCTAACTAACCAACATTGTATTCAGATTTACAGGTCGATTAATTTGTCTTACATTGACGCGTTTCTAAGAAGCGGGTGCATTGGGAAGTGGGAATTAAATTTAGCGCCTCACGCACTTCGATCCAGAGGTGTCGGTCGCTGGGTTAGTTATGAGATCAGGACAGTACTAAGGGATGTAAAATTGTAACACAAAATCGTCTTCCTAATTCAGGGTCCTTTTAATTTAGGTATACTGATACTTTTTTAAGGGGATGATCAGACCATCAAACTGAACAACTTTCATTTATTTTTTCGCGATTTCGATGATGGTGTCATAAATTTTTAATGGCTGCATGTACATATTAGGAAAAATTCCCTGGTGGTCCAGTGGCGAGTAACCTTGCCTGCCGAGCAGGAGGCGATGGTTCGATCCCCGTCCAAGCCGACTTGTACCACTGAGTTTTTCGGAATTTATGTACTATTTGGCTACGGATACGTATGGGTAGGCATGTATTGTACCCACTGTCCATTACAAGTGGCGACGGGCTCACTCCCCATCACACTGGCCTGAATTTCGGTACTACTAGTGAAATGTGGATGGTCTGAGTTTTCAGGATATCTCTGACTACCTCCTCGGAGAATATAGTCGTGTGCATATGGGCCCTATTTAATATGCTGACACTTTTTTATGGGGATGATCAGACCATCAAACTGATACCAAACTCGAAAACATCAAACTGACCAATATCGAAAACGCGAAAAAGAAATCAGCCGTCCCATAAATTTGCCTTGAGTAGGTTTGCAGTTTTGTATGATTGATATGATTTTGCATCGGTGATTTCGATGTTGGTGCCGTAGAGAACGTTTTTCAGTTTGACAGTCAGACCATCCCCTTAAAAAAGTGTCAGCAAATTAAGAAGGATCCTATAAATGTTATGTTTTAGGTATACAATCAATTACGATTGATTGTTTGGTCCATTCTATCTGTAAATGTTGCATTAGAACAACTTTCTTATAACCTTCTTGGAAGATAGTTACTTAGTAATGTAGTTACACCTTGGGTAGAAAAAGGCTCGAAAATTGCCTAAAACATTACTAGTTCCTGGTGAATAAAACTGTAATTGCATAGTGTTTCTAGTCCCGAATTAGCATCAATGTCGTAAATTAAATTTGAAGACATTGGAGAAGACTAGTGTACCCTACACCCCGCAGTCCGCCCCTGCCCCGGTCAGATCATGAAAGCATTCCTGTGACATTAAAGCAGCGTTCATTTTCATAGATTTATCGACGGACTGAACTTATGATCTACGCTTCTCAAAGTTTTAGTCGAATTTATTTTGTTAAATTATGCCAAAAATTATTCAAAAAGTGGTCTGAATAGCAGGACTCCGCTATCAACACAGTTATCCTACATCAACCTTTTGTATCTAAGAATTAAGTTCTTAAGGTCAGTAAAGTGTTATTCCATATTCTAACCTAGGAATTCTAATAATTACTTCATATACTTGAAAGTTACAGTGAAAAGAGAATAATAAACTCGTGTTCCTCAAGCACATACAAGATTTAAACTAAAATTTTAAACTAAAAAAACTAAGGTTTCGTAAGTGTTTTTCCCGGTGTTACTTTCCATTAAGAACCAAACCGCGTGAGGGTTAAAGTTTGTATTTTCAAATAGTTCGTATCGTAACAACAAATGCTGATTAATAAAAATTATCAGATAGTACGCAGACCAAGTTACTTGCATCCAACACACACACTAGACGTGTCTTTAAAGTTACAGTCCTTATTCAACGTAAGTACTAAAACTTTATTCACTTTTTGACGTAATTTTATGTGAAACTACCATCGCTTCTAAAGGTATTAGGGTTGAATTAAAGATTGTGGACAAAACATCTTTTAATCATTAGATGGGGCTTATACCCGTTGTGGCATTCACAGAGGCTATTGATAATGATTACCGTTATTCTTCTGTTCCAATCATCATTATCTCAGCCGATAAAGGTCCACTGCTGGACATAGGCCTCCCCCAAGATTCGCAACAACGACCGGTCCAGCGCGCTGCCCGCATCCAACGGGTACCCTCTACCTTTACCAAGTTCCATTAATTTTTAATTTTGGCACTAATTTTTGCAATCGAAAGTTTGAGAAGCACATCTCAAATGCCAATTGAGATGGTGAAACCGAACCGGGACGATGTATTTCAGGCCCGCACCTGTCTCTGTACAAATCATCGCACGCGCATATTGCGATCTTCGGTCGATGCATCATCGATCCGATATAATTACGACGTGCCATAAATATGTGGATCACATTCGTTGTTTTGACTCGTGGATATGAACGCTATTTTATTTCTGTTTTATCTACAGAGTTATTCTCGGTTTTTAGGATTCCGCACCCAAAGGGTGCCAACGGGACCTTATTACTAAGCCTACATTGTCCCTTCGTCCGTCCGTCCTAGCTGTAAAGGGCTGTATCTTTTGAACGGTTATAGTTAACGAGTTGAAATTTTTTACAAAATAATTTGGTATTATTATTTTGGATTTTATAAGAAATAATAAAAATAAAACAAATTGTACAAAGTTATGGGGGTGTCCATAAAAACGTGTTTATTTCATGTTTTTTTTTTGAAACATTTCAGCACAAGCATCAAATTTTGTGTGATTATAGAGCATACTCTAAAGTAAAAGAACAATTAATAAAACCCGGCCAAGTGTGTGTTGGGCTCGCGCTAAGGATCGAGATTTTTTTGTTATAAAAATAATGTACGAATACAGAATCCTCGGTACACGAATCCGACTCGCACTTAGCCGGTTTTTAATATACCTTCACAACATTTTTGTTGCAGTAGGTGTTGATAAAAATATTTATGAAACCGTTTGCACAAAATCTATGACAGATAAACCATTTAACATTGTAACTGTCTGAAATGAAAATGTATCTAAAATCAACGTCGACAATTTAACGTTCAAAAACACCCTTGTTGTTTTGACCTCGTAGTACCTGAATGGAAAACGATCTGAACGGAAAGCGCATCTTGGTGATCCACAAGGTGGACCGACGACCTGGTGAAGGCGGCGGGACCCGTTAGATGAGGGCAGCGCAGGACCGGTCGTTGTGGCGATCCTTGGGTATGGCCTGTCTTTATATTTCTATCTTCAATACCGGGCCGGATTAACCATGTCGGGGCCCTTAGACAATGCACATCTATTGCACCCTTTACCCTTTTCTAACTTCCTAAACCATATTTTACCACAACGCAATTTTATTCATAATTACGCTGTTTTTACTACATTACGAAGTCGGGCGGCGAACGGGATTCGAACCCACGACCTGCCTATCCGGGGCATGCTCCACTCCAACAGAGCTGTCAGCGCCCCGCAAGCCACGATGAAATTTTCAATCGATATCATCGTCTTTAAGGGACGTTGCTTTAATTTGATTAAGCTAATATGGCATACATGTAGAAATAATAAATTCGATTACGAAGGATGTTCTAAATCTCGAAAAAAAAAACGAAATTCTCGTCGCACGTGGCCCCTAGCCGATGCGGGGCCCCTAAGAAGTTACCTACACTACCTAATGCATAATCCGGCCCTGCTTCTATATTCCTTTTTTTGTGCAATATAAAGTATACAGGGTGTTAGGGTAAACAGTCGATCCGCTGATTGCATATAGTATGGAAGGTCCAACATTTTTTTTTGGCAATTTCATATAGGTTTCTTAGGGAACGTTGTTCAGTATCATGAGTACCATCACCCCTTAAAGTAATGCAACTGTTTACTCTAACACCCTGTATTGTTTGAGTGAAAAATTAATACACCTCATACATTCTCGTCAGTTTCGGATACTATAACGTATAGTATACGATATATTGTTGCCAATTACATAACCCATTCATTATTCCTCCATCAAGATATAGAAGTATATCCTTGCATCTCTTCCTTATCGGCATAATATCTGGTGCAGTATTCTGCCGGACAGATATTGATGATAATGGGCCGGCTGTTGGCCACAAATCATTGCTGTTACATAGTTGATGCGCCATTGATTTGCTATATTTAAATCATCGCGGGTCGTACGACGGGCAATTTGTTTTATTTTAGTGCCCGTGTCCGTTGAAGTATTGATGCGTGGTGTTTGAGTTTAAGGTTTTCGTTTTGGGTTTGCTTTTGTTCTATGATCCTCATTAAATGTTCATTTGACAGCCCGATAGCACAGTCTGTAGTGAACCTGCCTGCTGTGCCGAGGGTCGTGGGTTCGAATCTCGTAAGGGACAAATATTTGTATGATGAAAATGAATATTTGTACCCGAGTCATGGACGTTTGTATATGTATTCTATATCGTTGTCTAGTCATCATAATACAAGTCCAGGCTAGATTCTGGGACTTTAAATGTGACTAGATAATTTGTGTGACTATGTCCAAGATATTTATTATTTATTTATTTATTATTTATTTGAATAACGTCTAGTCCAATTTTTTTATGTCAGTTTGACTAATCTGATAAACCCTTTAAAAAAAGTTATGGGGATTTTTACACCACTTCTTGTTAGCTTATATTACAGATAAATTGACATTTATCTTTCATACGAAATATGTCAAACGGTCTTTCAAATAAGTTTAACAATGACTTATCCAGAAGTATACAGGCCCTTAGTCTATCTCAAAAAGTTCAATGGTGAACCATCCAAGTTAAGAAATGGTATTCATGATTTTTTTTGTTAGCCTACTTCATCCCACTGCTGGGCAAAGGCCTCTCCCTTGCTCTTCCACTCGTTCCTGTTTTGGGAAACCTCTGGCCACTGGTCGTCAAAATTCAAACACCAAATATTTTTATAATTAAAAAAAATATGTCAATTTCAGATAATGAAATTTAACAACTTTCTCTAAAGAACATTTTCCAACAGCAAAATGGGACTTTTTTATCTTCCATACAGAAGTGCGGATCACAAGATCGATTTTCTATAGGAGGTACAAAATTTGTTCTCTTTTTCGACCCGTTCTTCAGGGAAAGTTGATTAGTTTCATTATCTGTATACACTTTTAAAAAATCTGGTACGTTTATAAAAAAAAATGTATTTCTTGAGGAATCGGAAGTATTCTACATATAGCAAAATTATTATAACTATCTACATATAACGTTCAAACTCCGTTCAGTGTGGACCTCAACATTAATAGAAAAGTGCATACAATAAACGCATTGTATTTGAATCATATACAGGGTGTAAGTGACAGCCTAGCAAATACAGAAACGGTGAACTCAGACCATCAAACTTAACAACTTTCACTCTGGAGCCTACCTCAGGAAATGCCACAAAAATTAGCGGTTCCATACAAAACTGTTGCACCTGCCCGACTAAAATGTATGGGACAGCTGATTTTTTTTGGCGTTTCCTAAGGTAGGCTCCATAGTGAAAGTTGTTCAGTTTCAATATTTGCTAGGCTGTCACTTACACCCTGCAGGATTCCCAATATACTTTGGAATATAGTCCTGCGCATGATATGCTAAAGCGGCTTCGAATCTTTGAAACAACCTTAAGTCAAGTTTTAATTTCTTCGTCTATTTTCAGACTTTATATTGTAATGTATTTGAAATCTTAACAGTCAGTTAGAGGCGTAAATGCCTAACTGTTCCACACACTAGTAATGTCATTTTAATACACCCATAATCGTATAGCATGACGTCATTATAACCTGCTACCGATTCAACGACAAACTTACATTTTCCATTCAAAAAAATGCTTCTAAACTCTAAGATAAAGACTTAAAGTTCAAAATTGATGATGAGCTATGTTTGACAAATGCACATGAATTTGTTGTTGATCTAAAGAACTACAAAGAACCAATAATACGAATTGTTACAGTATAACAAAAGCATAAAGACTAAAATCACAAAGCATTGTCGTTAACGAAAAACAAATTTATGAATACTATCGCTTAAAACCTAGCTATATTCTATCACAACCAAATAAGGTTGATAATGATAAGAAATATGATAATCTAAATGATAAACTAAAGTTTGTAATCGTAAGGTGATCATACAAAATACCCGATTGTCTTTAAATAGGTGACAAAAGGTTCTACATAAACGTTACACATTCATTTCGGGTAGCTTATGGTGAAACCGATGTGTGACTTTGATGGTTTTATAAACGATTTCTGATTTCCATATTGAGACAGTATTTTTATGCTTTGCTGATCACAATAGGGTCCATAAATAGATGAAGACAATGCTCAAATCGATGTGTTTAAAAATAAATGTTGCTTAAACTGTTGGTTAGTTTTGGAGGGATGTATTAAGTTGCAATTAACAAAATAAACAACTCAATAGTAATTCCAGAGTCAAATAAAAAGAAAAATTAAACATTTTGAAAAAACCCACGACGGATGTAAACTTTGTAATCGAAAAAGGATTTAATAACATTTTTGAAAAACCCTCGACTAAAAGAGAGTAGGTAAGTAAAGAAAGATAATAGACCACACCCTAGAAAATCCGTCGAGGCTGCCATTTCATGCCCTGTAATGAACTAAAATTTTTCAGTTGTACGAGTTTGTGTCTACTTGAAATTGGGAACAGAGATGGCAATGGCAGCCCTCGACGTTCTCCGTTCCGTCGTGGGTAAAAATAGAAACTATCTTTTTAAAAACATAAGAAAGTACGCTTGGATCTGGGTGTGGGTCTTTGGGCTACAACCAAATTGCAATTTAAATCTCATCATCATCAGCTTTTAAAAGACTTCTGGTGTTCACAAAGAGAGACTTCCGGAGTAACATACTAAACCTCCCATACGTCCAGCGCAACCTTGCCAATCAGCGAATCTCTTCACTGTACCACTATACCCACAGAACATTATAAGAGGGGTTAGAAATGCAAAGTAGCGCTTTTGCTTCGAAGACGGCTGTCGCAACTTGTCTTCCCGCTCACGCTGTTACAATTACTCATGACCTCTCGCTCGCACCACGCCGCGCGCCTTATGATGTTATGCAAATCATTGCATAACCTATGGCGACACGTCCCAACATACTTTGCACTTCTAACCCCTCATATAATGTTCTTTGAGGATATCCATGATAAGATTTCCGTCTATCGAGTCGATGGCATGTCATTCGAAATTTTTCAGCTCAGTACTTGGCCACATGGATAGTACTAGGTTCAAGGAGCATCCAATCCATGGTCCGCCCTGTCTATGCAGTAACAGGATATTTTTATTCCGGCCGACCTGAGTTCGGAGTCTATTCAAGCACCTCCAAATTGGCCTACGGCTAATGATAATATAGCATAGCATATGCTCACGACTATATTCCCCGAGGGGGTAGTCAGATATATTTTGAAACCTCAGAACATCCACGTTTCACCAGTAGTAACGATGTGGTGAGCCCGTCTCCACATTATGGACAGTGGGTACAATACATGCCTCGAAATTGAAGCATGCAGGTTTCCTCACAATGTTTTCCTTCACCGAAAAACTAGTGGTGTTACACATCGTACATAAATTCCGAAAAAACTCATTGGTACGAGTCGGCCTGGAAGGGGATCGAACCATCGCCTCCTGCATGGCAGGCAAGGTTACTCGCCACGACGGCTTTGATGATTATATAGTAACTAAGTAATGATGTGATCTATTATCTGTATATCTATTTACTGAAAACAAAACTACTGATTAAGGCAAATATTCCTTTAACCAAAACAATAATAAATGCCAATTCAAGCGCATTTGTTCTAACCACAAATAAACATACATCCATACATATAAAAAAGGGTAACAACGTACAAATGAATGAAAACAATGCTCGGAAACGTACGCACGGTTGCGCATACGCATATAGATCAATCTATGCCATTGGTGATCTAAGCTAGAATCTAACTGGCTATCTCATGAATATATTTTAGCCGCAATTAGCTTTACGTCGCTTCCCATGTTTGTTTGGGATTGTGAGGTAGATAAACGGAATGTATCGCCCTGGGCACTAAAAGTACCTACTTATGTACCTAGTCACAGAATATGTATTAGTACTACATACAGAAAGGCCACGTCCGGCTCCTCACTAACTTCAGATATCGAACTACAGGGACCACCTATTACAAGGAAGATTTTAGAGATGCGGGCATGACGACGCGTGTGCTGTCGCTGTTTCTGTAGCAGTACTATTCTATTATTTCTATTCTAATTTTTAGGAGATTATGGCTCCATCGGTTTGTCGATGATTCTGCCAATGTCAAAGTTGAGAGACACGCGTTTCAATTTGTTGATTGACCGGTTATTAAAATACTATTATTTAATCTTAAGATCGTTCTATGCATGTCATGGACCTTTAACACGAGACCGACTCACTCTTGGCCGGTTTTTATTACTTGTTGTTATACTTGTATGGAGTTTGCTCCATACCAAGTTTGACGCTTGTTTGTATTTACCGATTTTACGATAGAGCGAGAAGAAAAAACGTTGATAAAAACTAGTTTCTTGTATGAAAACCTCCCTTAAATTTATCTTTTTGACATTTTTATTATTTGTTAGCAAAACCGCCGTAATAACGCCTATTCAATTGTCTAGCTATTACGGTTCAAAAATTACAGCCCTAAATAGGTAGGACGGACGGATGGACAACGTAGGATTAGTAATAGGGTCCCATTTTCACCCTTTGAGTACGGAACCCTAAAAATTACAATACAACTAAGATTTAAAAAAGTTTTGTCGCGTTCGCAATGTAACACACACAAAGGCACGTCTAGACTTTTATCGTTTTCTCGGAGGTGGCATACTATGCCTCCTGTAAACAAGTCTAAACTGCGGGTACTACAGAAAATGATCCTTAACTTTTGAGTCATAATCCTAGAAAACTGTCCCATACTTCACCGGACAGGATACGGCAACTATTCACATCAATCTAAACCACAAAGTTAACGTTAAAACAACAACGGTTTACATGAATCGTATAAATCCGCGATGCCGGTAGTTGCTTTGATGAATAGCGTTAAATATTTAGTGTTTCGTATTAGATGAAACTGAAGTAGGAAGATGCCGCAATTTTTACGTATGTGTCTGTTTAACGGAGTCTAGGGAGCTTCTTCTTCAGCTTGTGTTTTTCCAGGGCATAGGGTTAATCTCATAACCGTCAGTGTAATCAATGACATAATTATTGAGTATTAGCTGTTGCCCGCGACTCCGTCTGCGTAGACCTTAAAAAAGTATTCTATGTGTTAATCCAGCTCATATTCTGTCTGTGTGCCAAAATTTCATTAAAATCCATTCAGTAGTTTTTACGTGAAAGAGTAACAAACATCCATCCATACTTACAAACTTTCGCGTTTATAATATTACTAGGATTTTTTTGTCTTTTTTTCGGAATTACAAATAGTGTTGCTCAGGGAGCAGCTAAAGCCTAAACGCCTTAGTATGATTTCTCTACTCGCGCAACTTTGTTTTTTTCATACTGCGCTGGGAGTACGTCATTTTCTATACATTGAAGGCACGTCGGGCGCAGGAAGAGAAACCACGCTAAAAGGGCTGCTTATTACTGCGGACCAGTTTGAGGGACTACGAAGGGTCTAACGAACCAGTGAATGAACTTAAGCAACTGACCTAGGGGCACCCAGAGAAGTACGGACCTCGGCATAGGATGTTGCTGGGACTACGAGGCAGACTAGGTAGAGGGGATCGGTGAGAAGCGGCCAGGGATGTGCTTGTAGCGTCTGTAAACGCCAGTAGGAAAAGAGGGCAGAGGTGGCGGCATGTCCCCGACAGCGGGGTCCTCGATTATGGTGACGACGCACTGTTATCGTGTGAACGGTCGTGTTGTGTGAGTTTCCGATTGCGAGTCATGTCTGTTCGGGCGTGAGGGCTTTATAGGTTTGCAAACTGACCGCCGGACGGTTTGGGGGTTCTGTACGTCTTATCTTATCTTGTTGTGGGGGCTGGCAAGCCAGCAATACTTCAGTGGGATCTTTTGTGTTAGCCTTATGCTTACTTCACCCTTCAAATACCTGGTCAATGAAGGAAGCAATACCATTTA
Organism: Agonopterix alstromeriana; assembly: GCA_963924505.1. Taxonomy (NCBI): domain Eukaryota; kingdom Metazoa; phylum Arthropoda; class Insecta; order Lepidoptera; family Depressariidae; genus Agonopterix; species Agonopterix alstromeriana. Next base: position 3,509,764 of record OZ004681.1, on the reverse strand, counting down.
GGGGAAGAAATCTAAGATCTCCCGGTTTTGAGTATCCATCTCCGAGGAGGCACATGCGTTTTGCCGCCAAGACATCACAGTCTCAAAGGATATGTTCCATGGTCTCCTCCTCTCCGCATGCTCGGCAGCTGAGATCTAGGGTGAGTTTCATCTTGTGCATCATCGTTCCTATGGCCGGTGAGGGCTCCAACGATGGCACGAGCCTTGCCCCTGCTGTTGTTCAGTATGAACTTTGAAACACGGGTTGTCACTTTGCTGATAAATTTCGTAGAGTGTTCTGTACGTCACTAGGGGTGACTATCTTCGTGCATTGGACAATAATTGTAGTAAAGCTTTCATTAAAGAATGAAAGGTAAGATCATGAGATCCTATAGGAAATTATTCATAGTTTACTAGCTACAGAGACTTTTAGTTGCTTAACTTAACTCTACTAAAACCATCTAAACACGCCTCGTTCATTCATAACAAGTAAACACCAAAACTAAATAATCCACACAAGTTTCGTCAGGGCGCCATCATTCTTCTAAATACTAGGGCTGCCACACTACCAGGAAAATGGCAATAATTCCTTTAGTTTTTGTCTAGCCCTAAATCATTCGGCGCTACGCTTGGTCGAGATACACTCGCGTTTAATTAGGACCTGGCTTTTAGATGGTTGGCATACGATCGACTGTTGGACGATTTTTTAATTGCGTGCGACTAAAAGTTTTACGAATGGTGATCGTAAAGACAATGAGAAAAAATAAAAGAATATTTATGGTATAGGGTCGTGTGGCTTCCTGTATAAGGTAGAAAACTTTATCCCTTAACTTGGGTGTTTTATGCGATAACTAAGGGATAGCTTCTTTTGCAGCGTTTTGAAGCTACTCACCGTTATAAACCTAGATACAAAATAAAAACTCCTAAAAAACATGCTTATGGCTTTTTATTTAAAACAAATTTTCTACCAAGTTCTACTTAAATGGAACATCATCATCATCTCAGCTAATAGCTGAGACGACCTACGTCGTTGGTCATCAACAAATGGGCCGCAGTGCGCACGACTCGCCCGTTCAGGATTGTATCGCATTCTACTGTGTTAGCACTGCGCGATTATCATTGTTTTGAACTTAGCAGCGAAATTGTTAAACGTCCACTGCTAAACATAGGCCTCTCCGAAAGATCGCCACAGCGACAGGTCTTCCGCTGCCCTCATCCAACGGTTCACCAGGTGTTTAGTCCACCTTGCGGAGGCCACGCTGCGCTTTCTGGTACGCCGTTACCACTCGCAAACTCTTCAGCCCCATTAGCCATCTGTTTTGCGAGCAATAAGAAACGAATATGAATAATTCTTGTTAACGTTATTTTGCTCCGTGCATGTCCAATCGTTAGTTTGCAGATCACCTTAGCAGATCGCTCTGTCCAGTCACGATTAACATATCCTGGACACTGGACGAAGATAGATGTCAGGACATACAGTCAACTGTGTACTTTATGACTTCGAGACAAGTTTGTTTTTAGCTTAAACATTGAGGATTTGGGAAAGTCATGTCCATGTCACAATATAATAAACATAACTTTGTAATTGTAAAAAACATACAGAATTCGCGAAAAAGAAATCAGCTGTCCCATCTCACTAAAATTATTCTCGTACTAAGTTTGTGACGATGTGTGGATGTTTGTATGTTTGTGGTTCAATCACGCATAAACGGCTGAACGGATATGGATGAAATTTGGCACAAAGATAGAACATGTTCTGGATCAACACATAGGATACTTTTTTAAACGGTCGCGGGAACAGCTAGTACTACATAAATTGTACACCTACTCAACCCAAATACAGTGTAAACTCCATGCAACGTCACTCTATTTAACGACAAACTCCCTTAAGCGTCGAAATCAATTGGCTTTGGTTGGTTTAGCTTGTCTTTCATACAATGTTTCACTCTACATAGCATTACACCCACTCTCAATAACGACAACAATTGAGTAATAAAAAGTACCTTAAAGGAAAGTAATTGTATTTGGGACAGCAGATTTATTTTCGCAATTTCTACGTTTTGGTCCTATAGAGAAGGTTTTTCAGTACAATGGTCTGATCGTCCCCATAAAAAACCGTCAGCATACTAGAAAAACTCTATACAATGTATAACAAGACACCTTTTATTAATATTTAAAGGGTGGTTGGTCTATCAAACTGAATAACTTTCGTTTTAAAGTCAAGCTCGAAAAAAAAAAAAATCTGCCGTCCCATGCCTTTGAGCCGAGTCAGTTCTGCAGTTTTGTATGAAAAAGCAGATTTTTAAATATTACTGGGGTGTTTTGTTACAGTGGGATCACATCTGATCCGCAGACACCATTGTATGACTAAAGATCTAAACATTTCTAATAGACATTGTACTTGCCAGTGCTCTCAGAATAATTATAATCTACCAATGCTCACTAAAACCTTAGTTGCTTACTGTACCCCATACATTGTAAACTTCGATTCATATCTCATTCACAAAGAGGTAGCCGTCCCGATATTTTCCACGCGACTTGCATCAGATAGTTCCAACAATATAATCGCTAAGACCATGCATTAATGACGCCAATAACCGGCACTCTTACCTTAATCTTGATCTAATGTTCTGTTGTAAAATGGTGTAAGCGACCACCGTTTGATTTGGTTAACCGTTAGTTTGAAATTTTTACATTAATATTGTGATACTGAAGATTGGTTTTCCCATGGCGATGTCATTCTATCTGTATGCCAAATTTCATTAAAGTCCATTCAGTAGTTTTTACGTGAAAGAGTTACAAACATCCATCCATACTTACAAACTTTCGCGTTTATAATATTAGTAGGATAATTTATCCTCTGAAATGAGAGAGCGCCACTATTCCCGATCCTAAACAAACTTTGACCAAGGCTGTGAAGCGTATATCATCCCAACGATACCTGGAGAAACCCACTGACGTTCTTCTTTACAAATTGTTGTCATCAACAGCCTGCGGTTTGCTGAAAACAGGCTTATTCTCAATCAATCTCTATGCTCGACCTTCCTCATCCAGTCCTTCCCTGCTAAGCTGTCGCGGGTCTTCGATAAGTACAAAGCCATATTTTGTATGCCATTCACCCTCAGAAAAACTGTTAAAGAGAATAATATCCCTTGGTTGGGAACCTTAGTCACAGTATAAGAAAGAGTAAATATCTCTATGGTCCTTCTTAATATTAATATGCTGACACTTTTTGAGGGGATGATCAGACTGTCAAACTGAACAACTATCTCTATGGCACCAACATCGAAATCACGAAAAATAATCTGATTTTCTACACAAAAATGGAAACCTAGCCAAGTATGGGACAGTTGATATTTTTATCGCGATTTTGATGTTGGTCCCAGTTGGTTATAGAGAAAGATGTTCAGTTTGATGGTCTGATCACCCCCCTAAAAAGTGTTAGCATATTATTATTAAGAATGACATTGTATACCTTAGTCCTACACTTTTCATCATTTTGTCAATGTTAGTGTGACAAGTGTAGTTCAGGAATAGTTATTTGAAAGGTTGAAGTTCACTCACAATGTTCATAAGGGTCGGGTTCGAATCGGACATACCATGTACTAATGATTTTTACTAACTAATATACGTTATACCGACTGCTCTCAAACGGTGAAGAAAAACATCGTGAAGAAACCTGTATACGCTGCAGAAGAAATTATGCAAGTCTACCAATCTGCATTAGGCATTTAGTAGGAATAACCTGTATGTACAGGGTGAATGGAGATGTACATTCGATGGTACAGTCGCCATCAGATATATCGCAGCAAACAAGATGGTCAGCAGTTCAAATTTTCAATAATTTCTTTACACAACTCTAATCAAAAATATCTGAACGCCTAGAACATCAAATATATTTACGTAGTCAGGGTGATCATAAACATCTGAACAGTTTTGGAAAAAAGACCTTAATCCGTTGTTATCTTTGACTAATTATTATATGGACTGGTTACGCGTGTGATTCTACTAACAAAAATTTCTGCCACTTTTTGCGGGGGGCGAGGTAATATGAAATCCGCAACTTTGGATTTTATTCCCCATAACTTTAGATTCTAATTTTGAATGTAAAAAATCATGAAAAGTAGTCTCGTGTGAACCCCAAACGTTCTAAGTTCGAAGTTATTATTTCGCAATTATAGGCTGTCTCGTTTAGTGATAAGGTGTAAAATTGAATGTAAATGCACAAGATCAATTGTGCTTATACCGTGGCAGAGGGGAAATGCTACCGCAAGGCTAGTCCTTATAATAATTAGTCAAAGGTTGTTATATATTTCAATTTTAAATAACATTGCATAGAAATGATTGAAAATTAGCTGTTCAGATATTTATGACAAAATACATGTTTAGATATAATTGGTAATATTTACTGTAAAGAATTTATTGAAAATTATCGCTGCTCAGAAATATTTGAACACCTTGTATGCTACGATATATCTGATGGCGACTGTATAGTCGGGGAAATCTACGGATTTTTGTATGGAATAGGTTGCATTAATTGCACTTTTGGTGAAAATTTGGAATATAGTAGATACATACCTGAAAAACATAAATTCTCAATAATCCCCGATTTTTTATGTTGTATTATTGAATAATTAAGACATTTACAAAACATTCAATTTAGGTATGAACAAAAAATGGAAAACTGGTGATTTTGTACAGGATGGCTTCGTTCAATACGTTTTACTTATAACAATAATAATCCCCGGTTAATATCGTTAATTTGGGTAGATATTTAATATTTTGTAAGTCTTCAAAAATTATAACCTCAAAACAAAATTATTTACTGTTTGTTTTTACATATTAAATTAGCCAATTGATAATTAACTGTCTCTATTGCTGGTATGCTGGTCGAAATATTTTTAGAAATAAGCTTGCCATTTGTACATTAATATCGATTTTAAGGTATTTCTCAGGTTCCTGAGCCTATATAACCACGAAATTTCTACAAAAGTGTCATAAACTAACAGTAATATTATTTCAAACACAATTTACTAAAGTGTCTTTAATGCAATCTCAAACCTTATTTTTCCTAGACTAGTACGCCTGAGACCTGCAATAGGCCGTTTAATTATCTTTTAATGCAGTCATCTTTCTGTGATATCTTTGCTAGGTATGCTATTCACTAAATAATAATAAATCTGAGCCTAATTAAGCAGTCACATACGCCAGTTCAGTATCAAACTAATTGCTTATTCGAAAGTGCGTACACGCACTCTCACGGCGCATTGTTCTTCGATTATCTTCTATATCTACTCTCACACGCCCTGTCTTTAGTTTTACTATAGCATACATAATTAAACTGCTATTGGGCTTTAAAGTTAATGCTCTAATTATTATTTTTGTGTTTTTGAAAGTTAATGAACTATTATTTTAGTGAAAATAAATTCATGGATGCTATACAACGTGTTAATGAATTAACGCAAAACTAGAAAGTAGTTTGTTTGGAATCGAGAGCAGAATCGAATTATCATGGTTTCAACATAGGTAATTTTTTTCAAAATATTTAATAATTTGTTTGTAAAATTTTAAATTTACTGATCTCGATCTCAACCTAAACAAGATTCTTAAAATGTATCCATGAGCACTTTAGCGCTTTCATTCATTGCTGAAATGATGACAAATCATTTTTGCCTGAAAACTTAAAATGCGAATACCTTAAAATGTTAATTATCAAAATAATTAAATTATTGTGTCAATCCAATTATTTTGTTATAAATCAGTTGGGGTGTATGAGGTTTTGCGCTTATTCATTAACACGTTGTATAGGCAAGAGTGAATTTATGATGGTTGAAAGAGACCGCCTTAGAGTCACGTGCGCTGATCAAATTAAAAGAAAATGTACGCGGATCTGACGAGTATGTACAGGGTGTAACAAAACACCCTAGGATCGAGTAGTCGATTTTGGCTCCATAGTAAAAGTTGTTCAGTTTGATGGACTAAACCACCCCCTTAAGTATTACTTGGTTGGTTTGTTACACCCTGTATAGGGTCCTTCTTAATATGCTGACACTATTTTAAGAGGACGATCAGACCGTCAAACTGAACTGACTAGATCAAAGGCCAAACTGACTAGATCATCAAACTTTCTCTATGGCACCAAATTGCAAACCTACTCGAGTCAAATGTATGGAACAGCATATTTTTTTTCGGGATTTTGATGTTGGTCCCATAGAGAAAGTTGTTCAGTTTGATGTTCTAATCAATAAAAACTGTCAGCATATTAAGAAGGACCCTGTATAAGAGGTATCAAGGGTATGAAATGGATATTTAAGAGGTCAGTGATGTGTCCGAATAGAAAAAACATAGAAATCTTTTAACGTAGCATTGTAGTGTTATTTCCCTTTATACGATAAGGAATGAGTAAAATCATAGCCTATTCATTCCTATTTTTCTAATCAGACTAAAAGGGCTAGCATTCAATGTAAGACAAAGCGACATAACGATAAAATCGTCGAGCGCGCTCATTTTGACATAACTACGCAAAGTGACAAAGATGGACGCATATCTCGATTTTTATCGATTCGTCTGCAGCGCTATGCTAGGCCTACAGTAGGCCTCGCATGCGAATGTTAAAAATAGAGATGTGTCTCCATCTTTGTTATTTTACCTGTGCCAAAAAGACCGCGCATGACGATTTCTCGTTTAGTCGCTTTGTCGTGGGTGGAATGCTAGCCGTGCTGGAAAGAAACGTCACAGTATGACCAAAGAACAATTAACGAAATATAACAAAACAGACATACTTGTAGATAACATCGCTTCCTGATTAGCTACGCTTAGACCATTGTTCTAGGAAGCGATAAGTATGGACCAATACCAATGATTCTCGAATCTACACTAATATCAAAATCTTCGTCTGTTTGAGATGTCTGCGCCAAAAATCATCATCTATATTTATAAAACTGTTCCGTGCTGACTGACTATAAACCGCTTAAGATAGAAACATGAAAAGATTCAATTTCTTTTAGGCCCACAAACTTTGACTATTTATTATAAGGACTAGCCTTGCGGTAGCATTTCCCCTCTGCCACGGTATAAGCACAATTGATCTTTTGCATTTACATTTAATTTTACACCTTATCACTAAACGAGACAGCCTATAATTGCGAAATAATAACTTCGAACTTAGAACGTTTGGGGTTCACACGAGACTACTTTTCATGATTTTTAACATTCAAAATTAGAATCTAAAGTTATGGGGAATAAAATCCATAGTTGCGGATTTCATGTTACCTCGCACCCCGCAAAAAGTGGCAAAAATGTTTGTTAGTAGAATTACACGCGTAACCAGTCCAAATATAAATAGTCAAAGCCCACAAACGGTAATGTGTATTGATGGTATTACACAAAAACGTATGACTTTGGTTTTGGTAAATTGTATAAGTCTATTCGAAAAATGAAAAATAAAAGATGCCTCCAAGGTATTTCGTCTTACTATTGCGCCTTAATAAACAAATACTTCTTATTTGATCGTAAAAAAGTAAGAAAAATCTTAATGTTGTCGTAATAAAATTATTTTGATACGATTGATTTGAAAAATTGAGTTAGGCATTCTCATTTAAAACTCATCGACTACTCGACGCCCTCATTCTATTCCATAGTAACAAATAGTAGGGTCTACTGATCATCATAGCAAATATCAAGATGCACACTTCCCTGATCCACTTCGCTGGTTTCCAGTTTTATCTTTGGAAGAACAAATCGTTTGTCTTAAAGATAGTCTTTTATTGGTTCGTTGGTTCGTGTTTTAAAACTTTTTACCAGCTTCAGAAAAAGATATAGATCGTTTAATCGACCTGCTTATGTTTCTGTGCTTTCAAAACACACACATCACCTATATGGTACGGTAATAAAACGATAAACGTAGGTGGGTACAATATTGAGTCGCATATACACGGTGTAAACTTAAATGCGTTATACATGCATGACGGTTTTTTGGGGAAATAATTAGACTATCTAACTGAACAACTTTCTCTATGGGACCAACACCATTCCAAATATTTGGAACTGCAGATTTTTTTTCCGCGATTGCGATGTTGTCTTCATAGTAAAAGTAGTTCAGTTTGATGGTCTGAAGTACCCTAGAATAGATCTTGTAATTGTCGTACGATGTAACTTCGTGTGATGTGTGTGTGAAGATAATTTCTTTAATTACTCCAATTGCAACTATATAACGTGTTAATGAATAAACGCAAAACTAGAAAACAGTTTGTTTAATCGAGAGCAGAATAGAATTATCAAGGTTTCAACTTGGAAAATGTTTTCAAAAAAAATTGTAATTAATATGTTCGTATAATTTAAAATTTACTGAACACGATGCCAACCCACCGCACAGGCACACTCACATTACTTACTACCAAAACAAGATTCTTAAAATGAATCCACGCTAGCATTTTCATTCATTGCTGAAATCACAACAATTCATTTTAACTAGAAAATTTAAAAATGCGTTTAACTTTCAATATTAATTAATAAAATAATGAAGTTATTGTTTCAATACAATTATTTCGTTAAAATCAGTTGGGGTGTATGAGGTTTTTCGCTTATTTATTAACACGTATAATTCGGTATGTCATGTTTTTTTTTGAGGGGTGAATCGAAAAACATTTCGAGATAATTGTCTCAATAACAATATTTTCTATGTCAGAGATTTTAAAATGAAAGGATTACAGATATTTTTAAATAAAATAAAATCGTTTTTCGGTCCGTCTAGTGACGTCACTGGAAAACCTGTGAACTCCTTGGTAAACTTAAAATACTGGCCATTATGAATTCAATTCAATTCAATTTTTGTTTAGTGGCATCCGATGTGTTATCACAATTCAGCCAATGTCTCGTTATGTAGATAGTATATGAAGGAAAATGATCAGTAGTATTTATTAAGTCTAGAGTGGCAGTTTTGCCAATGTAAGTAGGTTATAATCTCAAGTGATTGTTTTAAGGATAAAACACAAAAGAGTTCACAAAATGGAGGAGCCACGTGCAATCCTAACGCGTCGATACGCACGCGCGTCCGTACTCCGCCAGAATTGCAGCGCGACTCCAGCCATTATGAAAAAAATACATTCACAATGTCAGAATTTGACATTTGATGTTGCCGTTTCTGTTTGCAGCATAGAGTTAGAAAGAGAAGGCAGGATTTTTTTTTTACGAATCAGTACGAATTTCTTTTTCATGGAGCTCGAATTATTTTCTCTCCACCATTTTTGCATTTAGAGATTACAGATCAAAGTAATTTGAAAATTAAATTTATATTGATAAACTCGAAGAATCGCAATAAAAATGAAATTAGTTTCTTAAAATTATGTCATCTATCCGTAAAAAATATAAAATGAAGACCAAAAAAAAAACTTGATATACCGAATTGTAGAGCAATAACACTTATAAAAGTATGATGATTTAGTACCTACTAGACACTAGATATGACTAGATACTAAACATGCCTAGTCATCTAGAAGGCAGGTGTTGGAATATAGAGAAGAACTGAACCGTGATTCTTATAAGTGCAATTGCTCCATAGTTGCAATTACCCCGAGAGACCCTACAGTTTTTAGGGTTCCGTAGTCAACAAGGAACCCTTATAGTTTCGCCATGTCCATCCGTCTGTCTGAAAATTTTTGTTAAACGGTTGATTCTGGATATGTGAAGAAATTCACGGCAGTGTAGTGTATATAAAGAATTTAAAAGGAAAACTATCGCCGCTAAGTAAGCTTTACAAGTTAACGAGTAATAGTCGAACAACTGGTAAAATGTACTTTTTAGACTGTATTAGCCGTTAAACCACAATATACGGACTTAATAAATAATAAATAAATAAATGTCTTGGACATTGTCACACAAATTATCTAGTCACATTTAAAGTACCAGAATCTAGCCTGAACTTGTGTTATGATGACTAGACAACGATACAGAATAAATATATAGATACAAACATATTTGTACTTTACGGGATTCGAACCCGCGACCCTCGGCACAGCAGGCAGGTTCACTACAGACTGTACTATCGGGCTGTCAACTTAGAAGGAGGCTTTTTTGTTTTAATACTACATATAACAAAAAAGCCTTCTTCTAAGTCGGTATATTGTGACGGGCAACTACGAAACCCTACCCTACGCGTGGCCCGACACGTACTTGGCCGGTTTTTTATTTAGTCTAAAAAAGGCTAATCATGTTGTCAAGAAAGTTTATTCAATTGCATAATCCATCTTCTAGGTGGTTGATAAGTTGTAGCTAAGTTCCTGCTACTCCGATAAGGAAAGAGTTCAATATTTATGTATGTTAATACCTCATTACTATCTAATTATATTCGAACTAAAAAGCGGTTCAGTAAGTGATATTTCACTGATATCTCTACCGTTTTCAACTTTCTATTATAGTTTAATTAAAGCGATTAGCTTCCAATATGTATTCATATCACTTATAAGGATCAGCGCACACTAAGTTACAAACTAAACTGACATTTGGCATTTCAACAAACTGCGTAGGTACATTGACAGCTGTAGATAAAAACTTTCTCGTACTTAAAAGGCGTTTTGGTTAATTAATTTTATTGCTTGTCTATTTGTCATAGTTCTTGCGAGCTATACGTAAGTAAAAGCTAGTCAGGGATATTCGAAATATACCACGGTTAGAATATGCTCAGTATTATTTTTTATTGGAAAACCAACAGCAGTATAATACAGTACTATACCAGAGTATACAACGTGTTAATGAATTAACGCAAAACTAGAAAGTAGTTTGTTAAGAATCGAAAGCAGAATCGAATTATCATATTTTCAACATAGGTAATTTTTTTCAAAATATTAAATAATTTGTTTGTAAAATTTAAAATTTACTGAACTCGATCTCAACCCATCGCACGGGTACACTCACCCTACTTACTACCAAAACAAGATTCTTAAAATGTATCCACGAGCACTTTCATTAATTGCTGAAATGATAACAAATAATGTTTGCCTGAAAACTTAAAATGCGAATAACTTTAAATTTTAACTATCAAAATAATGTTTTTTTTTTAAATCTAGTTGTTTTATTATAAATCAGTTGGGGTGTATAAGGTTTTGCGCTTATTCATTAACACGTTGTATACAAATTATCAAATCCCGTTTAAAGATCCTTGTTTACAGGAGTTACAGCAGTGGGAACGTGTGCTGGGCCTATACTTAATCCGCCACGTATCATCTACTCCCAATGTCGTACCCCTTCGGAGGGCCCTTGGACAGGTTACTTCAGATCTTTCACTGGTTTGTTTGACCTACCAGAGCGCATCGACATTGGTAAGTTCTCCACATAGTCCGCAGTAATAAGCAGTTTGAAGTTCACGGAGCGATGCTGCTAAAAAAATATTGTATATTGAATAAGACGGTAACTGCTTTTGACCGGACCCTCATGATTAAATACCCATGGATATCTCTCTCAAAACTCAAACTCAAAATGTTTTATTCAAAGTAATATCACTTGGATAGTTTTCTGATGCCATTTTTGACTCTACCACCGCGTCGAAAGGTGTTCCGTTGTAGAGAAGATGCGGCCAGAAACTCTACAACACACATTTTAAAAAATAAATACAAAGTAAAATTTCAAATACAATATTAAATTACATAGTGTAACATTGTCAAGACCACACATTTTGGTCATTTATGTAATCACTTGCTTAACATGAGACTTAAAATTGTTGTCTGGCAAGTTAAGAATATCCTCTGGTATCTTATTATAATAACGTATACAGTGCCCCATGAAAGATGTGTTGACCTTACTAAGTCGAAAATATGGGAATACTAATTTATTTTTATTTCTTGTAATTATGAACGTCACTGTTTTTGGGAAAGAGAGACAAATTTTTGCGAACGTATAAAATATTTTCGTAAATATATTGACTGTAGAAAGCCCGAATATTGATATCTTTGAAAAGATCGTAGTGAATCTCGACAACGCAGATTATAAATGGCTCGAATTGCCCACTTTTGAAGGATAAAGACAGACTCAACATCTGTAGCACGGCCCCACAGCAAAATACCATAAGACATGATACTATGGAAGTAGCTGAAGTACACCAGTCTCGCAGTAGCTATATCGGTAAGCTGTCTAATTTTTCGAACTGCATAGGCTGCCGAGCTCAGCCTACCTGCTAGGGTTTCTATATGTGGACCGCATTGCAGCTTCGATTCAATCTTTATCCCTAAAAATACAGTATTATTTGTTCTCATTAAGATGATTAAGATAATGCCATGAAATTCATATAAAATTTCACTACGTTGGAGTCTTGTAATTGCGTTGAACTTGTTGATATTTCCTTCACTGCGTTACGTACATTTCTCGTTTAAGCCTGTATCTCACCTAGACCAACAATTCTCTTACATCTTCAGTTTCTACCGATTTAATGATATAATAACGCAATTACGGCATCGCTATCCGTCATCTATTCGTTGACAATGCTCCCTTATCTCTCTTTTATATCTGTCTCTATCACACTCGGTTGATTTACCTAATAAGCCTTAATAGTTAAGTAATTTCATACGGCCTTATGTTTGTCACGATATGTGTTTAATTGTCTATATTGCGTCTTTTTTTTAATAGCGTCGTTTTGATCCTTGTATCTTGTTAATCTTGAGAAGAAGAATGGCAGATTGTGATTTGTGATGATATTCTTTAATTGATGGAAGATTTTTAATAGATTATGATTGTCTTTGATATGACAGAAAGCATAAGTAGTTAAAATATACCTTTTGTTTATTTCCCCCGTTATAATGGGATAGAAAACATTAAAGCGGGTCCCTTTTCTTCCATAAGCCCACTCTCCAGCCTCTTTCTAAGGCCTATATGTCAGTGCACACATACTTAGGCAAGCATATTAATGGTCATGTATAACATGCAGATTGCACTAGATTTGGTGATTATCAATCTTTTTCTTGATTCAGAGCCGTGGTAGTCCAGTGGCGAGAAACCTTGCTTGCCGTGCAGGAGGCGATCGATATGGTTCGATATGGAATATAAAATGGGGAACAAATTCAAACTCTTGACATCCTCTGACAACTGCAAAACTCTGCTTGTTTCTAATTTTTTTCATTGTACGTCAACTGATGACATCATGAACGAAAATATACCCTTAAGAGGTAACCACGAAGTAACCAGAGGGGGTGAGGTAAAAAGTTGGTGGGAAGGCAGAGAGTCAATACTGTATGTAGTACTAGATAAGCATAAGCATATGCACATGAAGCCGTGGTGGTCCAGTGGCGAGTAGCCTTGCCTGCCGTGCAGGAGGCGATGGTTCGATCCCCGTCCAAGCCGACTCATACCAATGAGTTTTTCGGAATTTATGTATGATTTGTAACACCAATGGCTTTTCAGTGAAGGAAAACATCGTCAGTAAACCGGCATGCTTCAATTTCGAGACATGAATTGTACTCACTGTCCATTATAAGTGGCGATAGGCACACTCCCCGTCACACTAGACGGAGTTTCGGTACTACTAGTGAAACGTGGATGTTCTGAGGTTTCAGAATATCTCCGACTATCCCCTCGGGGAATATAGACAAGAGCATATGATATGCATGCTATATGCTTCTTGATTCGGTGAATTCCCATCACCAATGTTTGTTTACTGTAAGAAATAGTAACATTACCGCCTCTTAAAAATATATTCTACAATGCGATCTTATAGGCTAATCGTCATGAACTCTACCTATATACATAATCAATTATGTTCCCACTGCTAAGACAGAAGCTCACTTCAGACTTTTTGCTTGAACTTTCTATAAGAACCAAATTCTTTTCTCACCATAATACCAAGCAGGTGCCCATGCGATGTTTTCCTCACCAGTATAACTAAACATTAATTGTTACGATTTTACGAGTCTAATTCCGTCTGAAATCAAACTGCTACTATCTCCACAAAAATGGTGAAGTTCTAGACTCGATTACCAGCCACTATATTACCACGGTTTTTACTCAAGACGAGCTATCACTAACTAATCACTACAATAAAAGCATCAGCGGTAATGAAGCATACATTATGTAATTCAATATTGTATTTTGTAAGTGTACTTTGTATATTTTGTAGATGTGTGTTGTAGAGTTTCTGGCCACATCTTCTCTACAACGGAACACCTTCCGACGCGGTGGTAGAGTCAAAAATGACGTCAGAAAGCTATCCACGTGATATTATTTTGAATAAAACATTTTGAGTTTGAGTCATTAATGCACGTACAAATTACAATAGCCATCAATACCATTAATACTAAACACTACAACTGCCTCAATTCAATGAAGCCATAAGTAATACGAGAGGCACGTCACACCTCACTTAACCCCTCACGTACCTAACAATAATGTTAAACTAACCAAAAACTCGTGGTCTCAGGTCATTAGCCACGAACCAACAAAGCCGAAAGGTGAATGTTTGATTGATTCCTTACAATCATCATTTAGTGAAGAAGCCATGTGGAACGATATATTTAAAGTTGAACATATTGGGTACTACAAGGTGGTTGTTTTAATCGAAAAAGAATTCAGTACAGTTGAATTAGAGCTCAGTCTTGCTATTTGATTATTTCGTTTTTTGATAACAGGCATTTTGACTAAACTCCATTCCAAAAAAGGACGACAATATTTTCCGATTCCTGTTTAGCTTTCTGGCCAATTCTGATTACCAAATGTAATTAATTTATTGGATACATATATAGGTACTATCCGACATAACTTGGACGGAACAAAAGCTGTTCTAAGAATAAGTGAGAGTAAGTGTTTCAAATCTCTGTTTCCATAATGCAAAATAACTTTTAAATTTCGTTGCTATTTTGAATGGAGTATAGCTTGTGAAGATTGTGAACGCTGAAAACGAAGCAAAAGATTTTATCTAACTGTCAAAAATAGTCGTTATGCCATTGCAATAAGAAATTAATAAGAAGGTCAAATAGTTGGTAATGTACTGCACGTAAGCAAAATCTTGTCTAAAAACAATATTACCTAAATTTGCTGTGAGAAGTGGCTATTACGTTTAAGTCAGAAAAATTTATTGGTAGATGGTATGTCGTCCATGCGGATTTGAACCTGAACCTATTCTTAATATTAAGGGTCTGTTACACCATTTCCGTGTATGTTTTTAATATCTTATCTGTCAGATCATTTGACATGTTCCTTATGAAAGATATGTCAAACGATCTGTAAGATAAGCTATGGAGTCACGTTACAGGTTTTGCCCCGCACACTTGTCTTTGGCGTGGTGTTCGCGAACGAGGCTCCGCAATCCTTCTCAGTTGTGTTCTAACTCAAAAACAATCCTCGAGATTGGATAGATACTCCCTCAAATCACTTGACACTGGCGGAAATGCGGTGCTAACGCACAACCAAGAAGTCCATTAATTATATTTAAAAAAAGAAAAAAAAGAAAAGATTGAGAACTTATCCAGAAATGGTGAAACATGCCCTTAACCAAGGAACCAAGCTTTTTACAGTTATCCCTCTGCTTTCTGTAAGTAACTACATTACACAACAGCTTGTTCATCGGCACGAACCGATAAATAAGAAAAACAACTCCCTCAATTAAAAACCTCGCAAAACATCATAACTCCATCAAATAGAGTATCTCATTTAATATCGACTCCTTCCTTGATGGTATCTTTCAAAAGAACCAGACAGGAAGGAAAGACAGATATTTCAATGGCGTCGCGACAATCGGCATTATATCATCACGCCGGTGCCAACGGGGGCGGCCACGCGTGACGCCCTCACTCTTGAAACTGTTCGAATTGTGTTTTTGTATTTTATAGTCTTGCGTGGTTATGTTTTTGAGGAATATTATTGTAAGAATTCGAAAGGGGTTTAGAAAACTGGCTAAGAGCGTGTCGGACTCCCCCATGATAGGGTTCCATGGCCATTTTAAAAGTAGAAAAAGAAGTAAAATTATTAATCTGTTTATCTTACCTAAGAGACATTTTTGAAACACAAGGATAGCGCGATTTATTTTCGTGCAATGCCATCTAGTTTGTCTTTAGAGAACAACAATAATTTTACTGGTATTTTCCGAAACTGCTTGAGCTAAACTAACCTTAAGCTATATTTTATAACATTTTCAGGTTGTTCACTTACTGTTATTGACGGGAAAGTGCTAACAACTCCTAACTTACAAAAGCCAAATTTTACAGGAGGCGAAAATTAATCAGGTTGTTTTGGACCTTAATATTGGAGATATTTCTTTGGTAACTAAATGGTTTGCTACGTAGATTTTGCGAATTTCAACCTAATTCATAATTTCAGTAGACGCGCTATTGATTCTCTATCGAACTGCAGTCGTTTTCGTAAAAAAATGTAAGTTAAGATAATATAGATAGACAGAATGGAAGGAAGAATAAGGGTTCCTTGTTTGACTACGGAACCCTAAAAACGATTTGGATTCTTGGAAACTGCAAATAGTTGCACTTGTAATGGATTTATATTATTGTGATTCAATGAGTACGACGCTATAGTTAATTGCATGAAGTTTTAACTGAACAATGAGTGTTTTTTCTTTCTTTCTTCTTCTTTCGTGCCAACATGAGCCGTATTGGATGACAATTACTGTAGTGTAAAGATAAGCCAGCCAGAAATGACCGTATCGAGGCCAGGGTGCGCCAGACGAAATCAGGTTTCGTCACTCAGGGAGTTCTTTTTTGCTCTTTAAAGATGTGTGTTGTAGAGTTTCTGGCCGCATCTTCTCTACAACGGAACGCCTTCCGACGCGGTGGTAGAGTCAAAAATGACGTCAGAAAGCTATCCATGTGATATTATTTTGAATAAAACATTTTGAGCGGAGTTCAGCTCTTTCCTTACACAACTTTTTTCTCTGTAACGGGTGATTTTCAAAGTCAATAAAATTTCAAAAGTAGAAAACCAAAATCACTCCCTCATCAAACCTCAAACACTGTTATTTTTGTTCAATAAAAAAGGCAACAACAAAATTCCTAACGATTTCCTCGACAATGTCAAGGATGCGGCACCAATCAGTTGATGCTTGGTTGACCACTGTAACGATGTACCGACACTCTGGTTCTTATTGTGTTGGTAACGAGAATTTTATACGTTAACGTGTTTCAAGGGTGTTTTTTCGGAAATCACTAGTATCTCTAAAAATTTAAGTGTTAGATTGAAATTGTACTCAGAAGAAAATACCTTTGTAAACGTTTAATAATAGAGAGAATCATCGAATAGCTTTCTTCTTTTACTTAAGGGGATATAATTCGGTGCGCGCTCCATACAAACGTACTATGGTGATATTTTCAATACTAACCAATTAAACTCAATGAAATTTTGCTGAAACAATTTGGAAACTAATATCTATGCTTGTATGGAGTCAGATTTTCTTTAAAATATACAGTTTTAAGGCTAGGATTAATTTAAGATTTGTAAGGAAATCTTTGAGGCACTGTAACTTTAAAACCATTTTAACGAAAATCGGACTCTATACAAGCATAGAAATTTGTTTTTAAATTGATTCTGAAAATTTTCATTGAGATTAATTGGTTCGTATTGAAAATATCACCATAGTACCTACGTTTGTATGGAGCGCGCTCCGAATTATATCCTCTTAATCATATGATTTTCTTTTGAATTGTCTACAGTAATCTATACCTTATAATAAAAGGAAAACATTTTATGTCAGTGTAGAAACTTTAAGTATCCATTCTATTCGTCAAACTGAACAACTTTATGGAACTGTTGATTTTTTATGCTATTTTGAATTTGACTTCATATTGAAAGTAATGAGTTGAGTTTGACAAGTAGAATGTATGGTAAAAATTTCTGCACATTACTTATACGCCGGATAACTATTTAGTCAATAGTTATCCTGCGTTTAAGTAAGCATAAGCATATATTATATATGCTAAGTAATGATCAATGTTAAATTTTCATTTCAATTCTGAATAAAAGCAGTGGACCTTGATAGGCTCTCCAGACACCCCCAAAGACGCGCCAGAAAGCTCTATCCACCGCCTTACTCATCTAGTTGTTCCATACTACAAAACATGACTCAGGTCGCCGGTCCAGCATCACACTACACAACCAGCTCGTGGTCTCCATTTTAGAACTCGGTCTCTCCAGTGATAGTCAGTTCTTTGGCAGATATGACCAGCCTATTGACAATAGGGAATTACACCTTTTTTTGAAAACTGTTTTAAAGTAATCCTGAGATCGTAATGAACTAGTAGAATTTTAATTTTATAAAGCAGAAAAAATATTTATGATATTGAAATTTCAATGTACCGCTAGCCGCCATGCTGTTTCTGCTCGTGATGTCACTCTGTTAGTAAACAATACGACTGCAAAATACCAAGTAACAAGATTTGTGAAAATTATGAGTTCGAAATAACACAGAGCACGACAATAATCTAGATTGTGTACTATCGGAGTGACGTCACGTCGGAATCCAATATACAGTGTCCTTCTTAATATGCTGACACTTTTTTAAGGAGATGATCAGATCATCAAACTGAACAACTTTCTCTATGGGACCAACATCGAAATCAAGAAAAAAATCTGCGGTCCCATACATCAAGCTAGCTCCAGTAAGTTTACAGTTTTGTATGGAACATTTGATTTTTTTTCACGATGTTGGTGCCAAACAGAAAGTTGTTCAGTTTGATGGTCTGATCATCCCCTTAAAAAAGTGTCAGCTATTAAGAAGGACCCTATATGGCGAATGGAGTTTTAGACTTTTGAAAAACTGATTTAATAAATTTAAAAGATATCAAATTTACACTGCAGTTTTATGAATAAAAATCGACATAACTCGTTTAATTTTTTCGAAATCTATCATAAACATGCATTTTTATATTGTTTCTAGCGTGGTGTTAAATACCCTATTCAGCTTATTAATTTTCCGACGTCAACAACTTTAGTTCTTCGTGTCGAAATCGGTTATGAGAAATCAATTCAACACTGGAACACTTGAAGAAATAATGATCCTATCTAGGTCTAGGCACAAAAAGCGATATTACAACATGTCGTCCGGCTATCGACATTCATTCACACCATACAAAACAATAGTGACCATGTGAACTTCCCTTAATATTTGCATATCACTTTGTAATATAACCAACATAAGCATTCACACACAAAAACCAAACATCGTTTATTTTAGACTCAATGACCAGGAGCATAAGGATCTGAAATATTTTCAGAGATTAATGTATCAATTTTGTAACAAACTTGTCAGCAAAATTAATATTTGCAGTTGTCGATGCATCAAAGTAGGATCTATGCTTTTGCAATAAGTACGTATTTAGCAGTTTACGAGTGATAACAATTTTGTACTACAGTAGAATATAACGTCTCTATTAGCATTACATTGATGTTTCAGCTATTGTGCGTTCTAAAAATAATGTGAGGAATTTTCGATGACAGACGATTGGAATAACACCATAACCAAATGGAGAAAATTTTTGAATCACACAGAATCATCTAGTGGTTGAACTACCCAAATCTTCAGGGGGTTGAAATTATCAATATGAACAAAATTAGCTATGGGAGCAACACTGAAAAAGCAAAATGACTTATGTGATTTAAGTATTCAACAGGAGAGCGTTTTTTGAAACTCATACGTTGAACTCAGCAGTTGAAAATGTCCAAATTACTATGGATATATGCATCTTTCTACTGCTGATTCGAAAATCGCACTCCTGGATTGTGATATTTGAAAGTCAAATCAGCAGTAGAAATATGCATATCTTCATAGTAATTTTGACATTTTCAACTGCTGAGTTTCAAAAATCTCACTCCAGATCCCGTGTTGCAATTATGATTTTGACATTCCTTTGCCGCTCTAACTTCTGTGTAACCTATGGATATTCTGTAAACCAAAGTGTTATATCTATCTGTAATCCAGTAATCACATATTTACTATCAACACCATCTAAAGATATAAACAGATGTTTCATTCGCAAAAAGATGAATTTTAAAAGCATGACTCATAAGCAATTACATAAAATTTATTGTTAACACACACACAATTTACGTTCCACCATGTTTCCCTTGAACTTCGACGGCTTTATCATTATTTATAATCTCATAATGTTTCTTTTAAAAAAGTGTCGTCTATCAACTACTTTTCATTTGCTGCTTCGTAACAATCTTCATCTCTTTAACAAATCTTAAAACTATAACTATAAAGTCGAAATTATTATTCAGGTTTGTTTTTGAACTGAATTTTTGTGTGTTTTAAGTAGTAGGTATTACAGGTTATTAAGTGTGAATGTAAGCATCTGTGTGAAATCGTTAAAATTAACATAAATGCGACTTGAATTAGTTCTCACGTTCAATGATAAGGTTTAAGGTTTTCCGAGAAATGAGGTTGGATGGTAAACAATTGGTTGTGATTTATTGATAAACTTCGATGCATAGCATAGCATATGCTCACGACTATATTCCCCGAGCGGGTAGTCAGATATATTCTAAACCTCAGAACATCCACGTTTCACCAGTAGTACCGAAACTGTGACCAGTGTGAGGGGAGGGGGGGGGGGGGTGAGCCCGTCGCAACATAATAGACAGTGTACAATACATGCCTAGAAACTGAAGCATGCAGGTTTCCTCACTTAAACTTAAATTAAACTTCGATATGGAGAGCTATTAGGAAAAGCTATGCTCAGTGTTTCTCGGAGAATGAGGTGATACGTCACGACTAAACTGGTTGACATCGTTCGGAAAATTAGCAAGCTGAAGTGGCTAGGCTGGTCATACCTTTCAAAAAATGTATGAATGAAATAGGTATAAAGTCGATTTCTGCATATATACCAAACACAGACCAACAGAGCAAGAACCAAGAACTGACAATCGAAGGGGAGTCCGAGATCCAGGCGTAGTGTGGGATGCCCTTGGACACTGATAAAGGTAGCGGGGAATGACTGAGATAAGAGTTTTGTGGCGTGTTTTGGGAGAGGTTTTTGTTTAGCAGTGAATGATGGCATGCTGATCATGATGATGATGTGTTACATGCACATAATTGAATATCCGCAAACTAAAACTGTGAACTCAGACCATTAAACTGTACAACTTTCACTATAGAGCCTACCACCGGAAACGCGAAAAAAAAATCTGCTGTCTCATACATTTTCATGGTCTGCGTTCACTGTTTTAGTTTGCGAAGGGCTGTTCCTTACGGGTGTAAGGAACAGCCCTTCGCAAGTATATGTTGAAAACATACCAAAACAAATTTTACTCCCTTTTCTCCTCGTATGATTGCTGAAAGATGGGATGAGTGAAACCTATTTTTTTGATTAATAGTAATTTTAATTAATATAAGTATGTAACAAAAGCCGTGGTGGTCCAGTGGTGAGTAACCTTGCCTGCCATGCAGGAGGCGATGGTTCGGTCCCCGTCCAGGCCGACTCGTACCAATGAGGTTTACGGAATTTATGTGTGATTTGTAACACCACTGGCTTTTCGGTGAAGGAAAACATCGTGAGGAAACCTGCATGCTTCAATTTCGAGGCATGTATTGTACCCACTGTTCATTATAAATGGCGACGGGCTCACCCCCCGTCACACTGGACAGAGTTTCGGTACTACTGGTGAAACGTGGATGTTCTGAGGTTTCAGAGTATCTCTGACTACCCCCTCGGGGAATATAGTCTTGAGCATTATTAAACAATAACATTGTTCACTGTTTCTATAGTTATCTTAATAGCATAATGCCAAAGTATAAGCAAATAAAGAAAAAACTAAGAAAGGCTCATTTCGTACCCGTGAGAATTCGAACCCACCACCTACATTTCCGCAACCAATAGCCCTAACCGCAAGACTCAAGAGGTTTGCACGTCTATTAGAGACACGTCCAAATTGAGCTGAAGATGATTATAGAACTTAGAATGTAGAGAAAGAACCACGTGAAGTCAACTAATCTGGATATACCACAAGTAAGTAAGTAAGTAAGTAAGTAAATTATCGCCTGTAGAATCCCTCTGCAGGAGAAAAGGCACAGTACTCGTATAAGAAAGAGAATCGAGTACTACATACAGTATAGACACTCTTTGCCTCCCACCAACTTTTTACCTCATCCCCTCTGGCACTTCAAACAACGTTTAGGATTTGACATGATGGCGTTCGCACATGCGCACATGCGCACTTGGTGCAAATTATCTTTGACCTTTGTGTAGGGTTGACTCATCATCTAAATTTCAATCCTTTTATTGTTCTTTCTGTTATTAAAAATAGTATTTGAGGTAAAGAATTACTGAAAATCTGTTTTTAATGCACTGAAAAGACTCAATTTTATGTAGTCAAATACTACGGGTACGCGCGCCTGACTGCATTCCCTTGTTCGGCTTCCCTCAAGTTTCCCAGAAAGTGTGAGGGGAGGTGGGGTAGGTGGCCTTTGTCACACCTTGAAAACTGTCAGCTGATAGATGTAATTTCATACAAGTAGAAAACATTGAAGAGTTAAGCATGTGCGAGATGATGTTCATACGATGCTATAGTGTTAAGTCAACCCTACACATATGTCAAAGACCATTTGCACCAAGTGCGCATGTGCAAACTCCATCATGTCAAATCCAAAAGTGACGTGTTTGAAGTTCCGGACCTGTGTCAGCACTTTCGCGTAAATCGCGAATTCACAAACTAAAAAACATCCATTAGGTACGGGTCAAATACACTGAACCACCTTTTTAAAAAGTAGGTTTAACTTACTTCCGAAAGAGGAGCTTAAGTTCAGAGTTCAAGAGACGTATTCAGTGTGTGAACGTTGTTCGCGATTGTTTTAAAAGGTACTTCTGTTATTTGTTATAAGAATTAATGACATTAGTCTTAGCTTTAATTTAAAAAAAAAACGTGATTTCATCCCGATGAAAATATTTTTGTTTTTTTAATAATTAGTAGATAGTTATCTATTATACTCTTATGAATAGGTACTATTGCTATCGGTATACGCTATCTACAAAATATTAAGGGGTTATAATTCGGAGCGCGCTCCATACAAACGTACTATGGTGATTTTTTCAATACTAACCAATTAAACTCAATAAAATTTTGCTGAAACAATCTTGAAACAAATATCTATGCTTGTATGGAGTCAGATGTTCGTTAAAATATACAGTTTCAATGCTAGGATTAATTTAAGATTTGTATGGAAATCTTTGAGTCACTGTAACTTTAAAACTATACATTTTAACGAAAATCTGACTCTATACAAGCATAGAAATTTGTTTTTAGATTGATTCTGAAAAATTTCATTGAGTTTAATTGGTTAGTATTGAAAATATCACCATAGTACGTTTGTATGGAGAGCGCTCCGAATTATATCCTCTTAAAGTTATAGCCTGTAGAATGACACTGCAGGACAAAGGCCTCCTCTCACGAATAAAGGAGAGAGGGAGTGGGTCATACTCCACCACGCGGGCCCAGTGCCTGTTGGTCGAGGTAATTTAGTGGTCAACTTGCTGTCAAAGAATTTTCAAGCCGCTTTAATAAGCCTCTGACCTGGCTTAATGAATAGTTACAACGCCATCTGACGGAACTATCAGAGACCAACTGCTTAACGCGCCTTCCGCAGCACGGAAACGCTCGAGATGAAATACCACTAAACGGTCACCCATCCAAAGACTGACTGGACCTGACGTCGCTTAACTTCGGTGATCGTTTCCAATACCAAAGCTAAACTACGCCAACCAGCGTTACACGCAATATTAATAGAAAAAAATGGAGTGCAGTTTCTCGAGTAGTTGCATTCTATGGTAGCAGCTATGATTAAATTAACGCAATTTGCCTTCAGACATGTCTCAGGTTACAAGATCTAGACATAGTAATGTGTCTTTTAGATTCTAGGTTGTACTGTACAGCAGGCAACGAAGTGCTAGCACCAAATTGTACGAGTAGAGGAACAAATGGTTTATTATCTTTTGTGGAGTATTGCACAGTTTAGTAGGTATTGGCTTAAAAGGGCAGTCTTGCAAAATTTTATCAGGATTTTTTCATATTATCAAACTAAATAACTTTTATTATGAAAGCATTCCGATCTGTACGAAATAGCTTACAACTTTACTAATAGCATCCTGCACGTCTAGCATGATTTCTCTACTTGCGCGCGACGAGGCTTTTTACAATACTACAAGTCGCGGCAAGCGCGGCTTTCGCTCTCCGAAAAGTGCGGGAACAGGTTATTTTCTATGCAGCGAAGGAGCGTCGCGCGCGTGTAGAGATATCATGCTAGACGTGCTGAGCGTATTGGCTGAGCGGTGGGGCTCGCCCATGGTGCAGAGGTGGATGCTATTGCATGCCAGCTCATCCCCCTTTGTACAATAATTAAATTTAATGTAATATTGTAATTAAATTAATTTAATTTATTAATGAATGTATTTTATTTGTAAACTAACATACCTATAGTTATAAGACAATTGTTACTAACATAATATGGATGAATAATCTGAGATAAATAATTTTAAATTTTAAAATATTGATTATTTTTTACTCATAATTTTTTTTATTGTTATATATGCTTAAGCATATGCTCACGAATGTATTCCCCGAGGGGGTAGTCAGAGATATTCTGAAACCTCAGAACATCTACGTTTCACCAGTAGTACCGAAACTTTGTCCATTGTGATGGGGGGTGAGCCCGTCGCCACTTGTAATGGACAATACATGCATCAAAATTGAAGTATGCAGGTTTAATCACGATGTGTTCCTTCACCGAAAAACCAGTGCTGTTACAAATCGTACAAAAATTCCGAAAAACTCATTGGTACGACTCGATCTGGATGGGGATCGAACCATCGCCTTGCACGGCAGGCAAGGTTACTCGCCACTGGACCACGATGGCTTTTCAGTTATGTCACTGTTCTTTTATTGATTCTAACAATGTCAGGTTTCCTTCAGTTATACATCTATAACACCAATACAGTTTCCATTAAATCGAATTTCGCAGACAAATATAAATTGTATTACAAAGCAATAGAGAGCTCGTTATGTTAGTTTCAAGGTAAAAATATGTTTGTCATAAAATATAAAGGTAATAGCTCAGTGGAATTATGTCAAACGTCAAATTAGATGCCTGCCTTCCTGTCGTTTGCATTTTGTGTTACAATAGAATCGCTATTAAACGTAAAACTGGATTTTCTGTTACACCGTATCGTAACGCCATTGGCTCGACCGCAGTAAAATTCTAGTTTTCTAGAACTAAAACGTCTTAAAAGAAGTTTATTCCGAATGCGTAAATGCGCGCTGCATACAAACGAAGTCTGGTGATATTTTCAATAGTAACCAATTAATGAAATTTTTCAGAAACATTTTTGAAACTAATCTCTATA
This sequence comes from Agonopterix alstromeriana, assembly GCA_963924505.1. Classification (NCBI taxonomy): domain Eukaryota; kingdom Metazoa; phylum Arthropoda; class Insecta; order Lepidoptera; family Depressariidae; genus Agonopterix; species Agonopterix alstromeriana. The sequence goes on along the minus strand of OZ004681.1, from coordinate 3,484,472 downwards.
CTTGTGTGAAGTCAGATTTTCGTTAAAATATACAGTTTTAATGCTAGGATTAATTTAAGATTTGTATGGAAATCTTTGAGGCACTTTAACTTTAAAACTGTATATATTAACGAAAATCTGACTTCATACAAACATAGAGATTCATTTTTAGATTGTTTCTGTAAAATTTCATTGACTTAAGGTATTCGGACAGGAAGGGCACGATACAAGATGTGCCATAGTTTGAGGAACAACACCGCATTCACTCGAGGTCCAACCCGTCTATGTAACCCCACTTGAACAGATTGACTTTACTCCGGCCGGTCTGATTTCGGAGTTTATTAAAATACTTCAAATTTGGCCTTGGCAGCTTCTGTCCAGGAGGCTTCATCGTAATAGGGATAAATGGGTCAGGATGTATGGTGCTTTATCTTCAGATACCGTATCTTGCTTGAAGAGCCTTATTTTGCATTAAGTCGGCACACTTTAAGAAGATGTTACGGCTCTTGTCCCTTTAGGGCACTGTTGGGTACTTTCCTAAGGTCCTGTTTCACCACTTCCGGATAAGTTCTTGTTAGCTTATCCGACAGCTTATTTGACATATTCTTCATACAAAATATGTCAAATGAGCTGTCGGATAAGCTAACAAGAACTTATCCAAAACAGGCCCTAAATCAAATGAAATTAGAAACCACGGTGATCAGAGTTGGGTCGGATATACAATGACTCTAACCAGCAGCAACACGGTGAGATTATCAAAAAATAGATGTAGACGATATCTGGTCAGATAAATGATGTGTTACAGAACGGTGTAACAGAAGGACATATTACAAGAAGGTTTTCCTATGACAAAGGCGCTTTATTGAATTCTCCATTGAGAAAAACGTGACGGAGTATTGTTAGATATTATTACTGTGTCTATTCTGATAACTATTGCTTATTTGATTCCTTGACGTGGAATGAAAATGGAGGACAATGACACGTTATTATTTATGAATTTTGTTTAAGATTGATAAAAATATAGAGGGGAATAGAGGTAGAGGAAGACCTAGACAGAATTATAGAGTACAGTTGAAGGAAAATATTGATGTCTTATTATATCAGAGACTTGCATTTGCAAAAAGGAGACATGATTGGCGAATACTCCACCGATACCCAGTACTCAGTTCTAAAATAAGATGATGATGTAGAATGATGTGATGGCATCAAGAATGAGTTGATATATCAGAGAACTAATATGTGACATATATCTGAAAATTTGCAAGCTGAAGAGGCAATGGACTAGCCATATCTACCGGAGAACTGACTACCGATGGAGAGCTCAAGTTCTAGAATAGGGAACACGAACTGGCAGGCGTAGTGTAGGACCTTCAGCCCGCTAAACCGAAGACCTGAGACAGGTAGCGGGGAGTGACTGGATGAGGAAGGCCGAATTTTGTGGCGCATGCTGATGATGATGTAAAATGAATGACTAAATAATTATCTACATAGGACTCAAGACAGTAATACAATTCGAGATGCTTAGAGACCTTGTTATAACTAGTAAAAATATGTTTAGCAGTTAGCAGTTCTGTAGTCGCCTTCACAAAAGATCGAAGTCACTCAAGCCTACTGCATAAGCATAAACATTCACTCACAACTGTATTCCCCGAGGGGGTAGTCAAGAATATTCTGAATACACAAAACATCCACGTTTCACCTGTACTACTGAAACCAACAAAAGTCCAAAAGTCTACTGATACTAAAAAAAACAACTGATAAAAAAAACTGTAATTTTATGCTTGTAGTTGTATCAAAGTTCTCAACAACTGTTTGTTGGTAGTTAAAACAAAGTTTCGGACCCGACTGAATATGGACGTGAGTTAAAATTATGTAACATCATGTCCAATTGAATGTCGTCCTAGAATAATAAAATCATCGAACGACGATATTAACATATCGATACAGCGATATAAAACAACGGCTCAATTTATATCGTATGATCAGAATATAAAGCAGGCGCCATCGACTCGAAAATATTCACCGGAATGTTTAAACAATCGACGTGATACGCTCCAGCGATGAAGGGCTGGTGTTTGGGGTATACAGATTTTGAGAATAGAACGCATATAATGTTGGGGATACACTCGATACGTTATTGATGAAAATCTAATTATGATTCTTTATAAAAAAAAACTTTGGTCATAAGAATCAGAAGACTTTTTAGACCATCTTTGGTTAACTACATCTGACTAGGATTGGAAAGATTTTTGATCGACTTTTGTAAAGACTATGTTTCTTTTCCTTTTTGGAGATTAGGATTATTATCTCGTGTCTTGTGTGTTCTGGTTAAATTTTAACCGTATCTAGTTGTGGATCTCTAGGTCTACTGTTATAGTTATGTATTTCGTTTATAATGTTTGTATGTCATCTGTTTTTCCTCTAGTCGATAGCATTTAAATGATGTTCGACTTATCAATCAGCGTTAGACGCTTTTTGATTGCTCAGATTGCGCCAATTCCCAAATAACAAAAATCATTCCAGAACAAACTTAATTTATCTCTTCACCTCTTTATGTTCCCCAAAATATTCGCTTCTTTAACTCTCCAGTCTTCAGCGCGGTGTGTATAAATCTCTCACATTATGTACCACACATCGGACTCTGTCAATCAGTTCAACAATTATCGGTGTCCACCGGACCGTGTCTAACCACTGCCCGACTATTGAATTCGTTTGGCAAGACTATATATATGGGAAGAACTGGCAGAGAGGCAATCGTTGCCTAAAAGCAGAAGGCTTAAGATTTAGGGAAGAAAGATGTAGAAATGCCATAGAATAGGAAGCTCATGTCGTGACCTTCATATCTTATTTAGCATTAGCATAAGCATATACTAACGACTATATTCCCTGAGGGAGGAAGTCAGAGATATTCTGAAAACTCAGAACATCCACGTTTCACTAGTACCGAAACTATGACCAGTGACGGGGAGTGAGTCTTTCACCACTTATGATGGGCAGTTGGTACAATACAAGCCTCAAAATTGCTTAACTTCGCTGTTTATTTGAAATATTAAAGCCTCACTATATCCTGAAATAAATCAGTACGCACATATACTTTGGAACATCCAATACTGACATTAAATAATAAATGAATACCGCTTACAGGCACAGGCTTATAAGCCTTGGTGTTCCAGTGGCGAGTAACCTAGCCAAGCATGCAGGAGGCGATGGTTCGATCCCCGTCCAGGCCGACTCGTGCCAATGAGTTTTTCGAAATTTATGTACGATTTGTAACACCACTGGCTTTTCGGAGAAGGAAAACATCGTGAGGAAACCTGCATGCTTCAATTTCGAGGCATGTACTGTTGTTATAAGTGGCGACGTGCTCACTCCCCGTCACACTGGACAGAGTTTCGGTACTACTAGTGGAACGTGGATGTTCTGTATATAGGGAATATAGTCGTGAGCATATCGCTCATCCGGGAAAATAACCACACAATTGCAGTCTTTTCCAAAATTGAGTTATTAATTAATGGCACAATAATTAGGTGGATATTTATCTGAAGGAATAAACTCACGACTGTATTGCCAGTAGTTTTCGCTAGATGGCAGTGTTATTGTTTCGTGGACGAAAAATTGGGGCCATCTTGGAGGGTGGACCTTTAAACCCTTCTCCTGTAAAATTTGCAATAATGTAATTGTGCGGTTATTCCACCAGATGAGCGATATGATTAAAAGCTCATTATATATATACCAGATACCAGGACCCTGGTATGGCAGTCCGGCGTGGTAATCATTACACCAACTGTCTCAAACATTATTCCATTATTTATTGTTGGCGTTGGTAAGAAAGTTAGGTATTTATTATTATAATATGTTACCTCTGCGATTTGTTCTTTGCTAACATTGATGTGGTTACGGTTCAAAGAATCGCATTCATGGCTCGCCTTTGTATCGACTGATGATGGGGTTGGTGACGAATTGATTCATGTTTTTACATTACTATGGAATTTGTTTTTTAAATTGATGCATATTTTACTGTCATTACAAATAGTACTGTCAATTCTTTAAAACCGAATAAAAACTATAAATACACAACATATAGGTTCCTTCTTAATTTGCTGACACTTTTTTAAGGAGATGATCAGACCGTCATACTAAACAACCTTCTTTACAAAACTGCAAACCTACTTGAGCCAAACCTGCCAATCTGCCAACCTGCTTGCCTTTATATGGGACAGCAGATTTTTTTTTCGCGATTTCTATGTTGGTCCCATAGAGAAAGTTGTTCAGTTTGATGGTCTGACCATCCCCTTAAAAAGTGTCAGCATATTAGGAAGGACCCTATATATATATACATATTCTCACGCCTGTCTCCCACTGCGGCAGGCAGAGACAACGGAACGCCACCTGCTACGATCCTGACAAACCTCTCTAGCTTCCTCCACATTCATTAGTCCTTTCATGCATGCTCGTTGGTTTCGGGTAGATCTGACCTGACCATTTTTAAGCACGACTTACCAATTTGGTCCGTGTACGTACGTCTAGCCCGTCCCCTTCCAAAATTTCCACTTTCGTTTGCTTTATAGATTGCACTCGTCAATCTGCTCTCATCCATTCTTGCAAATTCTCTTAGATGCACTCTCTCAATCTCTTGCAAAACTGTCCGATCTGGCATCTTTACTTTCAGCAAGATGAACGCGGTACCAACTAAGACTATATTCGTTTAAATGCACTTTTGCTTCTGCCATTTAGAAGCGTTGATTGTGTCATCATCTCAGCTGATGGACGTCCACTGCTGGACATAGGCCTCCCCCAAGGATCGCCACAACGACCTGCGCTGCTCTCATCCAACGGGTTCCCACCTCCTACCCACGCTGCGCTTCCCGGTACGTCGTCACCACTCAAGAACTCTCCGGCCCTATCGACCATTGGTTCTGCGGGCATAACAAGCCATTAATTTGATGAAATTACTCATTTATTGTTCTTCTTAGATTACGGAAGGCAACGCTCATTGCCACTTTAGTTTAGGAATTCTCTGGGCTATGTTGGTGATGGTTCTTCTGTTAACCTTCATTTCTGATTCGATCTTGCAAGAAAACTCCTTACTTGATCCAGGGTTGATTGTATACCTATTTTTATTTGTGAAATTAGTGATCAAAGATTTTAGACTAAATGTACCTACAATCTACATTATTTTTGCATTCCACTGCTGAAAGTGTCTGAAATAGTACAATTGCAATGTTTATGCGGGCGAAAGGCCACCTGAGCGAAGAACAATCTATATACGAGTATATAATAATCTAGCTACGAGTAGTTAATAATGCAATTCCATACTGAAATCATGATATACGGTATGCAAATGCAAAATGACCGATAGGTATAAAAATAAAAACATAGTGTTACTCTATGATAAGACATATGTTTGATGAGATCATAGTTTTTCGAAATTAAATCTTCTTAAAACGTGAAAATGGGCGTGGAAGATTGTTTTTGATGTGATGTCATTATTTAGAGTTACTAGTTTGAGTAAAGAAACCTTTAACAATATACCTAAGAGAAAGTAAAGTCTTCATTTAATCTATAATGCTGTCAATGAGTACACTGACCATGAAAATGCCAGACGTCAGTTTTGTTTGTAGTGTGCGCTCATCCTTAAAGGTTAAACTATAAAGCTAAATTAACACTTAATACGGTATAATTAAGTACGTTTTACTCATAAATACTGATTGAGATACAATTACGCACTATAAAAACATTAATAAGTCTGTTTTGTTAACATTTACTAAAAGTATTTAAGTACCTATTAAAAACGTTAATCAATCAATATCTAAAGAATAAAACACTAGGTAGGTAATATAAAAATCTTCTACCTTGGTCACATTATTTTGGAGAATGAGGGTTACCAGCTGCTCCAGACTATAATAATGGGCAAAGTAGAGGGCCAAACAAGCGTCGGTTGGCCACGAATGTCATGGCTCGCAAACCTGAAAGGGTGGACAGGCATCGCCAGCGTCGAAAAGCGGTTTCGTCTAGGAATATGCAGAGCTGACTGCCAACCTCCTGTAATGGAGAGGAACCCGAAGAAGAAAAGGGCATGTTCTGATTTCAATATAGAAATAGTATGTCGCAATCGCAATATAAAATACAAAGGGTGACGAACAAAACACTACACTTACAAAACTCACGGGTGACACGCCACGACATGTATTGCCATTGTTTGAGTTTCACTCAAAGATATTGTGAAATGATCATTATTTCTTAGCCCATTCGGTTTTACTCAAATGCGGCGAAGCCCAAAAGTAGGATAATGTTTTGTGTTACATAATAAGTATCAGTTTTGATATCAAACGTGACATTGTCTTGATGTAATGTTCATGTATCGTCTACCGCAGGTTAGATTAGTAGCCAGATTGTTGTACCTACATCGTTTTCTGAAAAGTGGGATGGTTTTTAGTGTCCGAATTCTGTTCATCGCGTCCATATTGTATCTACTCTTATCATGACGAAACCTGCATACGCTGAAGAAGAAATTTTGATACCTAGATATGTGAAATCTACCAATCTACAATGAGCATGCATAGTGGACTAAAGACGATATGCAGTTCTTGACGGTAGGCCAGTGCTCTGCGGTGAGCTGTTGGTCTGTGATGACGATATCGTATTCACTGTCCATCAAAAGTGGCGACGGACTCAACAAAAAGACAGCTAATTCAGTTCAAATTTTTGATTAAAAATACGATTTAATTTTTGATTTAATTTCGGAAATTTTTTCTGATTCCATTTCTGATTTAAACTCTCAAACTTAAACTCAAAATGTTTTATTCAAAACAATATCACGTGGAGCGTTATGACGTCATTTTGGCCTCTATCACTTCGTTGGAATGTGTTCCGAGTTTTAGAGAAGATGCGGCAAGAATCTCTAACAACACACATCTTTAAAAAATATATAAAGTATAATTACAAATACAATATTGAATTGAATACTGTAACTTATTGATTAGTTTAGTGATTCAATTTCTGATTAAATAAAACGTTGAAGTTTAAACGATCAAATAGGAACCAAATAACATTGCCCCTTAAATTTCGAAGGCCGACTAATTACCCTATTTTTAAATATATTCCTCCACACCACTGGACAAGCCGCAGCGCAGCCGTCGATACGTAAAACTGTTTAGATCTCTATCTACCCTCGAGTATAAATTTCGATGGGCGACACAAGCGATGCGTAAACTCACGTAATTAGAGGGCTTATTCTTGATTCGTTATTCGCTGTTAAAATTAGTAACGTTTGGTTTTTATTTAACAAAGTTGTATGGGAATTATACTGCTTTCGAGATTCCCAGAAGAGCCAGAGTAGCCACATAGCCCAAAGAATTGCTAAACTAAAGTGGCAATTGGTGGGGCACATTGCTCGCAGAAACAATGGCCGACGGGGCTGAAGAGTTTTCGAGTGGCGTGAGCATATCGGAAAGCGTTGCGTGGATGGGTACAAGATGGACCGACGGCTTGGAACCCGTAGCGCTGGACCGGTAGTTGTGTGGATCTTTGGGGAGGTATATGTCCACCAGTGGACGTCTATCGACTGATATTATGATAGGTATACTAATACTAATCACGCGTATTCAAATACCATCTTCTCCAGAATATTCTGCAGGGGAAAATTTTGGGAAGACGAATGCCTGGTAGAAGGTCTTCTTTAGAACCTGTGTGAATAGTTACATATGAACACCATCTTACTATCCATGGCTTCAGTCTCCAGGGTCCGAATAGCCCCAATGATAGCCTACCTCCGATAGCAGATGATACCACAAGAAATAAAAGTGCCCAAAAGTTTCAAGTTTATTTGGGAGAAAGGCTAATCATCTTATCATCACTTGACATGTGCCCATGTGTGTTTAATCTTCGTTATGCCCAAACACACGAGAGAGGACAACAGTAAAGCTATACTGAACGCTGTCAGGCTCGCCTAATATCTGACCACTAAAATATAGAAACACAATCGTAGAACAATTAACACGAAACGAAGATCACGTAACATGACATTCTAGCTTGAAACCTTCAATATGCTATAAGTGAGCCTTGTTACTCTTGGTTACAGCTTAAGTATCTGGCCACCCCGGAAGGAATATCATGGTCGTACCTTATGCGTAAATGTTGGCCAGTTTGGTAGTCTGAAGCCCCCGTAATAATGTCCACAAGCGTGACTTAAGTGAATTGAACGGAAAAATATTTCATTTAAAAAATAATTATTCCATCTAGCCACTGTAAAAACATATTTTTCAATTTCCACATAATCATTCATATATCTTTGACTCTTTTCAAAGGAATATGAACTCTTTTGTTCTAGATTTAAGGAGGTTTTTGTAAAACCAGGTAACTATGGTGACAATCCCTTCTCTTGCACAATCATTGGACGCATTATTGTTTGTGCATTGTATAAAAGAATGCATCTATAAAATGTCTGTCTTGTATTTCTGTCCGTTAGGACATCCCATTTTATAACTACATACATACAAAAATAAATACATTAGAGGTTAGTCAGAAACATTGCCAAGTATTCTACATGGTGAAATTGATATCATAAGCATCCTTTTAAACTAATAGTCTACCCATCAAACTGAACAACTTTAACTGTGGGAGCAAACCGAACAAAGCAAAATAAAAAATCTGCTGTTGCATTCGTTGAGTCGAGGCATTGCAGTTTAGTATGGAAAAGCAGATTTTTTTTTGGCTCTGATCGGTTTGCTCCTATAGTAAAAGTTGTTCAGTTTGATAGGTAGACTATTAGCATTCAATGTATCATTCCACAGTTGACCAAAGAGAGGGGCTCTTCCATTTGTTCCTATTGTGGGAAACCTCCGGCCATTGGTCATCCAATTTCTTCAGGTCATCATGGGTGATACTGATATTTATTTTTATATTTTAAGCGTACCTATTCAGTACTTTTCATCTAATAGCAGTAGCCAAGATGAGAATGTATGAAGGAAAAAAGCAAGAGAGGTATATCAAGCCAAGAGCGCCCAAGCCAAAAGCCCTAAGGAAAATGGAGTTAACTTATGTATCTTTTATAATATACAATGTAGTAGGAATAACTTAGCAGATTTATAGTTTCAGAATCGAAACCTAAATAGCATAATTAAATTGTAATTGAAATTGACAAATGTTTTTTAGTCCAAACAGTACAATAAATAATACAATTTTATAAGAAACCTACTTCTTCTTATCGTGTGGGCAAGCCCTGGTGTCAGAGATTTTTCAGACCGCTTTGCGGCCTCTGACATGGTTTTTAGTCCAAACAGTACAATAAAGAATACCATTTTATAAGAAACCTACTATTGTGCCATTGAAAATTGGTTGGTAGTTACCGTTTGGTAAAATTAGACAAAGTAGTCAGCAAGCCAGTGGCGAGTAACCTTGCCTGCCGTGCAGGAGGCGATGGTTCGATCCCCGTCCATCCTGACTCGTACCAATGAGTTTTTCAGAATTTATGTACGATTTGTAACACCACTGGCTTTTCGGTGAAGGAAAACATTTTAAGGAAGCCTGCATGCTTCAATTACGAGGCATGTATTGTACCCACTGTCCGTTACAAGTGGCGACGGGCTCACTCCCCGTCACACTGAACAGAATTTCGGTACTACTAGTGAAACGTGGACGTTCTGAGGTTTCAGAATATCTCTGAGAATATAGTCGTGAGCATATGCATAAGCATGTGACTTTATGTATGTAGAATTTCCAGCTATTGTAGCATACGGTGGGCAAGAAGAAGATTCTTCGAAAGATCTAGAGGTTTTATAGAGCATTTCCTTGTTAAACCAAATCGTAACTGATTTCGATATGCGAACGAAACCAAGCAAGGCAACTAGTGTAATATAATTTTTATTAAAGAATGTGTTCAGAGGAGCGGAGCTATCTCGAAACTAATCGTCGCCTCTAATGATAGAAGGTTTCCGTAATTATTTCGAGCGACTGTCTGTCTTTACAACGATCGAAGTTTGATGGAAGTGGTAAATAATGGTTTGGAGACTTTGAACTTTATTGGTTCAACATTTACATATCTGTTATGGGGCTGCGTGGTGTAGTATGGTCCATTTCCTCAACCTGTGAGACCAACAAATGAGAGAGGGATCCGCGACATCCTCAAAGAATAGAAGTAAATTCATGGATTTTAAAAGACTTTTCATTTGAGGAAAGCTTTTTCTTCTAACCGGCAGGCAGGCAAGGCATAAATGTGATACAAAAAAATACCGCACTCTGCAATGTATTAAATCGCAGCTGTCAATACTCAATACAAAATACGAGCGGCTCAAAAGGACAAGTATCCAGAGCTGTTAAAGATATTATCTAAAAAAACACAGACAGTATAAAACAACATTAAATACAATAAATAAAATGAATTATCACGTAATTTCAAATTGTATCAAACATCGAATACCAACTCTACAACTATAGCGGGAATTGCTATGGTGCTGGTGTGTCAAATTTTCAGGAGAGGTGTGTGTCGTTATTTTGGTGAAAAAAAAAACATTGTGAGGAAATCAATATAATTATGCTTCATTAAATTCCAAGGCGTGGATTGGGTCCATCGGGCTCACGACCTGTAGCACTGGACAAACTCTTGGTACCGCTAGTAAATTGAAGATATATAGTAAAGGTACCTCTGGCTATCACATCGGGGAATACAGTTGTGGCATATTCTAAGCCACTTTTGTTTACCCCAGAATGCTCAAAAAACTGAACCCGAAAATCGTCGTTTCTTTCAACAAATCAATCACATGCCACTTCCAGCGAATCTCTCTCAAACACTATTTCATTACGGTAATCGTAATTTTTACGTAATAGCACCCACCAGCCACCCGTCTTGCCGTGATGGTATCGCAGATTGCGAACAGTTGATTACTAAACTAAACTCAGCGGTTTACCTTACCCACGCTCTTTGGCTATTGACGCGAAATGTACCAATCCTGACGAAAGCGGCAACTATTTAGGTGACAAATTGACAATTGATTAATGCTGCATTTTGAGGTTGTTTTTCTACTATAATTATTACAGATAGTGCAGTCCACAAAGGTCTTCTTATTGCTTTGATTGTTTACAGTGCAATGTACTTGGTAGTGCTAGGCCAAGGATGTTGGAATAAGGAGTGCGGTGAGTTTTCGTGGTCTTCTGTTGGCTTTAAAGAGTCGCTGTCTATAGCTTATATTGTAAGTACTGGCCCGTACACAGTACCCGTAACTGGATCAAAAGCCTATCCTACCACCACGCGTGCCCAATGTGTAGTGGTAGACTTCACGCATGTCCGTCCAACATAGCTTGGTGATTTTGACACATGAGATTTGTTCGGATGACGTGACTAAACTATCTACTCTACTACTAGCTAGTGGTTAAACTATCCCCCGGAAATGATCTGCAATGGTAATTTTCAAAATCATCTTATTTAAGAGCTACGCTCTTGTGGGCGAAGTATTCGCCAATCCTGTCTCTTTTCCGCTAGTCTTTTGAGTTCTTCATACGACATCAACCTTTTCCTTCACTTGGGCTAGATAACTCGGGTCATCTGGTCATGATCATTGTGGAAGTTCTTAAATCGGCTGCGGTCTCAGGTTGGTCACTGTCGACTCAATGTATGTAATTGGAGTACAGGAATCCTAGCCTAGTGTGATTGCGAACCTGTCCAGTAGATGACACACTGCTGGATTGTCCGTTGTGACCGAACAACTGCACGATAGAGTACCATCATCATCATCAGCCTATCATCAGTCACTGCTGAACATAGGCCTATCTCAAGGCGCGCCAAAAAACTATCTTTGGCCTTCCTCATGCTGAAGTCGTTCCCCGCAACCTTTTTTAGGTCGTCTGTCCAGCGAGCCGTAGGGCGTCCCACACTATGCCTGCCAGTTCGTGGTCTCTACTCTAAGACTCTGATAGCTCATAAGGTGTCAGTTCATCGGCAGATATTACCATTGTCACTGATACTGACTAGAACCATTGACACGAACAAATAGAAGACGACGCTTTATGGTGGAAAACCATCTACCCATATAGGTACTACATATTCCATTCCAGTTCAGCTCTAGCTTGAAACCAGCAGCCAAAATGTCAGCCGAAAAGGTGTCGATTAACAAAACCAAGATGGCGGCGAAAAGGTAACGTTCGATAAACTGGCTCTACTGTCAAAATGTCAACCGACTGTCACTGGCTGTTTACATAAATCAGTTGGATTTTCGTATTTTATGTAAGTGGAGATTTTATATAAAATAATGTTTTCGGTTTCTCGGAACGTTGAATTGTGACGGGTTGGTTAGTACTGGTGGGGACGAAAATGTTTTTGTTTCATGTTTTTTTTTACCTAGCCAGGGAGTCGCTTCGCAGGTTTGGTTACTGGGCGATCGCGTGTATATTTTGTGGTGGCTCAAGCTTGATTTTTGTACAAAAAAAAATCTTAAGATCACCCAAATATCTATTACCGTACAACGTCTAGCACATTTGCTATGTGGAGATTAGCAAAATGATCGACACCACGCTGGAGCCACAATGTTAAGGTTAGAATAAGAATTAGCTAGTTCGTTCGGTATATCGATTCTGGGCAACTCCCCTTCTACTCTCCCAAAAGGTATCCAAGTTAACCCTCCATCTTTTTCTTTGTCTACCTCGACGCCGACGACCGTCTCGGGGAACCCAGTCTGTGGTGATTTTGGCCAATCTCTCCGAATGCATGCGAAAGACATGTCTGATCCCGTCCCACTTCAGCTGAGCTGTATACGCCCTACGTCCGGCTGGCTTGATTAATCTGTAAAATCTTCATTCAGTTTATTTCGTGATCAGATCGATATATTTTAAGCCTTTTAATACAAAATATGCTTGAATAGCCGTGAGGTTTACACATTTCTTAACGTGGGTATCTTTTAAGGGAAGTCAAGGATAAGGATCTTTCTCATACAGAATTTTGGGTAACAGGACTAACCACCTATCACAACTTGACACGTAGTTTCGTTCTAAAACACCTTACTTAACCTTAATATGCTAATTGTAAAAAAATATGGTAGTTGTAGCAAGGTTTCCGACCACCCAGGGATATTGAAGGGATTATGGTCATGAATGTTTGTACACTTGATAGCAAAGGATATCTCCGGCTTTGCAGATATCTAGACAGTCAGACGCCATAATTAAAATGTTTAACCCCCAAACACTTTTCTACTTGTAACTCCTACCGCATCGACACGTACGACTTTTAAGATGCCGAAAGCAGATAGTGTACTCAAAGCGTACGATATACGAACATTATTGCCTTTATGATTGTCCACTGTCAAATTGGTCAAGTACCCGTAAAACATTAGGTACCTGGGTAATAATGCTTTATGGAGAATTATGAGATCCGGCTTTTTGTGCGGTTGTAAAATATTATGTTACGTAATATTATAACAGTTGTTTGAACTGGAGTAATAGGAAAGTTGATTGCACTTAAGTTTCATATTATTTAGTAAGCTTTTGCCCGTGATTTTGTTTGCGTTGATTTTCAAAAAGTATTCTGTGTGTTAATCTAGAATATATTTAATCTGCCTTTATGATTATTTCATCCATCTGTATGTTATTGAGTCTCAAATTCAACATGCAAACATCGTCAAAAATGTTTTCTTTTTAAAATATTATTAGAAAGTAGAATACGATGAGATATTAGGATAAGATATAGGATTTTTAATTAAATATAATACGTATATTAGGGTGGCTTAATGTAAACTTTATCATTATGGAAATACAATTCGGAGCGCGCTCCATACAAACGAAGTTTGGTGATATTTTTAATACTAACCAATTAAAGTCGCTGAAATTTTTCAGAAACAATCTAGAAACTAATATCTATGCTTGTATGAAGTCAGATTTTCGTTAAAAAGTATAGTTTTAAAGTTACAGTGCCATACAAATATTAAATTATTCCTAGCACTAACACTGTATATTTTAAAGAAAATCTGACTTCATACAAGCATAGAGATTAGTTTCTAGATTGTTTCTGAAACATTTTATTGACTTTAATTGGTTAGTATTTAAAATATCACCAGACTTCGTTTGTATTGAGCGCGCTCCGAATTACTTATTATGGAACAGAAATGAAAATTTATTTAAACATACTGTTCAATTTATTGTTATTACTTAACATAGAATAGTTATCACGTAGTAGCATTTCGGATTCTATTACAAAATTAGTATAAACAGTGTCCCGATTCCGAGTATCATTCGATAAAATCGCTCGAAATCTAACATGAGCATCGATGTTAATTAGAAGACGCTACAAATGGATGACATGATCGTAAAAACATACATTGATAGTGAAAGAATTCCAATACTTATTTGGAATGATACCTTAACTGACTCAGAAACTTTGATCAAAAGATGAACTAACTTTAAAAGTGGTGAAGGGCGGGTCACATTGCTTGCAGAACCGATGGCCGATGGGGCTGAAGAGTTCTTGAGTGGCGACCGCGTACCGGAAAGGGCAGCGCGGCGTGGGAGACTTGGTGAAGGTGTCACTGCGGAAACCCGAGGACCCGGGGATCCGAGGGCAGCGCAGAACCGGTCGTTTTGGCGATCTTTTGGGAGCTATGTCCAGCAGTGGACGTATTTCAGCTGATATGATGATGATGAAGGTTCACATTTACACAGGTACCTTTTTAGAACGGAATTACATGCCAACTATACCTGCTTCACATTGCTAACCTTACACTGTTGGTAAGTCTGACACTTGTTGTTGGTCTCTTCAGAGATAAGATCGCAATTCGTACCTTTCAACTATGTATTCATTTTTATTTCCACGTGTGCAATGAGATGCTGAATAATAGGTAGACGCCAATATCCTTTTTGTAAGAAACCTATTCACCGTCGTCGAAAGAGGAAAAAGTAGTGTCCCTTCAATCAGACATCGTCAACATCTCTGATGTCACACTGTGTAGGTAGATAGTATCCGACCTCTACTCTGATTATTGCGGTTTCTTGTTCTGACGGCCCGATAGCACAGTCTGTAGTGCACCTGCCTGCTGTGCCGAGGGTCGCGGGTTCGAATCCCGTAAGGGACAAATATTTATATGATGAATATGAATATTTGTACCCGAGTCATGGACGTTTGTATCTATATATGTATTCTATATCGTTGTCTAGTCATGATAACACAAGTCCAGGCTAGATTCTGGTACTTTAAATGTGGCTAGATAATTTGTGTGACAATGTCCAAGATATTTATTGTTCAATCAAATTCAGTAGAGTAAGAACAACGGAGTGAGTCTGTGTTTAACTTACACACTAAAATTATATATATACCTGATTGTATTAGTATCCAAGCAGTAGCTATTGTCTTAATGGAGTATGAGCACATCAGGATAACACCAGCACTGTGCGCCACATGATAGAGGCTTATAAGAAAGTGACTTACCAGCTGATTCAGGCAGACTTAGGCATTGATACGAGTCAAGTACTAAAATTGCTCAGTGAAAATTTAGGCGCCAGGAAGCATAGCATAGCATAGCATATTCTCACGACTATATTCCCCGAGGGGGTAGTCAGAGATATTCTGTAACCTCAGAACATCCACGTTTCACCAGTAGTACCGAAACTCTGTCCAGTGTGACGGGGGGTGAGCCCGTCGCCACTTATAATGAACAGTGGGTACAAAACATGCCTCGAAATTGAAGCATGCAGTTTTCCTCACGATGTTGTCCTTCACCGAAAAGCCAGTGGTGTTACAAATCGTACATAAATTCCGAAAAACTTATTGGTACGTGTCGGTCTGGACGGGGATCGAACCAACGCCTCCTGCACGGCAGGCAAGGTTACTCGCCACTGGACCACCACGACTTTTTTTGCGCCAGGAAGCTTTGTACTACATACCCCATCATTTAAAACTGAAGACTGATAATACTATCGCATGGAAGAGAGGACCCACTGCTTCTAATAGTAGTTCTATAGAATGCGACCATGCATAAAAAGAAATGGAGGAGTACTTCGAAAAACAATTAATTCTTTTCTTTAAACTGTCAGTGCGATTTAGTCTAAAATACGTCCTGACAGGATGTCGAATGATTCCAGTAACGTTTTGTAAGAAATAAGAATTACATCAATAGATGTATCGATAAGTTTGTGAAGTCTTCTTTCAAATCGTTTAAAACCAAACAAGCCGATCCAATCTCATTATGAAACCATCGTAATTCAGTCACGAAAACATTTGGAATCAAACTCAATTATCAAAGCAATAACACCTTTTAATAATGTCTCTTTATATTCCAAACTGTACGAAAGACGCAGTGTTTCTAAGAAAACTAACCTTAGAAGTACGTGCATCGGTTTCTTTACCGATTTTATCGAAATCAAAACGAGTTTTTTGAGGTAGAAACCATTAAAAATCTTGTCGATTCGACGAATAATAAAATTTTATGTCTCTATCTGTTAATGTGTGTGATCGAACACGATAAAAATGGGTCGATATTTTTTTTGGTTGAGTGACATATTTTCACGAAATTTATCTATGAATGTTAGAATAATCCTAGAATGTGCATTGCGCCTGCCCAGTACAATTATCTGGGACTACTCTCTGGACATATAGATATCGCTGGATAGATCAGGTCACCAAGGATCTCGAGGAGCTGGAGGTGCCCAACTGGACTAATATGACACAGAAAAGAGACGAATAGTGTGTTTTGTTGTCGGAGGTCAGGATTCACCTCGGGTCCCAGTGGAGTAAGTCAGCACAAGAAAGAGTACTACACTACCTACATATAGGATCCTTCTTAATATGCTGACACTTTTTTAAGGGGATGATCAGACCGCCAAACTGAACAACTTTCTTTATAGCACCAGTATCGAAATCGCGAAAAAAAATCTGCTGTTCCATACAAAACTGCAAACCTTACTCGAGCCAAATGTATTGGGCAGTTGATTTTTTTTCGCGATTTCGATATTAGTCGAGAAAGTTGTTCAGTTAGATGGTCTGGTCATTCTCACCCTTTAAAAAACTGGCAGCATATTAAGAAGGACCCTGTATAGTACGGATACGGGATAAATCCCACTTATCCCTGGATACATGTTTGACCTTAGCCCCTCTTAGTGGTACGAGAGGAGGCCGACAGTAAGCGGTGGTGTATTCCAGTTTCACTCTAACTCACTAATACATTGCTGTATACATGTTCTGTGCACATTTATACAAGACAACAAAGTTAAAGTTGAGATAGAAGGGGCACTTGGCTAGAAGAGAAGATGGACGGTGGATCAAGGCAGTGACGGAATGGTGGCTAAAGGAGGGACGGAGGTCAGTAGACAGACCGCAAACTCCTCCAAAAATGGAAGGATTGCGGGCATTTCCGGGTCAGAAATGGATCAACACCGGCAGAATGGCGAATGTGACATTACTCTATCGCGCCTTAGCTCTCTTTCTATTTCCACGCGAACGAACGTGCTAAAGAGCGCGATATAGCTTTTTGGTACAAGGCCGTGAGGGAAGAACGCAAAAAATGGAGTCTATGCCCAGCAGTGATAATGAGAGTATATGATAGATTCATTGATTGATCAAGTCAAGTCAAAATCAAGTCAAATAATTTATTCAATATAGGAGCTTGAAGCACACTTATTAAACGTCAATTTCAATTTCAACGTAATTTTTTTAAGCTACAACCGCGTCGGAACGTGTTGTTGCTATAGAGAAGATACGGCCAGAAACTCTACAACATAACACGACTTAATGACTATTACAATATAAATTCTTAAGCTAGGGTTATGTATACAGTAATACATAGTCTATTTAATTAAATAAATGATACTATACAGTAAAATATAGATCAATAAATACATTCCTATTATAAATACCATAATAAAAATTATTTAAAATTACAAACAAAATGTACTGGTAACATTCTAACATCTTTTGTCTCGAACACATCGAAAGTAGCAGCCAGACAACCCCACAGACTTATAAATAAAAGGGGTTTGATATTTATCGCTGGGTGTTTATTACTACGAAAATTATACCCCTAATGACTTCCCGAATTCTCCCTTACACGGTGAGGAACAAAAGGAGTAACTGAGGAAAGTGAGTTTTGTGGGAATCTTGGGCTGAAGTGTAGAAATGTGTTTCAACCCTATGTCAGAGTGTACTTAGATTTATAAAAATTTTTAGGTTTTGAATGATAATTTCATGATAATAAATAATAAAATAAATATCTTCGACATTGTCACAGAAATTATCTAGTCACATTGAAAGTACCAGAATCTACCCTGGACTTGTATTATGACTTGTATGTATATATATATGTATGTGAATACAGATTTTGCATGGAAACGAATTATTTTTAACTCCTATACCTTAGCATTGTTAATTATGATTTGATGGTAAACTTTGATGGTACCTTAGCATTGTTAATAATGGATGGGTAAGTAATACTCGTAGACATTATAAGTTTTGCATCAAGCTTTCCACGTGCTAACATAAAATATACACATGCTTAATTTCATCAAAGTAAGTAGATGGAACTGTTCACCATTTAAGTACCTACTAGTTAAATATTTTTTTTTAGTAATTGTGTAGATATAAGTTGGTATAGTTAGCGAACTCTATTGAAAAATACTGTAGCTGTAAACGCAATTATTCGTAAATCTCAAAAATGCATATTCTTGGATTACAAGGTTTTACCACAACACCAATGCCTAGAAGTTAGGAGCGAGGACAGAAAATCCTATCAGCTATTAACAGTCAAGAAGTGGTAAATTATTGTCGTTACCAACCCGAAGTTGGCCCCCGCAAAGTCCTTATGTTAATACGAAACGTATTTTGTTCTTGGTAACGACTCTGTTTTTGTTTTGTTACGAGTTACGTCTGTTTTGTTACGGTAATTATAAAGGAGTGATTTTTAGAGTTCAGTAATGAACAAGGAACCCTTATAGTTACGCCATGTCCGTCCGTCTGTCCGCGGCTTAGCTAAGAGACGCTTAGTACTAGAAAGCTGTAATTTATCATGTGTATACATCATATATATCACGCCGATAAAGTGGTAAAATAAACACTTGAAAATATTTTTTTAGGTTACCTCCCCTAAATGAAAAGTGGGGATGCAATTTTCGTCTTCGTCATTCGTCTATCCCATGGTGCGGGGTATCGTTGGATAGGTCTTTTAATAATATTGTCGGTGTGAGCAAACCATTTTTCGATTTAGCGATCCGTTAGCGAAATATTAAGCTTTAAAGAGAACATTTTTCTTAGAGTCAAGGGTCCCCCCTGCTAGCTAAACGGTTGTTTCTAGATACGTGAAAAAATTTACAGCAATAGTGTATATACCCGAATTTAAAAGGAAAACTATCACCGCTAAGTAGGCTTTACAAGTTAACGAGTAATCGTCGACCAACTTGTAAAATTTACTTTTTAGACTTTATTAGCCGTTAAACCATAGTATAAAACAAAAAGCCCCCTTTTAAGTCCGTAGTCCTACCCTGTCCTACCCTGCACGTGGCCCGACACGCACTTGGCCAGTTTTTTTTATTATTTGCTAATGGGTTAGTGTAGTATGAGGAATGAGGTAGCAGTGTTTATAGGTATGAGCGAAAAACCGGGGAAATCTACGGATTTTTGTATGGAGTAGGCTGCATTAATTGCACTTTGATATTGATGTGATCATTTGGAATGTACAGGGTGAAATTTATATCATTAGCAACCTTTTAAACTAAGAGTCTACCCATCCAACTGAACAACTTTTACTATGGGAGCAAATCGAACGGAGCAAAAAAAATCAGATGTTCCATACTAAAGTGCGATGCCTACTCGACTCAGATATTTGCAACAATTGATTTTTTTTGCTCCGATCGATTTTGCTCCCATAGTAAAAGTTGTTCAATTTGATGGGTAGACTCTTAGTTTAAGAGGATGCTAATGATATCATCATCATCATCATCATCATCAGCCCATCATCGTCCACTGCTGAACATAGGCCTCTCCCAAGGCGCGCCACAAAACTCTGTCCTCGGCCTTCCTCATCCAATCGCTCCCCGCTACTTTTTTTAGGTCGTCTGTCCAGCGGGCAGCAGGGCGTCCCACACTACGCCTACCAGTTCGCGGTCTACACTCTAGAACTCTGACACCCCACCGGTTGTCAGTTCTTCGGCAGATATGACCAGCCCATTGCCACTTCAGCTTGCTAATTTTCTGAGCTATGTCAACCATTTTAGTTCTCTGACGTATCACGTGACGTTTGACGTATCGTAAAATGATATCAATTTCAAAATATATACCCAATGACGTTGATGATTGCTCCAGGAGCTTCTAAGAGAGTTGATTTCGGCACTTATAAAATTAAGTTCATTGACTCTACTGTCCCCAAAAACATAACCCTCCTTCTGGGGCACCCGGGTAAAAACTGCCGTCAACACCCACTTGTGAACATCGCAAAGCATCTTCAATACACGTGTCACATAATTCACTACTACCCCATTTTGTGGTACAGTGCACCACGCTGGTTGCTATGATAATTATCTAACTTCGGTTTAGAAATACATAGGTAAACTCACGACTGTAATCCCTTTTGGGATGGTCAGAAACATAGCTACAGTACCAACTTTCGGTTTAGAATGTTTAGGCTTTAGATTATGAATTCATAGTTGGGTTAATTTAATTGATATGCATCGAAGCCGAAGTGGATGTATGTATTTTGGGTAAAATAAAGAGATGGAATAACTTAACCATTAACAAAATTGCTGTCAGAAGCATTTGGGTCAAAATTTTGTATGGGACAGCAATTTTTGTCCATGTTAGTCCGTACATAAAGTTATTAATTCGATCGTCATTACATTGCATAATTATTTTATCTTGAATTATATTAGGTGCATATTATGTACTTTGACGAACCGGTTGGTGTAATGGTTAACACGTCGGACTGCCAAACCAGAGGTCCTGGGTTCAAATCTAATTCTTTAGGCCATCAAACTAAATTACTTTCCTTATACAACATCTAAATTGCAAAAAAATCTATTCTGTCTGATCGTTCTTTTATAATATTAATTTTGGACCCCGAAAACATCAAAGTTCAATGCTCATTCAATTTCAGTTCTAATCACTTTGCAGTCCAGTTACTGTTAAACTGTGTTTTGGCTAAACTTGACTTATTTACTATGTGTAAGTAGTCAGAGATATTCTGAAACCTCAGAACATCCACGTTTCAACAGTAGTACCGAAACTCTGTCCAGTGTGACGGGGGTTGAGCCCGTCACCACATAATGGACAGTGGGTACAATACATGCCTCGAAATTGAAGCACGCAGGTTTCCTCACGATGTTTTCTTTCACCGAAAAGCCAGTGGTGTTACAAATCGTACATAAATTCCGAAAAACTCATTGGTACGAGTCGGCCTGGACGGGGATCGAACCATCGCCTCCTGCACGGCAGGCAAGCTTACTCGCCACTGGACCACCACGGCTTTAACGCCCAGGGCCCTGATTGAATTTTACGTAGTGTCGAGATGAAAACCAATGCCTAACCTTCGCTACCAACTGTACCCCATTCTAATTCCAAAAAGCCATTGTTTCGATCGAAATTCCTAAAAGTAATTATATGAACCCTTTCGTTAATTCGCGTATCGCTATTAAGGAATAATTTTCTCGAATGCTACTCATTTATGTCCTTCACTAATTGATGGCGTTGGTAGGGGTCAGATATATTAATTAATGCGTGACTATTTGACTATTTGGTGGAGTCAAAAGTCGTGGGTAACGATTATTGTAATAATTTAGAATGATATATTATTATCTACAGGGTCCTCATTATCCTGACGGATTTTTAAGGGGATGAATAGACCATCAAGCTGAACAACTTTCTACAGAGGGTGAAATTGATATCATTAGCATCCTTCCTTAACTAAGAGTCTACCCATCAAACTGAAAAACTTTTACTATGGGAGCAAACCGATCGATGCACAAAAAAAAAATCTGCTGTTGCAGACATTTTACTCGAGTAGGCGTTGCAGTTTATTATGAAACAGCAGATTTTTTGCTCCCATCGGTTTACTCCCGTCGTAAAAGTTGTTCCATACAAATCTTAAATTAATCCTAGCATTGAAACTGTATATTTTAACGAAAATCGGACAACTTACAAGCATAGAGATTAGTTTCTAGATGGTTTCTGATTGAAAATACTTATAAACAGACTTTTTTTTGTATGGAGCGCGCCAAAGACTAAAAACAATCTAGTAAACAAGCTAAATTAAAAAAATGAACACGAACGCCAATACCAATTTGTAATATTTGTGTTTATTCTTATCAAAATTCCAATTTATAACAAACTGTGACAGAACGTATATTCAAAATGACATAAACAACGATATATGAAACATATTGTAATAAAACTAACAGTAATGGTCGAATAAAATGTCATAAAGGAGACAATTTAACATCAGAACTGCAATTCCAATAATATTTAATCAAAAAGTTAAATAAAAATAAAACTGAGCTGTACATTTACAATACTTTATTCGAAGACAAACAAATTTATGAAATTAAAAAGTGTCAGAGACTCAGAGATAAGATTTTCGATCGGTTCGATTTCGTATTTAAATCGAGATAAAGGTTTGGTATTATTGTTTTTAGGGTACCGTATCGAGGAATATTTGTTCAACAAGACATGGGCCGGCTAGTTGTTATGAATGTCCCGTCACAAGTCAGCCTTTGTCGGTATTGCACAAAATTTCAAATGTCAAAATTAGCCAAATAACCCAAACATTGAGGTAATTTAAACGAGTGTTTTCAAAATCGCCCTAAATCAATGTTCGTTTTAATTTCTTCTCATAATTCAAATGGACAACATTTGATTTTACTAAAGGTACCAAAATTTGAAAACCATTTGGAGATTATAAATTTGATTCAAGGCTTATGGATAAGTTATATGTCAAGATTGACAGTCGAAGCTAAGAAAGCGTCGAAATTGCAACCAGTACTGGCCTCTAAACCCTATTCATACACACCCACACATACATAATTTGTATGACGCCTCACGCACACCAACCTAAGAAAGTTGACCCCTTTTGTTTTATACGGTAGAAGCGTTAGGCTCATTCTAGACACATACTTTTTCTAAGGCTCATACAAAAATAATCAGATTTTTCTGTGCATTATTTCTTGAGCTATTTTAAAAATACTGAAAAATTTCAGTAATTAAATGAGATAGAATTCCTTTGCCTGGCTGCCTTGTCTATTGACTTTGAAAGTTTATTCTTTATTAATACTGACCAAGGCCATGCCTATAATTTAAACATTAAACAGCCATTAATCCTAAGTTTCTCAGAAAATTCAAAAATAAAAAAGGCAAAATACGAATGACAAGTTTTTTAACTTATTTCTAGATAAAAAAAAAGAAACGATATCCACCACAGCAAAAATCTTGACCAATAAGGGGTGTGCGCAGTAGAGCTTTCACCAACAAATTTTGTTCTGCGCAGTCAAAGACTTTGCAAAGTTGTTTGCCGGCCATTAATACAGCGCTACGGAACCCCGTCTTTTAATAACAGGACACACTATTTTCCAATATGAAAGTAAAATACGAGAAAGCTCATTTTGCCAAATGACAAAAGTTAACAGCAAATAATAAAGAAAAGATAAATTCATTAAAATGACAACATATTTTAATTCTTTACTTATTGTGACCATCATGAGTTAAATATTAACGTACGCACATCCGTAAAAAAGTTAATCAAATTGTTATCATAATTATGGAAGTTAGTTTTGAAAGTTGTTGTGTTGTTTTGTGTGTATGTGATTGTATTTTTCTATTCTTGGTGTGCAAATAAAGAATATCTATCTTATCTTAAAGTGATGAATTTGCTACCCATTTATTATTATACTCCATTCAAAATAGCAACGAGATTTAAGGCTATTTTGTATTACAGAAACAGAGATTTCAAACACTTACTCTCACTTTATTCTTAGAACAGCTTTAGTAACGTCCAAGATATGTCGGATAGTATATGTATCCAATAAATTAATTACATTTGGTAATCAGAACTGGCCAGAAAGCTAACTAAGTATCGGAAAATCTTGTCGTTCTTATTTGGAATGAAGTATAGTTCTGGACAATGTTACATCATATGTGATGCGAGAACGAACCACGCACATTTCACCTTCTTCACAGCAGATATTCTACCTTTATCTTATCTAGCACTATTATTGTGAAAATCCTAAATACGGGTGGTGTGCTTGGGTAGGTACTTACGAAAATAATAAATTTGTGAACTGAAGCCTTCAATCAGATTACAGAAGAAACCTCAAAGAATAGTTTTGGCTGCGTGCTCCAGGCAAACGAAGTCTGGTTATATTTTCAATACTAACCAATTAAGGTCATTGATTTTCTTTAGATACGATCTAAAAACCAATATCTGTGATTTACATTTGTCAGATTTCCGTTAAAATATACAACGTATTAATGAATAAGCGCAAAACCTAATAATTTCATTATTTTGATAGGTAACATTTAAAGTTATTCGCATTTTAAGTTTTCAGGCAAAAATGATTTGTTATCATTTCATCAATGAATGAAAGCGCTAACGTGCTAATGGATATATTTTAAGAATCTTGTTTTGGTAGCGAGTAGGGTGAGTGTGCTCTTGCAGTGGGTTTAGATCGAGTTCAGTAAATTTTAAATTTTACAAACAAATTATTTAAGATTTTGAAAAAAATTACCTATGTTGAAACCATGATAATTCGATTCTGCTCTCGATTCTAAACAAACTACTTTCTAGTTTTGCATAGGTACAATAAAATTATGTACATACACATTTCGAACATCACTAAAGGACAGCATACATCGGGACGAGGTCGAGCAGCGGCCTGGAGAGCAGGGTGGTGATACAAGCTGCCAATAATGAAGATAGAAAAACCTAGAAAAACCCTCAACAATAACACACAAACATTTCAAATGTACCACAAAAATCAATGGAAACACATCAAAAAGTAGCAATTTACACAAACAACCAAGACGCCCCTTTATTTTAACCCTTCCACACATAAATCTCAAGTCTGGACGTCCCCTTAATGGCTCTCTTTGTGCTATTCGTGCCAATATTGTCTTCATCGAGGTACCTAGCCTGTGGACGTATAAATTTACATTTTAAATTACTAATCTATTCCATAATAAGTGTCTTTAATGTTGCCGATGACGATAAGAGAATTCAAAGAAAAACTCAAAGAATTCTAATTGTAACATTAGACTTGTGAGTCAGTAGTTTGCATAAACTCTGGTAGATGACGCTGACGTCCCTTAAAGACGATGATATAGATAGAAAATTTCGTCGTGGCTTGCGGGGCGTCGACAGCTCTGTTGGAGTGGAGCATGCCCCGGATATGCAGGTCGTGGGTTCGAATCCCGCTCGCCACCCGACTTTTTCAATCTTTAATTTGATTAAGCTAACATGGCATACATGTAGAATCAATAAATTCGAATCCAAAGAAGTATGCTACTAAAAACGAAAAGAAAGACATCGTAGAATTTGCGTAAGAATTGTTGCTAGAAAGTAAATAGTTTTCCCGCCATCTACACCTTATTTCTAATGTTCATAATTTTTTTCAGCTTGTTTGCAATATTTGAGTCTTTTGAAAACAACAGTTTCCTAAACTTTAAGAATATAGTTTTCTATTCGCATTTCGATAAGCTTTCATTTTGATAAAATTGAAAAAAACAATTTTTTTACCCTTTCTGTCCCCCAAAACTACTTTCTTATTAAACTGATTTATGCTTCCTATATCTAATGGTGTCTGAGAAATAATTATGATTCAATTCGAGATGATAAAGAGTTCTTTAAAAAAACAAATTATAAACTGGGTGATTTTTTTAAATGATCAAATTGTTTGGGTTTGAGTGTCACTAACTTATAGTTCATTGACTGCATAGTATCAATTATTTTATTAAATAGACTATGTATTATTGTAATAGTTGTTAAGTAGTGTTATGCTGTAGAGTTTCTGGCCGCATCTTCTCTACAGCGACAACACGTTCCGACGCGGTGGTAGCTTGAAAAAAGATGTGACGTTTAATAAGTGTGCTTCAAGCTTATATATTGATCAAATTATGTTGACTTTGGCTTTTTTCCATTTTGCAATTTTTGGCTGGAGCACTAATAAGTAAAATTTCAAAAAAAACGATCTACAAGAAAGTAGATTTAATTATCACATTAACTTAATATAAATCGATACAAACATCGATTCGAATCCTAATAAAAATTCAAAAACACTGACAAAGTCATCTTGTCGGCGTTTTCAAAATATCTTTATACATTTTGTGGCGATAAAAATGTTCATAAATCGATTTTATAGTCGACAAAAGGGTCGTTGTCGATCTAATATCGATATTTTTCTCGATTAAAAGGTAACATATTGTTTGGGAGGCTATTGATTTGTTTTATAGTTATTTGGTTTGTAACTCAAGATCTTAGGGTCAATCACCAATCAGCACCTTTGGAAATTAGTGGACGTTCCTCTGATTAAATTAACAAAATGTCATCTACCTGCAGTTACCAAATTATAATATTAACTATAAAACTTCTTAAAAATAAAAGACTTACGGTCAGTTGCACGTAAGTACGTTCATTAAAGTTAATCCTCCATTAAATTTCTTGCTATAGCTTTGACAACAAGAGATTTAATTTTGGATTTACTTTAATGAACGTACGTGCAACTGGTAGTTAGGTCGATAAATCGATTTCAAGTGAATAAGCACGCGCGGTTCTATGGCCCAAGACTTTAAGATAATTTTCTGAACTATACTCACAGCTGACGTCTGATTGAAAGAAAAAAAGAAAAATCATTTATCTGGATCTCCGACACACTGGAGTTGAGATTTGGTTTTCATAGTTTTCAGTGACCGGTTTCTAACTACGAGTATGTAGTTGTAGCCAGGTTGAATATGTTCACAGTGTCCATTATGAAATGAAGTGTCAAATGTTGAAAATTGGCTACCATTCGCCCACAAGGTTTCAAAAAAAAACTTTAATTTAGTCGCCTCGCACGACACCCGTTTGCCAATGAAGATTTTATCCAAAATTAAAACATCTAGTTTACTAGAAAGGTAAAACCAATTCAGTAACTCACTTCTCAAATTGTCAATCAAGCAATCAATGAATCATACTTTATTATACACCACAAATAAAATACAGCTGTCTTGTCGCTAAAAAGTGGTGTCTGTCTATTCGAATTACTTTTTATTAAACAAAGTAGAGTCATGTCCACATTAACATCAACCCAACAACATATCGGCTCTCGTATCGTAATATTTATCGTTATCGTTATTATCGGTCGTTATATCGGAATTAATGATCGAAAGAACAGAAATATAAACATTAATCGTATTTATATCTTCTACCTGCCCCATCGCACAAACTTGAAACTTCTAAATTAGTCTTTGCATTGATTTACTTGTAAAGGCATTATTGCGAAAGGGCTTGTAATAATTATGCAAACAACCTTTTCTATACCGTTTGTAAATTATACATAAACATTTTACGTTTAAAAAAACTAGTTGTTCGATACAAAACTGCAGTCCTTACTCAACTCAAAATAATGTATGGGTAGATTTGTTTTTGCGATTTCCTTGTTGTTCAGTTCGACGGTCTAAACTTCTAAAGCATTCCTAGAATATCTAACGGAGTTAAGTTTCCACCCTGTATACGTAAAGGATCATTCTTAATAAGCTGATGGTTTTTAAGAGGACCATCCAACTGAACAACTTTCTAGGAACAACGTAGAAAGTGCGAAAAAAAATGCTGCTGTTCCGTACAAAACTGTAATCCTTCTCGATCCAAAAGTATGAGAAAGCAGTTTTTTTAGGATATTGATATTTGTTAAAATCCGTTAGATGTTTTAGGGAATGGTTTACAGCAGGGATGCCCAACCTTTGGAAATTTTGAGTTGAGTAATCAGTACTGCAGATTTGTATGGATCAGCTGATTTCTTTGACGATTTCGAAGTTAGCCTCATAGTGAACATTTTTCAGAATGAAGAGTAGGTAAAATGCATTGTTAAAGTTTCTGGACTGACTAAAAATGTATCCTGTAGTAACTAATTTGCCATCACCCATTTCCTTTTCCAATATGTCACTACACATGACATTTTATAAATAGAGCAGCCATTAAACCATCACTTGCGCCTGCGCATCGTAATACTTACTAACTACAAAGCAAACAAGTGATGCCGGCTACATGCTTGATTAAACACACATTCGGTGTACGGTCGATGCCTTAATTAGACGTTTTAGGGATGGGATGTGTCGATGATTGGGATTTATCGATAAAATAAAGTTGTAAATATTTGGTGGGAGTTTTATTAAGAGTAATACGTTGAAGTTCTAATTAGTGTTATTAAAGCCCTATCAATTCAATTCAATTTCGATATTAATAAGGAATAATAGTCAAGAAACCCTTATGTGACTAAATGGTATAATGAGTTAAATCTATATTCATGAACCAAATTGTTTCTTATGTAACTAATATTGTAACTACAGTTACCATAAAAATTATGAATTTCCCATCAAAATGTCGCAAACGTTACAAATATATACGTATTAAATTCAAACCAAAAATAAAAACTAACGCTGTTTAATTAGCAAATATCTCAATAATCTGTAGTATTTTACTTACATTTTGTAATAATTATATACACACAAACATACACTCACGAATGTAATTCTCGTGTAGTAATTATTTTTATTCTAATGCATAACAAAAAATCCCTAGGTGGGCAACAGAGATATTCTAAACAGTATAGCTTAGACCATCCACATTTAACTAACTACTTTACACTATTTTTCACATATCCGCACAATGATGTAGCTACTTCGACATTTTCATTGACAACATCGATATTTCAACAAAATAAAAACAACAGTCCCATCACTAAAGCGTTAATAGCTGTAACACCAGAGTCATTGAATATGGTCGTAATCGTAATTATTTTTAATTAATAATCAACACGCTATTAGTGCCGTTCCTGTAATAAGGATGCCCAGTGTCGATGTCCCTTCGGCTATTTAAATTGTGTTATTTGTTTACTGACGGACTGACGGACCGACACTTGCGGGAATTGATGTTTTAATTGCTTGTTTTGGATTAGTGTTATTTGTGTTGAATATGTGACTGCTTTGCATACATACTAAATGCAATCAGTTGATCGAACGTTATTGTACGATTTTTTTTGCATATTTCCTATAAGTTTCTTAAGGAAAGTTGTTTAGTATGCATGCATATACTCACGACTATATTCCCCGAGCTGGTAGCCTAGAGATATTCTGAAACCTCAGAACATCCACGTTTCACCAGTAGTACCGAAACTCTATCCAGTGTGACGGGGGGTGAGCCCGTCGCCACATAATGGACATTGGGTACAATACATGCCTCGAAATTGAAGCATGCAGGTTTCCTCACGATGTTTTCCTTCACCGAAAAGCCAGTAGTGTTACAAATCGTACATAAATTCCGAAAAACTTATTGGTACGAGTCGGTCTGGACGGGGATCGAACCATCGCCTCCTGCACGGCAGGCAAGGTTACTCGCCACTGGACCACCACGGCTTTTACCCTGACACCCTGTATAAACTCACAACCATCATCCCTTTCGGGGTGGTCTGGAACTTAACTGCAAATACAAACTATTTTTAAACTTATTTTTAGCATATCGATCGTTTCAGGTTTGAATCATAATCAGCATAAACAAGTTTCTCTATGGGACCAACCAAAATCAGCTATCCCATACATTTGACTCAAGTAGGTTTGCAGTTTTGTATGGGACAACAGATATTTCTTTCGCGATTTAGATGATGTTCCCATAGAGAAAGATGTTCAGTTTGATGGTCTGATCATCCCCTTAAAAAGTGTCAGCATATTACGAAGGACCCTATACACTTTGTGGCGACGATCAGACCGTTAAACTGAACAAATTTCTGTAGGGCACCAACAAGGAAATCGCGAAAAAAAATCAGCTGTTCCATGACGCTCGGCGGAGTAACTCTTTAGGATGCTCCTTGGTGGAACGAAACACGTGTAGAGTAGAAATTATTTGGTGGGCAGGTTGTATTGCATACATAAAGTTATTATACCTTACGGAATAGATGAATAATAAAATCTCCTTTAATTCATTAGATAAGTAAAGTCAAAGTCAATATAATTTATTCAATATAGGAGCTTACAGCACACTTATCAAACGTCAAATCTTTTTTAAAGCTACCACCGCGTCGGAACGTGTTGTCGCTGTAGAGAATATGCGGCCAGAAACTCTACAACATAACACGACTTAATAACTATTACAATATAAATTCTTAAGCTAAAGTTATGTATACAATAATACATAGTCTATTTAATGAAATAATTGATACTATACAGTAAAGTAAATAAACTATAAGCTAGTGACCTCAGACCCAAGCATTTTGATCATTTAAATAATCATCCAGTTTATAATATGCTTTCTTACAGAGGACTTTTTTGATTTGAGTTTTAAACATGTTTTCGGAAAGATTCAAAATGGTCTCGGGGATTTTATTATAACAACGTATACAGTGACCCATGAAAGACGTGTTGACCCTACTAAGCCGAAAGTGTGGAGATATCAGTTTATTTTTGTCAAAATAAACACATCAATCACAAAAATATAGCGGTCAGCACAAGCGTCGTCAATAACACAGATACACAAATAAACAGACATAAATCAGCAACAAGCTTCGTCAAAACATTGAAAAACAAGCGCAGTCAAATAACCCGGCCCTTGTCGAACCTGGCGCAAAGGAGCCCAAAACGCTAGCAAATTATAGATGAATTGTCAAATGAAACCGTTTTTTGGGAATTTATCACCCCCAATCAGCCCAGTAAAAATTCGAGTTCTGTATATAATTGTGAATCTAACGTGATATCGTGGATAATTTAATGAAATTGTGTTAGTATATTTCACAAAATAATCTAGGATTTCACTTTAGATTCAGAATTTATTCACAGAGCTCGAATTTTTACCCTGTCGATTGTGTCGATAAGTTCCCAAAAACGGTTCTATTGCCTTTCGTCACGTATCTCTTTCTATTAAACAGTGGTGCCGCTAGGTACATCTCGCTCTCTCAGCTGTCATTTCCTCTATTCCAGTATATTAACTTTATGGGACAGCGGATTTTTAGGGTTCCGTACCCAAAGGGTCTAAAAGGTTATCCCATTCAAAAGCCTATGTAGTCCGTGTCGCGAAACAACAATCTGCTGTTCCATTCATTTGGGTCGTCATTGAATTTTAAATATGGAAAGCAGTTTTTTTCGCTATTACTATTTTGGTTCCATAGTGAAAGTTGTTCAGTTTGATCGTCTGAAGCACGGTTAATGAATAAGCGCAAAACTAGAAAAAAGTTTGTTTAGAATTTTTTTTTCAAAATATTAAATTATTTGTTCGTATAGGTACTTAAAAATTTACTGAACTCGATGCCAACCCACCGCACAGGCACACTCACCCTACTTACTACCAAAACAAGATTCTTAAAATGTATCCATGAGCACGCTAGCGCTTTCATTCATTGCTGAAATAATAACAAATCAATTTTGCATGAAAATTAAAAATGCGAATAACTTTCAATTTTAATTAATACAATAATGAAATTATTGTTTCAATGCAATTGTTTCGTTAAAAATCTGTTGGGGTGTATGATGTTTTGCGCTTTTTATTAACACGTTGTATATTAATTAAATAAAAAAAACACACTAAACAACGAGACGCACATGTCTAAAATTCTCTGCATTCCACTAATTTGGTAACAGCGTGACGGATGCGATCTCAAAACACATCGTAACTCCCACTATATCAATACTATCGGGGATCACGAAACCGCATCGATTGATTTATATGAGAAATCATCTTCTTTAATCACACAAAAATGTACCTTCAAACTTTAAAGTTTAGGTTTAAATTCTATTGACAATGACAGGGTGTTTTTATGTCAAGAGAGTTGCAGGAATTTGAGTGTTAGTTGAAGGCAATTGGGTAGTTTTTTCTTTGTAATAAGAAACGATAACATACCACCAAAGAAGAAAATGCCACTTTCAAGTGATTTATACCCGATACGGCATATTAAAAGTTTTGTTCTTGTAAAAAATGTAAAAATCTGTTATTTATGAGACCAAAATCGAGAGGTCCGATTAAATTATGTCCGATAGCTGAAGATTTATTGGCGTAAGGTGTTGCTTTGCCTCTATTTGTCTGCATTATAGTTTTTAGATCGTTAAGTATGGTTTTATTGAATTTAGATCGCGGTAGCTTGTTAGAAGGAGTGCAGACAAAATTGGAATATTCTTACATTGTTTTTTTTTAAATAATAGTATAGTATTTTATATTATTCAACTAGTGGCTCCCGCGACTCCGTACGCACGGACCACTGACTTTAAATACTCATAGCTTTTGATTGAACTAACGCATTGCGATGAGATAAAACCTAAATTTTAATCCAAACTAAGCGCTATGCTTCTGTGAAAAACCCATCCGAATTGGACCAGTAGTTTTCCAGTGATGCGTGCACAAACAAACTAACAGACAAAAATTCTAAAAATGGTTTCAATGCAATTCATTACGTATCCTACACGTCCCCCATAAATTTTTGCAAATATCTTCAATTTACATTTACGCCAAGTTTACAATTTTATTATATGCATAGATATACAGAGTGAAATTTATATCATTAGCATCCTTTTAAACTAAGATTCTACCCATCAAACTGAACAACTTTTACTACGGGAGCGAACCGATCGAAGAAAAATAAAATCAGCTGTTGTATAGGTACTTTTGAGTCGAGTAGCCATTTCTCTCACCGATCCCAGCTACCCAATCCGCCGCGTAGCCCCAGCAACGTCCTATGCCGAGGTCCGTACCCCCCTGGGTTGCCCCTAGGTCGGTTGCTTAAGTTTATTTATTTGGCTCGGTGACCCTTCTGGTCCCTCCAATAGTCCGCAGTAAAAAGCAGTAAATGCTCCCTGAGCAAAGCTGTATACGTCATCCAAAAAAAAAAAAAAAAAAACCGTATCAGTTTAGTATGGAACAGCTGAGTCTTTTTGTGCTCCGATTGGTTTGCTCGCACAGAAAAAAAAAACAGTTTGATAGGTTATGTAATTTAAAGGTTGATGATTCTTTTCCTTACACCCTGTATAATTAGATAAATTATTGTGCTCATAGACATAATTTTTGGTCAGTGTAATTGTAACAATCATTCATAACCATATCCGATCGCCCCAAAACGCCCACAAATAATAAATAAACCGATCGAATAAAGAAAGCCTTCATAATTCAAGTACGAACCAACTACAATGGTTTATCAGACCTAGTAGTATTAATCAGCTGAGATCTTAGACTATATAACTAGGGACCAGCCTCGCCTTAGTATTTCCCCTCTGTCACTTTACATGATCAATTGTTAATGTGCATTTGCATAAAATTTTATGCCTTATCACTAAACAATACAGCCCATAATTGCGGAGCAATAACTTTAGATTAATCTCGTTTGGGGTTCTCACGAGACAATTTTTAACAATCGAAATTAGAATCTAAAGTAAGTGAATAAAATCGAACGTATTTCGTGCTACCTCGTCCCCCGCAAAAAGTGTCAGAAAAGTTTGTTAGTAGAATTACTCGCGTAGCTCGTCCATAGTTATAATGGTCTAAGGCTGAGATATATATCGTTACTTCTGTTTAATTCTCTTAACAAAACTCTTATGTGTAAGAGATAAGTCTTAAATTAGTTTGGTTAAGAGGACTTGTAAAGAGGATAAAGTTTACATTGATTCAATTATTATTTAAAATGTTGTACAATGAATGAATGGATGTTACGTTATTTGTTAGTTGGTCTTTTACTTATTCTATGTCGATGTTACTTTAGGTTGGTAAAGTGTGGAGATAGACTTAGATGTTGTTTGTAACTTTGACTATTTAAAAATCTACTGCTCCATACAAAACTGCAAACATACTTGAGCCAAATGTATGGGACAGCTGATTTTTTTTTCGCGATTTCGATTTTGGTTCCATAGACAAGTTTTTCAGTTTGATGGTCTGATAATCCCCTTAAAAAAGTGTCAGCATATTAAGTTGGACTCTGTATATGCACTAGTTACGCGTGTAATTCTACTAAAAAACATTTCTGCCACTTTTTGCGGGGGGCGAGGTAACATGAGATCCGCAACTTTGGATTTTATTTCCCATAACTTTAGATTCTAATTTTTATTGTTAAAAATAATGAAAAGTAGTCTCGTGTGAACCCCAAACGAGATAAGTTGGAAGCTGTCTCATTTAGTGATAAGGTTGGCTCCATTGTGAAAGTGGTTCAGTTTGATGGTGTGACGCACTCCCTTAAATATTACTAATCTGTTTTATTACGCCCTGTATTCATCGTAAATTTACACCCCTATTTCTAGCCTCTACATTTCAAATGAATGCAGTTTTTTTTTGCAGCAAGAAAGGTATGGATAAGGCGTCATTTGGTTAATTTTATTTTTCTATGGCGATGCTAAGAAAATCCACATCGAAACCCGAACAGAATCCATCTCCACTTAAACCTAACCGGTCAGCGAAGCGGGCGGGCCGATCTAGCGGCCCGATCGCGCCGTGTAGGCCGCTACTGTGGGCGGTGTACGCTCACCCTTACAATGCGTCGTGTGCGCTCGCCTTAAATCATACCGCTAAGGACCGTAATGAATATCGCTAGCTTTTGTTAAAATTAGGCTTTATTTTGTGTTTATTTTTTTTATTAGTCCAGAGATCGATGGTGTAAAATTGTTAATAGTTTGTTCATGTAAAGTGTTTTGATATTTCTGGGACAGTTGGTTAGCCGTATAGTGTCGGGCTTCGAACAGACACGATAAAAAAAAGATATTGCTTTATTCACATTTACATAACATCCTTACGCAGTTATAGTAGTTATGAAGCGAAACATACAGGGTCCAACTTAATATGCTGACAGTTTTTAAGAGGATGATCAGCCTATCAAACTGAACAACTTTCACTATGGGACCAACATCGAAAAAAAAAGCTGTCCCATACATATGGGTCGAGTAGGTATGCGGTTTTGTTTGCAACAGTTGATTTTTTTTCGCGATTTCGTTGGTGGTGCCATAGAGAAAGTTGTTCAGTATGACGGTCTGATCATCCCCTTGAAAAAGTGTCAGTATATTAAGAAGGAACCTATATACAGGGTGAAATTGGTATCATTAGCATCCTTTTAAACTAAGAGTCTACGCATCAAACTGAGCAACTTTTAATATGGCAGCAAACGGATCGGAGCAAAAAAAAATCTGCTGTTGCATACATTTGAGTCAAGTAGGCATTGCAGTTTAGTATGGAACAGCTGTTGTTTTGCTCCGATCGGTTTGCTGCCATAGGTTAAGGTAGTAAAAATCAGCTGTCCCATACATTTGAGTCGTATTCAACAGTTTGGTATGGGACATCAGATTTTTTTCGCGTTTCCTGAGGTAGGCTCCATACTGAAAGTGGTTCAGTTTGATGGTCTGAGTTCACCGTTTCAGTATTTGCTAGGCTGTTTCTTACACCCTGTATAGCCTGAATAGTAATTTAATCAAGTTCTGTCGACATGGATATATTATTGTCTCTTTGTAGTTTTTTTATTTTTGCTATAATTGTTATGTTATTCTTTGTCTTGTATTTTGTTTTAATAAAAGATATACAACGTGTTAATGAATTAACGTATGTAAAGTAGTTTGTTTAGAATCGAGAGCAGAATCGAATTATCATGGTATTAACACAGGTAATTTCATTCATAATATTAAATAATTTATTTGTAAAATTTAAAATTTACTGAAATCGATCTCAACCCAACGCTCGGGCACTCTCATCCTACTTAATACCAAACAAGATTCTTAAAATACCATGAGCATGTTAGCGCTTTAATTCATTGCTGAAATGATAACATATCATTTTTGACTCAAAACTTAAAATGCGAATAACTTTAAATGTTAACTATCAAAATAATGAAATTATTGTTTCAATCTAATTATTTTGTTGTAAATCAGTTGGGGTGTATGAGGTTTAGCGCTTATTCATTAACACGTTGTATAGTTTATTATGATCTATTCTCTTAATGATAATGATTAGTTATTATAATACTTATACCTATCTACAAAGATAATTTTCATCACAGAAAATAAGCAGGAATGAAACCCACTACGGAATATGGACTATTCTATGTTCATAGTCTGCAACTACTGTTGGTTAATTTCGAATAAAAATTAAATAAAGAAAACAGATTACAACTATTGTATCGAATAACGCATTAAGTGACGATAGGTGATAAGGTTTTCATGTTTTTTATCAAGAAAACCACTGCAGAGGTACACTATGTTTTTTCTGTAATTCTCAAAGCAAAAATAAATCTAAAATACAGGGTGTTAGGATAAACAGTTGCATTACTTTAAGGGGTGATTGTACCTGTGATATTGAACAACTTTCCATAAGAAAGCTATAAGATATTCGCAAAACAAAAATTCGACCTTTCGAGCTATCGAACGTTTACTGTATTAAAAATCGTTTTTTTTTTCTAGAATTTCCTATAGGTTTCTTATGGAAAGTTGTTCAGTATCTTGGGTACAATCACCCCTTAAAGTAATGCAACTGTTTACCCTAACACCATGTATATTTCAGTTTACTTTAACAGTGTTAAATGTAATGTCACATAAAGCAAATTTCACACTTATAAAACTGCTCCAAAAAAATAAAATAACTAATTAAAAACCAGAGTTTTATTTATTTAAAACTCAAACAAACGCATTAATTTTGTCCGAAAATGGATTAAAAAGCATTTACTCCGAATTTAATCTTAAGATCAAGGTACCGCAAACTAAAAGTCAAATACAGTTAACAAGCAGTACCGATATTGTAAGTCCACGTTAACGAGATAATTCGATGACAGCCTTCCTTCTTTTGATTTAGGCACCCAAGCCCCAAATAGAGATTTTGATTTTTTTATAGTTACTACCGGGCAACAATTCGATATATTTGCCTTTAGATCTTAATTATGTACCTACCATAATGGGTACGTTTTGGGTACTGGCACGACCGATGGTGGCTTATTCGATTAGGTAGGTCTGATAACCTGCCAAAGCATGTGATAGAGATTGTGTTTGTATATAATATTTATTTTCTACCTGGCTGCGGCAGAAGGAGGGTAATGTTTTGTAAGTAGGTATAGTTATTTATGTGTTTTTTGGGAATGACATTCTTGACAGTTAAACAATTATTAGGGGCCTAAGGAAAGGTGGTACAATCCGTATTTCAACTGGCACGGCACGGACGTGTCAATGTGAGTATGTCGGATTAGACTCACATGGTTTGTCGATACCGGTAAACTCACCCAATTATAGTCCTAGGGTGCAAGTACGGTCCAATTTTCTGTCACTTCTCATTTACCCATGGATTTGAAATAAATATAAAAACAAACACAATCCTTATCACATGCTTCGTCAGGTTAGCAAACCTACCTTATCGAATAAGCCACCCTGTGTCGTGCCTGTCCCCAAAATGTACCCATTATGGTAGGTACCTTGTTGGCAACACCAACATAAAATGTAGTATTTAAAAAGTTGTATTTCCGTTTCCGCCTTACATATTGGTACGGTGCTTGTGCGTGTAACTAACTCTGGTGTAAAAATCACAAAAATAAACCTCCAGTGCAGCCAACAAGACTTTCCTTTACATCGAATCACTCCTGCCACCAGAAAAACTACAGTCCACTAAAACCTCTTCAGCGGAGCCGAATAAAACACCGGTAGGCCACGTTTCCTACATACCTAATTAAGGTACCTACGATACTGTTTGATGAGTGTATTGTATTCAAAGTGAGAGAAACTGGACAGGCTACCGTTTAAGTATTTTATTACCGAAGTAAATACCAACAGTTCGGTGCAGATCGGTATTTCACACATGATTTTATCGATGAAGTGCGACCATTTATTTACTTAGTTGGTTATGCGGTGCCTTATTTATTACACTTAAACAATTCAGGGCAAAGATAATACCGGACAGTTTTACAGCGTAAGGAAGCTGTAGGAAATTACCAAATAACCTTTCTACTTTTCATACAAACGTTCGATCTGCTGATTCAATAAGTCAAAAGTTAAAAT
Organism: Agonopterix alstromeriana; assembly: GCA_963924505.1. Classification (NCBI taxonomy): domain Eukaryota; kingdom Metazoa; phylum Arthropoda; class Insecta; order Lepidoptera; family Depressariidae; genus Agonopterix; species Agonopterix alstromeriana. The sequence goes on along the minus strand of OZ004681.1, from coordinate 3,446,383 downwards.
TGTTTGTTCAAAATAATATCACATAGATAACTTTTTGACGTCATGTTTTGAATCTACCACCGCGTTGGAAGGTCTTTCGTTGTAGAGAAGAAGAGCGGCCAGAAACTCTACAACACACTTCTTTAAAAAAAAAACAAAATATACAAAGTACAATTACATAAATCCAATATTAAATTACATAGTGTAACATTGTCAAGACTTGACATTTTGGTCATTCAAATAATCATCGAGTTTATAGTAACCTTTTTTACAGAGGACTTGTTTAACATGGGACTTAAACTTTTTGTCTGTAAAGTTTAGAATATTCTCTGGTATCTTATTATAATAACGTGAACGATGAAATGAAAGATTGATTGACCTTATTAAGTCGAAAATGTGGGAATACTAATTTATTTTTATTTCTTGTATTATAATTATGATTGCATTTTAGTATGGCAAGTCAACATTTTTATAACTCCCTATAGGTTCTTTCGGGGAATATTGTTTAGTATAATGAGTACAATCTTTAAAAGTAATGCAACTGTCTTCTCTTCCAGCCTGTATAAAACAAACTACAAATTAAACACTTTAAGGAGTCTCCAGCTATGGGAAATATGCCACCAAAAAAAATTTTGCGTGTAGTCGGCGTATCTATAGTTATGGAATTCATGTCGATTTGTTTCTCATAATATCTAGATTATAGTGGTAATATTAGCTATACCTACATGGAGGTATACGAAGACATGTCACTTTGTGCATTTTTCCCCAGTTGGTTAGGACATAGCAGGCTGAATCATCTGATTGTCTGAAAAAGAAAGATGATTCCGTGCTTCGGATTGCACGTTAAGCTGTTGGTCCCGGCTTCTATCTCTGGTGGTAGTAGTCGTTACATAAAAACCACGTCAGAGGCCGTAAGGCGGTCTGAAAAAACTCTGACACCAGGGCTTGCTGCCCACACGATAAGAAGAAGCTATACCTCATCTACACTTAAAATAAGTTGGTTTTTTATTTTTATTTTTAGGAAAAAATAATCTTAGGAAAAAAGTCAAAACGATGCATTTTTAATATTGATTCAATAATTCCGCTTGCATTTTTACTTAATCTTTCGTCCGATTACTATAATAAATTAAATTATGTTTTTAGAGTGTAATACCATCCATAAACGTTACCGTTTGTGGGCCTCAAAGAAATTGACTACTTTGAAAAGAGAGTGTGCTCTGCACCACGTTGATCCGGTGAGTCTACTAAGACTTTTCATTCTTGGCTTGACCAAATCCCCCCATCAAACAACCTTGCAAAAGACCAACTACCTTTCAAAGCCTTCGAGTCGCTCGAGATTCGTCTCGTGCAATTCGGTATGTCAAGTATTTTTTGGAGGGCTGAATCGAAAACCATTTCGAGATAATTGTCCCAATAACAGTATTTGTTATGTCAGTGATTTTAAGATGAAAAGATTACAGATATTTTTAATAAAATTACGTAGTTTACGGTCGTGCGAGTAACGTTACTCGCTAGACCTGCAAACTCCTTGGTAAACTTAAAATAACAAAAAAAAAATGAATTCCCAATGTCAGAATTTTACATTTTGATGTTGCCGTTTCTATTTCCAGCATACAGTTAGAAAGAAGAGGCAGGTGATTTTTATTTTTTAAATAAAGCATTAGTTTTTTAGAGATTACAGATCAAAAAAAATTTAAAATTAAATGTAAATTGATAAACTCGATGAATCGCAATAAAAATGAAATCGGTGTCTTAAAATTATGTCTTCGATCCTTAAAAAATATAGACAAAAAAATTGACATATACCGAATTGTAATCTTTATCATCATCAGCCTATAAAAGGCGTGGACTTCTTTCAGGAATAACTGTGAGAGGAAACAAGACACGTTCCACCACGTGGGAAAAAGCTATTAGTCTCGCTGTCAGCTTATTTGCGATCACCCATAACATCACAGACGTTATTTATCGATTAAGCTTGAATCATTGTTACGCCGACACCTCTAATTATCATAAGAAAACTATCGATACAGAACTACAACTATAAACTTGCTCATGTAAACACGACATTCGAACCCATAATTCACCGTGCGCACGAAGCTTAATTTATCAGTACCGCATAAATTTATGCGAGAGAATTCTCTACAGCAATCGGACAACATTTAGCTTTTTATCGACTGTTTGATTTAGTGGGACTCGCTAAGCCAATCCCTCAAGTCGATACGCGACGTGTCACAACACTATTCTGGTGAAGGTTTGGTAGGCTGCGATTTCGTTTACGTAATGTTTTTTCATCATTATTGCAACCAATACCATAGTGAAAATAAGAACTTGGGGCATACCAAAATTAAATCCCTTACTGATGCCATTTTTATGAAGAAAATCTTCAAGTGCTTATGGTATTCATACCATATGGGATATCCAATGAAAGAGCTTTATGAGTAGATAGCATAGTATTAACATTTTCACTACTTGGTCTAACAAATTATTTGAAAGTGTCAAAAAAGCCACAACCTCTGTAGATTGAAAACTGTTTAATGGATTTTTGTAAAATATAGTAGGTACCTGTTTAAAATGACCCAGGATATCTTTCACACAGCGTCAAAAAATTAATGTCCAGAAATATTACAAATAAAAATGTAAGTACACACGGCGACACATCAAGCTATACAAAACCAAAATAAACTGGCCGCGTGTAGGATGAGTAACGTATAAAGTCGCGCGTTCAGCTTAGGTTGGTTTTATATAGCTTGATGTTTCGCCGTGTGTACATTAATTTGATCAATGCGCATCCGCGCATTTTGTACTAAGACCTCAATTATACCAATTTAGTATTGAAAATACCAAAAACCGTTACACTGACCGTAAAGAACAAATAACAGTGAGTGAAAACGATAATGTTCATAAACTACTCGATCGAGACAAAGTAAATCGATACAAAATACCAGAATACCCCTTTGCAACATAACCAAACGTGTAGGAGTAACAGAAAATGCTAAAATTATTACCTGTATTGGAGTTTCGTGTCGCACGTTGCTTTTTGTTCGTCTGTTCGTTTATTTGTCCGCGTGTTTGTCTCTCGTACTGTGTTCGTGGCGTATTGGCAATTAATCTTGTTCTATGCTTGGTATTACAGGTATTGTTTTGTTTCGATGTCTATGAGGTAAGGTGTTAAAAATAGGGTTGGTGCCATTGAAAAAGTTGTTCAGTTTGACGGTCTGATCATCATCGTAAAAAGTGTCAATTAAAGCAAAAATATAAAGTAGTTTGTTTAGAATCGAGAGCAGAATCCAATTATCATGTTTTCAACATAAGTAATTTATGCAAAATATTAAATAATTTGTTTGTAAAATTTAAAATTTACTGAACTCGATCTCAATCCACCGCTCGGGCACTCGCACCCTACTTACTACCAAAACAAGATTCTTAAAATGTGTCGACGAGCACGCTAGCGCTTTCATTCTTTGCTGAAATGATAACAAATCATTTTTGTCTGAAAACTTACAATGCGATTAACTTTAAATTTTCATTATCAAAATAATGAAATTATTGTCTCAATCGAATTATTTTGGTATAAATCAGTTGGGGTGTATGAGGTTTTGCGCTTATTCTTTAACACGTTGTATAAGGCTGATATTATTTGATATTAGAACCAACTGAGTTTAATTCTTTTCTCCTTATAGCGAAAACTGTATTACTAAAGAAAAATACTCTGTCCCTTGAATTTCTTTATACAGGGTGAAATTGATATCATTTTCACCCTTTTAAACTAAGATTCTAGATATTAAAATAAACAACTTTAACTATGGGAGCAAACCGATCGGAGGAAAAAAAATCAACTCTTGCATGTATTTTGAGTCGAATAGGCGTTGCAGTTTAGAATGGAACAGCAGATTTTTTTTTGCTCCGATCGGTTTGCTCCCATAGTAAAAGTTGTTCAGTTTGATGGGTAGAGTATTTAGTTTAAAGATTAATGTTAATTTTCGTTACACCCTGTATAGAGTTAACACTGTATTATTTAGTTTCTTAAGTATCGATATCACTGCCTCCGTGGTCTAATGGTTATGCGCATTGGGCTCTTGACAAGGAGGTCGTGGATTCGATTCTTACGGGAGACACTTAGTGATAGGTCACTTTGTGCGTTTTTCCCCAGTTGGTTAGGACATTGCAGGCCGAATCCCTTATTGTCTGAAAAGAAAGTTGATTCCTTGCTTTGGCATAGCATGCATAACATAGCATATGCTCACGACTATATTCCCCGAGGGGGTAGTCAGAGATATTATGAAACCACCGAACATCCACGTTTCACTAGTAACGTAACTCTGCGTGCTTTGGATGGCACGTTGAGCCGTTGGTCCCGGCTACTATCTCTCGTGGTAGTAGTCGTTACATAAAAACCACGGCAGAGGCCGTAAGGCGGTCTCAAAAAACTCTAACACCAGGACTTGCTGCCCACACGATAAGAAGAAGTATCGATAGCCATAGATACAATACAATCTATAAACAATATCGATAGTCGACTATCGAATAGCAACACTAGTATATCTCCATCCTAAACAAAATTAGCATAAAAGATCAAGACAACAAGCCCGAGTAGTCAGTTAGTCATCCAGTTAGTCACGACTAGTCAGTAATTGGTCGAGACGATATCATGTCGCATACAATTTGGATTTAGACGCGTTTCCTCTATCAATTCACTTCATCACTTATTTACGTGTAATTTTTGGAGGTTACCTAGTTATGTACACTTGGGGACACAGAAAGTGGTTATTTTTATTTTATATCGGGCATAGGCCCACCTCACATTACCACCGCTGTAACTCCTGTAAAGACTAGACTAGGATCAAACCAGGTCAAAGCACAGAAAGGGATTAGTACGTTTTTTTAATCTTTGATGGTTTATTTCTGAATACTTCTTCTTCCTTCGTGTCAGCATGAGTTAGGTATACAGGGTGTAAGGAAAAGAATCATTAACCTTTAAACCAGATACTCTACCCATCAAACTAAACAACTTTCCCTATGGGAGCAAGCCTGTCAGAACAAAAAAAAAGTTCTGCTGTCTCATACATTTGAGTTGTGTAAGCATTGTAGTTTAGTATGGAATAGCAGATTTTTTTTGTGATGACAGGTTTGCTCCCATAGTAACAGTTGTTCAGTTTGATGGGTAGAGTATGTGGTTTAAAGTTTAATAATATGTACTTTTCCTTGCACCCTGTATAGTTGTAATATATGCTATGTTTAACTAGTAAGAGAAGTTTTCTCTTTTCAGATTGACGTTAAAAATATAAAAAGAAAGATTCGGTTTACTTAAATGCACATCGATTAAATATCAAGTTCCACAATAGGAGCGAAAATTATATAATACTAGCTGTTGCCCGCGACTCCGTCTGCGTAGACCTTAAAAAAGTATCCTATGTGTTAATCCAGATCATATTCTATCTGTGTGCCAAAATTTCATTAAAATCCATTCAGTAGTTTTTACGTGAAAGAGTAACAAACATCCATCCATACTTACAAACTTTCGTGTTAATTATATTAATTAGTAGGAAGTAGGATGTACCAATATAACAATTAGCGCTACATTCTATAAACTGCTGACCATTGGATTAGGTCACCTCAAATTAAATTAATATATCGAAGTACCTAGTGTACCACTACGCCGCGCCTCAAGTGCACAGATAAGCAGCGAATACCAGTCGGCTATAAAATTGATTACTCGCAAACGCCGCATCCTGGCACCGGCGACCGACCGCCCACGTCTGTCTTATTACTAACCATAACCATCAAACTTTTAGTTCTTTATCTAGTTTTCATTGTATTAGGACAAAAACTATTGAGAGAAACATGAAACTCAAACTCGAAATGTTTTATTCAAAATAATATCCCATGGTTAGCTTTCTGACGTCATTTTTACTCAATACTCAATATTTTATTGCATTCCATAATGTACAACAAGGTGTTAACTTATAAGCTAAGAGATCATTATGGACCCGGTAGGGCACAGCAACATTACAAATAAGTAGGTAACTTATGTGGGCATATCATTCGAAATAAATATAGTAGGTACATAGCATAGCTCTTAAAAGTAGGTAAACAATGTTAATATCACAATCATGGCACAAAGTTTTTTATATTAAGGTAGGAGCAAATTTAACTCTACCACCGCGTCGGAAGAGTTGTCAAGACCAGACATTGTGGTCATCAATATAATCATCGAGTTTATAGTAAGAGATGAGATGATGGGGGAGTCCGAGTTCTAGACTGGAGACAACGAACTGGTAGGTGTAGAGGAAGTCAAAAAAGTGAATATGAAAGACGTCTCTAATATCCACTTTTTTCAATAATTACTTCTAGAAAGCACACTAAATTTTTCTGAAATTGGTAGAAGAAAATCCAAAAATAGATTTTTAATAAAAAATCTTCTAGATTCAAAAAACACACTTTCAGGACACAAAATTATAAAAGATTCAGGTATTATTTCCGTATACGGAAAAGATATATAAGTGACGAAAAGCTGGTAAAACATTTTGACATATTTAATTATATAAAACAGGCAATATTTTATGCGCAAGCGATTGCTGTCAATGTGACTGATTGTAAGAACCATTTAGATTTATAATGCGACGTGTTTTAATGGCTCATCGATTCAGATAAGGATTTGGTCATAGAGCAATGCTTGTAAAATGTAGATACGTCACTTTTTGAAATGTTAATTCGTAAGTTACAAGGTTTGCATTAGTGAAATAGCCGTTATGGAGACCTTATTAGAATTGGGATATTCAAGACGAAGATACAATAAATTACCTCTTCAAATAAGGAAGTGTGAAGATATAATTACATTTAAGAGGAAACTATTTGACTACCTGACTGATAAGACATTTTACAATATTATTGATTTTTTTAATGATGTTTAATTGATTTATTTATGTGATTTATTATTGTATCGATTGACATTATGCCTATAAAAATGAAATTTAACAATGAGATAAAGACTATTGTATTGAATTAATTAATGTAATGCATCATGTATATGTACCTACCTATTGTATGCCTTTTGGCGGATCACAGTGAACATTATATAAAACACCATGTCAACCCATTAACCTGTGTATCACAATAAAGAATTTATGATTTATTTATGATTTAGATCGAGTTAAACATGCCTTTAAATACAGCTGAAACTGCTAAGCTGAAGCTGTGGACAAAAAACCGAAGATATTAATGTTGATGAAATAAATTAACACTAATTGTGCAAAATCAAAAAGTCAAACTTAAAATCATAATGCTTTTGATTTTCATGTTATTGCAAACATACGCTACATTTTAAATTCGACCTACCATCCTTTTAAACTAAGAGTCTACCCATCAAACTGAACCACTTTTACTATGGGAGCAAACAGATCGGACCAAAAAAAAAACTGTGTTTCCACCCTCCACATATACTATAATAGTCATATATAGTTGTATTTTAAACTACACAATGCCTACTCGACTCAAATGTATGCAACAGTTGGTTTTTTTTTGCTCCGTTCGGTTTGCTCATATACAGTGTTCTTCTTAATATGCTGACACATGTTTAAGGTTATGATTAGATCATCAAACTGAACAACTTTCTCTATGGGACCAACATCGAAATCGCAAAAAAAAATCTGCTGTCCCATACATTTGCCTCGAGTAGGTTTGCAGTTTTGTATAGAAAACCTGTTTTTTTTTCGCGATTTCCATATTGGTGCCATAGAAAAAGTTGTTAAGTTTGATGGTCTGATAATACCCTTAAAAAAGTGTCAGCATATTAAGAAGGACCTTATAGTAAAAGTTGTTCAGTTTGATGGGTAGACTCTTAGGTTAAAAGTATGCTAATAATATCAATTTCACCCTGTATATGCACCTATTGACCTGGATAGAGTCACAAAATGGAACGTGTACTGTATTCTTTTTTATATTTATGCCAATAAAGTTCATTTTCAATAAGCAAAAAACACTAAATTGCTACCAACTTCACTTCAGCTATGTCCAATGACTACACAATTTTGGCGAAAGATTCTCAATTGCTCAATTACGTACCATGATAATGACATTGTAAATTAAAAATTTAACAATGTTTAAACTTGGTTCGAGATGAGTCGAGAGTATGAGTTCTTAGTATTTTAAAATTATTCGGATACTCAAAATAATTTTGAGAAGGTGCACAACCTAACTTCTTGTTTAATACTGAAGTAATCTGGTAAACAGTTCGTTTCACATCATCACTTGTGATTTTGTCATTTTTGGAGCATTGATCAAAACCCCAAATAGATATCTCATTGGCCAAGGCCGTTTTAAACTAGGCTGGGGCCCATGGGCACACAAGAATTTGGGGCCCTTTTGGAAAGTGAAAAAAGCGAATTATAATAACAGTTAGTATAAGTATAGTTATCGAGTGATCGCTAGATGGTGTACTTAGTTAATTAGGTAGGATGCGTTCGGAAATATTATTAATTATTACAGTAGGATTAGGCGCTGTCATCGATATAATGGCGATTACTGATTTGTGAAAAAAGTGTAATGTGCCCGACAAAAATGTTCTGAGCAAAAATGTGTGAGAGAAATTGTCGGTCCTTCGGGGCCCCCTGAGAATGGGGGCCCTGGGCACGGGCCCTGTGTGCCCTTATGGTGAAGGTATTGTATGTGATATAGACCCTCATGATTGAGGACAGTTCCAGAACAGTTTATAAAGTTTTGACTTTCTTTTGAGAAAATTAAAAAAACGGAGGGGGAGGTTGTCCAAGGGAGGGGGGGGGGGTTATCCAGGAGTAAAGTCAATGGAAGTAACATACATAATCACGAAGGAATCACTTTTAAAATATGTAGGTAATAGAACAATATTTTGAACATTAACTGACAAATGCACGTACGTTCATTAAAGTTAATCCTCCATTAAATCTCTTGCTGTCACTTTTTGTCTTGTTGCAGTAAAAGCTAGCAAGAGATTTAATGGAGGATTATCTTTAATGAATGTACGTGCAAAGGACCGTTAGGCATTAAAGTGAGCATTAGTGACGTCGCATCTGCCCATATTTCAGTAATACTCTTTGACCATGATGAATTAGGGCAGGTGTATGTATTTAATCGTACGATTATGCTAATTCGATCTGTATCGATTTAATAACGATCTCGATTAAAGTTCGTGTTGTCGAGTTGTAGCTATAGATAACTTTTTAATTAATGAGGCCAAGAGTTATCTGTGTGAAACTAGTTTATGTTTATAAAATAATGTTGATTTTAATTTGATTACGAAGTTAAGGGTATATTACTATTGACTCGCTCCATACAAACGAGGTTATATTTTCAATACTAACAAATTAAAGTCAGTGTAATTTTTCAGAAACAGTCTAGAAAGTAATACATGTTTGTATTAAGTCAGATTTTCGTTTTAAAGTTACAGTGCCTTAAAGATTTCCATACAAATCTTAAATTAATCTTGGCATTGAAACTGTATATTTTAAAGAAAATCTGACAAAATACAAGCATAGAGATTTGTTTCTAGATTGTTTCTGCAAAATTTAATTGGCTTTAATTGGTTAGTATTGAAAATATCACCAGATTTCGTTTGTATGCAGCGCGCATTTACTCATTCGGATTAACTTCTCTTAAAACACGAGACCAGTCAATCCAAGTGTCAAGTATGAATGTGGATGGGCTGTATGGTAGGAAAGGCCGGAGACACACGGTGCAAAACAACACTAGGATATTTTTAATTACTAACAATGTTTAAAGGGTTTATACAGATATTGAAACTAAACTACTTTTCCTATGGTACTATCGCCGACTTTTCCGCTAGACCACCACTAGGCTCATTTTTACTTTCCATGCTAAAAAATATAAGCGTCTTGCCCCGCCCTATTGATGAATAAACCAATGAATGAATAGTTTACAATCAATAAATTATGCGCGAAATTATGCGAAAAAACATTTAAGTGATCAGGCGGAAAAGACCGCGATAGTACATGGGTCTAAATACGAGAATCCCCCATACAAAAGTACGGATCAGCCAATTATACAACGTGTTAATGATATAACGCAAAACTAGAAAGTAGTTTGTTTAGAATCGAGAGCAGAATCGAATTATCATGTTTTCAACGTAGGTAATTTTTTTCAAAATATTAAATAATTTGTTTGTAAAATTTAAAATTTACTGAACTCGATCTCAACCCACCGTACGGGTACACTCACCCTACTTACTACCAAAACAAGATTCTTAAAATGTATCCAAGAGTACGTTAGCGCTTTCATTCATTGCTGAAATGATGACGAATTATTTTTGCCTCTAAACTTAAAATACGAATAAATTTAAATGTTAACTATCAAAATAATGAAATTATTGTTTCAATCTAATTATTTTGCTATAAATCAGTTGGGGTGTATGAGGTTTTGCGCTTATTCATTAACACGTTGTGTAATAGAAAATTTCTAAGCTTTATATCTTCGTAATTATATTATAAATTGGAAATGTTAATTTGTGACGAGGCATCTAGATTTTCTAAACTATTTTTTAACACATAAAATATTACTTTTCAACGCGTATACTGCGTCAAACTTTTGTATGAAATTGACAACTCTGCAACCTTAAACATAAAACAGTCCATAAACAAAGTTAAAGCAATAGAGGTGGTCTTAATTTCCAGTAAAACTTTAACCAAGGAACGAACTAAACCATGTTATTGAAAACGCATAATGTTATTTAATTATCACAGTTAATTATGAAAGACAAGTCGATTAGTTAGATCAAGAATATCTATTAATTAGAATTGAAACTGGATTTTTAGTTTGTGTGTGTTCCTTATATCTCTATAGTTATTTTTGTTTGTTTATTGGGATTGTTTAATAAGTATCTCAAACTCGGGAGCATCGTTGCCTCCTTGCAGAGAGGTATGGACACTCATTCATACAAAAAAAAACAAAATCAATTATTTAAAATTAGTTTACAAATACGGTTTACTTGAGGACCCGTACAAGGGAATGCCTGGAGTACGATGGTCCAAAACAGAGGATTACTAATATACAACGTGTTAATGAATTAACGCAAAACTAGAAAGTAGTTTGGTTAGAATCGAGAGCAGAATGGAATTATCATGTTTTCAACATAGGTAATTTTGTTGTTGTTGTTCGTAAAATTTAAAATTTACGGAACTCGATCTCAACCCATCGCTCCGGCACACTCACCCTACTTACTACCAAAACAAGATTCTTAAAATGAATACACGAGCACGCTAGCGCTTTCATTTATTGCTGAAATGATGACAAATCATTTTTGCCTGAAAACTTAAAAATGCGAATAACTTTAAATTTTAATCATCAAAATAATGAACATATGGTTTCAATCTAATTATTTTGTTATAAATCAGTTGGGGTGTATGAGGTTTTGCGCTTATTCATTAACACGTTGTATATGTTTACAACACAACTCAGAATACAGTTAAGACTAAAAGAATAAATACAAATTAAATTTACAATACAGTTGAAGTTAGCAAACGAGCAAATAAATTACTGAGGTTATTTTTTTTACGAGCGGCACATTAGAAAAATATTATTTCTCTGAGAAAAGAGCATGCAAGTGAAGTGTGTGTGTGTATGTGTGTGAGTGTGTTCATCATGGTATCGTGTGTGTATCATGATGGTTCGGGTTCGAATCCGCACGAACGACATGTCATGTATCAATTAGTTGTGTTAACTTATGTTCGTAGTACCGACTGCTCTCACGGTGAAGAAATCGGTCACGGTCAGTAGAAGAAATTCGTATGTGTATGTGACGTATAATCCACCAATCCGCATTGGGCACGCGTGTTGGACTAATTCCCATACACCCTGAGGGAAGGCCTGTGCCCTGCAGTGAGATGTACATATGCTGATGATGATCTCAACTTGAATAATTAGGTAATTTAAACTAGGAACCTTCCCTAACTACAATCATTGACTCAAAATGTATGACAGCTGCTTTCTTTTTGCGATTTCGATGTTAGTCCCTTAGAGAAAGTTGTTCAGTTTGATGGTATGATCGTCCCCTTGAAAAACTGTCAGTATATTAAGAAATACCTGAAAAATGGTAATAAAAAAGGTGCTTACTGTAAAAGACTATAGCGGGCCAATAACCATAAAAGAAAATAAAAAAAAATTATAATTAAATGGAAGGGAAGTCATTGAGTGAAGGAATGGAATCGCTATGAAGAGCGCAATTTCGATTCAACTTGACATCGCGGATATCCTATTAAACGTAAGCACCAACTTCAAACTGTAGAATTGTATGGATAAGACTGGAGAGACCACTGAATGTCAAAAAAAGAATCTTCCATCATCCACATCTTATATATAAATAGAATCTACCATTTATCTGCCAAATAACCGTAATCAATGTCCCCGCCGGCGAGGACAGCCGCGACCTGTGCCCACTCCTTTCTCTTCTGGCGTCTACAGACGCTACAGGCACATCCCAGGCCGCTTCTCACCGATACCCGCTACCCAATCCGCCGCGTAGCCCCAGAATCGTCTTATGCCGAGGTCTGTACCCCTCTGGGTGCCCCTAGGTCAGTTGCTGACGTTCATTCATTTGGCTCCGTAGACCCTTCGTAGTTCCTCCAATAGTCCGCAGTAAAAAGCAGTAATTGCTCCCTGAGCAACGCTGTATTAGTCATATCCAAAAAATAAAAAAAATCATTTGATGCCATCCTGTTAGATAGATCTGAATATTCGAAATACTCTAATAGAAGAGGTGTCGCTATCAATCAGCCATGGGATACTGATAAAATTTAACAAAAAAGAATAGTACTTAGCTGAAAACTTCCATCATTATACATAAATATTTCTACATAATTTTCCGACCCTACTTTTAATCCCGCACTAATAAAATTATTATAAAAACAAACAACTCATAAAGGCGCACCCACACTATCATCAACACGCGGCGACACCGCGTACGTAAAGTTGTCGGACACTTAAAGGCAGGTGATCGGACGACATTATCCGTAACTGTACAGCGAATGCGATGAAGGCACGCGACTCAGTAATATAATTCAATCGCTAATTGTTGCGGGTTAAGATCACTTAGAATTGACATTGATTTTTGAAGACACGTTTTCACGACTGTTTGTTCTTTTTCTTGTGGTTTAAAAACTGTCTAATTATCGACAAGATAAGATAACTTTAGTTCACAATTATTAGTACGAGGTAGTCCGATCACACTTCAAATAAAGATAGCATAACTTCAAGGTTATACAAAATTAGCATGAGAATTGTTCACCATTGTGATCTTTCAGGATCTTTTTATAGGTATAATTATTTGTTTCAAAGAAGTATTGAAATTGTAATCTTTGGCGCTCGCAAGTTCAATCTAACTTTCAATATCTATCTTCGCTATGCACGTCGCCGTCATATCTTAACACTTCTTAACCCTTCTGTTAACTATCCGTTCGAATGGTTACTACCTAATTAAAAGCTCTAATTAGTCACTGAGTACTTTCGAAAAAATATTGCCGATTCTCGCGGCTTCCCGGAAACGGATGTGTGGCGACCCCTTTATAATTCATTTAAATAGTTGCGGAATAGTTTGGATGTTTGGACCATTTTCCTTTTATGCACATGTCAATAAAAGAGACAAAGGATAGAAGAAACCTAGGTACTATTTGTTCTGTTTCATATATAGGTACAAACCACAGCGTAATTTTTTTTTCTCTTTGCAATATCTTATCAGTATCAGTTTAGTTAAATTAATGAACTTATACAGGATGTTAAGGTAAACAGTTGCATTAATTTAAGGGGTATTTGTACCTATGATACTGAACAACTTTCCCTAAGAAGACTATAGGAAATTCGCAATAAATAATGTTGGCTTTTTATTCAAAAGTTCGATCAGCTGATTGGTTTTAGTATGGAAAGTTCACAATTTTTTTTGCGAATTTCCTATAGGTTTCTTAGTGGAAGTTGTTTAGTATCATGGATAAAATCACCCCTTAAAGTACAGTAACACAACTGTTTACCGTAACACCCTGTAGTAAAGCCAATGACAGATTTTACAGAAATTTTTGTCTTTTATTCACCAAGAAATGTGATTCTGTAGAACACTTATAAATCTTTGAATTGTAGGATTGACTGATTATTATTTTACTGGAAATAAAAAAAAAGTACAAGGTCAATTTTGCAGTCAAAAGGATAACGTCGCGAGAGGTACTGATAATGTCTGTGTTTTTCGTAATGGTGGAAAAAACTACTTATTTCTAGTTCCTATTTCAATTCCACTTTCAACATTTCGATAATTAATTCGGTAACGATCTGTACTATCGTACTTTCTTGTCTTACCCTACCTGACCTCCTTCTACCACCTCACATACCTTCAACGTAATTTAGTTTTCATATATGTACAAAAGATTTTCAGCTTTTGTGTTATTTCGTTAACACATTTTATAAAGAAACGCTTTAGAGTATGTTTATTTGTCAATTGATATTACTAACTTAAATCCCAGATACTTTTCATACAATCGTACTTTATCATTAATTTACAACAAATCACAGGCGATGATCTCAAAAAAAGTTAATCCAAATCTCACAGTCGAAGAAACTTAAATCGAAAGAGCTTCGATGGGAACCGATTCAAAACTACGATTCATCGAGTTTTTACTATCAACACTTTTAATAGAAAACTTCTATGTGAGAACCACTTTATTATTACACCTTACAAAGTTTACAGCATCTCTAACAGCTTTACAATAAGGTTCATATTCAAATTTTAAAGATGCAAAAACAAAATAGTCGATAAAAGTATTAACTTGAATATTTCTCAATCAAAATTCGGCTGTACTGTTTGGGTAGTAAGGTTTGAAATGGTTTGTTTTAATGTGTATTGGACATCGAATAAAGGAATCGATGAGTTTTAAAATTGATTTCAATCAGTTGGACAGTAGGTGGCAACTGTATTACGAATATTGTGATGCAATTGTGGTTGTTGTGTGTGTATGCTCTACTTTATCTACCTATAAGTGTTTTTGTTCTGCTTTATCGTTATCATTATCACTATCAGCCTTTAAAAGTTGCTATCGCAACGAACGCAATATCTAAATAAAATATTTAAAATAAAATGTTGTCTTTTTCTTAACTATAGCCATAAATTGTATATTACCCTACCTTTCCTTGGCTAGTTCTTTTTATTTTATTTTTTTAATGTCGTCAATAATCGTCTACAATATCGTGGTTAATAAAAAAAAATGTGTAAGTATATATTTTATCGTCTAAACTTTATATTTTAAGGAAACAAAAAATCCTTTATGGAAGCAGATTTAGTCAATTTTCTCCATAGTTTTGTCTTTATTTTTTTGAAGGCCCACAATATTTTTTTTGGGTACGTAGTTTTTCTTTTATTTTAAATTTTAATTTAGATTCGGGAAATATAGTAAGTATAGTAAGTTTTAACTTTTATATAATTTGTATTACCTGTTTTTTTCAATAATACTTAAAATTTATAACAGAGCAACATTACAGCAGATTCGTGCCTGACGAATTCAAATCGATTTAATACAATCAAATCGATACTTCGATTTTATTAAGCACTTACTTATTTTTACATTATAAATTGAAATAGGTATTTATTAAAGCTAGGTACATTACTTACATTAGGTACTCATAATAATTTTGATGTGTATGCTTATTTGCATGCACAGAACATTCACATAAAGTTCTAGATATCTGTCTGTCCGTTATATCTTTGTGGCTAAACCGATGAACCAATAAAGTTTGAAATCATAGTCGGGGAAATCTACGGATTTTTGTATGGAGTAGGTTGCAATAATTGTACTTTTGGTGATAATTTTGAATATAGTAGATATCTGAAAAACATAAATTCTCAATAAAACCCGATTTTTATTGTGTATTTTCGAATAATTAAGGCATTTACAAAACATTAAATTAGGGTAAGAACAAAAAATGGAAAAGTGGTGATTTTTTATAGGATGGCTTCGTTCAATACGTTCTAATAACAATAATAGTTCCCGGTTAATATCGTAAATTTGAGTAGATATTTAATATTTCGTAAGTCTTCAAAAATATAACCTTAAAACTAAATTATTTACTGTTTGTTTGTACACAGTAAATTTGCCTTGTGATAATTAACGGTCTCTTTTGCTGGTATGCTGGAAGTAATATCTTTAGAAATAATCTTACCCTTTGTGCATTTATATAGATTTTAAGGTATATCTCAGGTTCCTGAGCCTATATAATCACGAAATCTCTACAAAAGTGTTAGAAACTAACAGTAATATTAGCTCAAACACAATTTACTAAAGTGTCTTTAATGCAATCTCAAACCGTATTTTTCCTAGACTATCAGCTTCACTTGAATTTTAGTAATCTGCACGTACGAAGTCGCGAGCACAGCTACAATTATAATAAAATCGGCTGTCAAAGAATTTAATCGTGCAGAAACCATGGAATTGTCACTAATTGTCACACCACAGTCTTATCGGATAATTTAACAGCAATTTGCATTCGTACGTGGACTCTGGCTTTTTCTCGATCGGTATAAGCAAAGATGCGTGCATATTTGAGAGGCAATTTTACAAATTAACTTACTTACAGCTTTTAAAAAGCTGTTTAAGATTAAAGCTTCTAATTAAGACCGTCGTGTGGCTGAATTAAAATAATTTCTCGTTTTATTGTGGTACGGAATTTTAAAAACATGCTAAGGGTATGTCGGACGCCTATGATAGGGTTCCGTAGCAATAACTGTTTGCTTATCTATTTGTCGGTGGAGCTTAGTTTCAAAATAAAGTAAGTTATAGCCAGTAGGATCCCACTGCAGGGCAAAGGCATCTTCTCATTTATATTGGTGAGAGGGACTGGGCCATATGTGCCAGATGGCAGTTTAATTAACTATTATTCATTATGGTGGCTTGAAATGCAGACAGCAAGTTGACCGAAATAAACAGTTTTTTTAATGTTTGAAACTGGATATCACTAGCTTTAACAATCATAAAAATGTGGTTAGTAAACCATAAAATAAAAACTTATTTAAAAAAACACTGTACGGGAGTGGGTTTAAAATATATTTTATACATTTCTGATTTTGGATTATTATTATTCAAACAAAATTTTACATAAATACACATTTGGCATGTCTTCATGCCAAATTGTTGTTTCAATAAGTGTAAAAAGAGAGACTGCGTACTGAGACATGAGGAAACTAGGTATAAGGATTCCTTTGCTATAAGGGCTTGACTACGAAACCCTAAAAAAACGAGATATTTCTTCACGGAAAATTATCAAGTGGGTGATTATAGATTGTTTGCGTTGCTACTTTATGGTTTGCCGACCTTGTCGCCTTTACGTGGTTTCGAGAAATTATTAGGTTTTTTTTTTGTTTTTATTTAAGTTTGAGAGATCTAATTTTTTTTTTATTATAGCCGTGTGGTTCCGGCTTAGAATGTACAACCCCATTTCTTGGCAGTATGAGGCGACTAAAAGTGGGTTTAGATCAAACGAGGCAAATGCTCATTCTAGCACCGCTCTTTCGGTGTAAACAATGAACTAGCATTATTTTGGCGTTATATCGATACATATGTATAGTCTCAAAGGGCGTAAACTACATTTTGGCAAAAATGAGATTTTAATACTAGAGCCCCCGGTCTAGCATGCAAATCTCATTCTCGCCAAAATGTTGACGCCCTTTGAGATTTTATGTATCGATATGTGTGTTCCCAAGAGTTCGCTAAAATTTTTATAGAATGCTCGCTCGTTTGATGTAAAAGTCGAAAGAGCGCCCGAACAGTTGTTTCTACGGCTTTAGAAAGAACGATCTAGCCATTGACTTACTATCTAATGGACGTTGGGTCTAATACAGAATTCTAGAATAGACCAAACCGATCGGAGCGAAAAAAAATCTTCCGTTGCATACATTTGAGTCGAGTAGGCATTGGAGTTTAGTATGGAACAGCTGATTTTTTTGTTGATTTTATCGGTTTGCTCCCATATTAAAAGTTGTTCAGTTTGGTGGATAGACTCTTAGTTTAAAAGGATGCTAATGATATCAATTTCACTATGTATATCCGGGAACGTGAGTAAAATTTACTTCTTCTTCTTATCGTGTGGGCAGCAAGCTCTGGTGTCAGAGTTTTTTCAGACCGCCTTACGGCCTCTGACGTGGTTTTTATGTAACGACTACTACCACGAGTGATAGTAGCCGGGACCAACGGCCTAACGTGCCATCAGAAGCACGGAATCATCTTTCTTTTCAGACAATCAGGTGATTCGGTGCAGGCCGAATCACCTGACCTAACCAACTGGGGTAAAACGCACAAAGTGACATATCACTTGGTGCCCCCGTGGGAATCGAACCCACGACCTCCGTCTCAAGAGCCCGATGCTCTTAACCATTAGACCACGGAGGCAGTCAAATTTCTTCTAATATAAAAGGTTACGAAGACAAAAAAACAATAGATCAAACATTCAGTAAACATCCAGAGACAATCGATGGAGATTCAAAGCTTCACTCTGAAGACTCTCGACACTCATCCACTCCGCCCTCTGACAAAATTTGTTGGAAAATGACAAGTGAAAAACAAACGTCTGGTCGAGTCTCGATCGGTAAGCAGTTATTAGGTATTGTGTTTGATTGCTATTAGAGAGTTAAATACACTGGCCTGCAAATCTAAGTATCACACTTTTAAAATTGCAATAACTTTTTAAGTACACAAGATGAACTTTCGAAATAAAAAGGACTCGAAAATGAGTATAGTTTACTATAGTTACAAAGAAAGCTGATAACATTTGCTATAAAACGTTTCCAACTCTCCAATGTACTTAGTATTAAAGGTCAGTGTAGTTTAATTTCTGCCTCCGTGGTCTAATTGTTAAGAGTATTGGGCTCTAGACACGGAGGTCGTGGGTTAGATTCTCACGGGGGACACCTAGTGATATGTCACTTCATGCGTTTTTCTCCAGTTCGCTAGGACATTGCAGGCTGAATCGCCTGATTGTCTGACAAGAAAGATGATTCCGTGCTTCGTATACCGGCACGTTAAGCCGTTGGTCCCGGCTACTATCTCTGTAGGTTAGTAGATGTTACATAAAAACCACGTCAGAGGCTGTAAGGCGGTCTGAAAAAGCTCTGACATAAGGGCTTACTGCACACGATATGATAGATAGAATTTAATTTCGAAAGTTGTTTGATTCCACCATCCACGATTGACGAAAATTCCTTTTTACACACTGTGTTTTTCATGAGAGGTAGCAGGAACTCTCCTGAATCTAGGTTGGTACAGCAAAGTTACTGTAACCCTGCCTTAATGCCATGAATTTGCCATCTCAGTACTTATACCATAGCAAATCAAGTCGAAAACGCTATCAAAACACGTAACTACCCAATTCTCAAGTGGCAATTGGAAAACTCTACAAATCAGTCAGTGTTGTAAAATTTTCGAGATCAACAGTAGACTGTAACAACCCTTTGGTTTGAGGGCCCTTGGACCTTTGTCGAGGAGTTGTGATTGTTTTCTCCGAGATTGAAGTCTCTTTTGTGAGACCAAAATAAAAAGTCCCCTAAATCGAGGCATTTTCTTCTTTATTGTGTGGTAATTGGGTTTTTAATACCTGGACTTGGTTAGTGGAAGTGTTGACTATGAACATACATAAACTAATGATTGTAATTACTTACAGGGTGGTCAGAAACATTTCTAGTAATTGAATATTAAGCGGGCAGTCATACAAAAAGTCACTCTATTTCGGGATTCAAGATAATGTCATTTTCAACATATTACATACAACATACAGGGTGTTAGGATAAACAGTTGCATTACTTTAAGGGGTTATTGTACCCATAATACTGAACAACTTTCCCTTAGGAACCTATAGGAAGATAGAAATAAGTGAAAAAAAAATTTTTTCGTATTTCTCTTTGTTCCTTTTGGGAAAGTTGTTCAGTGTCTTGGGTACAATCACCCCTTAAAGTAATGCAAAATGTATACGTCCCACTGCAGGGTACAGGACTACCCTCAGAGAGGGAGTATGGGCATCAGTCCACAATACGTGTCCAATGCGGATTGGTGGACTACACATATATGACTCCGAATTTCTTCTTCAGCGTATGCAGGTTTCCTCACCATTTTTTTAAATCCCCCGTGAGAGCAGTCGGTAGTACGTACTTACATAAGTTAGAAGAACTCATTGGTACATGGTAATTATGTTTTGATATTATGAAAAAATCAAATAATGAAGGTCGCTTACTCAAAACCCAAACGGTATCTTGTGCAAGATTGCAAAAGTTAATCGCTACCTGAATCACTACTACCTTACGCGAGAAATAAAAAGGAAATTAAAAGAAACAATAAAAGGAATCAGTAGCCAATATATTATGATGAATATTGAAATTTGGA
This sequence comes from Agonopterix alstromeriana, assembly GCA_963924505.1. Taxonomy (NCBI): domain Eukaryota; kingdom Metazoa; phylum Arthropoda; class Insecta; order Lepidoptera; family Depressariidae; genus Agonopterix; species Agonopterix alstromeriana. Next base: position 3,426,020 of record OZ004681.1, on the reverse strand, counting down.
CCATAAAACCCGTCTCCCACAAACATAAAAACAAACAATCGAATAAAACCCAAATCAGGGCCAATTTCGAGTCGTTTCGATCAGTGTTCGCCTGCCAAAATCAATTAACTCCTTGTAATCATCGAAACAAAATATAAAGCAGTTAAAAACACAAAACTCATCACAAATTAACGCTTACATCTTTGACATTAAGAACTGTGTTGCAACCAAAAACGGCAAAACTTAATTTTGCAAACCGTAATCGTAGGACGTACATGAGACGTTTTGGATTACCCAAAATTGGCTACCAAAGCAAAATACCAAGTTAAAGTGATTACGACATTTTTTCTTAGGTTTCGATATGAAAAAAAAAGGAGAAATAACTTATGCCATGCAATGACCGCGGGCGGCGACATCAAAAGGGTTACTGGCGAGATTTGGCATCTCACTTGTTTTACACAAGTTTTATGAGATGGAAAGAGATGGTATGATGATGTTGAAGATAAAAAAATGCCCTTTGAGTTGGTATGAAGCGATGCCGACGCATTTGTTAGGCCTCCTTGTCAAATAACAAACGCGCGAATGTATACTGTTTGCAATGCGCGTTTAAAATAGCGAATGCTGCTTATAATTGTTTGTTAGTCATGTCTAATGAGTAACCTAATCATTATAACATACTTAAAATTGAAAAACTTTCAACTGACAAGCTCAATAAGAAAATATGGAAGAAATGATGGCACCGCGTCATGATTTTCATACAAACAACTACTAACTAACAGCTGAGAACATGGGACTTAGCACAGGACCGTGAGGACGCAATAAAAGGAAGGCCTATGCCCAGCAGTGGGTTGATGTGGGCCGATTAGATTGATTGATTAAAAATTTCTACGATTAAAGATAACATTTTGGTTGCTGCAGCAAAGATTCTAATAACCCAGGAAGTGATAACGTCATGCGTTTATTTGTATATGACTAGATTTTTGCCATTTTTCGTTTTTTGTATGGAGATTGAGATTTTCTTTATTGTTTCATGCAGACCAATGAGCAGACATCGATTTCATTAACTGCTATATTAAAACGAAATCACTAAAGAGTGTTGGGGTGTGTGTCTGTATGCGCTATTATAATAAGATACCAGAAGATACTCTAAACTTGCCAGACAAAACGTTTAAGTCGTTACTATAAACTCGAAGATTATATGAATGACCAAAATGTCTATTCTTGACAATGTTACACTATGTAATTCAATATCGAATATGTAATTGTTCCTTGTAATTATTTTTCTTTTTAAAGAGGTGTGTTGTCGAGTTTCTGGCCGGTATCTATAGGCTATTATTTTGAATTAATTATTTTGAGTACTGAGTTTTGAGTCAGGATCATCATACCGAGAGGAGGGTAGGAGTTACTCATCTTATGAATGCTGTAGCTACGCTCTTGTCGGTGGAGTATTCCCCATTCCAGTCTCTTTTCCGCCGGTTCCTGCTTCCTGATACGTCACGACATCAACCTTTTCTTTCACCTGTGCTAGGTAATTTTGCCTAGTTCTTCCTTTGCCACTCTTCCTGTCTATTTTGAGGGGAAGTATATGAGTCAGGATAACGAGCTCTAATGGTTCATTTAAGGATGATCTAAACCAAGGAACGAAGGTGGAGACTGGTGCTTGGTAAATATGTGTGACGTAGTTGTGTACAGAAGGACTTAGAATTATAATTTACCTAATTAGGTACAGAAAACAAAAAAATAGATAAGTACGTACCTGTTTGAGTGTTTATGTGTCTATGTGTGATCGTCTGTAGACTTTGATGTTTTTTTTATTTATTATTATTGGACTTTTGCTTGTGCATTAGCACTGCATTTACGCCAATGTCAAGTAGTTTATGGGAGTATCTATCCCAATCTCAGGGATTGTTTTTGATCAAGAACAAGAAGAGATTGAGGATTGCGGAGCCACGTGGCAGGCAAAAACTCGACGCACGAAAACCACGCGAGACAAGTGCTCGGGTCAGAACCTGCAACGTGACTCCTCTTTGATGTTTGTATCTTCAGTGGAGTAGGATGTGCGTTATCTGTCAGTCAATCACGGAACTATTTTATTTGTGGGTCTGTGTGAGGTTTTCTAGCTTTTTGGTTTGTGTTCTTTCACTAGCAGCTGCAAACAGATGTGTCAAGGATAACTTAGCCCATCGCGAGACTTTTAATGCAAATCTGACAAGTGTAGCAAAGTAGGAAGCCAACGAAGGATAGAACATCAATGACAAAAGAGAATACCTTCGCGTCTTAACCCTTTGGACGTAAAAAGGTTTTACAGGAAAACTTTTAATCAGGGGCCATCTGAGTTACTAGTTTAACTCTATCCTGAGACGTAACTCGAACGAATCTCGAAATGTGTTGGTGTGAGGATTATAAAGAGATCTTGGGTTCAAAGCCTAAGAAAATAAAAGAAAAAAACAATTTTCGATCAATAATTGAACATAAATCAGTTTTTGGTAATAAACACATAATGTAATGGCAATATTCTTGGGCTGTCAATATAATGAGGCATTTTCCAAGACTAGTAATACGAAAAATCACTAGATGGCAATAATAAAAAGTTCAGAATAACCTGTCACATTGATAGTAAAAAGTGCTGTTGGTCTATTATGGTTCGCATAATTTCTTACAGGTGGTGCTGCCAATGGATTAATTATTCACTAACAATAAATACGCAATAACACCGAAAATTTTAGTTTTTATACATAAATGAACATTAGCTCACTCGATGAATTCAAAGAATCACAACGTCTTTCATATAAAACCACTTTATATGAAAGACGTAATAATTAAAGTAAATAATTCCACTATCCGTTCTTCTTTTTCTTGTGCTGCCATCTCCTAATTCCTCTGTCGCATGAGCCATATATCACATGACAATCACTAATGAATTGATGTAGTGTAAAGATTATATCCAGCCAACAATGGTCGTCGTTGACTGACCAGGGTACGCCAGACAAACTCAAGGTTTCGTCACTCGGGGAGCCTCTTTCCTCGCACCCTGATAAAAATGGTTACGGATTAGTAGACTACACCTACGCATCAGAATTTCTTCTTCAGCGTAATCAGGTTTCTTCACGACGTTTTCCTTCACTGTTAGAGAGCAGTCGATATTACGTAGGTACAATAAGTTAGAAAAACGAATTGGTACAATACCTATGCCAACTTTCTGGTAGGTACCTACTTGGCTCAGATTAAAAAAACCAGTTGAAACAGCATGAGGACTATTTAGTTTGGGAAAAAGCGTGAGCAAAAAAGAAACAAAAATAGTAATTACTAGAGTTTACCCGCGACTTCGTTCCCACAAATTATATACCAGCACGTCTAGCATGATTTCTCTACTTGCGCGCGACTCGGCTTTTTCCCATACTAAAGTCACGGCAAGCGCGGCTTTCGCTCTCCGAAAAGCGCGGGAACAGGTTATTTTCTACGCAGCGAAGGTGCGTCGCGCGCGTTTAGAGAAATCATACTAGACGTGCAGATTTTAAGTCAGATCATAAGCTATCAAACAAAAAAAGTTTCATCAAAATCGGTTCAATAGTTTTTGCGTGATGCTGTTACAAACATACAAACAAACAGACAGACATTAATTCTAAAAAAGGTGGATTTGGAGTCCGGGGTTGCTAAAAACCATATCGTAATCTTTTTCATGTAAATATCTTCAATGTACAGACACACTTCTGTTACAGTTTTATAATAGTTAAGAAATCATTTAAAATTCAAGCTTATCTTCAAAAGTCTTATGACTGAAATTACATAGTGACTTATGACTTTGAAGTCAAGACCTTCTATTAAGGCGAATCCTAGTTCTCTGTAATGTGGTACATGGTACAGATTCTAACCCTGACCCTCATGATTGAGTGTCCATACCCCTCCGCACTGTTACTATCGCCTATTTAGAGACTTAAAGGTGAAAATAGAGTGACTTCAAAACAATGGTACAGAACTCTTGGGGACATTGAGCTTAAAAATGAAAGCATAAATCACGATCTTCGGCCCTAATTAATTCCTCCAGGCTTCGTTAGGGGTGTGTGAGGGTTGAATTTATTTGAAAAAGTTTCAACTCTTTCTGTTCGTTCATTATTTTTCTTCACCTGTGTTCCGGTGGGGGTTGGATTTTTCTTAATTAAGATTTTGGAGTAAGTTGTCTACAGGGTGTAACAAAACACCCTAGTAATACTTAAGGGGTGCTTCTGACCATCAAACTGAACAACTTTCACTATTGAGCAAAGTTCGAAATGGCGAAAAGAAAATCAGCTGTCTCATACATTATTGTCAAGTCGGTACTGCAGTTTTGTATGGAACAGCCGATTTATTTTTCGCGATTTCGAAGTTAGCTCCTTAGTAAAAGTATAGTATAAGTCTTAAGTCTTAAGTATAACTAGCGGGAACTCAAGGCGCCTCCTCTGTATGTTCCGCGGTTTTTTTAGTTTTCAAGTTATGATTGTTTTTAGTATTTTTTGGAAAATCTTGACTTACAAGAGATTATTAGTCACAGAGACATGTAGTATTGAGATACGTGTTTAATTTTTTTTTGAATTACTTGAATAGTATGACCTGTAGACACAAAAATAATATCACGAAACGTTGAAAATAATAAAAAAACTGCTGTCCCATACATTTGAGTCGAGTATGTACACACGGCGACACATCAAGCTACGCAAAACCAACATAAGCTGGCCGCGCGAATGTTGCACAACGTACAACGTCGCGCAGCCAGCAAATTTTGGTTTTGCGTAGCTTGATATGTCGCCGTGTGTACCTACTGAAGTTTTTTTTTGTATGAAACAGCTGATTGCTGATTTATTCTCGATGAAAGTGTAGTCTCTTTTAAATAGTAGGTACTGGCATGTTTTCTTACACTCTGTAAAAGTCCTCACCGTATTTTGAGATATTTTTCTTTGTCCATTAGTGAAAACCCTAAGAGGAAGGATCTCTCTTTAAGACTAGAGTGAGCCATACCAATTGTAAAGTGCCCACTTTTTTTGACGTTTAGGTTTGAGTGTGTGGTGTCAAGTAGTATAGACAAAAGGCACCAAGTGACATATGGCCTTATGTTTACGGTCACTTTTCACACACTACTAGCTCAAAAAAAAGTGGACAGCCGCATTAACAAATATCTATAGTTCCATCTCCTTCTACTATTAAAGGTACGTCATAATACAAAAGAGACTAACTACAATCGTAAATTTATGCGGACTCTATGGAGATCCTTCCTCTTAGTGAAAACCTAAACCTAAAAATAACTGTTATGACATTTAAGTTACAATAAAATCTGCTGTCACGGCCCATTTGTATAAGAGCAGCTGAAATTTAAATATCCATGAAAATAAACGATTTTTTTTCTCTTGAAAGAGTTTTTTTATTAAAAACGTTTTAATCCTAATGGATTCGTCATGGTAATACTAATTACTAAACAAAAAAGTAAGACAAGTAAGTATTGGTTCCAATTGTTGGAGAGATAGCAAAAAAAACGATTTAATGGAAATAAAATTGTTAAGACTGCAGGAAATAAATCAACCAAGACAAAAAGTTTTCATTAAATTGTATATTTCTTTCTTCCTTTCCGTGTCAATTGTCAATTTTAATTTCTTAAAATTAAATCCTACTAATATTATGTACGCGAAAGTTTGTAAGTATGGATGGATGTTTTTATCTCTTTCACGTAAAAACTACTGAATGGATTTTAATGAAATTTGGCTCACAGATAGAATATGATCTGGATTAACACATAGGATACTTTTTTAAGGTCTTCGCAGACGGAATCGCGGGCAACAGCTAGTTAAAAATAATTTATTTCAGAAACCGATTTCTCATACCTACAGGACATTATTATTAAATAGGTTTTTATTTCAGAAACAGATGTCCCATACCTACAGCACATTATTATTAAATAGTTCATAATAAAAAATAACGAATCCTAAGTTACTTTATTCAATTTATTGACGCAAGTGTTTATTTTCGTCAGGTGTATCTATAAGTGTCATAAAGTTTATAATTCGATTTTTTGCAGAAGACATGCCTGTGACGTCTCTTAAACTTTGTATCAGACCGATTTGAAATGTCCTAATATTTAAGTATGTTTATAACCTTTAAAACTAAATAATATTAATTTGTCCCAAGTTTTTCTGCAAACCTTACTAATTTAGATTAGCCCTCTTTCCATTTTGTTTTTTCGCAATTTTTCCAAATGCCAAATTCTGTCCCATGGGATGTATTTAACGAACCGCTTTCCAACAATAAGGGTAATACCCTCGAATGGCTTCTTGTTGATCAGTTTTTTTAGTATTTAAATGCTTGGGGATGTATTAAAAATTGTTATATCTTAAATTTTTCTGCGGGCCCTACATACCTGTAGGTATTTAGTGCATTCTATGTGAATTTTATGTAGTATTGTGAAGTATATTTTTTTTATATTCTTTATTTTTATACAACGTGTTAATGAATAAGCGCAAAACATCATACACCCCAAACTGATTTATAACACAATAATTAGATTGATACAATAATTTCATTATTTTGATAGTTAAAATTGAAAGCTATTCACATTTTAAGTTTTCAGGAAAAAATGATTTGTTATCATTTCAGCATTAAATGAAAGCGCTAACGTGCTCATGGATACATTTTAAGAATCTTGTTTTGGTAGTAAGTAGGGTGAGTGTGCCCGTGCGGTGGGTTGAGATCGAGTTCAGTAAATTTTAAATTTTACGAACAAACTATTTAATATTTTGAAAAAAAAAGACCTAGTTTGAAAACATGATAATTCGATTCTGCTCTCGATTCTAAACAAACTACTTTCTAGTTTTGCGTTAATTCATTAACACGTTGTATATGTTTTTTTTTTAACTTTTACAGAATGATTATAATCTAGGATACACAATTTCTCTCCAAAACTCCGTATGGAGTTTAGCGGGAGATCCACAGTTGCTGCGGGACGTTAGGCATCACACTCTAATTATAGTGCAATCAAGAGTACAGTTACAGGGCTTACTTTCATTTATATTGGGGCTTTTAACCCTGAGGTTATGCCAGCCCGTGAGGTATATTGTAAATTTTAATTTTTTTCCGATCAACAATGTAAGAGTAAAATTCTTATAACTGGAAAAAAGGAGTGACTTTAGATTCCTTTTTCTTCAGTATCATTAATTAAAATAGATTTCGAGAAAAACCAAATCACTTCTCATGTCCTTTAGTTTGAACAGTTTGGTTTTCTGCTTAAAAAGTGCCATAGATAATGTATAAAATACAAAGTTACCTAATTTCACGGTAAAACCGGGCGGTAGCCCCTTAATTATACAATAAGTGAAGCCGACCGTACCTACGTCTTCAGTAACTTTTCAATGTTTTCTTAACATAACAATATAACATAACAATTCTAGAAGCTAACGTCACCAAGGACCTTAAACAACTAATTAAAAATAAAAATAAGTCAAGTGCTAGTGAAACTTAAGCAAATAGTGTTCCGTATGTGGACCCCAGAATTAAATGTTGATTTTAGTTTCAAAACAATCAACGGTTTTAACTTTTTAACGAAGGGCAATGTTTTAAAATATCACGTTTGGATATACCTATACTCCATTCAAAATAGCAACTAAATTTTAAGGCTATTTTGAATTACAGAAACAGAGATTTGAAACACTTCCTCTAACTTATTCTTAGTACAGCTTTAGTAACGTCAAAAAAGATAATATTTCGAGACAATTTGAATGTTTTTTAATGAGTCATAATTTAATATTAGAAATAAGAGAACCAACTAGACCACAAAGTGGTACTTGCATAGACAACATTGCACATAGCAAATCGCGAAAATGTGAGAGTGAGGTAATAGACTTTGGCTTATCGGATCACACAGCACAACTTTTAATGTACCCAGTGCCAAAAACATGTACCTTAAACTTCTGGCGAACTAAAAATCGCGACTTCAGTAAGGAAAATTTAGAAAAATTCAATTCATGTCTACAAAGTCTCTCATTTACAGATTTGTATAGTAAAAATGATACGGATGAAGCTTTTGATTGTTTTTTCGACACTTTTAAGTTATTCTATGACCAATGTTTTCCCTTTAAAGTATTAACGATCAAAACTGCTAAAAAGTCTAGATGGATATCATTAGGAATAAAACGGTGCAGTAGAAGAAAAAGAGAATTATTATGGCAGTACAGACTCAATCGTAGTAACACAAATAAACAGCTACTTAAAACTTACACAAAAAGACTTCAAAGAATTATAAAGTTAACACAGAAAGCCCAAAACAGCCACCATATTAGGACTTCGATAAATAAGTCAAAGGCTACATGGCAAATTATAAATAAATCGAAGACCAATAACCCAAGAGAACCTATTAGACAAATTAAACATTACAATAAGACCATCACAAATCCCAACGAAATGACTAATGCATTTAATAATTTTTTTATCGACAACATCAATTATCAGCCCTCAAATTTAGCTCTTACCCAATTTAAAGTAAGAGGAATAAGTAACTCTGTTTTCATTTCTCCAGTAATACCGGATGATATTTGTAAAATTATTAAATTATTAAAAAATAAAAAGGCAGTAGGCTATGATGGAATCTCTACCATGGTCCTCAAAAGCGTTGCAAAAATAATAGCACCCCATATGAGTTATCTGATAAACAAAAGTATATCCAGCGGAATCTATCCAAAAAGCTTAAAAGTAACTGTTATCAAACCTATTTTCAAAAAAGGTGATAAGGAAAATATGAACAATTATAGACCTATAGCTTTAATACCTGTACTCTCTAAAATCTATGAGAAAGTAATATATAAAGCAATTTACAGTTTTTTAGAAAAAAATAACATCTTAGCTGAGGAGCAAAAGGGTTTCCGGAAAAACCACACAATAAACATGGCCATATATGATTTTATGCAGCAAGTATTAACAAATGTAGATAAAAGAATACCCGTATGCACTATATATATGGACATGACTAAGGCTTTCGACTACGTAGATCACGAAATATTGCTAAGGAAACTAGAAGCCTATGGTATTCGAGGCAACATCTTAAGCCTTATAAAATCGTATTTGAGTAATAGGAAGCAATACACACACTTGAATAAAATCTGCTTCAAATCGAAATATGACAAAATTTACATTTCGCAAGTGCGAGAGACTGTGTGCGGAGTGCCTCAAGGAAGCGTATTGGGGCCACTCCTATTTCTCTTATATATAAATGATCTACCCAGAAGTGTCCCACATCCTATGATCTTGTTTGCGGACGACAGCACATTAGTCATAAAATGTGAAAGCTATCATAACTATGAACAGACAATTAATGATGCAATATTTAGGATTATCCAATGGCTTGAGCAAAATAAATTAATTATAAATCTAGAAAAAACTAAAGCAATGCACTTTCGTCAACTACGACCAGTGCCAAATATCAATATTAACTATTTGGGCAAAACAATTGAAAATATAGAAAGTACAAAATTTTTAGGTCTGCATATAGACAGCAAACTTTCTTGGAAGCAACATGTGGATATTGTTTGCAAAAGTTTAAGTAAATTCGCATACGCACTGTATGAATTGTCCAAAGTAACCAACCGTGAATCAGTAATGTCTGCTTATCATGGTTTCGTAATGTCTACTCTGCGATATGGAATCATATTCTGGGGCAACTCATGCGAAAAGGAAACCGTATTTAAAGCACAAAAACGTTGCATTAGAGCCATATGTGGTCTGAAAATTACTGACAGTTGCAAACCTTATTTTAAGACCCTGAAAGTACTGACCCTGCCTTCGCTGTATATTTATGAAGTGGCTGTTTTCGTTAGGACAAATTGTAATTTATTTAAGAAAGTATCAGAAGTGCATAACAGAAATCTAAGGCAAAAGAACAGGCTCTGTTTGCAGCAGTCACAGACAACTCTCATGCATAAAAGTGTGCTTTGCATGGCTCCTAAAATTTATAATAAGTTACCAGAAAGTGTAAAATCTATGAATATTATGAACTTTAAATGTAAATTGACTAAAATATTACTGGACAAATGTTACTATAAAATTGATGATTATTTATTGGATGAATTGATCTAAGAATTTTTTTTTTTTTTTTTGAAGTACCTATGTTTAAATCTAATTTCTTGTGACATTTATACCTATTGACATTTCTATAATTTATAATACAATTTCCTTTAATTTTTCTTAAATATTTGTACGCCACTGTTGGCTGAGAGTAGCAAGAACTCTAATTATTATGTTATATTATAAGATCTATATTCATTGTACCTACTTTCAACAAATAAATTATTTGATTTGATTTGATTTGATTTGATTTGACAGATTTTAATGATTCTTACGTCAATCGGAACGATATCGATATCGCCGCGTTATTGTCGCGATATTACTGAGGTTAATCAGGATATTGGGTTTTCGATATATCCCGACCCTTTCGGTCCAAACTTCATTGTAATAGAGTTGACATTGGAACGAAAACATTCATGCATCCACTAGGCCCTGGGGGTCGCGACGGAATCGCGGCGGGATTGCGGTGCTGTTGCGAAATCGCCTATATGCTCAAAAATCGCCTGTGCGATATGGTAAATAGTGTTAGGTTTTTCCAATGTAGATGCGGAACACTAAAAAAACAATCGCCATTCATTCGTAGTGCCCTGTCATAATTGTTTGTTCATTATTTTCGCCTTCAATTGCCCCATTGTCTTTCATTTTGACGGGTTTCTTTCCTTCCATTTTATTTTTCATACTTTTTTCTTTTGAATGGACCCAAATTGTTTCAGTTTCAGCGTCATCATTAACTTGCTGTTTTTGTTTGTTTTTTCGTTAACTGTTTTTTTGTAAGTCATTCTTTAGGGGGTAGTGGAAAGGAGGATGCCCGATTTAGGCCCAGAAGAGTGTACATCTCATTAGATTTCAGTAAGAATTGGTTAAATTTTAAATTTATCACACTATTTATTAATTACTAGAACTTCGTAATTGTTTTATTACCGAAGATAAAGACAATGTTTTGGTATGATTTCTTTCTTTTCTCTAAGTATAAAAAGCCTCCCAACCGATCCTGAGATGAAATTGCAAACTAATTAATATTTATTATATAACGTATCACGAAAACAGGTAAAACTACAAATAAAATATAGGCAATTTCGCATAGTAGAATTGCAAACCACGAACTTTCTTTAAACCTTTTCCTTTGTCATCTTAATAATTCGCATTACATACTATTATTTTCATTATTTCCATATAGTTTCATATGTGTACACTGGTGGCCTAAGATCCTTTGGAAACCTGGCATTGTCTTTTTGCGCATTAAATTACGCCTTACCATTGGCTGTGAATTCATCATAAGCACAGCATAAGCATATGCTCAGGTCTATATTCCCCAAGGGGGTTGTCAAATATATTCTGAAACCTCAGAACATCCACGTTTCACCAGTAGTTCCGAAACTCTGTCCAATGTGACGGGGGGTGAGCCCGTCGTGCATTACGTACACGTAATGGACAGTGGGTACAATAAATGCCTCGAAATTGAAGCATGCAGGTTTCCTCACGATGTTTTCTTTCACCGAAAAACCAGTTGTGTTACAAATCGTACATAAATTCCGAAAAACTCATTGGTACGAGTCGGCCTGTACGGGGATCGAACTATTGGCTCGGTGACCCTTCCGGTCCCTCCAATAGTCCGTAGTAAAAAGCAGTAAATGCTCCCTGAGCAACGTTGTAAAAGTCATTTAAAAAAAAAAGGGGATCGAACCATCGCCTCCTGCACGGCAGGCAAGGTTTCTCGCCACTGGACCACCACGGCTTTTGTTGGTAGGTTGGTTGTTTGGTTGTGAATTGAGTTTAAATAACTTCAATGAAGATGGAACTGTACTGAGTTTTGATTAACTTGGTTTTGATCCTTTACTGTTATCGCTCGAGTACGAGTTTCTTAGAGTATGGTAAAATTTTAAGTATATATCACAATTTTTTAATTACCAATAACATTTTAAGGGTATTGTAGTATTGAGACAATGAAATTAAACTACTTTCCCTAAGGAATATGGATCGAAAAAAGTTGAAATTGAATTATTTGGCATCCTTTTTAACTAAGAGTCTACTAAAAAACTATGGAAGCAAACCGATCGTAGCAAAAAAAAATCTGCTGTTTCATACAGTTGAGTCGAGTAGACATTATAGTTTAGTATGGAACAGCAGATTTTTTTTTGCTACAATCGGTTTGCTCCCATTCTATAAGTTGTTCAGCTTGATGGGTAGACTCTTCGTTTAAATGATGCCAATGATTTCAATTTCTCCCTATATGTTCTATACCCTTAATATTCTCACACTTTTTTAAGGGGATGATCAGACCATCAAACTGTAACTTTCTCTATGGGACCAATGTCGAATTCGCGAAAAAAAAATCTGCTGCTCCATACTAAACTGAAATCTTTCTCGACTCAATTCTATGGGACAGCTGATTTTTTTTTCGCTTTTTTGACAATGGCTCCATAGAGAAAGTTGTTCAGTTTGATGGTCTGATCAGTTTGAGACCCTGTATAAAATGAATAAGCTGATCCGCACTTTTATGTTTTCGATCCATGTTCCTTAGGAAAAGATGTTTAGTTACTTTATCTGAATGCATGTTTAAAATGTTCCTTGTAATAACAACATAGGTATGTATAGTCATGAGCATATTGTGCTTATAAAAAAGAATGAACAATCCAGAAAAATTCCAGATGTTTTTCAAACTCTCAACTAACAGAAAAAAAAACAATAGCAAAAACCTCTTTTAACAAAAAAGAAAAATTAGAAAAACTTTTTAAACTTTACCCCAAATCAAAGGAGAACATTACGAAACATTTATTAACAAAAAAACAATACCTTAAAAACACGCACATTCTTTTATTTGAAATCAAACTTTTTCTAAAAGAGTTTCGCAACCCTTTTTGTTATGGAAAGAAAAGAGCTAAACAATATGAATATAACCTTGCCAAAACAGTAAAAGTTATCAGAAAGAAAATACGTAGGTTTTAATCTCGATTCGAATCCGCGTCATTGATTACATTACATTACATACCTTAGACTACTTATACAACGTGTTAATTCATTCAAATTAACGCAAAACTAGCAAGTAGTTTGTGTAGAATCGAGAGCAGAATCGAATTATCATGGTTTGAACATAGGTATTTTTTTCAAAATATTAAATAATTTGGTAGTAAAATTTAAAATTTTCTGAACTCATTCTCAACCCACCGCACGGGCACACTCACCCTACTTATTACCAAAACAAGATTCTTAAAATGTATACATGAGTACGTTAGCACTTTCATTCATTGCTGAAATGATAACAAATCATTTTTGCCTCAAAACTTAAAATGCGATTAACTTTAAATTTTAACCATCAAAATAATTAAATTATTGTTTTAATATAATTACTTAGTTATAAATCAGTTGGGGTGTATGAGGTTTTGCGCTTATTCATTAACACGTTGTATGAGGACAAGTTACGTGTGTAATTCTATTAACAAACTTTTCTGCCACTATTTGCGGGGGGTGATGTAGCCCGAGATACGCAACTTTGAATTTTATTCCATTAGTTTAGATTCTAATTTTGAATGTTAAAAATCATGAAAAACAGTGTCGTGTGAACCCCAAACGTCATATGTTCGAAATTATTGTTCCGCAATTATAGGCTGTCGCGTTTAGTGATAAGGTATTAAATTGAATGTATATGCGTAAGATCTTTTGATCTTGCACGTTGGCAGAGGGGAAATGCTAAGGCGAGGCGGGTCCGTATATAATTCGTCTAAGACTCCTACCTATAATCACAGGTCCGGCACTTCAAACCACGTTTTAGATCTGACATGATGACGTTCGCACATGCGCACTTTACGCAAATTGTGCATGGGTTGACTTTACACGCATCGTATGAACATCATTATATATTTCGTTACTTTTAATAGTACGTAACTGTATATTTTAACGAAAATCGGACACGATAAAAGCATAAAGATTTGTTCCTAGAATGTTTCTGCAAAGTTTCATTGAGTTTAATTGGTTAGTATTGAAAATATCACCCGACTACGTTTGTATGCAGCGCGCATTTACGCATTCGGAATACACTTCTCTTAAGGGCAAATATGCTTTTTCATATCTGATATGCTAGAAAATGCCTTGATAAAGAGTAATTTTGTCTTCATGCTTGATAAACAAAACTACCTGTTCGAAATCGAAATAGCGTGTCAACTTTTTAAAATCACCTTGTAAACAGTAAATGATACTGGCCATCTCATTCGTGACTCACAATTTCATTAAAAACAATTTTACTTTTTACTCTTTACAAAACATTTTCGTTAAAAACTGAGCTTTATTCTTTCCTACTTAAGAGTGTTAAGATTATTGTATTGAAGGGAAGAGTAACGTGGGAATTTAAGAGATAGAATCAAGCACGTCATAAGCATTTTGATGCGAGATAAAAAAACGTATATAGAAGATTTTTGGAAATGCCGCTTCTGGCCCATAATTGGCCTAAAACTTTATCTTTTCAAAGAACTTATGGTCATTTATGGTACAATATTAAGCGGTAGCCAGAAATATGTTCTGGTTTTTGAATTACGAGATCGTGACCGAAGAAAAAATATTTATTATTTAGTTGAAATGTCTTGGTTGTTATTAGTGTGTTATGAGATTCATAATAAAGTTGATTTTATGAACATCTGTACCAATCATTTATATACAACGTGTTAATGAATAAGCGCAAAACCCCATTCACACCATCTGATTTATAACAAATGAATTAAATTGAAACAATAATTTTATAGTTAAATTTTCGGGCAAAAATGATTTGTTATCATTTCAGCCATGAACGAAAGCGCTAACGTGCTCATGGATACATTTTAAGAATTTTGTTTTGGTAGGGTGAGTGTGCCCTTGCGGTGGGCTGAGATCGAGTTCAGTAAATTTTAAATTTCACAAACATATTAGATAATATATTTAAAAAAATTACCTATGTTGAAACCATGATAATTCGATTCTGCTCTCGATTCTAAACAAACTATCGGAAAAGAGAAGAGGGAAAGAGAAGTGAACGCATGCCTACGAGATGGACCGATGCGGTTAAAGAAATTACCGAGACATCACTACAGGCTAGCATACACCGGGGTCAAAATAGAGAAGCCTGGAGAACTTTGGTACACACTACCCACAATGGTCACGTCCCTCAGCCATGAGGTTACGAAGAAGAAGAATTGTGTACGTATGGGCAGCAAGTAAGGCCACTTTTGGGCAGATTGTGGGACAAACATTTGCTAGACTGACAGTCAGTTGCACGTACGTTCATTAAAGTTAATCCTCCATTAAATCTGTTGCTGGCTTTGACTACGTCAACAAGACAAAAAGTGACAGCAAGAGATTTAATGGAGGATTAAATTTAATGAACGTACGTGCAACTGACCTTTAATGGCGCGTGATTTACGCAAGGCTGGAAATATGGACTGGATGCAAGGAGTACAAGACTGAACGAGATGGCGCGTTTTGGAAGTATCTGTCCTTAGCTATCGATTAATACAGGCTGATAATGATGATAATTTAACCCACGATCATAATTTAATTAAAGGTGATTAGAAACCCCGTTACAACGACCATCTTTTCAATCATTCTGTGGAGAAAGGATTAGTGAATTTCGATAGTCTATTATTAAGTCGGCATACTAGTTCAATTTCCATTTGCTAAATAAAGAACCGGAGAGGAAAAACGACAATTTCCTTAAGGTGCACTTCCGATGCCAGCGGCCGATGCGACAGACGCGCGCGTTGTTGGCATCGGAAGTGCACCTTAAAACTATACGTATTGGAGGGAAAAATAGAGGAGAAGAGAGATAGAGATATCTGGCACAAGGAATGGAAAAGGCTGATGTTGTGTCGTATCTAGAACTCAAGGAATTAGCGGGAAAGAGACAGGACAGGTAAATGCTCCACCGATAAGCGAGTAGCTCTTAAATAAGATGATAATACAAAAAACTAAATCAACAACTAAAAACAGAAGCCGAAAACCTCCGAACCCAAAAATATTTCATTGAAACAAAATCCGACTAACACCCAATAATAAACAAAACAAAAACCGATCACAGGTAAAATCGAATACGCGATAAACAACAAGTTTATGTAACTTAATATGAACCGGGAGCTGGGGTAAAGTAAGACATAAATATAGGAGTTATGGGCTTGGAGGTGAGCTTTGACGGAGCCTGTGTTGTTCACACTGGGAGACCTGCCGTGGTTCCTTTCTTTTTTGTTAGGTAAAGTCTATTGAGAAATAATATTGATTTAAGTATGGTAAAAATGGTTCAGTATATATATATGTGCAATATTGAAAGCAATTGTGTTTATTTTATGGAGATGGAGATATGCGTTGATTTTTAAAAGTTTTTATTTAAGGGTCAATACAGGGTCCTTCTTAAGATGCTGAAACTTTTTTAAGGGGATGATCAGACCATCAATCTGAACAACTTTCTCTATTGGACCAACATCGAAATCGCGAATAACAAATCAGCTGTCCCATACATTTGGCTTGAGTAGGTTTGCAGTTTTGTATGGAACCGCAGATTGTTTTTTCAAACTGTTTTTTTTTTCTAATGGACCACCATAGAAATCGCGAAAAACAAATCAGCTGTCCCATACATTTGGCTTGAGTAGGTTTGCAGTTTTGTATGGAACCGCAGATTTTTTTTCGCGATTTCAATGTTGGTGTCATAGAGAAAGTGGTTCATTTTGACGGTCTGATCATCCCCTTAAAAAACAAACTGAACAACTCTCACTATGGAGCCAAAATCGAGAGAAAACTAGAAAATCTACTGACCCATAGGTACATTTGAATCGAGTCGGTATACCTACTGCAGTTTTGTAAGAAACAACAGATTTTTTAAAAATTTATTTGGCTCCTTAGTGAAAGTTGTTCAGTTTGATGATCTGAACTGCCCCGTTAATATTTCTAGGGTTTTTTACACCTTTAAATTGTAGCGTAAATTGTATACAACCCATAAAAGAAATGTTAATATCACACAGACATTTTCATAATCCATGCGCGCGCAGATGTATATCTACAAGATGAAAGGTGACCGTTGATCCAGAGAATTGCTATGAATTCTAAGTACGTATCTACTTGTTACTGTTACTCTATTGATATTCTACGTAGCTCCGTATATTATTCATTTGAGGAAATGAGTCGTATTTGTTTTCCTGACTCATGTATCTCGGTAGATACCTTTTAGTTAAAGCGTATCAAAGCGGATCTGGGGTGCGAGTTTTGAAACTCATTCGTTGAACTCATCAGTTGAAAATGTCAAAATTACTATGGGATATGCATCTTTTTACTGCTGATTTGACTTTCAAAATGCATCTTTCATCATGTGTTTCAAAAATCGCACTCCTGGGCCCTTGAAAACGTCATTAATTTCTACAGGGTGTAAAATTAATTTCTCTAAAATACTTTAAGAGGATATAATTCGGAGCGCGCTCCATACAAACGTACTATGGTGATATTTTCAATACTAACCAATTAAAGTCAATAAAATTTTGCAGAAACAATATAGAAACAATTCTCTATGCTCGTATGGAGTCAGATTTTCGTTAAAATGTATAGTTTTAAAGTTACAGTGCCTCAAAGATTCCCATACAAATTTAAAATTAATCCTAGCATTGAAACTGTAAATTTTAACGAAAATCGGACTCCATACAAGCATAGAGATCTGTTTCTAGATTATTTCTGAAAAATTTCATTGACTTTGAGCGCGCTCCGAATTATATCCCCTTAAGGGGTTGCTTAGGACCATCTACTTTACATCTACTGAACAATTTTTACTATGGATCCAACCTCGAAATACCGAAATGAAAATCTGTTGTTCCGTAAAAAAAATCAATGGCTAAATGATCCAAATCTATGGAACAGCTGATTCTTTTTCGCGATTTAAATATTGGTGCCATCATTAACGTTATTCAGTTTGATGGTGTGAAGCATCCATTTAACTATGAAACGTATTGAAGTTTACATCCTGTATTATCTCAGATAATCGTTTTTAGTAAAGATCTATTAGGACCTCTTCTTTCTCAAATATTGGAATTTTTGCCTCCAAAATAAAAAAAAAAAGTCGTCATAATCAACACACTTCGACATGCGGATATGCGATCATACTAACAACACGAAGGTAGCATAGAAGTAAAAACTGCTGGAAAACTCTTAGTTGCCTCTTGCAAGACCCAGAAATAATGATGGGATGATTCTATTCTGGGTAGATGTGCGTAAGAGAATCAACAAATAGGCAAATTACCAGCACGTCTAGCATGATTTCTCTACTTGCGCGCGACTCGACTTTTTCCTATACTACGGCCTATACAAGTGCGGCTTTCGCTCTCCGAAAAGCGCGTGTAGAGGAATCATACTAGACGTGCTGCACGTTGGTTGGTCCGATTGCATTGTGAGAGTGACCAGATCAGCACAGGATCGTAAAAAAAGCGCATTAAAAGGGGTATATGCCGAACAGTGGGTTGATTTAAGCCACTCTTTCCAGTCTTGTGCTCATAAAAGTCCTTCTTGTCCGAGATCCGACCGCAAAATTATGCACCTATTTGTTTGGTGAACGAAATGTGATTAAGTGAATGTTTATACTGATGTTCATACAACGCCGCCGGGTTGACCAGCAAAATATTGCCGCTAGTGCCTTTACCATGATAATTGATGGTACCATTTTTTCCAGCGATCTGGTTGGGACGTAAATTAGGTGCTAAAGGAGACCAATCTAAAGAACTGGAAATACTAGGGTTGCCACCTCTCAGTCCGATCCGACCGAGATCCGACCGATCTTGGTATATTTAGACCTTGATTGACCCCAATCAATTCAAATAAAACAAAACAACACAATCCTAGCACCAACAACACAAATCTGTCGGGTTATCTCTTCGATCTCGCGTCGTTGTTCATCGCAAAATATTAAATGTCTTCGCGTACATATTGATATTCGTTTCGGTCGCAATAAAATAGTAAGGGAATAATTAATTGTTATTTATGTTCGTACAAGACACAGCGGGGTAAATGTTTGTGATCAGAGTTATAATGTTCATCTGACACGTCGATATTGATACTAAAGCAAGATAATATAATTATGTAGTGATACTCATACTAGCAAAAGCCGCTAAACTCCATACGATGGATTCACGCTGAAAAGGAGAGAGAGTTAGGGCAGAAATTGCAAGAAAAGAGTAATGTAAATCTGAGATGCGGTAGATAAATTCACATAAGATCACATAATTATAAAGATTGGCCGACGGCTACGTTAGAAAGGTCTGAACTGCCGGTCTGGATCGTATCTCGTCCAAAGGATATCGCTGGGTATCCAGCCAGGTAAAGTAGCCAGCATCATGGGCAGTCTATTTGATTAGATTAAGTTGATTGACGACGCATGTGCGGATTTATTTATTGTAATGACGACAGAACATTATAAGAGGGGTTAGAAGTGCAAAGTAGGCGTGGAACGTGTCGCCACAGGTTATGCAATGATTTGCATAAAACCATAAGGCGTGCGGAGTGGTGCGAGCGAGAGGGCATGAGTAATTGTAGCAGCGTGAGCGGGAAGACAAGTGGCGACAGCCGTCTCCGAAGCAAAAGAAGAAAATTTATATTTTTAGTGTGGCATGCGTGACGAAACGAGGTGTGGATTATTTCCTATGTACCCATTTGCGCAATAAAAGTCTTTAATGGAAGTCACTTGAGTCTAAAAAAATTTTTTCCGACACCTTCAAAATTTTTAAAAGACCTATCCAACGATACCAACTTTCTAGTACTAAGCATCTATAAGGCGAAACTATAAGGGTTCCTTGTTGACTACGGAACTCTAAAAACGGGTCGATGCTATATACAACAAATAATAAATATCATAAATAAAGAAGAGACCGTAAAAATAATTATAGATTGGGTGATTCTAATAATAATAAGCACAATGTTACACAGGTGTTAACAAATAATCACAAAACCTGAACACATTCCTCTGAAAGTGATGTCTAAAATAATTACAGTTCTTCTTTTCCATTGTCTTTAAATGATTATCCCAAATCGAACCATATGAACGAAAAGTTTGTTAATTTCGAAAACTAAATATCATAGGTATGTATGTTTATTGATTCTGCACAAATGGTTTTCAGGTTTTGTATTAATATTGTAAACACATTAAATATATTATTTTTTTCTTAACCCTTGGAATAAATAAAGAGTTGATGTGTAATAAAATCATTATCTCATCTATGTCTGGGATTAATCTGCGAGTTTCCAACTAGTCAAATTATCAACTCTTTATCAAACGTCAAAACGTGTGCTTTATATGAAATAATGTACTAGAAATTGAATAGTGACGTCATTGTTTTCCGTCGTCGTTTTGATACTTTTTATTGTTTATCCAGTTATTAAAAATAGTATTCAAGCAACAGCATTACTGAAAATGTGAGTTAAGCGTTATTTTCAAACGGTTTATTTACTGAGCAGTTAAAACTAAAATATATTTTATGTAGTCAACTCCCCTATTGCTGAATGTACGTTCAGAAGCAAGGATAGTTTGAAGCTATTTCACTACCCTAATTGCAATATTTAAATGCATCATTTACATCACTGTCTAATCATTGAAACCCTCAGTAATTGGAACACAAAACTTCACCACATAATCTAATCTTCCTAAAAGAGACAGTACTACAATTGTACAAACAAGAAAGAGACGCAAGATATTAGCATTCAAGCTGCAAGCGCAACTTGATCTCATGCCGCTGTTGCGTGTGCTTTATGATTTTAGATTTTTCTGCTTAAATGTCAAAGTAGCCGCTTTTGTGCGTGCGGTGCTTTAGAAAGGGGTAGAGATGACCAATATTTTGATAATTGACGATTTTTTTTATCATTATCATCATCTCAGCCGAAAGACGTAGGCCTTTCCCAAGGATGGCTAAAACGGCCGGTACTGCGCTGCCCTTATATAATCTATGACACCTCTTCCAGGTCGTTGGTCCACCTTGTGGAGGGCTTACACACGCTGCGTCTTTCAGCACGCGTCACTCGAGAACTTTTCGGCCACATCGGCCATCTGGTACATAAAATTTTCATAAATAATATGCAGAGTGAAAATGTTTGAAATTATACAGGGTCCTTCTTAATATGCTGACACTTTTTAAGGGGATGATCAGACCGTCAAACTGAACAACTTCCTCTATGGCACCAACATTGAAAACGAGAAAAAAAATCTGTTTTCCATACAAAACTGCAAACCTACTCGAGCCAAATGTATGGGACAGATGATTTTTCTTTTCGCGATTGCGATATTGTTGGTCCTATAGAGAAAGTTGTTCAGTTTAATGGTCTGATCATTTCCTTAAAAAGTGTCAGCATAATAAGGACCCTGTATAATTTCTAACATTTTCAGTCTGAAAAAATGGTTTTTCCTGACCCTTACATTGATTTGTTTGATAACAAATGGCTGGCGTGTTTGGGGATAACGGAAATTCCACCAAGTGTCCCATCGACTTGATAGATGACTGTTTTTATAAAGAAACTGTTTTATAGTCTAAATCAGCAATGAGAAGATACCCAACCCACCCAACTCAACCCAATGGAATGGATATTTTTTTGTAGTCACTTCTAAATCTTCCAACTACATTCACAGTCCAACAATATGGTCGGCAGTGTCATCCAAGTCATTGTTTTTACATTATTTACTATTGTTTTGCTCACCGTACAAATTAAGACGTGAGATAGTGATGTTGCTGCGAACAGTACTTTATTGAGTATAGTTTTATCCAAGAGTTTTGTTTAGTACGATTTTGAACTTTATGTGGTTTGTTTTGTTATTTGTGTTTTTCGTAGTGAGTGGACCTTTGATGTTTTAAATCATTATTATAAATTAAAGCCACGCTGGCTAGCGGATCTTCAGATTGTTGATAATTATCATCATCATTACCATTATCATCAACATCGTAGTCGTCGTCATCATCATCATCAATTAATTTAGGATCTCCGCTCATGTGCGTCATACAACACGGTTTCAACAAAACTCTTACAGCATGTGCAAAACTATTTATAACAAACTACCAGAAAATTTGAAAAAAAATGACATTTACTAGATTTAAGACAACCCTATGCACCTGGCTCTAACGTAATACTTTCTATTCTGTAAAAGAATTTTTAACTAGGGATGACAATGTAATATGAAGAAGTAATATGTAAAATTATTGTAACATGTTTGTACCTAAATACTCTATTTATTTATTTATTTTAACACTTTATTGTACACATAACATTACAGAAAAAACAATTAAAGTAGACATGTATAAAAGGCGAGCTTATCTCTAAAGATATTTCTTCCAGCAGACCCGCAACAGAAACAGTTCTAAGTGTGATTCAGACATAATGTGTACAGCAGAAAAGATAATAACTATATTAAGTAGATGTGCTTTAATATACACAACGTGTTAATGAATTAACGCAAAACTAGCAAGTAGTTTGTGTAGAATCGAGAGCAGAATCGAATTATCATGGTTTCAATATAGGTATTTTTTTCAAATTATTAAATAATTTATATGTAAAATTTAAAATTTACTGAATTCGTTCTCAACCCTCCGCTCGGGCACTCTCTTCCTGCTTACTACCAAAACAAGATTCTTAAATGTATCCATGAGCACGTTAGCGCTTTCATTAATTGCTGAAATGATAACAAATCATTTTTGCTTCAAAACTTAAAATGCGAATAACTTTAAATTTTAACTACCAAAGTAATGAAATTATTGTTTCAATCTAATTATTTTGTTGTAAATCAGTTGGGGTGTATGAGGTTTTGCGCTTATTCATTAACACGTTGTATACATATACTATCTATAATTACCTAACATACCTACTCTAATATGAATTTGTAAATTAATTATTCATCAATCCAGTCATAGTTTGTACTAATGTTGTACTACTATACATACTAATATTTGCATGCTATTGTTAATGGCTGATCTAGGAGAGCCTCAATGTTTGTACCTATCATCTGTAATACTGAACCCTAATCAAGAGCAAATAAAGATTACTTTCTTACTTACATGCCAGTTAGGTATTTCCCAATATTGTCTCATTTAATACTGGTCCTCTGAATTCCTTATTTGACACAACTCTAATCTTTTCTTCCTCCTGCAAAAGAACTCTTCAATGAAGCTCATCGGAGTCATCTGTTTCAATTTAAACACAAATAAAACTATTCAAATTAATCACTGACACAATTTTACGCAGAAGTTAAACATCACAACTGTGCAAGTTACAACAAATCTCTCGGACATTCACAAACTATGACAGACTTACGGACTTAAAGCTCGGTTATAAATAAACTGTAGCTTCTTACTGCCCATTTAATTAGCCGGTTAAATCTCAATTTAAGGATCATAATTAGAATTCCCTTTAAGAAAACTGTTTTGATATTTTGGGTTGTGTCCAGGGGCCTTACTATTTGTGAAAAGCGTCTTTATTTTTCCCTATTTGTATAGCGCGGAATTTTTCAAGACCTTCTGAATTTTGATGACGTCAATTTTAAGAGAAGTTTATTCCGAATGCGTAACTGCGCGCTGCATACAAACGAGTCTGGTGATATGTTCAATACTAACCAATTAAAGTCAATGAAATTTTGTAAAAACAATTTAGGAACAAATATATATGCTTGTATTGTGTCCGATTTTCGTTAAATTATACAGTTTCAATGCTAGGATTAATTTAAAATCTGGATGGAAATCTTTGAGGCACTGTAACTTTAAAACTGTACATTTTAAGGAAAATCTGACACGATACAAGCATAGAGATTTGTTTCAAGATTATTTCTACAAAATTTCATTGAGTTTAATCGGTTAGTATTGCGCTTCATACAAACGACACTACACGACGATATTTTATCACCAGACTTCGTTTGTATGGAGCGCGCCAACAGTAATATACCCTTAAGACACATTTCGTAAAGAAATGGGATAAAGAAACTGCAACTACAAAAAGGTACCTCCAATTTTTATATGCAACTACAATTCTTACTTTAAGTCGGGCTATTACAGCTTAGAGCACACGTTAGGAATTTCCATCATGATTTTGAATATCATGATTCAAAAATAGCACTTTAGAGCACTTTTCGTACTTGGTGATTATTTCGTAAACAAGTTTTCTGGTGTCTATTCCTTCGTATCAAAAGCATCGAAATCTAGAGCGAACTAGATACTGACCTAGATTTTTTCTAACCTGCGCGTATTACAAAAAAATCTTATGATATTTACACTACTGAAAAAAGTAAAAACTATATAATGTCGAAATTTTACTATCCTGGACTAAGTTTTAGTAACCAAAATAAGATGATAATGAAGTCCAAAATAAATTATGTTGAACTAGCTCTTGCCCACGACTCCGTCTGCGTAGACCTTAAAAAATCATATTCTATCTGTGTGCCAAATTTCATTAAAATCCATTCAGTAGTTTTTACGTGAAAGAGTAACAAACATCCATTCATACTTACAAACTTTATAATATTAGTAGGATTTTAAATAATCTCACAAGAATCTCACGTGCATTTAAAAACGAGAACCAACAGTACGGTACACAATTTAAGTTCTATATTTTCCCGTGTCATATTTAGTTGTTTATTGCGATAATGGTCGAGTCGATCTAACAAGACTGTGTGATTATGATGACAGCCTTTGATCTGTACTTTATACTTGTTACCACCCAAGTCGGCTTGATTAGGTTCTTGATTTAGGGGTTTTTGAATAGTTTGTTTGTAAGTAAGTCTTGTCTTTTTCAATATTTAGAGGTTTTTTTAAACGTATGTGACAATACGCTGAATGATAATCGAATAGGTACTTTAACAGTGACCTATTCATGTATCTATTAAAAATCTCGCAAACTGCTCTAATGACTTGGATGAAATTTTGTATTTAGGTAATGTTTTACTTTCTGAGTTAATTTTGATAGGGTTCATCCATAAGAACCAGTATTCGTACAAATATTTTTGTTTGGAGTGGGAAAAGAATACAATTTTTTTTAGTAGTTTACCTATTTTGTTCCATTTTTGGACAAAAGTCACTTTGCCCTTTCTTTTCATTAAACTTTTTTTTTCAAACTCTTAAGACGCCGAGCAAAGCTCGATCCCTCCGGTTTTATAATTAATATCAGCTAAGTGCCCATAACAAACAGTAAGTAATAGTTAGTTACTGTAACAAATGCAATAGGTAATGATGATTGATTTTATTTAAAAAAAAAACTTGTTAAAATTTACAAAATGTTTTTTTTTATTTTAAACTTTAGAAACACATCCTATCGGCTTATTATTATTACTTTTAAAATCGTGTCAAAAGTAAATAAGTACCTATTCTAGGGAACATGGCCTACCGGTGATTTATTCAGCCCCGCTGGAGAGGTTTTAGTGGACTGTAGTTTTTCTGGTGGCAGGAGTGGTTCGATGTAATGGAAAGTCTTGTTTGCAGCACTGGAGGTTTATTTGAGTGATTTTTATACCAGAGTTAGTTACACGCACAAACACCGTACCAATATGGAAGACGGAAACGGAAATACAACTTTTTTAATTACTACATTTTATGTTGGTGTTGCCAACACCTATATTGGTATTTATTTACATTTGACGTAAAATTTTTGTTTTTAATTTTAATTTTCCAATAGCGTATTTTGCGTTTTGTTGTCGCGGTCGCTGCGGTGTGCGACTGCAGGCGTGGGCGCATGATTTATACGAGTAGAAACCAAACGCTGGCGCCATTATTGCGGGAAATAGCTTTTTGGGATGAAAAATTTGTTTTTTATAGCTTAGAGTACCTATTTAATTTTCTTTGTGGATGATGGTCATTTTTCTTTCGGCTTGCTCTTGGTTTGTTAGGAACATTGAATAATATTTTAATAAATTGATATCGAATCGAATTATTGAAAATTTGTGTTTCATTTGCATTAAGCCATCACTGAGTTTTTTTTGTGATTTATTAATTAATTGTTTCTTTTGTATGTGTAGCGTTTTAGGTAGTTTTTTGTATACTGTGTTTTCATGTTTTGTTTCTCTTTTAATAAAATTTAGGTCAGTATTAGAAAAAGAGCAATGAGCGAGGAAGCAAGAGAGGTGTGTCAAAACCACTCAAAGAGATCAATAGTCTCTGCTTACCCCTCTAGGAAAAAAGCGTGAGTTTGTATATGTATGTAAATGAATTAATAATAATAATAAATATCTTGGACATTACACACAGATTATCTAGTCCAAATCGAATTAGGGGAATTTAGCCCAGACTTGTATTAGTATAAATATTATACAGGGTGTAAGGAAAAGTATCAATAACCTTTAAACCACATACTCTACCCATCAAACTGAATAACTTTTACAATGGGAGCAAACCTGTCAGAACAAAAAAATCTGCTGTCTCAAATATACATTTGAGTCGAATAGGCGCTGCAGTTTTGTATGGAACAGAAGATTTGTTTTTGTTCGTGCATGTTTGCTCCCGTTGTAAAAGTTGTTCAGTTTGATGGTAAGAGTATGTGGTTTAAAGGTTAATGATACTTATCCTTACACCCTGTATAAGCAAAACTTACGATTTTTTACATTAGGTCACTATAATCAAATCTAATTCAACCAAACATTTATTTCTGGAGTCAGCTCCAAATCAAATTATTAATTTGTCATTTCTATTGAAGATCAATCGTCCCGTTTAATCCTTATGACCTACGTTTTAAAGTCCACTTTTGTACAACTTTTGTCGCTATCTGCACCTGCAACGAGAGCAGAACATTTCAGTAAATTTGTCTCCCATTTTCAACAATTACGAACATCATTAATATTGTAACAAACATTGTGATTGTGAGTCATATTTGAATGACAAGGTTATTGGACTGCTTCCAAGTAACTGTTTTAAGGTGACTGTATACCTTTGTTGACAGTTGACTGGCCTAACCTTTGACAAAATAAAACCGGTCAAGTGCGTGTCGGTCTACTCGCGCACCGAGGGTTCCGCAGTACACCACCACACAATATGTTAACTTACAAAAAAGTTTTGTTTTCTCTAGGACTTTTAACTCGAGACCGACTCGCACTTGGCCGGTTTTTATTATTTTTTGTTATACTGAAGAGTTTGCTCTATAATCACACTAAGTTCGACGCTTGTATGTACTACCGTTTTTACGATAGAGCGAGAAAAATAAAGGTTGATAAAAAATAGTTTCTTGTATGAGAATCACCCTTAATTTTTAACTTTTGTCATTTTATTATTGTATGAAACGACGCCAACTCTACGCAAACCCTTTTGCCATAACATACTGTGAAAATTTCAACTGTCTTGCTCAACTTTCAGCTATTACGGTTCAAAGGTGACACCCTTAAACGGGACTATATTCAAAAGCCTATATACGCTGTCCGTCCGTCTGTCCTATCGACGGACGGACAGCGTAGGCTTACGAATGGACCCCCGTTTTGACCTTTTGGGTACAGAACCCTAAAAAACTATTTATGTTTATGACCATCCTAATAAAGTTATGGACACATGTGATTACATACTACATTAAGTATCTATAAACTATTCTGTGAAGTGGTTAAAGAATGTCGTTCAGTGGTGCCCTCATCTCATAATTTAAAATTTCTCAAATCAAGAAAAAGTGTAAGACTAACATAATATAAAAGCCAAAAAGTATATGCTCACGACTTTTTTCCCCGAAGGGGATAGTCATATTCATATAGATAGAGATATTCTGAAATCACGTTCATGTTTCACTAGTACCGAAACTCTGTCCAGTGTGACGGGGAGTGAACCTGTTGTTCAATTTGATGGTCTGGTAATCCCCTTAAAAAACTGTCAACATATTAAGAATGCCCCTGTATTTAATCAAATTCGCATAAGTGCATAGTCGCCTTTAATAATGCATTCGTTGTTTTATTAGTATTGCGTACAAATTGTGTTCACCTCATTGTAGGTCAGAGAGCGTTAAATTTAATTAGATTTAGGCTCTGACTGATGCGCGACTTTTATGTCGTAAGAATCAGTCACAGTTTGCCGTCAGTCCCATCCGTTTTTTGAATAACTCTGACTACCCCCTGGGGGAATATATTCGTGAACATATGCTATGTCTTCAGTTCCAAGGCAGATAGACAGTTCGAGGTGGCATTAAGCTCTATACATTTAAAGAGTGCGACTAAATTGTCATTACATTTGTATTCAATATTAATACCTTAAGACAAAAATATCGATATTTATTAAATTATTGATAACTACTTCACCCGAATTATATTAAGTACAGTGTTTTACTTAATGGTGTACTGAATATTGCTGACGATTGGAAATGATCAGACCATGACACTGAACAACTTTCTCTAAGGGACCAACATTGAAATCGCGATCTTGCACCTGTTCCATACAAAACTGGAAACTTACCTACCTATGGGACGGCAGACTTTTTTTCCCGTGATGTTGGTCCCATATTACAAGTTTGTCAGTTTAATGGTCTAAATGATATACCTATATACTTGGATAAGTCATATGTCAAGATTGACAGTCGAAGCTAAGAACAAAATTACAACCAGTACTGGCCTCTAAACCCTATCCATATACACGCGCATAGACATAATTTGTATGACGCCTCACGCAAACCAGCCTAAGAATAATCGCCCGTTATGTTTCATACGGTAGAATCGTTAGGCTCATTCTAGACATATACTTTTTGTACACCTTAAAAACCAACCGCATATTAACAAAGATCCTATTATAGTTGATTAACTAAAAATCGTAAAGTGACCAGAGCCTAACGTTTGGACTTTCTAGATAATTCTTAATAGATTTATTACTATCTAAATCTGAATCAAAACTATTACTTTTATTTTATTACTGAATATAATTGTAAATCTTAACTTAATTTATTGATATTAAAATGTCTAACATTGTATTAAGCTGCATATTTTACAGTTTTCGTAAAATAGTACCTTTAATATTAATAAATATCTTGGACATTACACACAGATTATCTAGTGCAAATCGAATTAGGGGAATTTAGCCCAGACTTGTATTAGTATAAATATTATACAGGGTGTAAGGAAAAGTATCATTAACCTTTAAACCACAAATACTCTACCCATCAAACTGAACAAATTTTACTATGGGAGCAAACCTGGCAGATCAACAAAAAAATCTACGGTTCCATATACAGGGTGTTAGGGTAAACAGTTGCATTACTTTAAGGGGTGATTGTACCCATGATACTGAACAACTTTCTCCATAGAAACGATAGTAAATTAGCAAAAATAAATTCGACTTTTCATACAAACGTTCGATCAGCTGATTGCATCTAATTGCCTATATAGGTTTCATTCGGAAAGTTGTTCAGTATCTTAGGTATAATTACCCCTTAAAGTAATGCAACTTACTCTACCAAAACCGAATACAGGATTCGGCTCGAGTAGGTTTGCCCCGTATTTAGGCTTTCCTTTGAAAACAGGTTTCATATGTATTTTATAGAAAATAAGAAATATACTTCATAGCAAATAAAGCCGAGATGTTGAAGAGCATTGTTATATTTTTTGATAAGACATACGTCTTTCAAATAACGATAAGATAGCTTCTAAAAACTAGAAAATATGGCCCTGCATTTACCTATAAGGAGCGTCTTAAGGGGATATAATTCGGAGCGCGCTCCATACAAACGTACTATGGTGATATTTGCAATACTAACAAATTAAAGTCAATGAAATTTTGCTGAAACAATCTTGAAACAAATATACAGTTTCAATGCAAGAATGAATTTAAGATTTGTATGGAAATCTTTGAGGCACTGTAACTTTTAAACTATACATTTTAACGAAAATCTGACTCAATACAAGCATAGACATTTGTTTCTAGATTGATTCTGAAAAATTTCATTGAGTTTAATTGGTTAGTATTGAAAATATCACCATAGTACGTTTCTATGGAGAGCGCTCCGAATTATATCCTCTTAAATGAGGTGTTTTGTTTATACTTTATAGGGTTTTTATTTACCTACTTTATTGGTCCTTTTTTTTACTTATGCCAATATGTACCTCACATTTTTGATTGAATAAACACAATATTACATCACATCGCATTCATCAGTACATAATTCTGTGAATTGATACCCAAAGACCGTATACAAGGTGTTACAAAATAAAATAAACATTTAACGGGGTGGTTTAGACCATCAAACTGAACAACTTTCACTATGGAACCAATATCGAAATTGCAAAAAAAGAAATCGGATGCTCCATACTAAACTACAAATCTACTCGAGCTAAATGTATGTGACAGCTAATTTTTTTGAACAGGATTTCGTATGTTGGTCCTATAATGAAAGTTGTTCAGTTTGATGGTCTAAACCACTCCCTTAAAACTTTTAAATGTTTATTTTTACTTTTGTAACACCTTAGTATAATAAGTAGGGGAGGAGAATCGACTACAGCGTACCACTTTTCAGGATTCCGCGTCCACCGTTGAAGCAAAGAAACATAGAAATGTGTCCCAAAGACGGTATAGAATGTATTCCTATATGTTATGAACTTTGACTAATTATTATAAGGACTAGCCTTGCGGTAGCATTTCCCCTCTGCCACGGTATAAGCACAATAGATCTTGTGCATTTACATTAAATTTTACACCTTATCACTAAACGAGACAGCCTATAATTGCGAAATTATAACTTCGAACTTAGAACGTTTGGGGTTCACACGAGACTACTTTTCATGAGTTTTAACATTCAAAATTAGAATCTAAAGTTATGGGGAATAAAATCCAAAGTTGCGGATTTCATGTTACCTCGCCCCCCGCAAAAAGTGGCAGAAATGTTTGTTAGTAGAATTACACGCGTAACCAGTCCACATATAAATAAACAAAGGTTATGAATGAAGTATCTTCTAGAATCTGACTGCACAGCAGTGGCAGTTCATTGACACAGTCAAATACCTACTGAATAATGTAAGTATGTTTATAAATCGAACGGCATCAGTTAAAGTCAAAAGGATATAATTCAATGGGACATATATCGAGAGCAATCGACACTGACTCCCACGCTATTTGGCAACAATATTCCTTTACAGTTGTGCACGAAAATGTTAAAAATATTTAATTCTCACAGCTACAGAGGGTTAGGGTAAACAGTTGCATTACTTTAGGGGGTGGTTGTAGCCATGATACTGAACAACTTTCCTTAAGAAACCTATAGGAAATTAGTAAAAAATTGTTTGGACTTTCCATACTAAATGCAATCAGCTGATCGAACGTTTGTATGAAAAGTCGAAAATATTTGCGAATTTCCTATAGGTTTCTTTAAGAAAGTTGTTCAGTATCATGAGTATAATTACCCATTTTATTTTAAAAGCAGTCAGGTGCCGTACCGTCACACCCTGGACACTTTATAGTAATCGATCTCGCACTGACAAGAAAAGGCTAGCGTATGTCTACTGAGTGAGTGCGAGTAGGTAAGAGCGGAATATACAACTGCTTGCTGTCGTCCATCTCATACCTACCATTGAATGGGGGTAAGGTCAACATTGGTGTCAAGTCAGTCAAACAATCAGCTGATTTTGTTTATTAAACCAACGCGTTGTCGTCACAAAATTAGAAACATCTCTTATAATTTTTACTCTCTCCCTGACTTTTTTTAACTCGAAGATAATGATAGAGATTTATTAGTACTTACCGAATTTTTTTCCACTTAAATATGACAAACACTTCCCCAGTTTTAACAAAAAACTAATAATCTATCAAAAACAAACATAACCCCAAAAAACTTCTCCCGCCACCTATACGCTACACTCTTGGCGCGAACCAAAACGTATAAACTCAAATAAATCATAATTAAGTCCGACCTAACCTTTCATCGGCTGCCGATCGCAGACATAATCCTCTGAAGGCACGCCATTCAGAGACCTCGCGGCCTTTGACTCGGTAGTCGTATATTATAGGTTCTGACAACGTTGGCTTAAAACGACGCTTTTGATTTTGTTCCTTGGCAGTTGAAAAAATTTTAAAAACTAAAATTTATAAAGAAAATTATATTTATATTACTAGAGTTATCATAAACTATATATTACGTTCGCATAAATTATATACCAGATGTCGGATTATAAACTATTGAATAAAAAATTTCATCAAAATCGATTTAGTACTTTTAGCGTTATGCTCGCACAAACAAACACACAAACAAACAGACCAACAAAAATTCTTAAAAAGGTTAATTTCGAATCAGGGACACCTAAAAATCATATCGTCATCTTTTTTTGTTTACTGTTAAAATATGTAATAAGTAATTATAGATTAATTTATGAAAATATAGATCAAACAGGTCGATAGAAATCTGTGTCACACAGATATTAAAGTAATGCATCGGATGTACGAGCATTATTTGAAAAATAATTGAAATGAGAATAAAATAACAAAAATAAGAGTTATTTAGAAAAGCAATACAAAATTCGTTTGTGAGGTTTATTAAGTATATTTGATCTTGATTTCGAAATTGGCACGCGCGAACTAAAATGTTGTTTTAAACTAAAGAATCCAATTTATTCTAAAGAAACATGATATTCAACATTCACGAGAATCCAAAGTTATTATATTTTATATTATTATCTCACAGAATTCGGACACTAAAACTGCAAAAAGAGAAAAGCGCCATTTTAGTATTCAATTTTCAATCAAAATACAATTTTTATTTTATTTATTGGTTAGTGCTTTCGCGCGCGACTGTACGTGGGTGGCAGCGGTTGTGACAAGTATTCTTTTGAAGACAAAAATATCTGATTTTGATTCAGTATGCTAACGAATCAATATTTTAAAATATTGCTGCACTGTTGAATTCGATATTATTTTATTTTGTAGGTTTTTTACGTTTTCATTGGATTTATATCTTGGACGTTCCAGAAATTGGTCTAAGTTTGGTTGGGCACACCCCGGACACTGTCTACAAAAAACAGAGTTTGACAAGATGATGTCAGCACATGTGAAACGGAGCCTAGGGCTGCAACAACTTTAGCTGCGTGCGGTACATGACTTTTTCATAAATAAAACGCATTGATACCCGTCTATTCAAAGAAAGTTTTTATCCTTTATCCTCAGAGGAAGGATCTCCATAGAGTCCGCATAAATTTACGATTGCAGTTAGTCTCTTTTGTCTCATGACGTACCTTTAATAGTAGAAGGAGATGGAACTATAGGTATTTGTTTATGCGGCTGTCCACTTTTTTTTTGAGCTAGTGTGTGTGAAAAGTGACCGTAAACATAAGGTCATATGTCACTTGGTGCCTTTTGTCCATACTACTAGACACCACACACTCAAACCTAAACGTCAAAAAAAGTGGACACTTAACAATTGGTATGGCTCACTCTAGTCTTAAAGAGAGATCCTTCCTCTTAGCCTTTATCCTAAGATTATATTCTCTTTGTTTCGAAAACATAAATTCTAGCGTGTCAATTGTGGTGTCAGTCTAGACTACAGGTAAAGGTAACCGCCGAGGTAACCAGAATGCCGTTAAAATACCTATAAAAGGTACAATCTTAGACGATTTATACACGGACCCGCCTCGCCTTAGCATTTTCCCTCTGCCAACATGCAAGATCAAAAAATCTTACGCATTTACATACCATTTTATATCTTATCACTAAGCGCGACAGCCTATAATTGCGGAACAATAATTTATGACGTTTGGGGTTCACACGACACTGTTTTTCATGATTTTTGTGGTTTGAGATCGAGTTTAGTAAATTTTAAATTTGACAAACAAATTATTTTTAAAAAAAATTTCCTATGTTGAAAACATGATAATTCGATTCTGCTCTCGATTCTAAACAAAATACTTTCTAGTTTTGCGTTAATTCATTAACACGTTGTATAATGAAGATATCTATCATTTGTTTTGCCTCATTTTTCTGGTTTGAAATGTTCGCGTAAGGCCCATCCCTAAATTTTACTTTGATGTAAGATTAACCCCTTAATATGTATAATGTTGCTCAATCAAAATACAAAACAATGACGTCATTCAATCCGATTTGCACACCGATTCGATCGGATGGTATATCGGATTATTTTAAGCGTTTTACATTATTTTGACACAAATGACTAATTGAGTCCGTCCCTGGCCGGATGTCGGAGATTCATGGGCCGGAGCGGGATTCCGCGTATAAATAATATTATTTGCTGTATGGCAGAAGGGAGTAAATCTTAAATTTCAAAACTTTGATAATAATTTGTTTAACACTGTCACAAAAAGAATGACATTTAGAATTTCACCTGCACTCTTGATACTGTAACTGAACGAAATATATATATTTTTTAATTTATTGTTTAAATAATATCACAAAAATACGGATTTAACACACAAACACAGATTAATCTTATTTTGTTCATTACTTTCGACAAAAATTAGTTTTATGATGTATGTAAGTAAATCTTTCTTTTAAACTTTATATGAAAACATCGCTATTTAAATATAAATGTAAAAGATATATGGAAAATAAATTTCAATGTTTTCCACAAACTACCAAAGTAGATTACCTATCTTTACGCTTATTTATCAACGCCATTATTTTGTATTTTTCGTCACAATCCCCAAAATTACTGACAACAATGTGACCTCTTTACAATTTAATGTTAACTAGTTGTCTATTTAAATATGGACGTTACAAGATAATATGAATACCAAGCCCTAGATTATTTATATAATCAACTTACACCGTTGCCCCACTGTACCGTACAAATAATATTTAACGATAATAAATAAGAAGCGGGACTGTAAATCAATTGATGGACGATCTGTCGCAATAATTGCTGTGTACCGTGCTGGTTAGCTCCAAAACGGTACAGCGTTATGTTTCTTGTGTTTCCTGTAAATGTCATTACTCATTAGTCAATATAAGCTGATTACTTAAATGTTTGGTTACAATTTTTGGGGTTCCATACCCAAAGGGTGCCAACGGGATCATAAGCCGACGCTGTCCGTCCGTCCGTCCGTCCCTAGCTCTAAATGGACCTATTTTTTTAACCGTAATAGGTAGTCAGTTGAAATTTTCACAGAATATGTGTTATTATGTTGGATTATAGGATACGTAAAAACAAATCTGTCCCATACATTTTGAGTCGGGTAAGTTAAAGCAGTTTTATATGAAACAGCTGATTTTTCTTCACGCTTCCCGAGGTAGGTTCCATAGTGAAAGTTGTTCAGTTTGATGGTCTGATCATCCCTTAAAAAAGTGTCAGCATATTAAGAAGGACCCTGTATATCTGTCGTCAGGGCTGTTCTAAATTTAACAGTAGGTACCTAGTACCTATTTGCGTACAAGAAAAATACATCGAACTCACACAAAAAAAATCTGCTGTCCCATACATTTGGTCCGAGTAGGTTTGCAGTTTTGTATAGAACAGCTGATTCTATTTTCGCGATTTCCATGTCTGTGCCATAGAGAAAGTTGTTCAGTTTGACGGTCTGATCATCCCCTTAAAAAAGTGTCAGCATATAAAGAAGGACCCTACATACTACCGTCCTGACTTGAATCAAACTTGGTCAAAATATTTCTGACAAAATATTGTAAGACAAGATTTAAAAAAAAAATCAAAATGTGTAAGAATACAAAAACCCAGTTACTGTAACTTTTTAATCCTTTAAAATCATCGATATTCCAGTCCATTCACATCGAGACATCACATTCAAAATTAGATTTGAAAAAACTAAAATTTATCAATGGTTAAAGGAAGTTCCAGATTTGCAAAGTTAATCAAAAACTTTACAGAGCATTTTGAATCTTAGCACCTTCAATCTAAAGTTTATTCTAAACGCATGCTATCTTTGTCAATTCACAAAGAGTTTGATTAATAGTTTCGCCTGCCAGTAGCAACCAGCAACAGATTTTTTTCTTAAATTTTTACTTTTTTTAAACGTCCGTCGAATGGCCATCTTTTGTATTCGATTCATTTATCAAAATGTTTCATTAATGTCCGATCGAATCGAAAACGTAATATCGATTCGATTGTTCGATCCGTCCGGTAGGTATTATTTGATTTTTAGTTTTATTTCAATGCTACTGGACATTTGGAATTATTGCGTTTTGTATTTTGATTAATCTATTCATAGCAATGGTATATTCCACTATCTTATGATATCAATCCAGGGTGAAATTGATATCATAAGCATCCTTTTAAACTAAGAGTCTACCCACCAAACTGAACAACTTTTACTATTCGAGCAAACCGATCGGAGCAACAACAAAAAATGTGCCTTTCCATACTAAACTGCATTGCCTACTCAACTCAAATGTATGCAATAGCAGATTTTTTTTGCTCCGATCAGTTTGCTCCCATATTAAAAGTTGTTCAGTTTGGTAGACTCTTAGTTTTAAAAGGATGCTAATGATATCAATGATTCAACATAAAGTTAATTATATGAGTTTAAATTTAGTATTTGTGTACACTAATGTAATTTTTTCAAACACATAGCCAGAAACTTGCCTTCAATCTGTAAATTGGCATCAATGTGTTCCCAAAAACTGTCCAGTCAAAATCTAAATTGCACCTCGAAAAAATGTATAATGGCGCTGAAAAATACAGGGTCCATCTTAATATCGATCTGAACAACTTTCTCTATGGGACCAACATTGAAATCGCGATAAAAAAACAGCTGACCCATACATTTGGCTCGAGTAGGTTTGCAGTTTTGTATGGGACAGTTGATTTTTTTTTCGCGATTTCGATGTTGGTCCCATAGAGAAAGTTGTTCAGTTTGATGGTCTGCTTATCCCCTTAAAAAAGTGTCAGCATATTAATTAGGACCTTGTATACCCCCTCCCCGTAGGGACCCTGCGACTTCCAGAGCCATTTTAAAGCGCAACCTCTGTTCTTTTAATGTCTGTTTTTTATATCCTCAATATAATAATACGGACTAATAAGCACAGATCACCGACACCTCGACCTCCTAAGTATATATAAATAAAAGGTATTAAGTCTGGCCGTCGAACGCTGTTCGATTTTAAAGATTATCTATCAAAGAGACAGTATCGGCCGAGAGATCTTATATGCCCGGTTAGCTGAGTTTATAGGGTGCTTTGTTTTAGTTCGAAAATAATAATTAGAATCGACTTAGGCTCATAGTACGAGTATACAGGGTCTTTCTTAATATGCTGACTCTTTTTAAGGGGATGATCAGACCGACAAACTGAACATCTTTCTCTACGGAACCAACATTGAAATCGCGAAAATAATCTGCTGTCCCATACATTAGGCTGAAGTAGGTTTGCAGTTTTGTATGGAGCAGTTGAATTTTTTCGCTATTTCCATGTTGGTGATATAGAGAAAGTTGTACAAATTGACGGTCTGATCATCCACTTAAAAAAGTGTCACTATATTAAGAAGGACCCTATATATGAGACAGATCTTTGAATTTTGATCTGATTAGTGATTATGCAACTGCATAAAGAGTTTCAAATAGTTCGCAGTTGCAGCTAGCGAAGTGAAGGGTTAGGTTAGATATTAATGTATGTACCCTGCAAGAAGCAGGGCTTCAAAAATATGAAAGACTCATTTGAGTGTTCCCCTCCACGGAAATCTTTAGTAAAAGGCGAAAGATTTATACGTTTTGAAGGGAAACCAGAGTTAACGAAAGCTAAATAAACGAAGACTCAGTATCAATTCGAGGCGAATCTTAACAGCGCGATGTAGCTTTAGACGCTTACAACGCCATCTAGTTTCAGGGTTTAGAAACTTTTATTAACATTGAATAAAATTGTTGAAGGTCATGCGCGCGCGTCGCAGGGAGCCAATGGATACAAAGCTGTTTACAAATCTTTGTGGAGATTTTTTTGAGACTACTCATGTCCAGAATTGCAATGGACGTCTTTAGACTGAAATTATGATAAGGAAGGCTATTAGTAAAAAGTTTTTTTAAATATTGTTACCAAGACATTTATTGGATTGGATAATTGCGAGCTCTCCATTGACGATGTTCAAGATAGAGTAAAGTGGAGTATAGAGACAAGGAAAGCAGACCACCCTACCCAGCGGGACAGTACCTAGGAAGATGATGAAATTATTATAGCGGCACTTGAAAAAACTGATGAATGTTGCGGAAAATAGTTAGAACTAATTTCGTTTACTTACAACAATACAATTATAGAAATATCGGCTTTCATTGTTCTGTCTATAGGTATTTATTGGTTGCTGTTTATAGTAGTGAAAAAATCCAGAGGTTTTACTGATTAACAGGTTTAATCTAAGTTAATTTATACGTGTATGTAGACAAAAATATTCACGTGTACTTTATTTACAGCGCCATTTAGAGAGAGAGAGAGAGAGAGAGAGAGAGAGAGAGAGAGAGAGAGAGAGAGAGAGAGAGAGAGAGAGAGGTGTTGCCATAATTTAAAGTGTAAAATTACTATAGTTACGTTAATGTGGGCAGTGTTGCCAGTGCTAGTGCTAGAGCAGTGTTTTATTCATATTTATATCATATTCTTGATTATTCTTTATTGTGTTTTATATTTCTGTTCCAAAGGCTGAAACTTATCTCATAAGATTTCTGAAAGAAGACCCGCAATAGAGAACGATTTCAAAATGAAGCAAGAATTGCATCATCCTATACAACACAAAGCAGTGGCTACCCGATCAGTAAAACCGATCGCGTCATCTATCGCCTCAATACTAAGATTATCTTGATCTGTGAGGCGAGACTAATCATTTTTATCTCTCTGCTTACCCGTCGGAAGTACTACATTGATGGATCGACAGTGTATACCAATATTTGTCTTATTTTTAGGTAATTGGTTTATATCGGTGTTTAATTCGGATCCGCTGGAGAGGTTTTAGTGGACTGTAGTTTTTCTGGTGGCAGGAGTGGTTCGATGTAAAGGAAAGTCTTGTTTGCAGCACTGGAGGTTTATTTTAGTGATTTTTACACCAGAGTTAGTTACACGCACAAGCACCGTACCAATTTGGAAGACGAAAAATGGATATACAACTTTTTTTATTACTACATTTTATTTTGGTGTTCCCAACAGGTGCTATAGATTTTGGGTTGAGAATTTGTAGATTTATATAGATTCATTGGATCGGGTGCCCAGAAGGTTTGAACGCTGTCATATTCAGGGCGTAAATTGAATAGCTGAGGGGCTAAGGGGTCATGAGAGATTACCAAAAAGTATCTAAGAAGTTTCAGATAGGAGCTCTATGCACAGTTTTCAGATAAAATTCATACTACGAAAATTGTCAAAACAAATAACTGATGTCCAGCGCCCGTAATTTTCATGCCAACTTATGAGGCTTGACGCTTAATGACATTTGAATGCAGATTTGACCAACAAAAATGGCCCAAATCTTAGTTTTCGTACTCTTCAGAATTAGTGAAAGTCGACAATTTTTTGGTCAAATTTGCAATTATATCTCATTAGGGGGCGTCCATTAATGACGTGAGGTGATTTTTGTGATTTTTCGACCTCCCCTCCCCCCTTGGTAAGATGTCGTAAGATTTAGCTCAACCCCCTCCCCGCCCCCTCCAAATCTCACGTGATATTTTTCAAAATACGTAATTTTAGTGTAAATGCGTTAATCTGTTTGATTGCGTTAAAATTTTAAATTTTCAGTGTAGAAACATGTTTTACTTAATTAAACTTTTCTCTCAATTTTACTTTGTACCTTGCTGAAAAAAAATTACGTGATATTTACCGAGACCCCCCTCTCCCCCACGTGAGATTGGGTGAGATTTCGCACGACCCCCTCCTCCCCCTAAACACCTCACGTAATTAATGGACGCCCCCTTACGCATCAAGCCCCATACGAACGGCGTGAAAATCACTGTCGCTGAACCAGGTTACCTCACGATGTTTTCCTTCACCGAAAAGCCTGTGGTGTTTCAAATCGTACATAAATTCCGAAAAACTTATTGGTACGAGTCAGCCTGTACCCTGTCGATTAAACCATCGTCTCCTGCACGGCAGGCAAGGTTACACGCCACTGGACAACCACGGCACCAAGGCTGAAATATTACGTAAAGTATTGAATTTCACCGTATTTTACTGGGGTAATTTTACCGGTTTTCATCCTTATTGAACCACCCCCAAAAATATGTCGACTCTTTTCAGTATTACTGACTTAGCGTTACATGGACAACAAAATCTTCACCATGGCCTCTCTCGAATCTTACAATAAAAGTTCAAGTTTTGAACCTCGACGGAATCGAACCGGCGACCCATTGTCTCGAATGACAGATATCTCAATACGATATATTGGAGTCAATCAGTATTGTCAGCTTAGATGTCCGTGGCATTGAGGTTTGTATCGGTTGGGGTGAGAGGGGCAGTTGTTGACCCTTTGTGTGATTTTGTAAAAAATATAGAAGAACAAAATAAAACATCGACTGTTTGATTTCATTTAGGTCGCGTAAGCGTAGGTCTTTTAAGATAGCACAGTAATTTTTTTTGTTCTAATTTCGACGTTGTTTCTTTTTTAAAATAGATGGTCTGAATTTGACCCTGATTGGACTATTGGATCTGGTTGTTGTCCCTTTCTTCACACCTATTTTAAAGTTTTGATGTGGAATGTAGTATTTGAATATCATTATCACAGATTTTTATCAATGACGCAATAATTATGGTAAAATATGGATTATAAATAAACTTATTTGAATCAGAATTTTAATTGTATTTGTACTATATTTAATGTATGTATTCGTATTAAACAATGTTTACATACAGACAGAAGATATTAATCTTCAAGGAGATGCAGGTCTGCCTAGACCTACAACGACATTAATAAAGAATTTATGTGCCCTGCAAGAAGCAGGGCTTCAAAAATATGAAAGACTCATTTGAGTGTTCCCCTCCACGGAAATCTTTAGTAAAAGGCGAAAGATTTATACGTTTTGAAGGGAAACCAGAGTTATTGAAAACTAAATAAACGAAGACCCAGTATCAATTCGAGGCGAATCTTAACAGCGCGATGTAGCTTTAGACGCTTACAGCGCCATCTAGTGGTAGGATGTGGAAACTTTTCAGATAATACTGTCAGCTGGCAAATGCCGCGGAATTGTTTATAAACGGTGACGTATGGCATAATACCATTCATGTAGTACTTTGCGCTATTATAAGGAATGATTCAAAAGGTATTGATGAAAGAATATTCAAATTAAATTGTTTATGAACCTGTAGTTCCAGTGGGTATACAATCGATCCGATTGCATAGTAAAGAGTAAACCATTCGGTGTGTTACTCTTCAATCTGAGATTATAGTCGATGTCGCATTGTTCGTCACAAAATTAACAAATAAAAACATCATAATAGTCATAGCAACATAGAATAAGTACATACCTAATATTAATCAATTTACAGTCAGTTGCATGTACGTTCATTAAATTTAATTCTCCATTAAATCTCTTGCTAGCTTTTACAACGTCAACAAGACAAAAAGTGACAGCAAGAGATTTAATGGAGGATTAACTTTAATGAACGTACGTGCAACTGGCAGTTAGCGATCGATTGTCGGCAAGTAAGATTATAATACATTTTTTTTAAATTCATGTTAAACGATATTTAGGTATTTCATAGTTTTAGCATCAACTGAAATCCGCTGAAATGCTGGTATCCAAGGTTAAAGTTTTCCAACCCTCAAATTAGATTTGATTATGTAAATTTTTGCCACTGCAATTTTCGAATCGTCAATTTTGATTTCGCCAAAATCTATTCTATCATTATCGGTTCAAGTTCTTACTTTTTCAGTGTAAATGAAATGACCAAAACCAAACCGCTTACCCTAATTTTTTTTAAAATTCAACCTCCTACTTATACTCGTCTCAAACACAATGAAGGACGCGATATTTTATTGTCAGACTTAAATAAAGTCATTATTTTGATTGAGAACTTTGAATTACTTTTTGTCGCTTCGTCTCGACTTCGGCACAAATCGATTGTGATGGACCACACCTTATTGAGATGTTCGTTTGACTGATATCTGTCTAATATATGACACCCTTATTGACGTGATTTTAAAGTCCAGTTTTGCTTAAAACGAATAGAAAAGCAGAAGAGTGTTAAAAGGAACTGATATTGAGTAATAGGCGTTCAAATTTGTACTAGAAATAGAAATATGTTGTAAGCGATACATATTCTATTCTAAACTGAATGCCATAAAGTTCTTTGTTGTGTAATTTTGTTTAACATGGAAATAAGATATCAAAGTTTTGATAATATTGATAAATATGCGTTGAAATCGCTTTGAAATAAATGTAGGTTACAAATTGCATATGTTTTGTAATTTTTGATAGACTTTTGATGTGAAATATTCAGTCGTATTAATATTAAATTCGATTTAGTCAAATTTTGAATGAATTTGAAACATGTGTGTTAACAATGAATCCATCGTCATCATCATCAGCCTGTTATCCTCCACTACTTCTGTCTTTGAAAGCATTCTTTGGAAATCACCTGTTGTATTATGGCGCTGACCAATGTTGTATAACTGTAGTGATCCTAATATTGAACTCTGTATAGCTCCACTATAATGCAATCATCATCTCAGTTCATAAACGTCCACTGCTGGACATAGGCCTCCGCAACAGATTGCCACAATTGCGCTGCCCTCATCCTAGTATAAGAGATAGACGTAATTTTTGTTATCATCAGCTGCAAGGCTGATTTAGTATTCATAGGGTGTGTAGAGCATCTCTGTGATGGGAACGGACCAGGTCCAACTATAGTCGGATTAGGAGTAACAGCCGTTCAATGGTCCGACATTTGAATGGCTGTATCTCCTAAACCGACTGACAGACCATGTCAGTTTTTGTACTGTTCGCATAGCTACAGTGCATATTACAATAATACCTGCATACTCATTTTTTGCAACCATAACAGACCTTTGAACTCCTAAACCGACTGGAGTTATGAGTACCGAATCAGCCTTGCAGCTAATGATAACAAAAAGTTCGTCTATCTCTTATACTATCCAACGGCTTCCCGCGAACTTCACCAGATCGTCGGCCCCCCTTCCAGTCTCACGCCTACCCACGCTGAGCGTTTCGGTACGTGGTTCATGATCATCATTATCTAAGCCTATGGATGTCCACTGCTGGACATAGGTCTCCCCTAAGGATCTCTACAACGACCGGTCCTGCACTGCCCTCATCCTACGTGTTCCCACTGCCTTAACCAGGTGGGCGGGTCACATTGTGCCTACCCACGCTGCGCCTTCAGGTAGGGGTCGCCACTCCTCTGCGAGCAATGAAACTTTCGTCTAGTTCAGCCATTCTTGAATTATATGGGGTCAAATATATCAAACTGAACAACTTTGTCTATTGGACCAACATCGAAATCACGAAAAAAAAAAATCAGCTGTTGCATACAAAAACTTAAAACCTACACGAGTCATATGTATGGGATAGCTATTTATTTTTTTCGCGATTTCGATGTTGATCCCATAGAAAAAGTTGTTCAGTTTGACGGTCTGGATATACCCTTAAAAAAGTGTCAGCATATATTAAGAAGAACCCTATACAACGTGTTAATGAATAAGCGCAAAACCTCATACACCTCAACTGATTTATATTAAAATAATTAGATTGAGACAATAATTTCATTATTTTGATAGTTAAAATTTAAAGTTATTCACATTTTAAGTTTCCAAGCAAAAATGATTTGTTATCATTTCAGCAATGGATGAAAGCGCCAGCTTGCTCATGGATACATTTTAAGATTTTGAAAAAAAACAAATTATTTAATATTTTGAACAAAATTACCTATGTTGAAAACATGATAATTCTATTCTGGTCTCGATTCTAAACAAACTACTTTCTAGTTTTGCGCTTATTCATTAACACGTTGTATACTATCAAGAATGGCTAAACTAGACTAAACTGGCATTGCTCGCAGAACAGATAACATGGGGTCGAAGAGTTCTGGAGTGGTGACCACGTAACGGAAGGCGCAGTGTGGGTAGGCACAAGGTGGACTGACCACCTGGGTAAGGCAGTGGTAAGGGCAGCGCAGGACCGGTCGTTGTAGCGATCCTTAGAGGAGACCTATGTCCAACAGTGGACATCCGTAGGCCCAGTATTAGTATCACCAAATTATATTTTAATAGGATATAATTCGGAGCGCGCTCCATACAAACGTACTATGGTGA
Organism: Agonopterix alstromeriana; assembly: GCA_963924505.1. Lineage (NCBI taxonomy): Eukaryota > Metazoa > Arthropoda > Insecta > Lepidoptera > Depressariidae > Agonopterix > Agonopterix alstromeriana. The sequence goes on along the minus strand of OZ004681.1, from coordinate 3,381,893 downwards.
TATTTTCAATACTAACCAATGAAATTTTTCAAATTCAATCTAAAAACAAATTTCTATGCTTGTATAGAGTCAGATTTTCGTTAAAATGTATAGTTTTAAAGTTACAGTGCCTCAAAGATTTCCATACAAATCTTAAATTAATCCTAGCATTGAAACTGTATATTTTATCGAAAATCTGACTCCATACAAGCATAGATATTTGTTTCAAGATTGTTTCAGCAAAATTTCATTGACTTTAATTGGTTAGTATTGAAAATATCACCATAGTACGTTTGTATGGAGCGCGCTCCGAATTATATCCCCTTAAATAGACAACATTTTGGCGAGTACAAACAGTATACTACATACCTAATAATAAGTTGACCTTATAAAATGAGAGCACAAAGAAATTTATTAATAAGTGAGCATTGAGACGTATCTACTATTTATTCACCTAAATTGGGAACATTCACCCTATTAATACGAATTTTGTTGGCGACTTGCTAGTATTGTGAATTAAATTATTATTCAGCGAATTATAATTTGTATTATGATTATAAAATGTGGATAGAACCAAAAAGTTATGATTTTTTATTTTAACACTTGATTTGTAAACCCTGAAATATATAGGGTCCAACTTAATATGCTGACAGTTTTTTAAGAGGATGATCAGACCATCAAACTGAAATACTTTCTCTACGAGATCAACATTGCAATCGTGAAAAAAAACTGCTTTCCCATATTTTTGGCACGAATAGGTTTGCAGTTTTGTGTGGAATAGCAGTTTTTATTTTCACGATTTCCTTTTTGTTGCCATAGAGAAAGTTGTTCAGTTTGACGGTCTAATCATCCCCTTAAAAAAGTGTCAGCATATTAAGAAGGACCCTGTATACATGTGAAAACAGCATAATGAAGAAATAGAAAGAGCGAGTTTATCTCTAAAGAGATTTCTTTCATGACGGCTTTAATTATGTATGTATTTATAAGTAATTAAAGTTGGGGTGAAAGTGGGTAGTCCAATACGCATATCATCTGATACGCAATTCTTCTACACGCATTTCGTCAAGCACACATTTAGTCCAAGTTCCTGGCTTAGAATATCCAACCGATCCAATCCGCATTTCGTCCAATACGCAGTTCTTCCCCACGTATTTGGCCAAGCACACAAGAAAAATTTGATCATATCACAAATTTATAACGAGACGATCAAGGGGTTGGTTTCGACACTTGCACGTATAAAATAAAGTTGGTAATTTGGTACCAAGGGGGAGTACGGTTTTAAAGTCAATCGTTAGACGAACAAAATAAACTTCTTTTTTTTTTCAATAAGTATGTATTAAGAAATTACTTTTTCGCTATCATCATCATCATCATCAAGTATTTGTCAATTGTAAAAGAGACGTAGTGAATTTATGGATGTAAAATAAATCCCATCCTCAATACAAAAAGCGCATCACATCACTCCAATCTTCTAACACTCGATATAACCACAATGACAGAAAAAAAATCGTTTCTTTTCCCATTCGTGTCACTCCTATTATTATCGGGACAATCGGCAAATGATTCGAGAACGGCTAATACGGCAAATGTCTGTTCGGTCAAAGAATTTTGTAAATTACACAGAAGTGGCAACGTTTATTTCTGTCTTAGACTGTGCCTAAACCTGTGTCCTGTCTCTTGGAGACAATGACTGGCAGAGATGACGCAGATAATTAAGAGACTGCTTTTATTATTATCTGTATACATACACATACCGTAAACCCTTTCGGGGTCAGAAACATTGCTACAACTAACAACTTTCTGTTTAAGAATGTAGTTGTAGCAATGCTCACATTTAGCTATTTAAGTTTTAGGCTGGAATGACGTGTCAAGTGGAAAAAGGTAGCCAGCCTTTCCCCCACAAAAACACTGCATATGAATCCTTTAGTCCCTTAGTCGCCTCATACGACACCCATGGAAAGAATTGAGGTGGTCCATAAGAAGCCGAAACTACACGGCTATCGTTATCTAAATTATAGCTATTTTATTATTCTGTTTTTTTACTATTCTCTCTATTAAATCATTTGTGATTGTGGCAAGGAATTCAGATATTTTAGGTACTCAGAAACAAATTTTAATGTCTTTTGATAGCAGTGTATTGCTTAGCAAATTTTTTATTACAGATTATTTGTAAAATCTGAACGAAATCTAGCACATCTCATAATTTTCAGCAATGTAGGTACTTTAATGTTCAATGGGTGAATACGACGAAAATGACACAAAATAGGCAAATTATGTATAGGCATCGACCAAGAAATTTTCGAGTGGAAATTATAAAACGATAAATCAATAACTAACGTGAAATTTTCGATAAACTCACGAATCATATTGTGAACTACTCGGTATTTTCTAGGTCTTAGCATTAACACCAGTCTCCACATAAATAACTGTACCTATAATTTTAATACCATTTTTATTATTGAAAACTGTGTGGAGAAGAATACACGTTTAAACGTTTATTTTAAAACTTTTCTAAGAGTACAGGTGTAAATAACATTCGGATCGTCGCTTCTGTACTATTCATCTTTGTCAAACCTCAGTACTTAAGGCTACGAGGGTTGCATCCATTAATGTAAGTGACTCCCCGTTCGATGTGCAGAGCTTTTTTGTCTGTCTACGTGATTGATAAAGAAATGGTAGGGATACGACACTCCTTCTCCACCAATACCATCTTCTATTTGCGTCCTTTTTGTTATGTTTCGACGGATTAGAAGCTCTGCTACATCGTCATAAGGATTAGCAGATTTATAATGTTGGCATTGTTAACTTTGATGCGCCCTTCAGACATTTCAACGAAAAATTTTATAAGTGCGTTCGGAATATTACTGTCGCATCTGTTTTGATTTTTTTATCTTTGCAATAGAGTTTGTTTCAATGATTTTAACGGTAAATATAAGTTGGTTGATGAGTAAAATCATTTCTGTGGGCTCGTACCGAATTGGTTTGCAAGTGTTTTGTCATTTAATATGAGAAAGACGGATTCACAATGGATATAGATTTCTGTGTAATTGTGAAAGAGATGCATTAGGCTGATCGCTTTTGGTTTTAACAATATCTTACAAATAATTATAGAATATACAGGGTTCTTCTTAATATGCTGACACTTTTTTAAGGGGTTGATCAGGCCGTAAAACTGAACAACCAACATCGAAGTCGCAATAAAAATCTCTCTTCCATACAAAACTGCAAACCTACTCGAGCCAAATGTACCTATGGGACAGCTGATTTTTTTTATTCGTGATTTCTATGTTGGTCCCATAGAGAAAGTTGTTCAGTTTGATGGTCTGATCATCCCCTTAAAATTTGTCAGCATAGTAAGAAGGGCCCTGTATACAATGCTTCTTGATAATTGTTTCATTTTCTGTTCCTACCATTGTCTTTTATTTCATGTACATATTTTCAGACTCACTATTCTTAGGGCCGTCAGAGTCTTTGATAAAGATATGAACTACCTAAAAGCTTGCAGTTGCAGCTGATTTCGCGTACATTGATGGTTAGTTGCTAGTCTTTTGTACTTAAACACACTGCAAAATAAATCTAGTTTCCCTTAGTCATTTCGTAACATAACCATGGGACGATTTATTATTGTTTGTTTAATAATTTGAATTACCTGCTTAATATTTATGTCTGCATTGATATAATAATTCTTTGTCTTTGCAATGGAGTCTATAGGCTCCAACTTAATATGCTGACACTTTTTTAAGGGGATGACCAGACCATCATACTGAACAACTTTCTCTATGGGACCAAATTCGAAAACGCGAAAAAAAAATTTACTGTAAAAATTAACATTTGGCTCGAGTAGGTTTGCAGTTTTGTATAGAACAGCTGTTTTTTTGCGCGATTTTGATGTTGGTGCCATAAAGAAAGTTGTTCAGTTTGACGGTTTGATCATCCCCTTAAAAAAGTGCCAGCAACCTGTAGATTGTAACGCTCTAACAGTCTAGATTGTTAGTCAGGTCTACATAAAAATGCTCTATTTTCATGTCTCAATAAAGAATTTTAATTTTTTATTATAATTTACTTACAGGATATAATTCGGAGCGCGCTCCATACAAACGTACTATGGTGATATTTTCAATACTAACCAATTAAACTCAATGAAATTTTTCAGAATCAATCTAAAAATAGATTTCTATGCTTGTATAGAGTCAGATTTTCGTTAAAATGTATAGTTTTAAAGTAACAGTGCCTCAAAGATTTCCATACAAATCTTAAATTAATCCTAGCATTGAAACTGTATATTTTAACGAAAATCTGACTCCATACAAGCATAGATATTTGTTTCAAGATTGTTTCAGCAAAATTTCATTGACTTTAATTGGCTAGTATTGAAAATATCACCATATTACGTTTGTATGGAGCGCGCTCCGAATTATATCCCCCAATTCCTATTCAGAAAGGCGTATAGTGGATAATAGTCATTGTGATGTACCAGTAAATTGTGAAATAACGGAACATAGTGAAATAACGGAACATAGTGAAATAACGGAAAATAGTGAAATTACGCAACTTAGTGAAACTACGAACGGAATTCGGTCGAACGGTCCATTAAGTCCATTAACTGAACACTATTAAAAATTAAATGACAAGCTATCGAACTTGTTCATCAGCGGCTAAGGCAACCATTCTGTAATTTGTGTGTTTTTTGCGACAGTGTCGACACTATTTTTGCCGGTACGTGAATAAGGGGCTATGCTGAAAAACAGCGCTGGTCAGTGTGTCCTATCACACTACCCTTTGTCATAGTACTTACTTACTTATAAATATTTAAGCTTATATTCATTTATATTTAGATGGAATTACGTTGTAGAACTTAAATTAAATTAAAAAAATAAAACGTCTTTAATTTAATTTGATTAAGCTAACATGGCATGCATGTAGAATCAGTAAATTCGGTTGTAGAACTTTTTGTACTGTGACAATAAATCTGTTTCAATTTCACTAAAAAATAATGAAATAACGGAAAATAGTGAACTAAAACCAATAATTTTGATAGCTTCATATTTTTTTATTTTGGAAATCTTACAGCTTACAATCACAACAACAGTTCTGTTAATGCTATAGTACAATTTGAGCCAATCACAAGTTTTCACCAGTAGTTTATATCTAACGGAACACCAGTTAAACAAATAACAAGCAGTATCGACATTTCGAAACATCAACAAGTCATCGAAGCACAAACATCCTACTTTTTTCCTATAAAAAGTCAACGACAAAGATTTCTGAAGACGGATCCATACAATAATCCTCTTAAATAAATCCCTATACACAAAAAGATCTATAGAATAGTAAATTTTTTATTTAATTCAAAAGGTTGACATTGCTATTGATAGTAAATCCGTGGGAGACATAAATCACAGGTGTATCGATTGGTATAGATCGTAAATACTTATTTTGGAGTCGTGTGCTGCTTCGAATAACACCAATCCAGACGGGTGTCGTACTATGAAACTAATTCAGGTATCATCATCATGTCCAGCAGTGGACGTCCATCGGCTCAGATGATGATGCTTGCATTGTTCAAACCATTTTTTTTTATTATTTTCTGATATGGGTGTCATAGAGAAAGATGTTCAGTATGATGGTCTGATGATCCTCTTAAAAAACCGTCAGCATATTATTAACAACGACGATGTACATGGTCCTTCTTAATATGCTGACTTTTACGGGGATTATCAGACCGTCGTACTGAACAGTTTTCTCTATGGGACCAAAATCAAAATCGCAAAAAAAAAAAACAGCTGTCCTAATACATTTGGCTCAAGTAGGTTTGCAGTTTTATATGGATCAGTATTTTTCGCGATTTTTATTTTGTTGGTGCCATAGAGAAAGTTGTTTAGTTTGACGGTCTGATCATCCCCCCAGTGTCAGCATATTAAGTAAGACCCTGTATAATTCGCCTATAATTTGTTTTCCAACAAAACCGCCAGAATTAACATTTAATCATATTTCAAATCACTGGTACATTTTCACCGATTCCAAGTATTTCGGCCTAAAGTGATAATTTATTGCTGCGTACGCGCATCAAATAAATCTCCGTGGTTAGTACAGTAAATCGTCTGGTGTAAAAAGTTTTCTTAAAAGTAGTCATTACGAAGTCTTTTATTGGGCTACTTGGGTGTTTTTGGTGTCACCAAATAATTTAACCAATGGTGATTTTAAGTTGCACCGTCATCAGCCGTAGCATGGCAGTGTGATAGCGCTATCGAGCTTTAGCTCTCTTTCTATTTTGGTGCGGACGAACGAGATGAAAGGCGTGACATAGGCTTAACGCGGACATCAAACTACGGCCACTCAACCACCATAAAATAATTCGATATGTATACATAAACTCACAACCATAAACCCTTTCCGGGTTACCTGAATCATTGCTACAACTACCAGCTGTCTTGCATACAGCATGCAATTGTAGCAAGGCTCATTGAAGGTTTCAAGGCAAAATCACGTGTAGTTCGCCCATAAATTCACTGAATAAGAAACCCTAGAGTCACGTAGCTGGTTCTGACACGAGCACTTGTCTCGCGTGGTGTTCACGCGTCGCGTTTTTGCCTGCCACGAGGCTCCGAAATTCTATAGCTCTTCTTGTTCTTGATCAAAAACAATCCCTGAGATTGGGATAGATACTTCCACAAACTACTTGACATTGGCGGAAATGTAGTGCTAACGCACAAGCAAGAGTCCGTTAATTATAAATTTGAAAAAAAGAAACCCTAATCCCTTAGTCGCGTCGTACGATACACAGGAAAAATTGGGTGGTGTATTCTAAGTCAGAACACGGCTATAAAGACGATAAGAAAAAAAATATTTTATTTAAAATCAGCTTGAGATTATCACTAAAAGCGATTTTGTATTTATTATTATTGTATGTAAGAAGAAGAGGTCTGTCTTTTATTTTCATTTCACTCGACACAGTAGCAACAATCAAAACATAACCTCTCATCGAGACCATTTCATTCTACGCTACAAAAAAACAAAAATCGGACATAAAATCAATATAATAATGCAATAGTCAGTATAATGCCCAACGTAAGTAATAAAAGTTCAATCTTGAATCCGCACCCTTATTCTGTTTAGATTTACGTTGTATAATCTCAATCGAATAGTTTTCGAGCAAAGAAACAGACAACGAACCAAAATGGTTAAACTTGTATTGTGTCTGAAACTTACACTTCAATATTCGACACCAATTTTGATAATGAATCGTCCTTATTATAGGTGCCAAGTCGTTATTTTGAGATAAAAAGGTATTTATCCCGTACGTTAGGGTCGAGTCAAATTGCAGTTTTGTATCGAACAGCAGATTTTTTTTTTGCTATTTTGGTTCCATAGAGAAAGTTGTGCAGTTTGATAGTCTGATCATCCTCTTAAAAACCGTCTGCATTATTAGGTTGGACCCTGTATGAATCTAACAAAGAACTTCCCTTTTTTAAAACGGTATACAAATTTAAGTTTCTTAAGAGGATATAATTCGGAGCTCGGTCCAGACAAACGTACTATGGTGATATTTTCAATACTAACCAATTAAAGTCAATAAAATTTTGCAGAAACAATCTAGAAACAAATCTCTATGCTTGTATGGAGTCCGATTTTCGTTAAAATGTATAGTTTTACAGTTACAGTGCCTCAAAGATTTCCATACAAATTTAAAATTAATCCTATTTTAAATTTGTATTTGCATTGAAACTGTAAATTTTAACGAAAGTCTGACTACATACAAGCATAGAGATCTGTTTCTAGATTGTTTCTGCAAAATTTCACTGACTTTAATTGGTTAGTATTGAAAATATCACCATAGTACGTTTGTATGGAGCGTGCTCCGAATTATATCCCCTTAACACCGTCTCGATATCGAAGCGACTAGGTCAGAAACTCCCAGAATACCGACACCCCCCATGCGGCGCCCGGTGCGCAAGCGCAGCGCTCTTCAATTAGTAAATTGAACCGCCTCGCTAGCGCCATCTATTAGAGTCGTTGACCAGCTGGAAACCGCCGACTACCTGTATTATACTGATATCCAGTAGCTACGGTTTTTTTTGCTTACGGACATGATTTTGTCTGATGTTGCGGTAGGTCATGATGGTGGCATATTTTTACCGTAGAAATCTGTAGTTAATCCATTTTACTCGTATACAGGGTGAAATTGATATCATTAACATCCTTTTAAACTAAGAGTATACCCATCAACCTGACCAAATTTTACTATGGGAGCAAACCGATCGGAGCACTAAAAAAATCTGCATTCGAGTAGGCATTGCAGTTTAGTATGGAACAGATGATTTCTTTTTACTATGGGAGCAAACCGATCAGAGCAAAAAAGCAATCATCTGTTCCATACTAAACTGAAATGCCTACTCGACTCAAATGTATGCAACAGCAGATTTTTTTTTACTATGGGAGCAAACCGATCGGAGCAAAAAACAACATCAGCTGTTCCTTAAACTGCAATGCGTAGGTACTCGACTCAAATGTATGCAACAGTAGATTTTTTTCTCTGGCGGGACATAATTTTTCAATCTTTAATTTGATCAGCTATCCCATACTAAACTGCAATACCTACTCGATTCAAACGTATGGGACAACTGATATTTTATTTGTTCTGACAGGTTTGCTCCCATAGTAAAAGTTGTTCAGTTTGATGGGTAGAGTAAGTGATTTAAAGGTTAATAATACTTTTCCTTACACCCTGTATTGTATGTATGGTACCAAACTTAGGTCTCTATTTTCGAACTGATGTCAGTTAAATTCAGCATAAAGGATAAAAGTATTACAAAGGAAGTTAACTCGAAAAGACACAGAATAAAAAAAATCCGAATCAAATCCCGAATAGAATATAGGGTCATTTAATAAACTACGGTATCATAAACATAGATTAGTACAACTTTTAATAAAACACCTTACATCATGAGTTTTCGGAATTTATGTACGATTTGTAACATCACTGGCTTTTCGGTGAAGGAAAACATCTTGAGGAAACCTGTATGCTTCAATTTCGAGGCATATATTGTACCCACTGTCCATTATGTGGCGACCGGCTCACCCCCCGTCACAATGGATAGAGTTTCGGTAATACTGGTGAAACGTGGAAGTTCTGAGGTTTCAGAATAACTCTGACTACCCCCTCGGGGAATATAGTCGTGAGCATATGCTTGCTTGTAAACCTAACTAGAATAAACTAAAATTTTTGCACGACTCCGACGAAAGCAAAAATATGTCTCTAGCATATATTCTTGAACAAATTAACTTTGATTTGATTTCAAATGACATCAAATTACAAACCAAATGCAAAGGACGATAAAACAGTGCAACACTCACAATAAACAAATAAGCATTAAGCCAACGACCTCGACAAAAACGAATCGAATGAAATAAAAGAAACAACATAATTACAATCGGACGCAAATCGAGTACGAAACGAATACGGCATCGATGTCGGCGCCTTTGACGAGCTACCGGAGGAATCATCAGAATACTACTTTATCTTATTTAATGGCTGGTCCACACTGGCTTTGTTTGGATTTCAGTTTTAAAATATCGTTTTGAACAGATTCAGCGTGAGATTTAGAGACGTTTTTTAAGACTTAGTTCTATCTCCTGTTTGTCAAAATACATACATTTTCGACCCTATTTAGATTAAGTTATAAGATTAGTAATGTAACAGTGACCATAATGCGTGAGAAGTAATAGAGGTCGAAACGTGTTTTTTAATATTCACTCAAGAGATACTTAGCAATTTTCTCTCTCTTGCTCTAGTTACAAAAGGAGATCGCTACCTTATTGCTGTCTTTATCGACGTAACCACTTTTTTTGTGCCTGACTCAATGTCACTTCATATAAATTTGTATATGATTCGCTATCTCACACACGGTTACACTGACATTCTGTCTAAAAGTGTAAGCGAAAAAAAAAAATTAGTCAGTGCCACAATAGCAAGTCAAAATAATTGAAATGACATCAAAAGAAGAAGCTAAAAATAAATAGAAGACCTGAGCTGCTATACTAATATACGCCAATGACCGAAAGATACCACATCAATAACTAACGAAGACTTCCTCAGTGACTCAAAATAAGAACGCCACTTCGCCCGATCCTGCACAACTTCCAGGAGCTCTTGCCAGAAGCTGGTTTGAAGCCCACGTAGGTCAGCCAGTCAGCCTCTACTACATCGTTCCAGTTCCTGGGGCGACCTACTGGACGTCAGGCAGTAGGTCGACTCAGTGATCTCCTGACATTCCGATCCCATGTGGCCAATGTGAGCATATATCACATCAATATATTTCTTTATTCTTGACGGTTCTCCTTTATATTCTCCCGATTATCACCTCAATCGTCTAAAATACCTACAAAAAGTAAGAACCAGAATTGTTGAGAACATAACCTGAACATCTTTGTTGCATACTTTAGTACCTGTGTGTAGTGATATTGTATTACTTACATTACACGCAATGTGATCCTTACCAGTTAAAGAATTGCCGTTTAAATACCGTCAGCTTATTAAGGACTCTATATAGATAGCATTAATAATATTTTACAGTGTAGAGAAAATTTTAATCCCAATTATTAAGCATAATTATCACGTCGACAATTTATAAATCTCAACATCCTTTTCCGCATTTTTCTCTCCATCTAGTGAGGACTTGCCTTTAGCAATCGACATGCAATCACTCATGACATCTGTCTTTAAATATCCACATTCCCTTTCAAGTTTCAACCTTACAACATCCTTATAAGATTGCTTTGAGAACAAAACTATAATAGGATTTGATACGTTCTTGAACGGAGCTAAAAATTTATAAATCTAAAAAGCAGACAGAGATGTAAATATTGTTCGGGATGAGATAGAAAGTGATAGCAACGACGCCACTCGGATTGTTCGTAATACCAGTAGCCAAAGAAGCAATTACGGTGATTTTGGTCTGAGTATAATTTTCTTCGTTTTCCACTATGTCTTAGACTTTAATTAGCTTTGGATCGAAATGTATGCGGTGGTCTGGACCGTTGTTATTATTTTGATTATACGCAAACGCGATTCGCTAATCGAGACGCGGGTTTAATAATTGTGGGAAATATGTTTTGTCTCTTGTTTTCTATGGTGATGGATGATCGCAAATTAAGAATAGCTATTATGTTTACACATAGCATGAAAGTACTGAATTATGTTTGATGCTCATTATTTATGAAATTTGAAATTGTTACGAAATATTGTTAAGAAATCTCGAAGACAAATTGGGAAATCCAGTCCTATCAAAAGGGAGAGTTAAGTTTTGATACTTAGCCCCACTTGCGCCAACCTGGGTTAGCAAACAACTCTGGGTTAAATAGCTAACACTGATTTTCTGCTACACTAAAAATCATAGATTAAAAACTTAACCTGGAGTTATTTTCTAACCCAGCTTGACGCAAGTGGGGCTTAGAATATTGCAATGACAATAATGCTAGGTAATACAGGGAATTTCTTAATATGTTGACACTTTTAAGGGGATGATCAGACAATCAAACTGAACAACTTTCTCTATGGGACGAAATTCGAAATCGCGAAAAAAAATCACCTGTCCTATACATTTGGCTCAAGTAGGTTTGCAGTTTTGAATGGAGCAGCTGATTTTTTTTTCGCGATTTCTATGTTGGCCATAGAGGAAGTTTTTCAGTTTGACGGTCTGATCATACCCTTTCAAAAGTGTCAGCATATTGAGAAGGACCCTGTATATTTCGTAAGAAGTTGATCTATGGAATTAATAGGAATAGCAGTTTAAAATGCAAGGTAACATAGATTCCAGCTTGAGACAAAGCTTCTTGAACTATACATTTTTGAGTTCGAGAGAGAATAATTGTATAGTATATAAAGGATTCTTATTATGCAGGGTTTTTGTATGTGAAAGGCTAGCGACCTATTACTATATTCCGTCCTGAAAATTTCAAAATGCTAAAGTCAGCCTTGCTACATAAACACCCATGGAAAATATAGTTGGTTAGAGTTGTGCCAAACTTTTTTGCGAAATGAATTTTGGTCGTTAATTTTTTGTACCTATGGACACAGCTTGCTAGTTACTTCATAACACATACATCCCTTTCTTAGAAAATGATAAACGATCACTATTTAATCACCTACAGCCAGACGGTACACGCAAAAATGTATCTAGAGTTGCATTGCATAGTTGTTATTATTTCGTACAGCGCGTGACGTATGCGACGTTGCCGTCTGGAGCGAGTGGCAGAAATCAAGTCTTCTTCTTATCGTGTAGGGCAGCAAGCCCTGGTGTCAGAGTTTTTTCAGACTGCCTTGCGGCCTCTGACGTGGTTTTTATATAACGAATACTACCACCAGAGAGAGTAGCCGGGACTAAAACCACCGGGACCGCATCGTAAGCGATGCGCCAAAGTGTAGGTAGGTACTAGGTACTTTTCTCAGTACCCACGGCAGCCTGCAATGGATTACGATGTTCTTCTCCATTCCATACTCCAGTTTTAACATTAATCAAGCATCTCTTCTCAGAGCAAACCAAATGTCATCGACCCAATATCATCTTAAAAACGTTTTTACGACTCAAAACATCACGTTGAACAATCTTCATCTAAAATACTTTAAAACAATACGAAGGCACGACTAACTGCACTTAAGATCTGAACGATAATGCATTATGGGATATTTTATTAAAATTTATGTTTTTATTCCACTTCTGAGAATTTATTAATCGGCTAATATGAATTCTGTTTGTGTCTTAAGGATTATATTTTAAATGAATTTGATATGTTTGTTGTAAATTGTGGTACTTATTGTGGTTGCCGTTTTGGTATCGCTTTTTGAACATTAATTTCTTTAGATAAACTAATAAATTGTAAAACTGTAACTGAAGTGTGTTTGTACATTGCAGATATTAAAAAAAACAAGGTTACGATAATTATGGTGTTTATAAATGTCTTTGACTAACAGGTTTTTGGATTACACGTACAGGATCCAACTTGCTGAGCAGCTTTCTCTATGGGACTAAAGTCAAAACCGCAATAAAAAATCTTACATTTGTGTCCATTAAGATTGCTATACAAAAAACTTACTTCGAACTCATGTCTATACAGGATGTAAGGAAAAGTACCATTAACCTTTAAACCACTACTCTACCCATCAAACTGAACAACTTGTACTATGGGAGCAAACCTGTCGGAGCAAACCTGTCAGAACAAAAAAAATATCGGCTGTCCCATCCTAAACTGCAATAAGTAGGTATTGCAGTGTAGTATGGGACATATGATATTTTTTTTGTTTGCTCCCATAGTAAAAGTTATCCAGTTTGATGGTCTGATCATCCTCTTAAAAACCGTGAGCATATAAAGTTGGATTCTGTGCATATTTTTCGCACTCGCTATTTCAACTTTTTTCAGAAAAACGATACCAAAACGATATCTGGTATCAGAACGATACCAAGATCGCAGATATACCGCCTCGCTGGCACAGACAAGCCGCCTCCATAAAGGTAGTGTTCACTCATTTGTCAACCTGCACGGATATTTATTTATGAACGACCCTCCGCGCGTAAGAAATACCTGACCGCTTTTATCCTGATACCAATTTCGATACCAGTTTCTAAATTAGTACCAAGTTTTTATTGTTAAAGGAATACGGTAGTAATTTGATTGGTTTCTAGTTTAATAGACGCATTTTAGAATTGTTTTGAGCTTGTTAACTAAGTTATAAAAACAAATTTAATATTGCTTATAGAAACTAAGGCTTGGCTTTTATTTTAAAGAAATAAGATCGTTATTATACATTTAGTATGAAAAATAGTTTTGGATGTTGGTTCCCAATAAATGGAAATAAATTTAAAATCTATACGTGGACCGCTCGAGCTTGGGCCACCGTTTTTGGGTGTTAATAGATTATACGACCTTCTTGGATTTCGTTTTTTGTATTGTTTATGGCTTTATTTTTTTTAAATGAGTCATTTACTTTAGTTTATTGTTAGTTTTAAGCTTCTTCTAAATCTTTGTCTGTTTAATATCAATCGAAGATTTAAATATTAACTTATGCTGATTATACACGGTGTGCAATTAAATATGTTACACGCTTCAGGTCAGACCATAAAAACTGAAAAATTTTAACCGGGGAAAATTTCAATAGTTACTAGACCAAAATGTATGATTTTTTTGCGATTTAAATGTTGGTCCAATCTCGTTCTTATCGTGTGGGCAGCAAATGTCAGAGTATTTTCAGACCGCCTTACAGCCTCTGACGTCATTTTTATGTAACAACTACTACCACCAGAGATAGTAACCAGGCCAACAGCTTAACGTGTCATCAGACGCACGGAATAATCTTTCTTTTCAGACAATCATGTGATCCAATTAGTCCATTAGTAAAAGTTGTTCAGTTTGATGGTCTAAAATATCCCTTTAGGTATGTAATGCATTTAAGTTTATTTATAATTGTATTTTACACCCTGTTTTTGTAACTGAGCAAGAATGTATTTCTAATTCCGAAAACACGTTTAAAACTCAAATCAAAAAAGTCCTCTGTAAAAAAGCATATTATGAACTGGACGATTATTTAAATGATCAAAATGCTTGGGTCTGATGAGGTCACTAGCTTATAGTTTATTTACTTTACTGTATAGTATCAATTATTTTATTAAATAGACTATGTATTATTGTATACATAACATTAGCTTAAGAATTTATATTGTAATAGTTATTAAGTCGTGTTATGTTGTAGAGTTTCTGGCCGCATCTTCTCTACAGCGACAACACGTTCCGACGCGGTGGTAGTTTTAAAAAAGATTTGACGTTTGATAAGTGTGCTGCAAGCTCCTATATTGAATAAATTATATTGACTTTGACTTTGAATTTACTTACAAAATAAGTTTCATCTAAATCTATTTCAATCGAACCTCTAGTTTTGTAATAAATATACTGTTTTGAATGAATGAATGAATGAAATATACTTTATTTACAACAAAACAAAATATAATGCACAATAGGAAAATAAACTGATTATGGTACAAATAAGGCGAACTTATCGCTTAAAAACGATTTCTTCCAGACAACCTTGGGGCAGAGGAAATATAAAAATGAACGGGTCGGTATTATAAGAAAATAAAAATTAAATTATAGATGTGAAGTGAATACAACAGAATACATACATATTAGATGTAATACACAAATTTATTATATTATTAAAGTTACATAGATAAAAAAATATACAGGGTCCTTCTTAATATGTAATTTTTTTCAAAATATTAATTAATTTGTTTGTAAAATTTAAAAATTTACTGAACTCGATCTCAACCCACCGCACGCGCACACTCACCTTACTTACTACCAAAACAAGATTCTAAAAATGTATCCATGAGCACGCTAGCGCTTTTATTCATTCCTGAAACTTTAAGTTTTCACTATCAAAATAATGAAATTATTGTTTCAATCTAATTATTTTGTTATAAATCAGGGGTGTATGAGGTTTTGCGCTTATTCATTAACACGTTGTATAATTATGTTTATTATTTACTAACATAACCTAGGTCATGATCAACGCATAAAGGTACAATAGTTAATACTAATAGCGTACAATAGAGCACAGACAAAGAATGAACGGACAGTCCGGCCACACGCGACCATGCCGTATGCCCACACAAATATTACCTTAGTGGAAGAGACAAGAGTGTACAAAGTAAAGAATTGTGAGCGTAGCTCAATAATGATTGAGAGAAAGAAGATGCACTTGTTTACACATTGCGATCACAATCACTTAATTAAATTAGTTGATTTATTTGAAAGAAAAGAAAAGAAAAATGTTTTATATTTCAAACAGTACATACTACATAAATCATATTACTACAATTATCACTTAGTTTTCAGTTTCATATCGTTATAATACATTACTGATAATGTAGAGACCCTCAGTTTATTTTGTCTATTTTATACAGTCTGATTATGATTTTATAGAGATGTATTGTAGAGTTTCTTACCGTATCTTCTCTACAACGAAACACCACCAACCCGCACTGGGCCCGCGTGGTGGAGTATAGCCCACTCCCTCTCACCCTTATTCGTGAGTGGAGACGATTGCCCTGCATCGGGATTCTACAGGCTACAACTTTTTTCTATACGTTTTTAGTTTTGTGCTCTTTTATCTCATCCAGTAAACAATTTATAGCAAAACCTGCATTAATATGTAACCACACCATACTGAGTCCTTGTGGGCGTTATTCCTAGAACAGGACCAAGCAAAACCTGGCGTAAATAATAACTTGTCGTGCGAATAAGATGTATCTAGATTCTGTAGACCTATAAATTGAAATATTTTATAACTACTATAGTACAGGGTGTATGGCAAAGTATATTAACCTTTAAACTACATAATCTACCCATCAAACTGAACAACTATTACTATGGGAGCAAAAAAATCTGCTGTCTCATACATTTTAGTCAAGTAGGCATTGCTGTTTAGATTGAAACCGCTGATTTTTTTTGCGCTGACAGGTTTGCTCTCATAGTAAAAGTTGTTGGGTAGACTATGTGGTTTAAAGGTTAATGATACTTTTCCTTACACCATGTATATTTGCTTAAGGGTTGAGACACATTTACCGACGTCGGCGACCGACGGCGGGCCCATACAAAACTGTCATTCAGTATGGGAAGCCGTCCGTCATCGACGCGGCGACGACGGCGTCGGTAAATGTGTTTCAAACCTTAGGAATTAAAAAGTTGTTACATCACAATTATAATGTTGGGTAGGCACATACAACGTAAATAATAAAAAATATGATAAGGTTTGGGTCAAATTATCAATAATGTTTTTTAGCTGCAACACTGCATACGGCATATAAACCATATAAAACGTGTTAATGAATTAACGCAAAACTAGAAAGTAGTTTGTTTAGAATCGAGAGCAGAATCGAATTATCATGTTTTCAATATAGGTAATTTTTTCAAAATATTAATTAATTTGTTTGTAAAATTTCAAATTGACTGAACTCGATCTCAACCCACCGCACGCGCACACTCACCTTACTTACTACCAAAACAAGATTCTTAAAATTAAAATGTATCCATGAGCACGCTAGCGCTTTTATTCATTCCTGAAACTTTAAATGTTAACTATCAAAATAATAAAATTATTATTTAAATCTAATTATTTTGTTATAAATCAGTTGGGGTGTATGAGGTTTTGCGCTTTTTCATTAACACGTTGTATATAGGGTGCTTCTTAATATGTTGACACTGTTTTAAGGGGATGATCAGACCGTCAAACTGAACATTCACAACATTCTCTATGGGACCAACAACGAAATCGCGAAAAGAAAATCAGCTGTCCCATACATTTGGCTTGAGTAGGTTTGCAGTTTTGTATGGAGCAGCTGAATTTTTTTTTCGCTATTTCGATGGTGGTCACATAGAGAAAGTTGTTTAGATTGACGGTGTGATCATCCCCTTATAAAAGTGTCAGCATATTAAGAAGGACCCTGTATGGCACCGCATTTTCCATTCATTATCATCAGCCTATACATGTTCCTCTGTAGGGCACAGGCCTACCCTCAGAGAGGGTGTATGGGCGTCAGTCCACCACGCGTGCCCAATGTGGATTGGTAGAATTCACATACGCATCAGAATTTCATCTTCAGCGTATGCAGGTTATTTCACGATGTTTTCCTTCACCGTTTGACAGTACCGTACATAGTTACATACAAGATAGAAAAACTCATTGATTTATGTCATGTCATCTGTGCAGATTCGAACCCGGGCCCTCATGATTGATTGTCGATACCTCTCTGCAACGCGCCACCGACGCTTTTCTTTTCCGTTGAACATTGTGACATCTTGAAAACTGATTAAGGAATTTTTAAAAAGTCCAGTAGTCACTTAAAACCTTCACCAACTCAACAATAAAATTAACGACAAGTAGTCACCATCCATTGAAATTTCCCCGTAAGGTCAGCCTTCTGAGAAGTGAATGAACTCTGCCCAGACTCCAGATGCAGGGTCGTGATAGTGTGGTCACATCTCGATGTCGTTGTCACGTACAACGGTGTCATCTTGAATTTTAATATTATTATGATTCAATTGTTTTGTTTGTCTTGTTGTAAGATGTCATCAAGGAGGTTAAGTTTATTTGGATGGCAGGTAACAGGTTGGTATTGCACTTGTTTTCTTATTATAATGCATAATAATAATCTTCTTCTTATCGTGTGGGCAAGCCCTGGTGTCAGCGTTTTTTCAGACCGCCTTACGGCCATAATAATAATGGCTTGGCTCAAACGAGCCAACGGGCCACAACCAGCGGTGGCCAGTGAAAGAGCCAATAGTACAACACAGCACTCTCTAATCCTTACCCTCCTGAAGGTGATGGAACGGGAGACCAATACGATTAGAGGTGAGTTTAGATGCAGTGACCATAACTGCTAGCCACAAGGTGAGAGGAATTAGTCGCCTTTTACCAAAAGACTTCAATAACAGATCTTTGCGAATTTTGCGAAAACTGCCTGTACAATGTCGTCAATGTACGGAGATTGCTGACAACTTTGCGGAGAAACTCAAACTCAAAATAATGTAAGCCTTATTAAATACTACATGAAAAATGTGTGCACCTCTCATAGAAAATACATGGGCTGATACGCACTTTTGAATGGGAGGTCCAACAATTTTTTTTCGTTTTTCTACCAAAGTCAAAGTCAAAGTCAATATAATTTATTCAATATAGGAGCTTGCAGCACACTTATCAAACGTCAAATCTTTTTTTAAAGCTACCTCCGCGTCGGAACGTGTTGTCGCTGTAGAGAAGATGCGGCCAGAAACTCTACAACATAACACGACTTAATAACTATTACAATATAAATTCTTAAGCTAAAGTTATGTATACAATAATACATAGTCTATTTAATAAAATAATTGATACTATACAGTAAAGTAAATAAACTATAAGCTAGTGACCTCAGACCCAAGCATTTTGATCATTTAAATAATCATCCAGTACCCTTAGGGAAAGTTGTTTAGTTTCATTGTCTGAATATACCCTTAAAAAGAAAGCCTCTCTTTACGTTCCACCCACTATATTAAACTGTGAAAATGGACCTGCTAATAATTATATTATTCTGGATATTCATCCAGGACAAATTAAGCTCTAAATCTTCACCACATCTACCTGCTTCAGAACGTCGAATAAAAATAACAAATGGCTTCATTCGACAGTCTTCGATCGCTATAAATTTTACAATCGAAGGTCGAATTGTAGTTTTTTGTAGCTATTTTGTTATTTATGTTAGGGTAGCTTTTGGTTGTGGCTGCATCTATGTAGACATGTAATTTGAGTCCTATTTGAACCATATGGGATGCTCTTTAAATTGTTGTGTGTCAATATGGAATGATGATGATGATGATATCCACAGATTATTGATATGAAGTAGGCAGGATGTTGTGTGGACATCAGAGATTATGCCTGATCATATTAGTCATAATGATGTTTGGCATGTCATTGTACCTATACTTCATTCCAAATAAGGACGAAAAGATTTTCCGATTCCTGTCTAGCTTTCTGGCCAATTCTGATTAGCAAATATGATTTATTTATGAGAAAGATATACTATCCGACATATCTTGGACGTTACTTAAAGCTGTTCTAAGAATAAGTGAAATGTTTCAAATCTCTCTTTGTGTAATTCAAAATAGTTTTAAAATGTCGTTGCTATTTGGAATGGAGTGTAATTAAATATGTTTCACGATATTTTTTTCAACTGAATGCATAAAAAGGTAATGTTGGTTTTATTTTATTAATGTTTCTGATGTAAAAATTAAAACGGTCGTGAGTATAAAATTTTGATTCCTTCTTAATATCCTGATGGTTTGTTAAGGAGATGATCAAACCATCAAATTGAAAATTTTTCTCTATGAGACCAACGAAATGACGAAAAAATTAATCTGCTGTTTGATATAAAACTGCAATCTTACTCGACCCGTATGAGACAATAACAGATTTTTTTTGGGATTTCAATATTGGTCCCATAGAGATAGTTGTTTAGTTTGATGACTTTAGGTCTGATCATCTTCTTAAAAACCGTCAGCATAATTAATAAGATGGACCCTGTATACAGGTTGTAAGGAGTCATTAACCTTAAAACCACATACTCTACCCATCAAACTGAACAACTTTTACTATGGGAGCAAACCTGTCAGAAAAAAAAAAATCTGCTGTCCCATACTAAACTGCAATACCTACTCGATTCAAACGTATGGGACAGAATATTTTTTTTTGTTCTGACAGGTTTGCTCCCATAGTAAAAGTTATTCAGTGTGAAGGGTAGAGTATGTGGTTTAAAGGTTAATGATACTTTTCCTTACACCCTGTATATCTTACGTCTTTTTTTTTTTGTTGACGGTGCGTTATCCACGTTGTTTCATCGGAATGTATTTAGATTCGATCTTTCCAATCGACTAAACATTGCTACTGGACCCTTCGATACCAAAACCACATTACCTTTTACATCACTAAACCAACTGTTACAGAAAAATGAACTTTATCTTTACAAATTAAGAGTCTACGTGAACGTAACTAATTGTATTTAAAGTTGTAAAGATAAATTTGTTTTCGATTATAATATTATTTCCGAATGGACGCGTGCGCGCGCGGTGATCCGTGGAACAACTTCGAAACGCGTCAATCTAATTCGGAATTTAAATTCAAACATGTCAATTAAAACACTCAGTATTATGTTAACAGATTCCAATTATGTGTGAAGTTTTTCTACTGTATTTTTAATAATTTTGAGGATTTTTAGAGTTCCGTACCCAAAGGGTGAAAACGGGACCCTATTCATAAGCCTACGTTGTCCGTTCGTCTGTTCCACCTATTTAGGGCTGTAACTTTTGAATCGTAATAGCCAGAATATTAAATTTTCACAGAATGTGCGTTATTACGGCGGATTTGCATAAAAGTTCAAAAAGTTAAAAATTAGGGATATCCTCATATAAGAAACTTGTTTTAATCAACGTTTTTCTTTTCGCTCTTTCGTAAAAACGGTAATACATACAAGCGTCAAACTTGGTGTCATAATAGAGCAAACTCTTCAGTATAATAACAAATAATAAAAACCGGCCAAGTGTGAGTCGGTCTCGGAGAAAACAAAATTTTATTGTATGTTAATTTGTTGGGTAGTACCTGAACCTTCGGTGAGCGACTAGCCCAACTCGCACTTGACCGGTTTTTATAAATAGCAAAAACATGTAGAACTAAGTAGTGTCTACGTAGCGACTTTATGTATAAGGCAGGGTAAATCATCGCAAGTGCAGGTCAATTGTTTCTGGCTACCCATATCTATGGGATAAAGGCGTACCTTTATGGTAAAAAGAAGATTGTCTACAGGGTGAGATAAAAGATGGTAGTAATATTTAAGGGGTGGTTTAGACCATCAAACTAAACAAGTTTTACTATGGAGCGAACTTCTAAATTGCGAAAAAAACGTCAGCTGTTTCATACAAAACTGCAATACTTACTCGACTCAACAAGTTTTTTTTTTTTAATTTGAAATAGGTAGCCGTTTTTTTTTCGCTATTCCGATGTTGGCTCTACAGGATGTAAGGAAAAGTATAACCTTTAAACCACATACTCTACCCATTAAACTGAACAACTTTTACTATGGGAGCAAACCTGTCAGCGCAAAAAAGAAATCCGCTGTTCTGTGTGTCAGAACGTTTGTATGAAAAGCTGCCATTTTTGTTTGCGAATATCCCTTCGTTCCTATGGGAATGTTGTTCAGTATCATTGAGTACCCATTAAAGTAATTCAACTGCCTAATCTAAGTACTATATTGGGTACTAAGTACTTCTTCTTTTGAAAATAATGTTTCGAAACAAAAAAGCAATTAATCGACAAATATGGACAAATATCGATGGCGCATCAAACCTTGCCGTATAAAATATATATTTCCGAATCGAAAACAGCGGGAAGTCCATACAGGGGTACAGTCAACAACTAAAAATAAGGACACCCAAAGGCTTAACTGAAGAAGACATACATTAAACGGGCCATAATTATAATTCAAAGTGGACATTACTTTATAATGGTTTGGTTTAAATGAGAAGACGTAGCGATAAAACTTTGCATATAAGCTTCTCTACCGCAAACTACTCTAAATACTGTAGTGTCTTAAAACGAAAGTCTTCCACAAGGTGTGTTGCCAGTGATGACAATGACATATGGAAGTCCCTCACTCGAGGCCTCATAAAAAGGCTGACAGTCACCCCAAGGGCAATGAAGAGGGCTGTGCTCTGAGTTTCCCTACGAGATCGAATCATAGTTCGAAGAATTGGTAAACTAAAGTGGCAGTGGGCACATTGCTCGCAGAACCGATGGCCGATGGGGCCGAAAAGTTCTCGAGTGGCGACCGCGTACTGGAAGGCGCAGCGTGGGTAGGCCGCCCACAAGGTGAACCGACGACCTGGTGAAGGCGGCGGTAACCCGCTGGATGAGGGCAGCGCAGGACTGGTCGTTATGGCGATCTTTGGGGGAGGCCTGTGTCTATCAGTGGACGTCCATCTGCTGAGATGATGAAGCCTCTCTACATTCCAATCACGGGGGCACAAGCATGGCAATGGCACTTACACTTGGCTGTCACTTCATACAAAAATGACGGAAACAGGTAAGAATGTGTTATACTGAATGAGTGCGAGTTTTTCTGTAGCCTAATTATCCGGGCGTCTGAAAATTTTCATTGAATTGTGACCATAACCTATTTGAAGACATTTTGTGAAAACGTGAGTGTAATAAAATTTGTTCCTGTATCTGAGGTATCGTGGCGATCTCTCATCACTTGTACCACACACCCAAAAGGTCATTTAAGTAACAAACTGACGATTATTGCCTGAATGCAATACTGATGTTGTATTCGGTAATTTGTATTTTGCAATTTCTTTTTTACTGACTTCGCAAAAAGAAGCAACGAGTTATGTTTATGCATAAGTTTTGTACAAATTCACAGATTTTAATTTTCGTCTTATTTTTATATTATTATTAAGTAATTATTCTGTACTGGAAGCGTCTGCGACTTGGTCGCGCATATTTTAACAAGTAGGTAGGTACACACGGCGACACATCAAGCTATACAAAACCAGCATAAGCTGGCCGCGCGACGTTATGCGTTAGTCAACCTAAGCGCGGCCAGCTTATTTTGGTTTTTGTATAGCTTGATGTGGCGCCGTGTGTACATACAGGTCTCTCTCACTCCAGATCTCAGGTCCGCTTGACGGCCGATCCCCACCGAGGGGTGAATGGCAATAGGTTAGGTATACCGTGTAAACTTCTTGGTCAAATCTCATTAGACTTGTTGCCATTTTGGATGTGGTGGTGGAGTGGCGTATAGTTATGGAACTCATGTGGATTTGTTTCATGTGGTAATATTAGCTATACCTCATCGAAACGGGTGTCGCGTAATCGCAATTAGTGCACATCTTGTGTTGGTAAAATATGTTGGTTTCTTATTTTTATTTTCGTATGAACATCTAAGACGTTCCAACACGATACACGCATTGTTTTACATGTGCCGTTTTGACAGGAAAAAAGAATCTTAGTAAAAAAGTCAAAACGGTGCATTTTATATTGATTTCATAATTCCGATTGCATTACCTAATCTTTCGTCCGATTACTATAATAAATTAAAATATGGTTTTACAGTGTAATACCATCAATAAACGTTACCTTTTGTGGGCCTAAAAGAAATTTACTCCTTTCTTTGCTAATTTCCTACCTATAGGTTTTATTAGTTGTTCAGTATCATGGGTACAATCACCCCTTATAGTAATGCAACTGTTTATGTACCCTAACACCCTGTCTACATCTGAAATTTTTCCCAACAACAGGGTCCAACTTAATATGCTGACAGTTTTGTAGGAGGATGATCAGTCCATCAAACTGAACAACTTTCCCTATGGGACCAACATCGAAATCACGAAAAAAAATCAGCTGTCCCATTTGGCTCGAGTAGGTTTGCAGTTTTGTATGGAAAAGCTGATTTTTTTTTGCGATTTCGATGTTGGTTCAATAGTGAAAGTTGTTCAGTTGGACGGTCTGATCATCCCCTTATAAAAGTGTCAGCATCTAAGAGGAAGGATCTCCATAGAGTCCGCATAAATTTACGATTGTAGTTAGTCTCTTTTGTCTTATGACGTACCTTTAATAGTAGAAGGAGATGGAACTATAGTTATTTGTTTATGCGACTGTCCACTTTTTTTTGAGCTAGTGTGTGTGAAAAGTGACCGTAAACATAAGGCCATATGTCACTTGGTGCCTTTTGTCCATACTACTTGACACCACACACTCAAACATAAACGTCAAAAAAAGTGGATACTTTACAATTGGTATGGCTCACTCTATTAGGTATAATCTCTTTGGTCAGCATATTAAGAAGGACCCTGTATTTGCATTCAATGACTTAAAAGTTCAAATCTAAACTACATCGTGATCACAACTTACCATCTTGCCCAAGATATTCCTTAAAAAAGCCAATTAAAAGAAAATTACCATAACCAGATGAAAACAAACCCTCATAATTAAAACTAACAAAAAAAATCTTTCACCAAAAAAACTTTTGCCATCAAACAAAAGTATTATATTGCGAAATAAAACGGCGATAACACAAAACGAAATTATTGCTAGAGGAAAAAATAATAGTCAAGTTAGTGTAGGAACCGGTTTGAAAGAGGGTTCTGTACTGTACAGAGTGCTTTAAATGCGTTACATACTTTATGGGGTGCTTCAGACCATAAAACTGAACTGTTATCACAATGGAGCCAAAATAGAATAGGATTATGAATTATGCGAAAAAGTTGCGAAAATGTTTTTCCATAGAAAATGTCGATTAAAATGTCAGTCTACCCAAAATGTGTGGAGCACCTGATTTTGTTTTCGCGATTTAAATATTGGTCCCATTGTAAAATGGTTTATTTTAATTTAAGCAATCCGTAAATATATAGGGTCCTTCTTAATAAGCTGACACTTTTTTAAGGCGATGATCAGACCGTCAAACTGAACAACTATCTCTATTGCACCGACATCGAAATCGCGACAAAAATCAACTCTCCCATACAAAAATGTGAACCTACTAAAGTCAAAAGTATGGGACAGCTGACATTTTTTTCGCGATTTGGATGGTGGTCCAATAGAGAAAGTTTTTCAGTTTGATGGTGTGATCATACCCTTAAAAGTGTCAGCATATTAAGAAGGACCCTGTATAGGTAACACATTTAAGTTCACACCCTGTAGATTCTGATAATGTTCTCCTGAATTAAATTACTAACATATTTCTTGACATTTCTGTGGACTCATATTAATGCACTTGACTTTACCTAACATAAAAAGTTATTCCGGTTTTCCCATTTGACCTTCAGAACCCAGAAAAAGCGAAATATGACATTTGGAGGGGCGCGAACGCGAGACATTTAAAAAAGTTTGATTGGGATAGAAACAGAAACTTTTTGATTGTATCCCGAAGATTTCTGGAATAAAAACAGGGAGTAAATAACGTCAAAGAGGAAAACAAGGAATGTACGAATTTTATTTACGTTAAAAATAATGCGTATCGAATTTTTCCCGCGTCTTATGTTGCTAAGACAGTGCAGACATTTGCATTAGGTACTTTACACTGCTTACTTTTCCTGAAATAAATGTTTTTTTTAAATAAAAATTATCATCATCATCATCAGCCCATCATCGTCCACTGCTGAACATAGGCCTCTCCCAAGGCGCGCCACAAAACTCTGTCCTCGGCCTTCCTCATCCTATCGCTCCCCGCTACTTTTTTTAGATCGTCTGTCCAGCGGGCAGCAGGGCGTCCCACACTACGCCTACCAGTTCGCGGTCTCCACTCTAGAACTCTGACACCCCACCGGTTGTCAGTTCTTCGGCAGATATGACCAGCCCATTGCCACTTCAGCTTGCTAATTTTCTGAGCTATGTCAACCACTTTAGTTCTCTGACGTATCACTTCATTTCTGATGTGATCTCTCAGATAAACACCGAGCATAAGAATTATGTAATGTACACAATATGACCTGACCCTGCGTTTACATAGTGGGAGCGTCTTATGTACATTATACAGGGTGTAAGTGACAGCCTAGCAAATACTGAAACGGTGAACTCAGACCATCAAACTGAACAACGTTCACTATGGAGCCTACCTCAGGAAACGCGAAAAAAATTATTTGTCCCATAAAAAGATGCTGTACCTACCCGACTCAAATGTATTGGACAGCAGAGCGTTTCCTAAGGTAGGCTCCATAGTGAATGTTGTTCAGTTTGATGGTCTGAATTCACCGTTTCAGTATTTGCTAGGCTGTTACTGACACCCTTTATAATGTACATAAGACGCTCCCCCTATGTAAACGCAGGGTTAGATTAGGTTAGACAGCTCACTACATTCTTCCTGACTCCGTGGTCTAATGGAGAAGCATTTGGCTCTTGAGACGGAGGTCGTGGGTTCGATTCACACGGGGCACACCTAGTGATATGTCACTTTGTGCATTTTTCCCCAATTGTTTAGGAAATGCCGAATCACCTGATTGTCTGAAAAGAAAAATGATTCCGTGCTTCGAATGGCATGGTAAGCCGTTGGTCTCGGCTACTATCTCTGGTGGTAGTAGTCGTTACATAAAAACCACGTCAGAGGCTTAAGGCGGTCTGAAAAAACTCTAACTCCAGGGCTTGCTGCCCACACGATAAGAAAAGAAGAAGAAGAAGAAGAAGAAGAGGAAGAAGAAGAAGACTACATTCTTTATTATCTTCTGCTAAAATAGATCAGTATTTTGACAGCTGTTAATTATAACAAACTTCCAAACACACCTATGACTTAATTTAATATCTATCGATTGTTTACTCCTCCCTTTCTGTCTCTTACCAACATCCATATATCCATCTCTATCTAACGGATGGAAGGAGCTGTCAAAACGTCAAATAAAATTAAGCTGAAGATAATAATATAGATTAGTTCTTAAATAGATGAGACAGGACAGTTAAAATGCTATGTGTTTTTACCTACGGAGATATTAAGAGGTAAAAATGCACTTGACAAAGTTGTAAAAAAATATTTATTATTAGAGTTAACCCGCGACTTCGTCCGCACAAATTATATATCAGGTTTTAAGTCAGATCATAAGTTATCAAAACAAAAAAAAAGTTTCATCAAAATCGGTTGAGTAGTTTTTAAACAAACATACAGACAAAAATTCTAAAAAAGGTTGATTTAGAGCCAGGGATGAAACTATAAACAAAATCAATTTTTTTTTTTGTAAATATCTTAAATGTACAGACACACTTCTGTTACAGTTTTATAATAGTTAAGATTAAGCTACTTACAAAAATACAATATACATATATACAACGCTTTAATATTGGCAACCAGACGATAATGGCACAATAATGACTGTAACTGATCAAGCAGGAAGGATGACAAACTGCCAGTTGCACGTACGTTCATTAATGTTAATCCTCCATTAAATCCACCAAAATGATTGCACATGACGTTTTTCTCGTTTTGTCGCTTTGACTTCCGTGGCATGCTAGTCCTACTGCAGTGAGTGAGAGACACCTTAAGATGCTTAAGGGAACTTAAGATGGCACACAAACGAACCGATTGTCTTCCAATCTGCCTTCTGACCATGATTTAAGTTTCTATGACAATTTAAAAAAACTTTCCTAGGTAGATATAGGTATGTCAAGATAGACAGTCGAAGCTACGAACTCGTCGAAAAAAATTGCAACCAGGTAAAGCCGCTAAACTCTATCCATATACACGCACGCAGAGATAATTTATATGACGCCTCACGCACACCAACCTAAGAATGTTGGTCCGTTTCGTTTTATACGGTACAAGCATGAGGCTCAATCTAGACATATACTTTATCTAAGAGGTACAACTACATACATAAACTCAAGACCATAATACCTTAGATACAGGTAGATATCTCGAAAATAGGACAGTCGCATCTACACCAATTTATTAATCTTTATTCTTTGACACGTTGATCGAAAAATCGACTGTTAATTAAATAAGGGGCTAAGGAATTTAACGACAACCTTAATATTTTGTGACTTATTAAACGATCAATTAACTTTGCTTCGTTTTAACAAAATAACTTTATAATACAGTTAATAGCTTAGAAATATCGAATAATGGTTAATATTGTTATTTTCGTTGATAAATTATATAGGGTCTTTCTTAATATGCTGACACTTTTCACACCAAGGGGATGATCTGACCGTCAAACTAAACTAACTTTCTCTATGGCACCAACATCGAAATCGCGAAAAAAAACAGTTCTATTATACAAAACGTCAATCCCACTCGAGCTAAATGTTTGGGACAGCTGATTTTTTTTTCGTGATTTTGATGTTGGTACCATAGAGAAAGTTGGTCAGTTTGACGGTCTGATCGTCCCCTTAAAAAAATGTCAGTATATTCTTCTTATCGTGTGGGCAAGCCCTGGTATCAGAGTTTTTTCAGACCGCCTTACGCCTCTGACATGGTTTTTATGTAACGACTACTACCACGAGAGATAATAGCCGGGACCAACGGCTTAACGTGCCATCCGAAGCACGGAATCATCTTTCTTTTCAGACAATCAGGTGATTCAGCCTGCAATGTCCTAACCAACTGAGGAAAAACGCACAAAGTGACATATCACTAGGTTTCCCCAGTGGGAATCGAACCCACGAACTCCGTGCCAAGAACCCAATGCTCTTAACCATTAGACCACGGAGGCAGTATATTAAGAAAGACTCTGTATGTCAAGATAGAGCCTCATGCTTCCAAAGTACTAACACAAATGGGCCAACTTTTTTATGTTGGTGTGCGTGAGGCTTACAACTTATCTCTGTGTGCGTGCATAGCGATAGGGTTTATCGGCCATGAGTGGCCGCAATTTTTTTCGACGTGTTCGTAGATACGAACTGCTTGGCATATACAACGTGTTAATGAATTAACGCAAAACTAGAAAGTAGTTTGTTTAGAATCGAGAGCAGAATCGAATTATCATGGTTTCAACATAGGAAATTTTTGTCAAAATACTAAATAATTTATTTTTTAAATTTTAAATTTACTTAAATCGATCTCAAACCACCGCACTGATACACTCACCCTACTTAATACCAAAACAAGATTCTTAAAATGTATCAAAGAGCACGCTCCTTTCATTCATTGCTGAAATGATAACAAATAATTTTTGCCTGAAAACTTAAAATGCGAATAACTTTAAATTTTAACAATCAAAATATTGAAATTATTGTTTCAACCTTATTGTTTTGTTATAAATCAGTTGGGGTGTATGAGGTTTTGCGCTTATTCATTAACACGTTGTATAACATTATAACTTATCAAAGGATATTTTGTTATGGGCTTAAAGCTGTCTTACCTCTAATATAGAGTTTTTTAAACTTATGTACGTAATATCGATTATATAATTCGGAGCGCGCTCCTTACAAACGAAGTCTGGCGATATATTCAATACTATCCAATTAAAGTCTATGAAATTTTTCAGAAACAATCTAGAAACTAATCTCTATGCTTGTATGAAGTCAGATGTTCGTTAAAATGTATAGTTTTAAAGTTACAGTGCCTCAAAGATTTCCATACAAATCTTACATTAATCCTAGCACTAAAACTGTCTATTTTAACGAATATCTGACTTCATACAAGCATAGAGATTAGTTTCTAGTTTGTTTCTGAAAATTTTCATTAACTTTAATTGGTTAGTATAGAAAATATCACAAGACTTCGTTTATATGCGGCGCGCATTTGCGCATTCGGAATAAACTTCTCATAAACGTTAAAGGAAAACGTGTGAATTAGAAAGGAAAACGATTGAGTGGATATTTTCAGCGTATGTAGGTTTCCTCACGATGTTTTCCTTCACCGTTTTAGAGTAGTCGGTATTACCGTACATTCGCAGGAAAAAATTATTAGTACATGGCATGTCGTCCGTGCGGATTCAAACCCGGAGCTTTATGATTGAATGTCCATAGATCTCCGCAACGCGCCACCGATGCTTTTATGTCTTTGACTATTTATATGTGGACTGGTTACGCGTGTAATTCTACTATAAACATTACTGCCACTTTTTGCGGGGGGCGAGGTAACATGAAATCCGCAACTATGGATTTTATTCCCCATAACTTTAGATTCTAATTTTGAATATTACAAATCATGAAAAGTAGTCTCGTGTGAACCCCAATCGTTTTAAGTTCGAAGTTATTATTTCGCAATTATATGCTGTCTCGTTTAGTTATAAGGTGTAAAATTGAATGTAAATTCAAAAGATCAATTGTGCTTATACCGTGGCAGAGGGGAAATGCTACCGCAAGGCAAGCCCTTATAATAATTAGTCAAAGTTTTATGTTCACCATTATTATGGTATATTTTATGTGACGATTATTTTTAAAACAATCCAAAAACTTAAATAACAAACACATAAAATAAAACAAACAATTTTTTGATTAACCCGTCGTTTCGTACGTCAACCTCTCGTCTGAACTCGTATTATGTCGTATTTACTTGTATTTTCATAGTATTTTTACGACAGTATCTGTCAGACAGTCATCATTCGATGCCAGCCAATCTAACTTTGTCGAGACGTAACACATAAATAGCTTTTATACCTTGTCGCTGGCAGAATGATATTTCGGACTTTTCGCTAAATCCATAAATGTTTACCACTGGAGTAATCATTTCAAAATAGAAGTATTATTTCAGGTTCATCGAACTATACACACACAAACTAGCATCCACAATAAAAGCTCATTTATACAAAAATGCTATGTATTCATATCTGTTTTTCACAGTGGAATAATTTTGCTGAAATCTGATGGCATTACTGCAGTAATAAAATTATTACAACACTTTGATGACACATTTATTCGTATATTATTTTATAATTGATACCTACAAATCGTATCCCGTATTTTTTTACAGCTGTAATCACATCTTCATGTCAGTTGTTACACTAATTGCCGAAATATCTGCAACTAAAAATTTCGGTAAAATAATGCGTATTAGATTAAAAACCAAGTAGGAATTATACATAAATACTAAAACTCAACAACTAGCTGCAACACAGTACAGATACAACTTATTTTAAGTTTTTAATGAAATATCCTTTGGCGAACTTGATCTTGCGAGCGAAAGAATAATTTAGCGAGTCGGGCAAAATTCGAAGTGTGCGAACTCCGATGACAAGATATTAAATTATGTCTGCGACTGTTTTACTTTTACCGTAATAAGGATTAGACTATAGAAATATAAAAAAATAGGAGACTAGTTATAATGGCAATATTATACAGGATGTATTATTGAGTTCCCTTTAAAAAAAACGTTTTAAAGCTAAAATTAATTTAATGTTTGTACGGAAATCTTTGAGCATCTATAACTTTAAAACATTTTAACGAAAATCTAAAAACCACTGGCATAGAGATAAGTTTCTAGATCATGTAAAATTGACTTTAATTGGTTAAAATATCGAAAAAAAAGGACTTACCAGGGATTGGGTGACAGCTACATTTTCTTGGCCTTCGCTGTGGAGACTCTAGGCTACTGGGGTCCTAAGGGGAAAATGTTCCTCAAATGCCTCTCAAAGTGCCTATTCAAGGCTACAGGAGCAATTTTAGGCAGAGGATCAGCCTAGCGATCTAAAGAGGCAACG
Organism: Agonopterix alstromeriana; assembly: GCA_963924505.1. Classification (NCBI taxonomy): domain Eukaryota; kingdom Metazoa; phylum Arthropoda; class Insecta; order Lepidoptera; family Depressariidae; genus Agonopterix; species Agonopterix alstromeriana. Next base: position 3,350,213 of record OZ004681.1, on the reverse strand, counting down.
CTGCCAGCCTCCTAGGCACCCTGCCCCGAGTAGGGGCTTTAGAGGAAATTTTTTACCTATAATTAGATTAGTTTTTTTTTTCTATCGGTTATGTTATTTTATTATTGTACATTTTAAACCTTCTAAAATATAGTAAAAAATTAATTATTCTCTGAAATGTAATCAAACTTCATTGGCATAGAGCACGCTAGAAGGCATAATATCATTGGCTTTTCGATGGAAAGTTTCGCGTAATCGATAATACTAGGTAGTACCGTCCCGCTTTTGTAAAACCACAAAAAATCCACACAGTAAAGTGTGTGTCTTTAAAATTGGTTTGTATTTATATTATTGTTGGCTGGGCTATCGCAAGCAAGGGTCGTTATGTAACACTGCGACCTTCGCTGGTCTATAGTGTTCGCCCCAAGCTCGCCCATATTTTACACATACATCCGAACTATTTTTTATTATTCTCGGGTATGCAGGTTTCCTCACGATGTTTTCCTTTACCGCCGAGCTAGTGTACAGTAACTTAGTGGTACAGGCCAGGAATCTAACCGCCGCCTCATGATTGAGTCGCTACTCTCTTCCGTATGAACTATCATCGCTCTTTGCATAAGTATTCAATTGGTATTTCCTATCTAAATTATCTTAAAGTTGACCTACTAATTATGTAGTAACTCCTCACAATTCATATATAATGTCATTGACACTTGCTAGCCGTGAAACGGATGTCAAATGTATTAACAATTATCCACCAAGCCTCAAAACATCGTAACCGCTGAGGTTAGCTTGAGGAATTTGAACTTTACTTGCTAGGATTAGATGCGAATGTTGGCTGGTTTAGAATGGTGTTAATAATAGTATCGTGTGACCAGGACATTGATGATCAGAGACAAATGAATGCTGTATCTGGAAGCCAATTAGTGAGTGATCCAGTGTTTACTGTTTTACATTTTTATGAACATAGCTAGTGTTTCAATTTTGATAGACATGCCATGGGTATATGTGTAAGGTTTTATTAATTTTTATAAGGTTTTATTGATACCTTGTACTGGACACACTGGCGGCATCGGTTGAAGGACGAGGTTTTGGGCGAATTAGGCAGCCAGTCTCGGACAGTAGAGTCGCACAGACGCTACGATTGTAAATTAAGATAATAATTTTTAAACAACAGTTGGCTAATTTGGTTGATGTTGGATAGTTATAATAATTAATAAATTTAGATTATAAGTTTCAATGTTGGATAGTCATGCATATGCTCACGACTATATTCCCCGAGGGGGTAGTCAGAGATATTCTGAAACCACAGAACATCCACGTTTCACTAGTACCGAAACTCTGTCCAGTGTGACGGGGTGTGAGCCCGTCGCCACTTGTAATGGACAGTGGGTACAATACATGCCTCTTGGATAGTCATAAATAATTAAGTATAATAGAAGATGGACAATGTATGTTTTGAAAAGGATATTGTGTTGGTTATTTCTGGGATAGTTCTACGTATGGATAATTATAATTAGTTATACAGGTTGTAACAAAACACCCTACTAATATTTTAAGGGGTATCATAGTCATTTTTGATCCAAGGTTTTTTTTCAAAATCTGTTATCCCATACGTCGAGTTGAGTCGAATCGGTACTGCAGTTATTTGTAATGAGTTTGTATGAAACAGCAGATTAATTTTTTGCGTTTTTTAAGTTGGCTATACAGGGTGTAACAAAACAGACAAAACAAAACAAACTGTACTTTTACTATGAAGCCAACTTCGAAATCGTGAGAAAAAATCAGCTATTTCATACAAAACTGCAGTACCGACTGGTACAGCAAATTGGCTCCACAGTGAAAGTTGTTCAGTTTAATGGTCAAAAAACCGTAAATATACTAAGAAGAGCCTTATATAATCATAATTGCAACAAACTGAACATAATTCTTATTATTCGTACTGTATACCTTATTTGGTAAACGACTAGGTATTTTATAGAAGAATTTATAACCCATATCCAGGAATCCTAGATGACCTTTACACAGCATTCCTATGTCATAACCACTAGACAATAATCGTTAATAAAGTCATTAAAAACTGATTAACGCTCATAAAACGAATCATTAATCAAGAAAATGTATCACACGTATGTCAAGATTGTGGTTGAGGAGACCGCTTCGGTTTTTTTGCCGACAGTACAAATAAGGGTTGTCGCGAAGAACAGTCTAAACAAAGATAAACGACAGATTTTTATGGATCTCACGACCAAACTTATCAACTTTCTCTATTGGATTATCAGCGAAATCACATTTTTCCCCAATTGTGCATTTTTCCCCAGTTGGCTAGGCCCCTGAATCACTTATTTGTCTGAAAAGAAATATGATTCCGTGCTTCGGATGACAAGTTATGCCGTTGGTCCCGGCTACTATCTCTCGTAGTCGTTACATAAAACCACGTCAAAGGCCGTAAGGCGATATGAAAAAACTGTGACACCAGGGCTTGCCCACACGATAAGAAGAAGCGAGGAGTCATGTTGCAGGGTTTGCCCCGAACACTTGTCCTTCGCGTGGTGTTCGCGCAGTTCGCGTTTCAGCCTGCCACGAGGCTCCGCAATCATTCTCAGTTGTGTTCTTACTCAAAAACAATCTTCGAGATTGGATAGATACTCTCTCAAACCACTTGACACTGGTGGAAATGCAGTGCTAACGCACAAGCAAGAAGACCTTTAATAATTAAAAAAAAAAAAAAAAAGAAGAAGCGAAATCACAAAAAAAACTGCTGTCCTGAATTAATTTGCGTAAAGTAGGAAATAACAGATTTTTCGTAACATTTCTGTAAAACTTCTGTATATTCCCCGAAGGGGTCTTAACGAATAGTAACTTGGCCATAAAGACGCTATTACCGGTGACCAATTCGACCAACCTCAGAGACGCTCGAGATGAAATACCATGGTCACCTATCCAAAGACAGACAAGAACTGACGTTGCTTAAATTCTGTGATCGCTTCCAATACCGAAGTTCCACTTCGCCAACGAAATCTTGGAATCTTATCGTGGGTGTATCTCAACTGATAATAGCAACGAATTAAAAACCATAGAGCTACAAACAATACAAAACACTTCTTATAATCTTTCTTATTAATATTATTAATAACACTCAACGCCTCTATTCATTATTAACAATCCTAATTAATAGTTCATATAAATTCATATAATAAATCACAACCTATGTCATTTTGTACAATACGAGTCAAACCTCAATCTGTTGGCTCAACAAAAACGAATCTGTCTTTTGATACAATAGAGGGAGTGGGTAAATAAAATTTGTTGTGTTACTAAGGATTCTCGAAAGATAATCGCTCTAAAAGTTTAGGTTAGGTTAGATTTTCATCAAGGTAAGAAAAACCTGGTTAGAGTTTAAAATAATGTATTTGAAAACCAAAAGTAGGATGACTTTTCGGCTCCAAATTGTTGATAATAATGTGTTTATTACTATCAGAGCTGATGCAAGGAAAATCACCCCAAGTGACGAAAGCTGAGTTCATCTGGTGCACCATGGTGGGCAGTAAACCTCGATACGGCAATTTTGATGACTGGCTAATCTTTCCACTACAGCATGAGTAATTGACATGCAATATAGCTCACTCTGACATGAAAGAAGAAGACTGTTAGAGCTTTTCTTCTCTGATTTTACGCTTTTTGAAAATAAAAACAATTTTTCGCACTATTTACAAAGAAAAACTTAAAGGTAAAAGATTGAAATAATAATCATCGACCTGTCGTCGTCTACTGCTGAATATAGTAGGCCTCTCCCAAGGCCAGTACCTTTCAATATCAAGAGATGAAAATAAAATTGAAGAGTTATTTGTGAAAGAGGAGCGCCAAAATGTATTTTAATTTAATTTCCATATTTAATTTCATTTTGGAATTACCTGTGGTACAACAAAATAAAAATAAATTGTACTTGCTGGCATCCAAGATCAGCACTTCCTGCCCTGGGTAGTACTTAGATTCTATGCAATTATTTCAGTGGATGGCTTTAGAAACTAGACAGTAACTAATTAAAACAAGGCGAGAAAAAGGTGAGTTACCTTACTTAATTCTGGATATCATAGTAACGCAAGTGTCCTCAAAACGGCTATTATTTCCATTCCACCAAACAATTGCACTAACAAAGGAGTCAAAAAAGAGTATTTAATTCAGAAGAAATTGAATCACACATTGAAATTAGTTGATATCGTCTCGAGTCCGTATTGTAATGTTATTTATGATTTCTTTATGAATATCCTTTTGAGCGAGTGAGATCTTTAGAACACTGTGATAATTCTTACTTATTTTGCAGTCACTACCTCGAACTCTGCCTGGACTCTACTCTTCCTTAGTCATAAAATTCCTTGGGTCATCTTTGAAATATGCAGGGTGAAATTGATATCATTAGCATTATTTTACACTAAGAGTCTACCCATCAAACTGAACAACTTTTACTATGGGAGCAATCCGATCCGAACAAAAAAAAATCTGCTGTCCCATACTAAACTGCGATGCCTATTCGACTGAAAAGAATGCAACAGCTGTTTTTTTTGCTCCGATCGATTTTCTCCCATAGTAAAAGTTGTTCAATTTGATGGGTAGACTCTTAGTTTAAAATGATGCTAATGATATCAATTTCGCCCTGTAGTGGTTGAACTTGAATTGAAGTGTTGTGTAATGAATGCCCAAAATGTATAGAATTTCAATATTGTATTTGTAATGGCACTATGTGTGTTGTAGAGTTTCTTGCCGCATCTTTTTTAAAACGAAACACCTTTCGAAGCGGTGGTAGAACCAAAATAATTACGCCAGAAAGTACTCGTATCTATGTGATACTATTTTGAATAAAAAATAGAGTTTTGATTCCCATATTCTTTTTCGGTAGTGTTTAAAGAGCACAAGTCATAACATTATATTCCATAGAATCTTCTACTTCAGACACTTATTAATTTACACACACAGAGACACTAGGTCGCGTGCTACCTTGAGTTTGAGGTTTGTTTCCTCCACTCTTACTTGACTTGAGAGGAGGAAATCTGGAGGAAGCAACTAAAAAAGAAATTCGCCCCAAGACTAACACCCGTGTTAATCATAGAGGCAAGTTTCTTAGATTTCATAAGGATAAAACCGATATTTTCTTCCATTTAAATTCCACCAACAAAACTCAGTGTTCATAACACACTCTCGGACAACAAAAAAGCTACCCATTCACGATAGCCCAGTCGTGTATGCGCCTACGCATTCCACCAGGATTGTCACATTCATAGTTCGTCTTATTGTGGCCGATTAATTTATGATATTATGATTACTATGGCATAGTCATAGAGAGGTTGCCATTAGGTGTTGATTAGGAAAGTGAAATAGAAAGCTTTTTTGAATTTTGGTAGTTCCCAATGAGCGGCTTGTCGCGTTTAAATCCCTTAGATCTATAATTCTATCTGTTTCTCATCATCCCCTTAAATCCCTCCAGCTGATAACAGTTGCTCTGATTCATGAATGTATCAAAAAAGTTACCAAGCTACTTTTCTTTGCCGTTATGTGTCAGTGAGTTGTATGAGACGACTAATTCCTTAAGGTAACTTCAATATCTCTGATGTCCACACCATGGCGGGTTCACTCTCCCTCACACTGGACAGAGTTTCGGTACTACTAGTGAAACTTGGATGTTCTGAGGTCTCAGAATATCTCTGACTACCTCCTCGGTAGCTCGGTACCCCCTAGTCGTGAGCATATGCTATGCTATGCTGGACCTGGGCGGAAGGTAAAAGGGAGTGGTCAGTTGTTCACCATATTGGCCCAATGCCAAGATGACTCAAATAGTCAAATTACTGTCTGAAATGCTGAGTGATTGCATGATTAGGGGTAAACAGGGATGCTTGAAGAGGTGGGATAGATGAGACATCTCCATTTTCTGATTGAAAATGTCATGCTATCGATTCGGTTGGCAGGTCATTGCATGCTCGCGAACCAAATCTACCACCACAAACGCAATCTAGGCTGCCGGCAGAGTAGTTTGACTTCGAGCTGAGTTTATGTGTTTTTGATAATAAAAAGTTAAAAAATGTGTTAGGTTTATTTGTTCGTTCCTGCGTTATATTAAAAGGCATAGCATAGCATATGCTCACGACTATATTCCCCGAGGGGGTAGTCAGAGATATTCTGAAACCTCAGAACATCCACGTTTCACCAGGACGTAAAGCCCCCCACTATCCATCCAGGACTCCCCCTACAGGTTACATAAAATTTTCACAAAATTACAAAAATGCAGGTGTTCCATCTTTCTTTTGATCCATACCCAACCCTACAAAATATACATCCAACAAAAATATTGTCAACTACACGGTTTGATTCAGGACACCATTGTAGTTCAGATCACAATGAGCCCTTACTAATACGCATGCGTATATGGAAATACTGTGGGCTTAGTACTTGACACTGTTTATTACTTTATAGGTATTTGATTTAGGTTTTACTTCATTTTTAGGTCTTTTTTTGTAAAAATTCTAACTACCTGAATATGCTGACACTTTTTAAGGGGCTGATCAGACCATCTAACTGTACAACTTTCTCTATGGGACCAACATCGAAATCGCGAAGAAAATATCAGCTCGAGTAGGTTTGCAGATTTGTATGGAAGAGCTGTTTTTTTTTCGCGATTTCGATGTTGGTGTCATAGAGAAAGTTGTTCAGTTTGACGGTCTGATCATCCTCTTAAAAAGTGTCAGCATATTAAGAATGACCCTGTATAAAACACCTTAGTAATACTTAAGGGGGTGCTTCAGACCATCAAACTGAACCACTTTCACTATGGAGCCAACGACGTCGAGAAAAAAAAAATTAGGAGTCCCCACATTTGAGACGTGACGGTACTGCAGACATTTCTGTTACAGTTTTATAACTGTTATTAATAATTAAATTAGCCATCGAATTAAAACACAATCAAACATTAGAAGGTAGAATTAGACCATCAAACTGAACAACTTTCATCATGTGGACTTACAAAGAAATTTAAAAATAAATTACAAATTTAAACATTTAAAAAGTGAAAAATACTTCGGTCTCCTATTATTTTTAGTTGTTTGATTTTGGCGTAGAGGTTTTTTTTTAATTTGTAATTTAATGTTATTTCGTAATTTTTAAAGTTACTTGAAAACTGCTGAACCGATTTTCATGACACAAAGCTAAGAACACTCGCAAAAATTAGCTTCCTTTTAAAAAAAAACGCATCGAAATCGGTCCACCGGAGCTACGATGCCGTAGACAGACGGTCCGACAGACAGACAGACAGTCCGACAGACAGACCGACATAGGTGTCAAACTTATAACGCCCCTCTTTTTGCGTCGGGGGTTAAGGGTATATTACTGTTGGCGTGCTCCATACTAACGAAGTCTGGTGATATTTTCAATACTATCCAATTACACTCAATGAACTTTTGCAGAAACAATCTAGAAACAAATTTCTATGCTTGTATCGTGTCAGATTTTCTTTAAAATGTACAGTTTTAAAGTTACAGTGCCTCAAAGATTTCCATACAAATCTTAAATTAATCCTAGCATTGGAACTGTATATTTTAACTAAAATCCTAGATTAATCTGGAAAATTTCACTGAGTTCAATTTGTTAGTATTGAAAATATCACCAGACTTCGTATGTATGCAGCGCGCATTTACGCATTCGGAATAAACTTCTCTAAAAAATCAAACCTTTTAGTCAAATAATTACCGTAAATTTTGCTTTGTGATTAATTTGTGATTTTGAATTAGTTCATTGTTCCACTAAAGGTAGAGTAGGTATTAAATAGCACAAATTATTTTCGAAAGTGATTTCAAACCACACATTCCTGTACATAAATAACCTCTAAACGAATGGCGGCAATACCCAACGGATGTACACAAGTACGCATACAACATAATTACAAATAATTAATCAGAACCTTTGATTAAGCCTTATTACTATTAATTTAATGACAAGAAACTATCAACGACTTATCTTAGAGATATAAATGAAAACTATTAGTCATCGGGTATATTCAAGCAGAACTGTTTAGTTAGATGATGGATAGAATTAATAAAATTACAAAAAGTTTCCATTGTATGGCTCGGATCGAGTGTTTTGTGAGACGGGTTGTGATGACAAATATAAACATTGTGTGGTTGTGTATGTGTTGGTGTAGTATATGGGTAGATTTCACATTAAAATGTTTATGTTCAATTTCTTTTAAAAAGAGAAGCGTATGTAAAAAAATACTGTATGATAAATTCAAATTGCAGAGAGCCGAAGGATTGAAATATTATAAAAAATCTTTACAAGTACCTATGTTTTTATTTAGGTGCAGTCACATCAATAAAATTACCTACTTTGTCAAAGCAAAATTATTAACTCAGTATCTTAGGTTAGTTATGAAAATATATGATAATACTCAATATGTTTTGGTGTAAAATAAAGTGTATTTGATTTGATTTTATACTCACCTATCTAATTATCAGAACAGCCAAGCCACATATTATAACTAAGGTGTAGAGTTTGTGTAGTTAGGGACTGTAGATTGTAGAGAGGATGTAGAGTTAGTAGCTTGGCTCTACATGACATCTGATAACTTTTTGATAGTGCGAGCCACATATAGTCTCGCCTTGGCAACATGCTACATGAAAATGTTTTTGGTGGTATTTCACTTCTTTTTGTAAGTTGCTTATGACAATATTTTATTATTTTCCAAGTTTTATAATTTTGTTGTTGTTTGTGTACTAATACTAGCTTACATACTAAATTTCAGAATTCTAGGACTTTAGGAAGCACCCTAAGAATTTTGATGATCATCAGTGAGTCAATGAAGAAATCGGGATTTTATAGATAAAAATCTAAAGTACAAGAGCTATGCAATTGAAACTTTATATGTTTAATAAGTCCATTATTGAAACCATATTTCGAAAATTTTGTTTATCCAAACCCAAGATATGAGGATTCAAAAAAACGACGAAGCGCTTCGAGAAACGGTAGGTTGCTGGGCTCGTCTTGGCGGGGGCACTGTCATGCCCCCAGATATTATTGGGTAAAGGGAAGAAGATGAAAGTTTATCTGAAAGCTAAGCATATACTATCAAAAAGAGAGTCAAAAGAAAAGTCTTAAAGGATTAGAACCGGTGACAGATTCAGTTTTCACATAAAGGTGTGAGCCTTACTATAACGACCATTGATTTATGATGCAGCGAATAAAAGCCTTTATCTGTATGGCTTGTATGAAAGGATGTGTGGAGTCATACACTTTGAATAGGCTTTAGGAAGCTATGAATCAAATGATTTAGGAATCTAGACTTGGAACGGATGTGAGTTGTATTGGTCCGAGAACGTAAATAGGTACCTTAGATATGGGCTTCTATTTTGAGTCATCGATTCATTTTCAATTCATTTCAATTATTTACCTTAAATTGTAGGTACATAAGCTACAGATGGTAAGTACAGAGTATTAGTCACTCTACAGTTTTATGCCCTATGGGCATAGTAATTTTACTAATTTACATCTACACTAATATTATAAAGAGGAAAGATTTGTACCTATTTTTGTATGTTTGTAATGAATAGGCTCAAAAAGTACTGGGCCGATTTAAAAAAGTCTTTCACCAATAGTATGCTACATTCTTCCAATTTGACATAGGCTACATTTCATTTTGAAAAAAATTAGGGATCCTTGGTAAAATTTGAACAATGTAACCGAAGGTGTAGAAAAATGAGTCTTAAAATTATTTGTCTACCCCGTGCGAAGCCGGGACGGGCTGCTAGTATTTTATAATTTGGCAACATAAAGGAAAAAAAAACGATTTGAACAATACAATTTGAATTTTACTACTACAATCGATTTGATACTAGACAAACGACATATCTCCTTTCAAGCGGTAAAGGAAAACTTCGTGAGGAAACCTGCATACGTTGAAGAAGAAATTCTGATGCGTATGTGCATTCTACCAATCCGCATTGGGCACGCGTGGTGGACTGACGCCCATACACCCTCCTTGAGGGTAGGCCTGTGTCTTGCAGTGGGACGGATTAAGTATAGTCTGATGGTGATGATGATTAGACAAAAGATGAGTTATTGGAATAATTTACACTATTTATTGCTAAAATTATGTATTTATTAAATGTTTGGCGTAGCTATGGATTTTCCGGGGAGGAGAGAGCCGCGGCCGCAAGCTTTACGGCAAATCCGATGACAGCACCTAGAAATTGAAAGTTAGTGTATACCCATGCGCTCCCTACTATATGATATTATACAGCATCAAACTCATTATGCTGACAGTTTTTTTAAGAGGATAATCAGACCATCAAACTGAACAACGTTTTCTATGGGATCAAAGTCGAAATCACAAAAAAAATCAGCTGTCCCATACATTTGCGTCGAGTAGGATTGCAGATTAGTATGGAACAGCAGATTTTTTCCCATATGGAAAATTGATCATTTTTATGGTCTGACCATCCTCTTAAAAAACTGTCAGCATATTAAGAAGAACCCCAAATAGGTTTCTTTTGTTGGATTCCACAAAAAAGTCATAACACTTATGGTAACGGAATTACATGATCAGTGATTTGATAAGCTTCACTTGCGTCAAATAAGGTTTGCTATTAACTCTGGAATAAATAGGAAGTGCAGGTTTTTTCTATAGGTACTAAAAATAATGGTTTACCTTCCAACTTAACCTAGAGATAATTTGCTAACCCAGGTTAACGGCAAAGTGGCTAAGTGAGTCTAAGATCGGGCCACTAGAGCCCCAATTATTTTATATCCAAACCCCCATAACCCTTCGAAAGTCATATAAAAACCAAACTATAAAAATAAATTCAAAACTTCCTTCGAAACAACCAATATCTCCGTGATGTTGATGATTGACTTCCTGAAGCGTGGGCTAAAGATTAAATTAACTGGATTAGATTGGACTTAATGGCTGTTTTACTTAACATATCATCTTACAACACTCTTATACTTACGAGACAAGTGTGAAATTAGTTTGATTTGTGGGACTTTGTGTTTGAAATGGACATTAATGGGTGTGAGACGGGAGAGGCGTCGATTGCTCATAATTAGTGAGTCATATCAGGTCACTTTACGTTTTTAAATTATAGTTTGATCTATGTTAAGTGTGTGAATGTACTGCAATATCAGTATAGCATCATCATCAGCCTATCATCGTCTACTGCTGAATACAGGGTCCTTCTTAATATGCTGACACTTTTTAAGGGGATGATCAGACCATCAAACTGAACAACTTTCTCTATGGAACCAACATCGAAATTGTCCATACATGTGAGACGAGTAAGATTTCAGTTTTGTATGGAACAGCAGATTTTTTGGCGATTTCGTCATAGAGTCCATATAGAAAGATCTTCAGTACGATGGTCTGATCATCCCCTTTAAATATTAATAGGGTGTTTTGTTACACCTTGTAAATAGAGAAAATATTACTACCTTTTCGATGAAGCAATAACTCATCTGTCAACATAACTGTGATCGAATCAACTCCAAACATCGACAACAAAATAGTTCTTCTTAAAACCAAACAATTATCGCCTCAAACAGGAAAGACCCCAATTTCCTCTTCCTTGTAGTCCTTTTGTGCCACTAAGTGCCTTCTTAACATACAATAAGGCCACAAATTGGTTGCGATATCTAAAGATCTACACGTATTGACGTTTCTTGATTATGTTTGAAAGGATATGTATTGTTTAAATGGTTGTAAGAGGCGACTACATTACTAAAGGGATCCTTTTCTAACGAATTGTGATTGCGGCGAACCTCTCATATCATATCTGCCAATAGCACTGCTGGAAATAGGCCTCCCACAAAAATTGCCACAACGACAGGTCCTGCGCTGCCCTCATCCAACAAGTTCCCCCGCCTTCACCAGATCGTCGGTCCACCTTGCGGAGGCCTGACTACGCTTTGCTTTCCGGTACACGGTCGCCACACGAGAACTCTTCGGCCTCATCAGCCATCGGTTCTGCGAGCAATGTGCCCCGCCTATTACCACTTTAATTAAGCAATTCTTTGGGCTATGTCGGCTACTCTGCGAATGGGGAATGCGGTTCTTCTGCGAATCTCTTCATTCCTGAGTCGATGAGGTATACCACGTGTTAATGAATTAACGCAAAACTAGAAAGTAGTTTGTTTAGAATCGAGAGCAGAATCGAATTATCATGTTTTCAACATAGTAAATTTTTTCAAAATATTAAATATCTTGGTTGTAAAATTTAAAATTTACTGAACTCGATCTCAACCCACCGCATGGGCACACTCACATTACTTACTGCCAAAACAAGATTCTTAAAATGTCATAATATCTGTCTATAATTTAAAAACGTGAATCATTTTTGCCTCAAAACTTATAATGCGAATAACTTTAAATTTTAACTATCAAAATAATGAAATTATTGATTCAATCGAATTATTTTGTTGTAAATCAGTTGGGGTGTATGAGGTTTTGCACTTATTCATTAACACGTTGTATAACTCTCGTGCCCTAACACCCGTACGTTTTGAAAAGTGTGAATATATTGTGGAAATTCCAATATTAAAATAATTTGCGATAAAACAAGACCAAAAGATGTATCTGGTCGCACGCTCCAAAATCCCACAACTAATTTTCTTAAGTCATGCCACAAAAAATGAAAGATGGCTACCGATGACGGCGATCGAATTATAATTAATTGAAAATAAATCAATACGAATTGGACTTTAAGCTTCTTAAGGCGACTTTACATTGTTATCGTAGTGTGGTCCTTCAGGGTGGTCAAAATATTTATTACAGTTATACAATCATTGGATAGGGTCCTTCTTAATATGCCGACGGTTTTTCTAGGGGATAATCAAACCATCACTGAATAACTTTATCTAGGGGACCAACGTTGAAATCGCGAATAAAATCTACAGTTCCATGCAAAACTGTAATCATACTCTATATACCCAAATATATGGAACAGCTGCAGATTATTTTGGCGATTTCGATGTTCGTCCCATAGATAAAATTGGTCTGACATCAAACTGGTCAGATCATACCCTCATAAAACCGTCAGCATATTAAGTAGGACCCTTTATAACAGAACTAGATAGCAATCAACGTTCCAAAAATGGCAGAGCCAAAGGAGCTCCTAAAGAGCTCTTATGCCAACTATAGCTGGCTGCCATACCAAATACGATTAAGTTTATGAATGACATAAAACTTATCAGTGCCACCCAACATCATGCATATTTTGATTTGTGTAGGTTATTGTGTCAATTCGGACAAAAATTACCTATGGTTTTATATGAGACTCCGAGGCCGAGTTTTTAAATGAAGACAACGCACTGGCAGGTGTAGTGGGGGTCGCTCTCGGCGTTGGGCTGACGAGCTGAGACAGGCAGCGGGGACCGACTGGATGAGGAAGGCCGAGGATAGAGTTTTGTGGCGCGCCTTGGCAGAGGCCTGTGTTCAGCAGTGGATGATGTTAGGCTGAGGATGATGAAAGCGTGCAGTTGAAGAAAGTTGCACTTTTAGTATTTTAGGCTGTACTTTTGCGTATCCGCATATCCGTAATTTACGTTGCCTCGTTGGTTTATATGTACGTTGGTATGTACTAACTAAACGGGCATGCAGAAGTTATCGCAAAACCTGAATATGCTACTAAATTTAAATACACATACTTTATCTAATCAAATCTAAAAAATTATACAATCTTTTGGGTAAGTGTATAGTGTACTTAACATTTAAATCGAACAAGACTAAATAATAAATCAAAATAATATGGGTCGTCAAAGGATTACGATGTATAGTTGCAAGAAAGTGCTGGATCTGTTTATTTTTAAACTACTTCTTCTTATATCGAGTCGATGGCATGTCATTCTAAGTCTTTCCAGCCCAGAATTTCGCCACACGGATAGCATTTTCGGCAGCGTTCATAAGCTCCGTTCGCGTGCAGGTGTCCGGGCAGGAATGCCATGATACGAGATGGGCCATAGTCTGGGTCATAGGTTTTAGGACCTAACAAGACCATACCGTGTATGTGCAGTAAAAAGTTGGTCCAAAACCGGCTGGGCCAACACTTTCGTCCTTGCTTCTTATTATAACAACCCGGTAGCACTCAAGCCGACGAGTGACCGCTACCGAAATATAAATTAATCTTATTGATGATTGTGACAGGCAGGTTTTTGTTTAGTCATCGATTTTTTTTTCTCGAAAGGAATGAATACGAGAGGATTTTAAATGATGCGTAGTGCATATCATATGCTCACGACTATATTCCGTAGTCAGAGATATTTTGAAACCACAGAACATCCACTTTTCACCATCACCGAAACTCTGTCCAGTATGACGGGGAGTGAGCCCGTCGCCACTTGTAATGGATAGTGGGAACAATACATGCCTCGAAATTGGAGCATGCAGGTTTTCTCACGATGTTTTCCTTCACCGAAAAAAAAGTGATGTATCAAATCGTAAATAAATTCCGAAAAACTCATTGGTACGAGTCGGCTTGGACGGGGATCGATCCATCGCCTCCTCTATGGCAGGCATGGTTACTCGCGACTGAACCACCACGACAATCGTTCTTTTTTTTCGAAAGGAATAAATACGAGAAGATTTTAAAGGATATTTACATACGTAAACTCGTGACCTTAATTTCTTTCGGGGTGGCCGGAAACTTTACAACGATGAATGAACTTAATTACATATTATCAAAATTTTGACCAAACAATTTACCCCAGTCCTTCTATAAGCCCCATTTGCGTCATCCTGGTTAAGCAATTAACTCCAGGTTAAGTTGGTAATCCATGATTTTAAGTATAGAAAAAACCAGGAGTTACCTATTTAACCTAGTTAATCTAATCCAGGTTGACGCAAACGAGGCTTAGGGTTTAATCTGTAATGGATTACTTATTTTAGGGGGTGTTTCAGACCATCAAACGGAACAAATTTCAGTTTGGAGCCAAAGTCTAAATCACGAAAAAATACGTTCTTTCATAGAAAACGTCAATGTGTTGGCTACATGCTTGACGCAACTATGAAACTCATTTCAGTTTACAACTTTACACCCAGCGGCAGCGTAGATTATCATAAGGTTTTTTTTTTCTAACCTATTTGGTCCCACAGCTGGGCAAAGATCTCCTCTAAACTCTTCCATGTCTTTACGTTCGGTGCGACATCCTGCCACTCATTCCAGAAGTAACTTTATGTTACCAAAAACCTATCCTTTACCTTTCATAATCGAGTTAACCTCCAATAATTCCTAAAGCCAATAAATCAAAAACTAAATCAAATTAGGATCCTTTTTACAAGCAAATCGGTGTCGATCAGTGGGCGTTCCTCGTCCCACATTAGGGTTCTACAAAAAACCCACAAATCAATGTGAAAGGCCTTTGTTATGACGCCCGTAGACATTTGGACATTTTATGGAGAAAAATATAAAAATAAACCGTGTTTTTATTTGTGTTAATGATAGTACAAATTTAGATTTTTGTTCTTTCTAATACTAGCTTTTGCCCGAGACAAAATCCGTGTGGATTTCGGAAAACTTAAAAACCCTGTTGTTACTCGAGTCGATTTTCGAAAAATATTTGTTTAGTGCACGACTACATCCTCCAGATTATACAATATAGCATAGCATATGCTCACGACTATATTCCCCGAGGGGGTAGTCAGAGATATTCTGAAACCTCAGAACATCCACGTTTCACCAGTAGTACCGAAACTCTGTCCAGTGTGACGGGGGGTGAGCCAATCGCCACCTATAATGGACAGTGGGTACAATACATGCCTCGAAATTGAAGCATGCAGGCATTGATTATACAATATGGATTATACATTTAGTTTGAGAAGGATTGTAGTTTTGTTTGTATGGAACAGTTTTTTTTTTCCTGATTTCGACTTTGGTTCCGTAGAGAAAGTTGTTCAGTTTAATGGTCAGATCATTCCCTTGAAAAATCGACGGCAAAATAAATTTTACAATGTCAACGGTTTAGGCTGTGCGTTGTCTGTCAGTCAGTCAGTCATTCAGTCAGTCACGGAACTGTTTGTTTTCTATCATTGACATACCAAATAATGGACGTCGGGTCTAGTACAAAATTTTTGAAAAAAGTGTCAGAGCACACAAACATAAGTACGTGTAGACCAAATAAAAACATTGAAAATGCTGAAATTCACGGCACGGCATTAATACGTGCGCTAAGTCGGTCGATCAAACTAAGACTGTCGCGTAATTGGTTCTCTTTATACGTTTTGATGCTCTTTTGGTTCGTACACTTTTGAGCGCGTAACCGTTGGTATGTCAATGTTTTTTATGTATAGATTTAATGTTTCTGTTTTCAGTGGTATCGGCTATGCGTTATCTGACTGACTTAGAGTAGAAGAAGATAGATAGATGTAAGATAGTCCAAAATAGTAGGTTTAATTCATCATCATCATCTTATTTAAGAGCTACGCTTTTGTCGATGGAGTATTCGCCAATCCTGTCCCTTTTCCGCTAGTGTCTTGAGTTCTTGATACGACTCGACATCAACCTTTTCCTTCACTTGGGCTAGATAACTCTGTCTCGGTCTTCCTCTGCCTCTTTTCCCCTCTATCTTCCCTTCCAGTATGGTTTTAAAGAAATGGTCGTTTCGTATCAAGTGTCCGATCATTTTTCCTCTCCGGTTTTCTATTGTTTTTAAAACTTTTCTCTTTTCTTTAACTATTCTTAACACCTCTTCATTTGTTATTCGTTCTATCCAACTTATTCCCTCCATTCTCCTCTAACCTTAGGTTTAATTACATATTCCAAGCTCATCTTTTTTCTACGTTCGGTAGGAAGACCGCATCAACTTTTATTCTTCTTATTTTATCTCGAGCACAAATTCGATTATAATCGTTACTAAAATAAAATCGATTCGTGACGATCATAACATGCTAATACTAGTCCATCTACAACACTTATAAATCGGAGAATTATAAACAAGTTTGCTGGTAACGACTTGATCGGTGTTACCAGTAGGGTGTGGAGAAATAGCGATAATATTGTAGGGCGTCATCAAATTGATTATTTTTGTATTATTAATAATCTATATACAAGTAAATAATGTCATTGGCGGAGTTTAGGACACGTAATGGAAAGCATTGATACCATTTTTATAATGTTTGTCTGTTTTTCTATTCGTCTGTTTTATTGTGCTCGCATCACTTAAAAGCTACTGAACTGATTTGGATGGGGTTTTCATAAAAGCATAGGGCTTAGTTTGGATAAACATTTAGGATTTATTGCATCGCAAAATTTGTCTAGATGTTCGTTGAGAAGAAGTTTCGGAAATTAAATCCGTATGAAAATGAAAAAGAAATAATTAGGTTAATTTTTCGTAGCGTAGCACTGATATCCATCTAGTCTAGTATAAAAGAGAATGAACTGGCAACACTTTGGATAGCCTATACAAATTAGCCGCATTATCTTGGTCGGCCGATTACATGCACGATTCGAGTAAATGCATCGATAAATGTATGGAATTTATCAACTACATTTCTCTCTGATGATTCTTCGTTTTGATGGCTATTTCTCTGGTTTAGTAAGCGATTTTAAGTTGAATTGCTTTTGTAGTAAAGGTGGTTTTTGTTTGGTGAATGGATGGATTAAATTCTTAAGCTATGGAGAAGTGCAATAAGGAAATCGAATTTGTAATACTTAATTGTAAGCATAGGAAACAGTTATAAGTGTAAACACAATATCAGCATCGTCTACAGGGTGAATTTGAGGTCATTAGCATCATTTTAAACGAAGACTCTAGCTCTACCCATCAAATTGAACAACTTTGCAAAGCTGCTCACGGTTCTAATTTATAAAATTAAAGATTCCATGGAATGACGTGACAGAAAAATTTATGGTAGACGGTAAGTGATAACCTACCCCTCTAACTCTAAGCCCGGCTTGCACCAACAAGTATTGAGGCTTAAGAGAAGTTTATTCCGAATCTTTGACTATTTATATGTGGACTGGTTCCGCGTGTAATTCTACTAACAAACATTTCTGCCACTTTTTGCGGGGGGCGAGGTAACATGAAATCCGCAACTTTGGATTTTATTCCCCATAACTTTAGATTCTAATTTTGAAATCATGAAAAGTAGTCTCGTGTGAACCCCAAACGTTATAAGTTCGAAGTTAATATTTCGCAATTATAGGCTGTCTCGTTTAGTGATAAGGTGTAAAATTGAATGTAAATGCACAAGATCAATTGTGCTTATACCGTGACAGAGGGGAAATGCTACCGCAAGGCTAGTCCTTATAATAATTAGTCAAAGTTCCGAATGCGTAAATGCGCGCTGCATACAAACGAAGTCTGGTGATTTTTTCTATACTAACCAATTGAAGTCAAAGAAATTTTGCGGAAACAATCTAGAAACAAATCTCTATGCTTGTATCTTGTCTGATTTTCGTTAAAATATACAGTTTCAATGCTAACATTAATTTAAGATTAATGTTACTGAAATGATGATGTTCATGAAAAATGTCACTGACTTTAATTAGTTAACATTTTTCATAAGACAATTAGGCCGAGATTCAGAGACGATTTTTAAGTCTTAGTTCGTATGTCAAAATCCATATATTTTCGCCACGCTTAGCTCGAGCTAAGACTAAAAAAATCGTCTCTGAATCTCAGCCTGAGTCTTAGTATAACTATACTTCATTCCAAATAAGGACGACGAAATTTTCCGATTCCTATTTGGCTTTCTGGCTTTTTCGATATCGCGAAAAAAAAATCGGCTCTCCCATACATTTGGCTCGAGTAGGTTCGCAGTTTAATATGGGGCATCTGTTTTTATTTCGCGATTTCGATGTTGGTGCTATAGAGAAAGTTGTTCAGTGTGACGGTCTGATCATCCCCTTAAAAAGTGTCAGCATATTAAGAAGGACCCTGTATATTTAAAAATAACTTTGCCTCATTTAACTTTATTTGAAATAGTTTTTCTCAACATTACTATAATCTAAACGACACAGCCGTAGGCAAATTCTAACAACAAAATAGCAAATCAAAAATTCCTCACAGTCCATCACGCGATGCCTGACTGACTTATTGATCATCATTCAAGTAATCATTCGTTATAAAACTTATAAGCTTCGGTATTGGTCCTACTGCTATTAAAATCGAATTATTGACGACCAATATTAAAAGATCTCCCATCCCATCATTGACTGGAACCATTTTCAAACTAGATCGGTAAATGTAAGGAGTAAAACAGATCTAAACAGATTGGTTAACGGAGAGAGGTTCGTTAAATTTGGTTGTTAATAGATGGCGTTGGTAAAAGCTGCGCGTGAGTTGAAACGAGGTAGGCAGCGACATCTGTTATGGAGTAGCGGCAACGTTGCATGAAAAAATGTTAATATTTTTCAAACGATGCAAAATTAAATGAAGTCTCATGAATTAATTAAATAATACCTAAAGCAATTTTTGCATTAAATATCTGTAGTAAATCGCAGAAAAATTTTAACTGAAAATTATGAATTTTGTTGAAGTAACTGAGTAACGGATATTAATTGTATTGTATGTATTTATAATATTTAGGTTTATTTTGTATACTTGTGTTTAGTTTTTTTATTTACTCATAACTGTTCCTTTTTGATCATTTTTCTGGAAACACCGCCTACCTCTTTTTTGTTCACCGTTTCCTCTACCCTAAGGTTGTCTGGAAGAAATCGATTCTTAGCGATAAAACCGCCTTATTTTGTGCCTCTTATATGATTACTGAAGTTGTTGGTGTAAAATAAAGAATATTTGATTGATTGGAGATGGGCAGGACATTTTGCTAGAAGGGAAGACTGCCGGTGGACCAAGGCAATATCGGAATGGTGGCCAAGAGACGGAAGGAGGTCCGTGGGTAGATCACCGATGCGATGGTCAGACGACATTGTAAGGGTTGCGGGTCGTGCATGAATCAGGTTGGCACAGGAGCGTGAGGAGTGGTGCAATAAAAAGGAGGCCTATGCCCAGCAGTGGGTTGATGTGGGCTGATTTGATTGATTGATTCATTGATTGGATATCAGATTTTTCGTTCATTTACGAAATTTGTAGGTAGGTACATCGGCTTCGACCGTTTTTCTTGAGGTTTTACACCAATTGCTGATAACCTAAGTGGGTAGGTACATAAGGTACCTACCCTATGTAAGGGTGGTTTTAGTGTCGTAGCGCATTTGAGTTTGGTCTAATGATCAAGTTTTGCTTTTCGTTTGAATTCTCGCATGAGTGAACCACTCTGAATACGAAACAATATTTTAACATACTTAAGAAAAGAGAAGTGCTCGTTGGCGTAGTGGAGCTGGAAACGATCACCGAAGTTAAGCAACGTCAGGTCCGATCAGTCTTTGGATGGGTGACCGTTTAAGTGGTATTTCATCTCGAGCGTTTGCTTCGGAAGGCACTTTAAGCAGTCGGTCTCGGATAGTTCCTTCAGATGGCGTTGTAGTTATTCGTAAAGCCAGGTCAGAGGCCTATTAAGGCGGCTTAAAATTATCTGACAGCAAGTTGACCACTAACTTGCCTCCACCAATACGCACTGGGCCAGCGTGGTGGAGTATGGCCCACTCCCTCTCACCCTTATTCGTGAGAGGAGGCCTTTGCCCTGTGGGATTCTACAGGCTATAACTAACTTTTTAAAGAAAAGATATGTTTTCGGATTGTGGTCTGATCTCGAGATAATGTTTATGTGGGTATTGTATTAAGACCCATTTCGGAGTCAACGTCATCTGACCTTCCATTTTTAACCCAACATCACGTTTTGACGTAAAATCGTGCATAATTAGATTCAGTTAAAAACTATTTTAAAAGAAGATTCCTTACTCCCACGTTTGGCCATAAAGATAATTTTAATACTAAAGTACGAAGCACGCGCAATCGCGAAATGAACAAGTCATGACGAGATCAAAATCAACTCCGGCGCAAAACGAGTTTTCATTATCAGATCGATCGAGTGGGCGTGGCTTTGTTGTATACCTGTCTCTTTTAACCGTTTCGTTTCGCGTGAATGAATTCGTCGATAAGAAAGAGACGGGTATATTTACGGTTGATCGATTCGATTGACGTTTGAGATTTTTTTTTCTATGTGTTTTCTTGAATACTAGTTTTTGGAATTGTTTGTCTTTTTGTATGTTTTATGGTTGGTGATTTCTCGGGTGTAAAACTTTATCTTTATTGTTTATTCGGTGGCTACGATGACATTATATAGCAAAGTCATATAAATTTTGTCGCATTCAGCACTAGCATACCCATGTAAACCGATAACTATCTATTCTGCTGCCCTTTATTGTATTGTTTTTTAAACACTTCTTACGTCCCTATACTCCATTCAAAATAGCAACGAAATTTTAAGGCTATTTTGCATTATAGAAACAGAAATTTGAAACACATTCTTACTACCTAGCATCCAAGATATGTCGGATAGTGTACAGGGTCCTTCTTAATATGCTGACACTTTTTTAAGGGGATGATCAGTCCATCAAACTGAACAACTTTCTCTATGGGACCAACATAGAAATCGCGAAAAAAAAATCAGATGTCCCATACAAAACTGCGAACCTACTCGAGCCAAAAATATGGGCCAGCCGATTTTTTTTTCGCGATTTCGAAAAAGTCAGAAAGCCAAATAGCAATCGGAAAATTTCGTCGTCCTTATTTGGAATGAAGTATAGTTAAACTAAGACTCGGGCTGAGATTCAGAGACGATTTTTTTGCTTGGCGTGACTAAGCGTGGCGAAAATGTATGGATTTTGACATACGGGAGTTCGAACTATGCCTTAAAAATCGTCTCCGAATCTCGGCCTAATTTTGAAAAATGGTAAAAGACTAGAATTTTTCGAAGAAAGAAGCTATATTACGCAACATTGTCCCTTGTGGTACTTTAACACTATTTCAAACTTGCCTACATAAAATCTTCTCTATACAGGGTGACTCCACCATGCGAGCCCAGTTCGTGTCGGTGGAGGCAAGTTAGTGGTCAACTTACTGCCAACAGGCATCGCCAACATCGATGAGCTATTTCGTT
Organism: Agonopterix alstromeriana; assembly: GCA_963924505.1. Lineage (NCBI taxonomy): Eukaryota > Metazoa > Arthropoda > Insecta > Lepidoptera > Depressariidae > Agonopterix > Agonopterix alstromeriana. The sequence goes on along the minus strand of OZ004681.1, from coordinate 3,328,207 downwards.
TAGCTAAAGATATACCTATATTCAGAGCTGACTGCCAACCTCCAGTAATGGAGAGGAACTTGGAACAGGAAAAGTAAGTTATAGCCTGTAGAATCCCACTGCAGGGCAAAGGCCTCCTCTCACGAATAAGGGTGAGAGGGAGTGGGCCATACTCCACCACGCGGACCCAGTGCGTGTTGGTGGAGGCAAGTTTGTGGTCAACTTGCTGTCAGATAATTTTCTAGCCGCCTGAATAGGCCTCTGACCTGGCTTAACGAATAGTTACAACGCCACCTGACGGAACTATCCGAGACCAACAGCTTAGCGTGCCTTCCGAAGCACGGAAACGCTTGAGATGGAATTCCTCTACCCTAAGGTTGTATGGAAGAAATCGCTTTTTAGCGATAAGACATAAGACCGCCTTATTTGTACTTACTTTTAATTCTTTATCTGTATTCAAATGTATGTTCTGTTTTGGTGTGCAATAAAGTATAATTGAATTGAATTGAATACCACTAAACGGTCCATCCAAAGACTGACCGCACCCGACGTTGCTTAACTTCGGTGATCGTTTCCAATACCGAAGCTCCACTACGTCAACGAGCGTTTGTATGATGTGAACCCTTAAAAAATGTAGAACATTATCTTAAAAAGCATGTCACAAATGCACGGGTGGATTGCTTCGCGTAATTTTGATCGTTCCACTCACATCAGAAACGTCAGGATTAATGATCCGGCCCGTCTAGTCATACGGTTCCGCCGAATGCCGTAAAAACGCTATGCGCAATTCGGTTTTGGTCGTTATGTTTCAAAGTGTCGTAGGAATGGAGGTGGCATTTTGTTTTTACAAGAAGTTTACATGAAGCAAAACTGCGTACGAGTACTAGTTGGTCTGTTTATTGATGTTATATCCTTCGGAAACGTTGGTTTGTTTGTTGTTCTACATAATGTGTCGAATTGTCTACTTTTAAATTAAATTAAAGAAACAGCAGAGATGTTATTTGTTGGGTACCTTATAAATTAACGAAAATAATGTTTATTGTTATTTTCTTTTAGCATAAGTCATCCCACTGCTGGGCAAAGGCATCCCCTTTAATCTTCCAACCACTTTAACAAAAACACATTAAAATACTAAACCTGAAAATTTCCGTAGCTTGAACTGCAGTAAACAGTAAGTAAAGTACGAGTATAGTAATTATATTGCCCTGTAAAAAAAAACATACCTGCTTTTTTTTCTTAGCAGGGCAGTACTGCTTGAAGTACTTATACAGGGAGGGAGGCAGGGATGTATGAATATCTAGTGACAAATTTCCTTTTTTTTTCAGTGCAACGCAATGGAACCTAAAGATAAGACACCGGTTAAAATACTAAATTCAAAATTCAGAATTCCACAATTCCAATGCTCGCATATACCGAGACACCCGCTGCGGATTGGTAGAGGTATATTAGTGGTCAACTTGCTTTCAGAATTTATGTTCTAAATGCCTCGAGTAGTTTCCGACGTGGCTTGGTGGTGGTAGAGTCAAAAATGGCGTCAAAAAGGTATCTATGTGCTATTAAGGAATAATAATAAAATTGTAGTATTAAGAATTGCTTAGTATTTAAGAGGTACACTACCATTCTAGCACTAGCATTCTACCATTCTGGCATAGGCCTGTGCCTGTGCCACAAGGGCGTAAGAGCGTTATTTGATATACCTAGTACAATAATAGGTCTACCACGCTGCGCGTACTTGTATCATAAATGCCGCATCCAAAATAACAAAGAGCAGCATCCACCGACGACCTTTAATTGCTCCCATCTTGATACGGGGGGTATATCGACCGTCAAAATGGGTTTTTCGCGGACGGTAAACGGTGGCAACTTTGTAAAACGACATTATCGGATTTGCTGCTTTTTTGGTTTGCTATGGAAATGTTGCAGTTGGCAACTGTTTGATTGTTAGATTGTTGCGGGTTTCGTATTTTTTTTGCTTTCTATGTAAACATTTTTATCGATATTTCTTTTAATACTGTTATGTTATTTGGTCGTGTGTGAGTCTATGCATGTGTATGAGGTGGTGTGTCAGAATTGGAAACTGTGGCAACTTGTCTCTGCATTCCAGTGGAATATGGCGTATACAGGGTAAATTTTATATCACTGCGGATTATTTGTATACAGGGTCCTTCTAATATGCTGACACTATTTTAAGGAGATGCTCAGACCGCCAAACTGAACAACTTTCTCTATGAGACCAAAATCGAAATCGCGATAAAAATTCTGCTGTTCCATACAAAACTGCAAACCTTACTCGAGCCAAATGTTTGGGAGATCTGACTTTTTTTCGCGATTTCGATGTTGGTCCCATAGAGAAAGTTGTTCAGTTTGGCGGTCTGAAAATCGACTTAAAAAGTGTCAGGATATTAAGAAGGACCTGTATTAGGGTCCTTCTTAATATCCTGACAGCACCAAAATCAAAATCGGGAAATAAAATCTGCTCTTCTATACAAAACTGCAAACCTACTTGAGCCAAATGTATGGGACAATTTTTTTTTGCGATTTTGATTTTGGTCCCATGGAGAAATTAGTTCAGTTTGATGGTCAATAATCATAAAAAAATCTATAAAACGTATTTTTGTTAGTTCTTTTTAATCAAAAATACGGCACACGCACGCACTTTTCGGAGGGCTGAGCAATCGCGTTTCTCATAGAAAATATTCGTCTGAACCTATAGACCCTTATGTAGTCAGTTAGTTACATACAGGTGAAGCTAATATAAGCGTGTTAGAGTAGCGTATCACAGAGTGTTGATTAAGGGTATAGAATTGTAGACGTATGGAGCGGCATCTTCTGTAAAGAAAAAGCTCCTTAAATAAAGAAAAAATATATATATACAATGTGTTAATGAATAAGCGCAAAACCTCATACACCCCAACTGATTTATAACAAAATAATTAGATTGAAACCATAATTTCATTATTTTTATAGTTAAAATGTAAAGTTATTCGCATTTTAAGTATTGAGGCAAAAATGATTTGTTATCATTTCAGCAATGAATGAAAGCGCTAACATGCTCATGGATACCTTTTTAGAATCTTTTTTTGGTAGTAAGTAGGGTGAGATTGCCCGAGCCGTGGGTTGAGATCGAGTTCAGTAAAATTAAAATTTTACAAACACATTATTTAATATTTTGAAAAAAATTACCTATGTTGAAACCATGATAATTCGATTCTGCTCTCGATTCTAAACAAACTACTTTCTAGTTTTGCGTTAATTCATTAACACGTTGTATATAAGCGTGTTAAAAACTGTCAGCTTATTAAGTTAGACCCTGTAAATCATAACTTACGAAAGGTAAAATTAGGTAGGTATATCAAATGCGAGACGCTTCAAGAGAATCCAAATTTTTTCAAAGCGAAAAAATGCACAAAAATTTACCCATCATCTGTCACTAAACGCGTGGCCGAATACAAAATTAATAAATATCTTGCGGCAATTAAAAAAAAAGTTTTTTTTTCTTAAAAAAGGGGCGAAGGGTGCGTCACGCCGGCGGCCTCATCAGCCATCAGCTAGCATCGCATCGGTCTTTACGAATGCGTATCTAAATAATTATACGGCGTAAACGAATAATGATTGAAAGGTCTTCTCTTCGGATACTGGGCAGAGTAGTTTGAGGAAGGTAGAGATTAGAAAATCTTTGGTTGTTTGGTTGTAGCATAAGCATAGCATATGCTCTATATTTCCCCGAGGGGGTAGTCAGAGATATTCTAAAACCTCAGAACATCAATGTTTCAGTAGTACCGAAACTCTGTCCAGTATGACGGACAGCCTCGAAATTGAAGCATTCAGGTTTCCTCACGATGTTTTCCTTAACTGAAAAGCCAGTGGTGTTACAAATCGTGTATAAATTCCGAAAAACTCATTGGTACGAGTCGGCTAGGACGGGGATCGAACCATTGCACAGCAGGCAAGGTGACTCGCCACTGGACTACCACGGCTTTTAGGTTGGTTATCATTATTGGTATTTTATTATGATCATGTCGATATCATCTCAGTCGATAGGCGTCCACTGCTGGACGGCTTCCCCAACAGATCGCTACAACTTGCGATCCTGCTTTGCCCTCATCCAACGGGTTCCCACCACCTTCACTAAGTCTTCGGTCGACATCATCACAGTTTAGGGAGTGCTTCAGATCATCAAACTGAACAACTTTTACTAAGGGACCAATTATTTAAATAGCGATAAAGTTGGCTGGCTGGTTCCATACAACTTGACCCAAATGTATGAAATTGCCGTTTTTTCGCAATTTCTCTGTTGGTCTCAATGTAAAAGTTGATCAGTTTGATGGTCTCAGGCACCGCCTAAAGTTTGTAACGCGTTTAAATTTACTCTCTATAGGGCTCTTAATATACTGACATGTTTAAGGGGATGATGAGACCGTCAAACTGAACAACTTTCTCGTAATCCACAGCATATATTCGATATTTTGATATTGGTCTCAATTGGAGAAAGTTGTTCAGTTTGATGGTCTGGTCATCCCCTTAAAAAACTGTCTACATATTAAGAAGGACCCTGTATATTTTTCAGTTTAAACTAAATAAAAAGTGCTTCTATCAGCACTGCTTATATCATCTGTAGCAGATGGTAGGATATAATATGACACAATATTTCCACAAGTGATATCTATAAGTATAATCAAGTATAGATATGTCACTCTCTAACCACATAATTACTCTACAATTTAAATAAGAGATCGCCTGAAGCGTCCCATCTGAAATGTATGGACGAAGCCGTGTGTCGAACAAAAGCGAAAAAACTGCTGTTATTAAATCCTCATTAGGCTGCGACAACCAAAATAAAACCTTCTGCTTTTCAATCCAAAACCAGCCCTAAAACTACCACTCTAAAGTCGAATAAAACTGTATGCGAAAATTTGTCAGTCAAGCTTACATAATTGATACGCGAATTAGCAGTTTTGTTAAACGAAATTCATCTTTGTTATAAAGAAATAAAGGTGTCGTTTTCTGTAAATAGATTCGTGTAAAGTCATAAGAAACACCGAGATACGGCAACTAGTTATTTGGAAGGTAAAAGCGATTTGTATTAATGAATTAACTACTACTTTCGTACTTCTACTTCGATTGAGTTTTGTTTTCATTTTGGCTTCGATGTTTTTGGTATTTGTGGTTAGTTACACGGTTACATGTTATATTGTACTTTTTGTTTTGGGTCGACTCATGTCGAAAGAGACTAATGCGGCTAATGTCATCAGGGATCCAGTGGAATATTCTCCTAAGGGTAAAATTGACAAGTGCAAGGCCCGTAGGGCCATACGCACGAGAAGGAAATTGTTGCAAAAGGCCAGACATCAGTATGAAAAAATTTGGAGATCGCCTCGCTCGCTCTGGTTTTTCTTTAATTGTTGTAGGTACAGAATGCATAAGACCAGTTAAGTATATAGAGTTACAATCATAGCCAATTCGTTTTGCGAAAAAATTGCAAACTCGCTTCGCTCGCTTAGGTCTCAATTTTTTTTACTATTGCACTGCATACATAGACTGATACGAGTTCTAGCACAACCAAGTCGTATACGGGTAAAAATTCGAGCTCGCATCACGCGCTCCATATTTAAAATTTTGCAACTTTTGTCGGTTAATTCTTAAATATCTCAAAACCTTCGAACTTTTGCTCAAACTCGTCAAACTGCAGTTATTGAGGGCGGCCAAATATATTTGCTCAGGGGCGCAAAAAATTTGCAAATACATCCCTGCAGGGATCGTCCGCATATGATGCCCACACCGTGTGGCTACTGACAGATTCACTACATCCAAACCAAGTAAGTAAGTAAACTTAATTTGTTTTTGATTAGGGTATAGTACAGTCTATCTACTAAAAGGAAAAGGGGAAGACCTAAAGAGAGATGGTCAGATGAAATACACAAAATAGCTGGAAAAAACTGGATATCAAAAGCAAAAGATAGAAACATTTGGAGAGATATGGAGGAGGCATTTACTCGTTGAGAGGTCCTGTATAGTATAAGAATAATGAAATTTAATAATATTATATTATCTAAATAAATTTTTTGCATGCTTGAAATAAAATGTAATTGATAATATTTATTTATAGTAATGAAATAGTAAAATTTGATTCTTAGGAAATAAAAGGCTAATACTAATAATTTACTGTAGTAAAGTACAAACCTTTCTGGAAGATAGGCACGAGAGAGTGCTTCTGTGTGAAGAGCATACATTCAAATAAAAAAATGATATTGCGAATTCGTAGTAGTCTTGCGGTCAAAGAATTTCCAACACGTCTTAATAGACTTTGTATCTGGCCAACGGATAGGCAAACCGTCATCAAGCAGATCTATCCAACACTGTACTGCTTAACGTGCTTTCTAAATTACGGAAGCGCTCAAGATGAAAAACCACTAAATTGTCTAAATAAAACTGATTGAATCTGATGTTTATCTTCGACGATTATTTTCAAAAACCGAAGTTTAACTACAGTGTGAAATTGATATCATCATTTTAAACTAAGAGCCACTAACCATCAAACTGAACAACTTTTACTATGGGAGCAAACCGATCGGAGTAACAAAAATCTGCTGTTGCATACAAGTCGAACAAATGATTTTTTGTTTGGGTAGACTCTTAGTTTAAAAGGATGCTAATGATATCAATTTCACCCCGTATACCAATGAGTGCCTCTTAATTCAATGAAATCTCCCCTCAATGTAACAAACTTCAATAAACTCAATCTCAAAACTAAACAACAAAGTAAAACAATAAACCGTTATTACAAACTGAACGACTGCAGGTGAACGAACAAACTCACATTAGAACTAAACATAAGTGAGGACAAATCAAATAAGATCTGAACTAGAACTAGCTCGCTAATTCAACGTTTCTGATCTATTCCCTGCGAGACTTTCACGTTGATTTTGTCTTCTATGCTGTGTTTACATTGTTCGTTGACTTGCTTGTTACACATCGTTGGCTAAAGTGTCAAGCCTCGTAACTCAATTTTATTATTCAAATTACATTTTATACAATTTTATTACTAATTTCTGAATGCATCCATGGCACAACTCTTAAATCCTTTTAAAAAGCCGTTACAATTTAAAATGATAAATAGAAAAGCAGATAACTCTGGGCTGCCATGTAACGTGGTGAAGTTTTTTGTGCCTCCTGTAAAATTTGATCTAATGGAGTTACGAGGTCTAACACTTTAGTGGACGATATTGTACAGTCGCCATCAGATATATCGTAGCATACAAGGTGGACAAATATCTCTGAGCAGTGCTAATTTTCAATAAATTCTTTACCAATTACATCTAAACATTGTGTTGTATTATAAATATCTGAACAGCTTATTATCAATAACTTCTTTTTAATTGTATTTAAAATTAAAATGTATAGTAACGGAATAAGGTCTTTTTTCTTAAACTGTTCAGATGTTTATGATCACCCTGACTGCGTAGATAGATGTGAGTTTCAAAAATCTCACTCCAGATATAATTTAGGCACTTTTGTTTCTAATATCAAACATTAGGTACGTTCTTTAGATTGACACTCAGTTGTAGAAACGCTCATTAGAGTGAATCCTTCATTAAATCTCTTGCTAGCTTTTACTACGTCAACATGATAAAAAGTGACAGCAAGAAAAAATTAATGGTGGATTAACTTTAATGAGCGTTTCTGCAACTGAATGTGAGACTTAAACTTTGTTATCCTTTTGAGATTCAAATTAAACTAAGTTAAATACATTTTGGTTTTCTTTTGCATCCTTCGGCTGTAGTTTTCGTAATTAGCTGTAGCAAGAACGAGAACGAGAAACTAAAGTGGTTGACTAATAATTAGCAAGCTGAAAATGGCTATGGGCTGTTATATCTGACAACCGGCAGGTGTTATATCGATGACCTGAAACAGGTAGTCGGAAGCGTAAGGCTGGATGAGTAAGGCTGAATATAGTTTTTTGTGACGTACCTTAAGGAAACCTTATGTTCAGCAGGACACGATGATGGGCCGATGTATTTAATTTATTAATTATGCTTACTTCGGATGACATCTTAAGCCGTTGGCCCCCGCTACTATCTCTGGTGGTAGTACTCGTAGTCTTTACATAAAAACCACGTCAGAGGCTAAAGGCGGTTTGAAAAAACTCTGACACCAGGGCTTGCTGCCCACACGATAAGAAGATTTATTAATTCTTATGAAATCGTCCCCTTGGAAAATACTAAATATTCTGACTGACTCCTGAATATCTAAGACATAATCACCAATTTTGCTGTGTAAAATCTAATGTTAGGATTATAAATTCAGTAACAGGAAGCATTATATTAGTTTAATTAATGTATTTTTTATGTTTTTGTGTATTTTTCCAATACTTATTTTATTTTGAATGTTGTTTAGGTATGTTCACAATTTTTTTATTAATTTCACAACGATCAAAGTTATCATTCTTTTTTCTTTTCATCTTTTTCTGTATTGATCATTTTGTTTCTTCACGCATGGATATTTGGAATTGATAGAAGACCAGTAGCCAGTATCCAGTAACTGTTCCAATTAGAACGCAGCACAGAAACTAGTAGCAACATTCAAACATTACCATACCACCTGTTGTGGAGTGCAGGTTGTCAACAAAAGTGATATTTGCGCTCACAGAATCAGAATACACCCCAGAGGTTCGTTACATTTGAAACTTGGTCTATTGATTGTCTTCAAGTATTGCATTTGGTTGAGATTTCATCGCTATAGCTTTCTTTGGAGTCATGAATATAATATGAAGATTTGGCTTTGCAAATTTTGATTATCCATTTATAATTATATAGTTTTGATTCTGTCTATTATTATTTTCGTTACATTGGAGACTTGGTCTATTGATTGTCTTCAAGTATTGCATTTGGTTGAGATTTCGTCGCTATAGCTTTCTTTGGAGTCATGAATAGAATAATATGAAGATTTGGCTTTGCAAATTTTTATTATCCAGTTATAATTATATAGTTTTGATTCTGTCTATTATTATTTTCGTTACATTGGAGACTTGGTCTATTGATTGCCTTCAAGTGTTGTGTTTGGTCGAGATGTCGTCGCCATAGCTTTCTTTGGAGAAATTAATAGAATGATTCGGTCAATCTTTTTTTCTGTACATACTAATAATTGTACAGAGTTTCAGTACTACTGGTGAAACGTGGATGTTCTGAGGTTTCAGAATATCTCTGACTACCCCCTCGGCGAATATAGTCGTGAGCATATTCTATGTTATGCTATGCTATGCGATGCTATGCTAGGCTATGCTACTAATAATTATAAGTTCTTCTGTCTATTATCAAGTTCGTAACATTTAAAACTTGGTCTATTTATATGTCATCAAGTACTATGAATTTCGTTTTTGTCATTATTAGCTTTCATTAATAATAAATAATAAAAATCTTTAATATGAAGATACGGTGTTATATTTTTTCTATTATAATTATATCTTTTTGATTTTGTCTATTATCAGGTTTATTCAATATTAATCTTGGTCTATTGATTGTCTTTAAGTACTGTCTTTGGTCCTGGTTGCTTTCAGTAGATAGATATCTAATATAATATAATTTTTTTCTTTTACAATATAATTGCATATAACTATATATCTGTGTGTACGATAAAGTGTTATAATAATAATAAAGCTGCTTTGAGTGGCGACACCACGGACCCGATTCTCTAGAGGACCAGCAGGGCAGTTTGTGGCGAGTTGTTGATGAGTGGCCAGACCACGGACCCGATTCTCCATAGGGCCCGGATTTATTTGGCCCTCACCTCCTATCTTACCTTAACCGGCCGGCCAGGAGTGGAGTTCCAAAAGCGGAACCTATGCTCCAGGTTGGAAGTATTAAATGTCATAACGCTGGGACCTGCTGACCTCACCTCTCTACAACCTTAGCCGCTCAGTAGATGTTGCCGCCTTGTCGCTCCTAGTGAGCGGCCTTTTTGGGGGGCCCATTAAATGAGTTGGCGAGTCACCATCTGTAATTTTTGACAAACCAGAGACATTTCTTACGGCAGGCGTCCCGAGTCTCTCCGCAATAACCCTGATTTCCCGGTCCACCCAGTTCACCCCCATAACCCGAGTAATTTTCTGTCCTTTCTGTAATAGTCTCTGCACCGAACGTGGTTTGTCTTTTGGTGCATTTACATAATGTATTCAGATATAGACCACGCTTGGTGCATCCCCTCACATTTAGATAAAAGTGTCTCAAAGGGGCATCTTCATGTTGGACCTGTGTCCCCACGCAAGCCTTCCAAAGGTCCGGGCTACGGCCCGTGAAATACCAACTAATAATAACTTTTCGGGCTCACTCTGTCACACTGGAAAGAACTTGGGCACTGCTACCACAGAATAAATGCTACCTACGCTACTGACTACCCCCGGGGAATAATGAATAGTCGTAATCGTAAGATACTATGTTGTTTACTTGAGCCCATAACAAATTCAGAGTTTCAGTAACGGTGTCTACTTTTCGGGTTGAATTCCAAAAAATGTTTTTCAGAACAGTTATCATTTGACCCTTTCAAAGTATTTCTAACAAGTGAGATTCATTGGAAAAAATTCGAGAACTTTCCTATTAAAAAGTTCCAACACCCTTTGTGGTAAGTAACAAACGTCGAAACAATGACGAAAGAAACTTATTTCGTAGGGTTCCGTAACGTGGTCCGTCCATACGTCCTAATTTAAAAGGCCTTTTGAACCGTAATAGATAGCCAATTGAAATTTTCACAGAATTTGTGTGATTATATGGGTAAGAAATATTAAAAAACATAAGTAAAACGTGCAGATGGGCATTACATGAAATAAGTTTTTGTCAAAGTTTTTTGTACTATTGTGAAAACGGCAAAACCTATTCAAATACTAGAGTCAAACTTAGTGCTTACTATAAAGTAAAACATCAAAAACTAAAGTAAATTATAAATATACAGGCTGTTAGGCTTTTGCATAACTTTAAGGGTGATTGTACCCATGATACAGAAGAACTTTCCCAAAGGAATGTATAGGAAATTCGCAATGACAAATAATATAATGAAAAATATAGCAATTATCTTCAACATTTCGACCTTTTTTTGCTATGGATCATATTTTTTTAATCTTTCTATTAAATACATTATATCTTATTTTACCTGTGTTCCAAGGGAAGCATAAATATTTGAAAACTACATTACGTACATCTACTTTTTAAGTTGAAGTCTCTTTTACTTGCGACACACACCATTGTATAGATAATGTTACGATCTAAAAATGTTGACTAAAAAAAAATTTTTAAGTCCAATATTTAATGACTTAATTAGATAATTTTAAAATTTGGTGCGAATTCTTCTAATTTTCGAATTTGGTTTCTGTGGTGACCATAGTGATATAATGAAGAACAAGCCAGTCAAAAATAAGTATATCAACTAAAATGACGTAGTTTAGTAGAGGTGAGGCGGTTCTGAAAAGGTCTAGGTCGTTCGTTAGGGGATACGCCTTAAAGTAATGCAACTATCTACCATAACATCCCGTATTGTATGGCAGTCCGGAACCCTAAGAGTGCGAGTCGAAACAATGACGCGAAATTGGCGAAAGAAACTTATTTTTTAAACACCCACTTAAAACAAGGTAGGGCAGCGAGTTGCGCAAAAAAAATCTCCTAAAAGCGCACGAAAAATATTTCAGATATTTAACAAATGCTAACCGCTAACGATGTCGCGTAATATTCGAAATATAAAATAAAAAAGCCTCTTTTGTCGGTCGGGCGAGTGCCTGTAACTTTTTTTTTTGTTGTGGTCCGTTTGTGAGGGAAAAGGGAAAAATGCCAGTTTGCCCCCACGGAAAGTTTTTTGTGGTAAGAAAACGTTGCTTTGTGCCGCCATGTTTGTTATATTTTGTTCTGATTTTTTTTGTTACCTATGCTACGTACCTACCTTTACAACGTGTTAATAACTCAACGTCAATATTCTTTATTTGCACACCAAAGGCATACAGGTTGAGATAAGGACAGGAAAAAAAGCCGTGGTGGTCCAGTGGCGTGTAGCCTTGCCTGCCATGTAGGAGGCGATGGTTCAATCCCCGTCCAGGCCAACTCGTACCAATGAGTTTTTCGGAATTTATGTGCGATTTGTAACACCATTGGCTTTCCGGTGAAGGAAAATATCGTGAGGAAACCTGGATGCTTCAATTTCGAGGCATGTATTTACCCACTGTCCATTATAAGTGGCGACGGGCTCACTCCCCGTCACACTGGACAGAGTTTCGGTACTACTGGTGAAACGTGGATGTTCTGAGGTTTCAAAATATCGGGGAATATAGTCGTGAGCATATGCTTATGCTGAGATAAGGACTGGCCGTTATTTTGGCTAAAAGGATGAGCTTAGCCATCCAAAGAGGCAACGCTGCCAGCCTCCTGGACACTCTGCCTCAAGTAGGCGCTTTAGTGGATATTTAATTTAATTTTATTTATTAAAACACATACAAACATGAGCTTATGACCTATTTTCTCTTTCTAAGTGTGAGTGTGGAGACCCATAATTATAAATACCTTAACCTAAAATACATACGAAATATAAATTATTTCAACACTAACACTCCCAAGGGTTTATTGTCCTCGCTTCTCTAAAGCGTCTGAACACGACTCCGGTAGGCCATACTTCGGGGATCAGGAACTTCTGCAGGTGAACGATGGGGACTCGAAGCTTGAAGGCCTTGAAGTCTGTAGACCTGCTCTCCAGTTCCCGTACCATCACCGGAAGAGGTCCGCCATCCTTTGTATGGAACCTGGTGGTCAGGTAACTTAGGATGTCGTCTGCAGTCCTCCTTCTGTCCAGGTGGGTGATGTATACCGGAGTCGTCCGCATGTCTGCTTTGATGCAGGAATCAGCAGCCGGTGCGGTACTTCGTATGTTGGAACTATTTTTAGTTTTGGTTTTTCCTCTTCACAAGGGTGATCATCGGTGATCACCCGTCATCATCGGTGTCCACTATAGGCGGTTCGCGAAGCCGCAATGCTATAAGCAGAGGTCGGATTGTGCCGGTCATTCCAGGGCCGCATTGTTGTTATGTTGACATGGACCCTATTTTATGTGACCCAAAAAATGTGAATGCGACCAATTTATAATGCTAGTAAGTGTTACATACAGTAGTGAATTAGACCTCTCGTAATCCTGAAGCCATTTTTAAATTGTTGCAAATAATGAAAGCACTACTGAAAATTTTGATGACAATCGGACATAATATTTCTTAACCATAAGTCATAAATCTCTCATAAATTGATTGCGAATGAGGTTGAAGGTATATTTTATTAAACATTTATTTGCTAATTTTCATAGAGATTTGATGCCAAGGAGATAAATTTTCTGTCTTTCATTCTTTATCACATTATAATTTCTGAAATAGGGTCCATATTAAAAATGTCAAGGCGGCCCTGGAATGACCAGCAGAATCCGACCTCTGACTATAATCAAACTAACTGAAAAAAAATTGTAAGTCAAAACAGTTGAATTGGTTGCAGAACAATACAATCAAAAAGATTAAACCATAAGTTGAACCAAAATGAAAATAAGGAAACTGATAGAAGCAAATATTAGCGGGAATAACAAAGAGATAGCGGACCTCACTGTCTCACAAATAAAGCTATCTCACTCCCTATTCCTAATAGGATAATTATTCAAAGAGATCTAAGGGTGTCTCCATACAGGAGATCGTGTTGTCGTCGTATCGAAAGCATTAAAATTTGAAAACTACTTATCTTTTGTTTGGAAAATTACAGTCAAACTTTGTTCTCTCTCTTATGTATGTCATACTGACTGCTCTCAAAAGGTGAAAGAAAACATAGTGAGGAAACCTGCATACGCTGAAGAAGAAATTCTGATGCGTATGTGAAGTCTACGAATTTTGGGCACGCGTGGTGGACTGAAGCCCTGAATAGGGCATGTGCCCTGCAATGATGATGATAAAGACATGATAGATACAATGAATATAAGATACTAAAATGGTTTCTTCAATTTAAGAAATTCATTATTTTCCCACTGAATAGAAAGTCTGACATCGAATATGGTTTAGAAAGATGAGCATGTTTAGTTTTTGAGTTAGATGGTTAACATTGTGTACTGTCAAACCCTCGGTCAAACTTACCAAAATGTTATTGTTCTGTTGAGTCGTTGGTAATTCACATTTTTCTTTCCATTGTGGTAAATAGATTTTCCTATCCTATGGCCCAGGGTGACACGCTCTTCACGCATCCAAATTGTTTACAAAAAACACTTCCATAAGTACTGAAAATTAAGACAAATAAAAAAATATTGCTAATTATTGTTGGGAATGGATTATGTACATATAGGTTTTGTGTTCATTTGTAGAACACTTCTTATAAAATGTGGTCACACAGCGTAAATGGAACCTAAAGTTAACGTTTATCCAACAAATAACCGTAGTTTTCACGTACATTGATGTTTGGAAAGAAAATGTGTAACTTGTGCAGACTGTGAACGCGCCCTTACATAAATGTAATACATCGCAAGCCGAAGAATATTTACATGGGCCGCACAATGGAGACCCTTATTTGAATATCATGCTTATGGGACAATCTATAGAGTAAAAAATATTCAACAATAAACGCTGGGACATCAAATGGATTGGTATGGTTGTCTCCGAAGTGTTTGGGTTTATTGGTTTCTGAAATAGTTTTGTGGTTTCCATGCAATGTTTTTGTTGGCGAAAGGCCAGTCACTTATCACTTGAGATGGGAATCATTTTTATAATAAGAATAAGCCGTGGTGGTTTAATAAGTCGACTTGCCTGTTTTGCACGTGGTGGCGGTTCTGATCCTAGGCTAAATCAGACCAATACCAATGAAAGACAGACGCTACGCTCTAAAATTAATCATTTTAACTGGTTTTTACCGCGGTTTGGTATACTTGAGATACCAATGAGTTCTTACAAATTGTACGATATTGAACATTGACATAAATACTATAGACTCCAAGTCTCATACAAAATCTTAAGAAATTTTTGTCCGACTCTGAAAAATAACCAGCTCAAATCAAGTATGCATGTTGTTGGGTGTCACGAATATGTGGTTTTTGATTCATAAACTTAGTCGTATTTGGCATGTTTACTGTCAGTTAGTACAAAAAAGCTTTGACTAATTATTATATGGACTGGTTACGCGTGTAATTCTACTAACAAACATTTCTGCCACTTTTTGCGGGGGGCGAGGTAACATGAAATCCGGCACTTTGGATTTTATTCCCCATAACTTTAGATTCTAATTTTGAATGTTAAAAATCATGAAAAGTAGTCTCGTGTGAACCCCAAACGTTCTAAGTTCGAAGTTATTATTTCGCAATTATAGGCTGTCTCGTTTAGTGATAAGGTGTAAAATTGAATGTAAATGCACAAGATCAATTGTGCTTATACCGTGGCAGAGGGGAAATGCTACCGCAAGGCTAGTCCTAAGCAAAAAAGAGCTCTTATTGAATGAAGCTTATCTTTCATTGCAGCTTATGTAGCATATCTTGAATAAAGCTTTACGATGAAGGAAAACATCTCGAGGAAGCCTTCAGGTATCAATTCCGAAGCCTACATTGTATCCACTGTCCATTACATGCCGATAAGCTCACTTCCTGTTACCCTGAAGTGAAATGTGGATTTTGTTTTATTTATAATTTCTAAGGCTATCGAGGGAAATGTTTTTCGTGTCGCAACAAGTTATTAACACATTATCGTAGGCCACATTTTGTCTCTGAGGGGTATTTCTTCATAATGTAAGCATAGTAAAATGCTCAAGAGTTATCCCCAGGGGTGTTAGTAGCATTTAATAAGACATACTAAAGGATCTGCGTAGCTTCAAAATGTTTAACTGATCTATCCAAAATTGTAATTTTCAATTAGGTGGCAGCCCTAAAGCAAATGCAATAAACAATATTACGGTGGACAAATATGAAAATAAGTCCTACCGCACAGTATCGGCATTGGCACAACTCATTTGCCTACCTCCGTGTGTACACTCCGACACATTAGTTTTCTTTTAAATTAGTTAGGTAGTTAATAGTTCGACGGCCCGATAGCTTAGTCGGTAGTGAACCTGCCTGCTTTGCCGAGGGTCGCGGGTTCGAATCCCGTAAGGGACAGATATTTGTATGATGAATATGAATATTTGTACCCGAGTCATGGATGTTTGTATCTATTTATGTATTCTATATCGTTCTCTAGTCATCACAATACAAATCCAGGCTAGACTCTGGTACTTTAACGCTCAGTTGCAGAAACGCTCATTAGAGTTAATCCTCCATTAAATCTCTTGCTGTCACTGTTTGTCATGTTGACGTAGTAAAAGCTAGCAAGAGATTTAATAGAGAGAGTCGCGCTGCAATTCTGGCGGTGTACGGACGCGTGCGTATCGGCGCGTTGGGATTGCACGTGGCTCCACCATTTTGTGAACTCTTTTGTGTTTTAACCTTAAAATAATCACTTGAGATTATAAACTACTTACATTGGCAAAACTGCCACTCTAGACTTAATAAATACTACTGATCATTTTCCTTCATATACTATCCACATAACGAGACATTGGCTGAATTGTGATAACACATCGGATGCCACTAAAAAAATTGAATTGAATTGAGATTTAATAGAAGATTAACTCTAATGAGTGTTTCTGCAACTTAGCGTATATGTGACTAGATAATTTGTGTGGCAATTTCCAAGATATTTATTTATTTTTGGTGGTTAGGGCTTGGCCCTACCTACCGCGACTTGAACGGATCTATAAGTTATTTTATCCTAGTATTTAATATATTATACAGTCAATAGAAATACATAATTCTTCATAGTAGACTATTAAAAGTGTAGGCTGATTTGATAGATTGAGACTAGAACACGATGACAAATTTAAGTTTAAAGAGGTTTCTTCCAGCAAACCCTAGAGACCACACCCTGGACGCTTCAGTGTCACTTTATTAAAATGGGCTCACACTAACAAGAAGATTCGAGGTAAGCACGTGCGATACTAAGCGAGTGCGAGTGAGAGATAACTACATCATTGCCTACTGTCGTTTTCCACGAGGGGGTGCGGTAAAAATTGGTTTTACGGTATGTAGTACCATACTCTTTCTAACACTGCGCCACAGACATGGGAATAAATTGTTTATTTTTTCATAAAGGCAATAGTTTTATCTGTTATTAAAAGTGTATGCAGAACTAATTTCCCCAGAAGGTACCATTTTTACCACACACCATTTTTGTGGCATTCAGTTTTTATGAAAGTTCATGTTCATTTTATTTACATGCATACATAAGCTCACGACCGTAATTTATTTTTGGGGTGGTCTGAAACATTGCTACAAATAACACATTTCTGTTTCAGAATGTAGTTGTCGTCAATGGTCACATTTAGCAATTTAAGTTTCAAGTTTCAATTTTAATTGTCTTCTTTGGTTTATTAAATTTCTAATTAAATTATATCTTCTTTTTCATTCATCATCATCATCATCGTCATACTGCCTCCGTGGTCTAATGGTTAAGAGCATTGGGCTCTTGACACGGAGGTCGTGGGTTCGATTCCCACGGGGACACCTAGTGATATGTCAATTTGTGCGTTTTTTCCCAGTTGGTTAGGGTTAAAGTTGATTCCGTGCTTCGGATGGAACGTTAAGCCGTTAATTCCCGGTTACCACGTAAACCACGTCAGAGGCCGTAAGGCGGTCTGAAAAATCTTTGACACCAGGGCTTGCTGCCAAACGATAAGAAGAAGATCATCATTTTGTCCACCCACTGCTGGGCATAAGCTTCCTTATTACCCATGTCTTTCCAGCTGCCTTCCTTAGATCACATTCTTTTTGGTTTGATATACGTAATTTAGATAAAAGTTTTCGCCGACAACTGTACAATTGGACGATTCAATACAATAAACAATCATGGATTCCCTTTTTGCTCTCAACCACATTTACAAGCGATATTGGCCCTTAAGTGGCTGATCACAATCCTTTGTAACATCTTCTGATTTTTGCATACGGATTTAAGGACCTTTGTATTGATTTTTAATAGCAAGATCTTATAAGGTATCCGAATTATTATCTTTTTTACAAAAAGTTTGTAATTTTATTATCCATTCGGTAGTCATGATATCAATGTTTGGGACATGCTTTATTTGTTTGTTCGGATACAGACCTACCGCGAATTTGTACAATATGACGTCATAATCCAGGTATTGGTTACGAGGTACGACATTACCTTATCTACATTTGCTACAATGGCAGGGCTAATAGAGAAAGCGAAGAGGTAATATTACAGGAAAAGAATCCCCTATTCAATGAGTTTTTCTAAGCAATGTACCTACCTTCTTAATACAGACTGCTCTCAAACGGTCAAGGAAAACATAGTGAGGAAACCTGCATACGCTGAAAAAGAAATTCCGCTGTGTATTTGAAGTTTACCAATCCGCACACGCAAATTGGATAAAGGCCCATACACACTTCCTGAGGCAATGTACGCCTGTTCGCTGCAGTGGGACATATATTGCTGATGATGAATCCTCTATTAGAGTCGCTTCCTCATGTTTCGCATACATGGTGTAAGTGATAGCCTAGAAAATATTGAAACGGTGAACTCAGACCATCAAACTGAACAACTTTCACTATGGAGCCTGCCTCAGGAAAAGCGAAAAAAATCTGCTGTCCCATACAAAACTGCTGTACCTACCCGACTCAAATGTATGAGAAAGCTGATTTTTTTTCTTATTTCCTGAGGTAGGCTCCATAGTGCAAGTTGTTCAGTTTGATGGTCTGAGTTCACCATTTCAGTATTTGCTAAGCTGTCACTTACAACCTGTATAGGTGTAAACCCTGTAAAAACCCCCAACACCCAGCTACCACTACGATACCTTACTGATTTATATGAAAATCTTTACGTAGGTAAACATTTTTTTTAAATCCCTTTCCTGTTCCAGGTTCCTCTCCATTACTGGAGGTTGACAGTCAGCTCTGAATATCCCTTTCTATCTCTAGCCAAACGAAATAGCTCATCAACGCTGGCGATGCCTGTGCACTCTTTCAGGATCAAATAAATTTACTTCTAAATTTCTTGTTTCGAATCATCTTTGACGACCTGGTTGGTTTAATGGTTACCACACCGAATAGCCAATCCTGAGGATCTGGGTTCGAATCCAGGTTTGATCAAGCATGTTATTATGTTTATGCCGTTTTTGTTAGATTCCATAATAAAAAGCCTAGTAGCTTACGTATCACATCGTACTCTTCGATATGTATGTGCATGTGTGCGTTAGTATTTATTTAATTCTGTAAGTTACTCATCGATCTTAATTTAAAAAAAGTTCTAGACTAAACATTTTGAGCCAAGCACAATGTAACTATCTTAGCGACATCGTATCGAAAAAGAAACCGAATTTAAATAAAAATCAAACCAAATTCTTAGAACATTACATCAAAATTGAATCTTAAGCTTCAAAAATGTTCTCACAAACAATTTTAACACGCTTTTAATCCAAACGTTTGATCGACAGCGAATTAAAAAAAAAGAAATCGACCACAGACAAGATCAGAAATGGAATCGCCATTTTAATTATAAATAACCGATGCGCGCACGTCAAACTTGTAACAAAACGATTGAAAAATCAAAATTCTAAAGTTTAATATCAAACTCGAGATATAATTGGTTGCTGCCAATCCGAAGCCTACTCCTTATCTCCTTAACGCAACATTCAAAAATCAGCTTTCAAATTGTGAAGGGAAGCTTCAAAATAGCAAAGCAAAAGAAGTTATTAAGGCCTGTGTGCACGGCTGTAATATTTATAAGACGTATCAAAACCGAAGAGCCGTCTTCTCGATGACGTTTGACGTGTATTCTGACATCCCCTTTAGGTGGAGGTTAAAAGCATGAGCGACAGCGGAGAACATATTCAGCACACAGTCCGATGAAAAATTCACCACATTTTAATCACACTTCAATGGTAGGTACTGAATATCTGAAGTAGTCAGGGACGTTACTTCAGCTGCAAACTCCTTTTTTAATAACTTCCTATCGTAGCATGGGTTACTTTATCATTGCATATTTAGGAATTGAAGATGAAAGTACACCTATTACTAGTTCTTACTCTTTCTAAGTGCAACAAAATGGCTGTTGGAAAGAAATGGTGGACCAATAAGTCTCTATCTGTGATACTCGCATCATTCTTTCGAAAAAGTTGAGGTAAATTGGAGTAACTACATATAAATTTGAACTTTATCTCAAGCACCTACTTATTTCTGAGGGCACGTTAAGTATTTGATCCCAGATATAGCGTCTAGAAGATGGCAGTCGTTAAGCCAAATCAAAGCCTGATCAAGTTAAGGTAGTTCGAAAATACTGAGATCAAGTTGACATCCTGACTAGCCATTAATACTGTTGACCCTGTCTGTCATTTCGTGACAGTTCAACGTTGGCTTTGAATCGAGGTTCACAATGGAGTCGCGCTGCAATTCTGGCGGAGTACGGACGCGTGCGTATCGGCGCGTTGGGATTGCACGTGGCTCCACCATTTTGTGAACTCTTTTGTGTTTTAACCTTAAAACAATCACTTGAGATTATAAACTACTTAAATTGGCAAAACTGCCACTCTAGACTTAATAAATACTACTGATCATTTTCCTTCATATACTATCCACATAACGAGACATTGGCTGAATTGTGATAACACATCGGATGCCATTAAACAAAAATTGAATTGAATTGAGGTTCACAATTAACTAGGCTATCTGACCGTCCAAACTTTTATTATTTAATATTAGCGAGATCAAACATTTTCCGCTTATGAATCAGATCCCCAAACCTGGAGTATCGCAACTCGATGAGCAAATAAAACACATGAAAGATCCAGTTCGTGTGCTTTGAATAAGTTAGAGCCAATATGGAGATTGTTTCATATAACACATACATACATACAGGTATGTGTGATGATAGATCGGATACAAAATGGGATCTATACATAGGATTGTAAAAGGAAAGAAAGTGCTGGTGTAGTAGGGGTTAATTTCAAAGATCATTAAGAGGATTGGATTAGATTTTTGATTTGATACAGCTATAGAGGTTCTTGCCATGGATTATTTTATTAATATTACTTACTTGCCTAAATGCTACCTTGTATCCTGCATGATGAGAGTGCCAGTACAACCCAAAATATAGGGTGTAGTATACTTAATTGCATATAAAGTCCGGCCGCTGAAAGATTGCGTTTGACAGTTACCATAAAATTGTAAAAAACTGAATGAAAACTATAAATGCCGATCATTATTTAGTAGCTTTTTGAACTTAAAAGGGCAGCTAGTGCCCTGTGTACTAGAGTGAGCACAGGTAAACAATATTTTCATTTAGTTTTTTACAATTTTATGGTAACTGTCAAACGCAATCTTTCAGCGGCCGGACCTTAGTATGTAACTTTAATGGACGTTTCAGTCCATCACACTGAAAAACTTTCACAATGGGACAAACATTCAAAGGGCGAACAAAATACTATGATGTTCCATAAAATTTTGGGCCGAGCCTAACTAGTACTAGTAGTAGTAGTAGTTTGATCCCATAGTAAACGTTGTTCAGTTTGATGGGTAGACTCTTAGTGTAAAAGGATGCTTATGATATCAATTTCACCCTGTATACATAAAAGTTTCCACTCGCATCATTTGCTCTGCGTGATCAATAATATTTTGCTCGTCTATAAACATGCATAGTACAAGTTGTATTCAAAAAAAAACATGTAAGCAATGAGCTCAATATCATGACCACCTTGCTGGATCTACTCAATAGTTTGAACGTAAGAATAGTATGGATATGACTTTATTCAGTAGATAGGTCTAACTACCATTCATTTTATCATGAACCAGTTCACAGTGATATGATCAATAAATAAAAATAAATACAAAATTTTACGCCACGATCCTGCCAGAGGGGGTGAGGTAAGAAATTGGTGGGGAGATAAAGTGTCCGTACTGTATGTAGTACTGGCACAGAATCTATACTAGTACTACCCGTGTACAGAAAAATCACTTCGAAAACAGATTTAAATAAGCAATACGGTGCAAAGTTATTCGCACCCATCCTATCGTACAATTCGCGAATAACCTACCAACCAACACAACGGCGCGTGTGCAAACATAAATGAACCGAGTCATTAGACATGAAAGCTTCCTTTAAAATGTCTCCCACTTTCATTCTTTCACGTGCTAGCAGCGTAACATCGCTAGGGTTTTCAAGTCTCGCATTGACTACTCACAAAATGGCGGCAAGTATAATGAGATTTGACCAAGAAGTTTACATGGTATACCTAACCTATTGCCATTCACCCCTCGGCGTGTATCGACCGTCAGGCGTACCCGAGCTGTCGAGTGAGAAAGGCCTGGTACTGGATACTCTTTCTTATACTGTGGCACAGAATAGGTAATAGTATATAGTTCTATATACAGAACGGCCACTCCCCGCCCCCCTCTGACTTCAGATACCCCACCTCACCTCACACTTTCTGGGAAACTTGAGGGAAAACGAGCAAGGGAAGGCAGTCAGGCGCCTGTTGGATTTGACTACATAAAATTGTGTCCTTTCAGTGCATAAAAACGTTGAAAAATAACGCTAAATTCACATTTTTAATAATTCTTTAGCTCAAATACTATTTTTAATAATAGAACGAACAATTAAAAGTATTGAAATGTCAATGACGTTAAATGCAAAGCGTGGCTTTCAACCCTACACACAATGTCATGGACGGTTTGCACAAAGTGCGCATTTCGAAATTCAAAAACGTTCTTTAAAGTGCCGGACCTGTGACTGTGGCTAAACAATCCATACTATTCTTTCGCCCTACCAAGTGTCACTGTCATTCACACATCGCCGCATTTCACGTTAGCTCCTCAATGCTTTACAATAAAATAAAATAAAAAATGCTGGGTCAAGTAGGAACAACCCGCTGAGTTAAAACCCATTTCAATTGTTGTCTTTCAGCTATTGAAACTATCAAGTAGGTATAGTCAGCTACAGATAATATACACCACCATTATATTAAATACTTACTAGAAAAAATTTATGGTGGTTTGAATGAAGATGTAGTGGTTAAAGTAGAGAAGGGAATGCTTCGATGGTTTGGACATATTGAAAGGATGAATGAAAGTCGACTTACGAAACAGATATATACGGCGTGTGTGGAAGGAAACATTGGTAGAGGCAGACCTAGGAGAGGGTACCTAGACCAGGTCAGGGACGTCATTAAAAAATGCCAGGTTAAAAGTAGCCGAAATCGAAGGGAATGTATGACATGATGTATGGATTTAGAGGAAGCAAGAAAGGTGTGTCAGAACCGCCCAAAGTGGAGATCTATAGTTTCTGCCTACCCCTCTGGGAAAAAGGCGTGAGTTTATGTATGTATGTATTTAGATAATGAAACTAAACAACTTTCCCTAAGAAACATATGTCGAAAAACGGGAATATTTTTTAGACCTTTCATACAAAAGTCAAATCAGCCTGTCGATTGTCTATGGGAGTAGGAAATACACAATTTTTTCCTGTTTTTGATTCGTGGACCTTAAAAATAGAGGTGTAGTCTTTCTTAATTTTGCTTATAGGTTTTTAAGAGGATGATCAGACCGTCAAACTGAACAACTTTCTATGAAGGATTTACATCAAAATCTCCAAAAAAACCGGCTGTCATATATTTGCTCGGCTGCTTTTTTCTCGATTTCAGGTTGATAGTCTGATCATTAACTTAAAATACCGCCAGCATACCATGTATACTCTAAGTTGATCAGTCATAGGCCGTACTAATTTTGATGCAAACCACCATAGCGTTTTAATAAAATTGTATACTTACCTACTGTGTAAAATTGAAACGAAAGTTACCCGAATTTGTAGGAAATATAGAACTGCAACTGTCGATTCCAATAGGATTCCAAATGAGTTTTCACTGTACTTTACTATTGTAGTTACGTCACCAATTTCGTATGGCAGAAATAAGTTCTCAACGTAACCACTAGTAGCGCTGTAAGAAATTCAATTCAATATAGTAAAGTACAGTGACAAATTAGGCCTACTGGTCTCACCGATCCCCGCTTCCCAACCCGTCGCGTAATCCCAGCAACGCCCATTGCCGAGGTCCGTACCCCCCTGCGGTGCCCCTTCGGCAGGTTGCTTAAATCACTGGTTCGGTGACCTACCAGGGCGCTTCGCCGTCACTGGTAAGGCCACCCCCAAAAGCCCGCTGTAAAAAGCAGTAAATGCTCCCTGAGCAAACTGTATATGACATTCAAAAAAAAAAAAAAAGGCCTATTGGACAGAGAACAAGAGGACGTCCGAAAACTAGATGGATGAGCACTGTTGGCAGTGATATGATATGACCGAGTGCAATGTCTCCGACTACCAGTGTAATGTAATAGGGCAAGCTGGACGCGAATCGGATAGCTGACCCCACCACCATATGGGATTAACAAGCCAGGAAGAGAGAGGTGGTGTACCTACTGTGCAAAATCATAATTTTACTATAGTTTTAAACTTGAGTTCACCCGCGACTTCGTCCACACAAATTGTATACCAGATTTTAAGTCAGATCATAAGCTGTCAAACCAAAAAGTTTTATCAAAATCGGTTCAGTAGTTTTTGCGAGATGCTCGCACAAACAAACAGACAGACAAAAATTCTAAAAAAGCTTGATTTGGAGTCAGGGACATCTAAAAACCAATATCATAATCTTTTTTTTGTAAATATCTTCAATGTTAAGATAAACCCAAAGTCTTGTTGACTGTACAGTTGTCCATAAAAAGTCACAAACGTACTCGATTCTTGAAAAAAATCGGCGGCTTTGGTTTGAAAATCGATTTCACACGGTGACGTACTTTTTTAGATCGGATTAAAGTTTTTAAAGTTCACGCAACACTGGCTTTATGAATCGATACCCTTTCAACAATATTTCTTTGATAAAATGGTAACTGAGTGTTGGTTACCAATACCAATAAGGCTTTTTTATGGTTCCGTACCCTAAGAGTCAAAACGGGACCCTATTACTAAGCCTACGTTGTCCGTCTGTCCGTCTGTCTATCCTACCTATTTAGGGCTGTAACTTTTGAACTGTAATAGCTAAACAGTTGAAATTTTCACAAAACGTGTGTTGGCGCATTCGGTAACAAATAATAAAAATGTCAAAAAATAAAAAATTAAGGGGGGTCCTCATACAAGAAACTAGTTTTTATTAATGTTTTTTCTTCTCGCTCTGTCAAAAACGGTCATTCATCCAAGCGTTCAACTTTGTGTGATTATAGAGCAAACTCTACAATATAACGATAAATACTAAAAACCGGCCAAGTGTGAATCGGTCTCGCGCTTTAAGGTCCCTGAGAAAAAAAATCACTTTTTATAAGTATCTATCTATCTTTTTATAAGTATGTATGTTGTGTGGTGTAGTGCGCGAGTAGCCCGACTCGTACTTGACCGGTTTTATTGTTGTTGCAGCTGAAATACGAATGTTGAGATGGATGTGTGGTGTTACTAGAAAAGACAGGATTAGGAATGAGTATATTAGGAACTTTGAAAGTGTGATACAACGGAATAATTGGGGGGTAATAGATTATCGTGAAATGCGGAGAGATGACCCCCCCCCCCCCTCCTTTAACTTCAAAAATACTTGAGCGAAAAATATGAAAATGTTATAAAATATAGCTAACTTTCAGTGAAAATTATAACGGATGCTGTTTAAAAACTTATACAATGGCTACGGAACCCTATCATAAGCGAGTCCGACATGCTCTTGGCCGGTTTTTTTGTCACCTATTTTTAGAGTCTCTAGGGCATCTACAAACTATTGAAAAATGTCAGGTTTATCATTTATTTGTTAATCCCTTACAAGGAATGTTGACTTCACCTGCATTTTATAACATATCCAAGCAAAGATCAATCAAGTAATCCAACGCATTAAAACGAATAAATTACCACAAAAACACGTCCAGATGGATTCAAATATTAATCAATACACGAACGTAGCAATTAAAGATCATTTCAAAACGCACATTTTAATAGTGATTGATGATTTAATAATCCGTTATTATGAGCATGTTGATTATAAATGTCTGATGTCTGATCGTCACATCAGGTCCGATAGGCCAATCTGTCAGTTTTTTAAAACTTTTTACCGTTACCAAGTCAAGTTTTATATTTAGAACAAAATGATGGTTGATCACAGTCTTGCCTGCAACACGGAGAAAAAAATCTTTCACCCTGTATTGCTTTTGTAAGAAATATTAATTCTTAGATG
This sequence comes from Agonopterix alstromeriana, assembly GCA_963924505.1. Lineage (NCBI taxonomy): Eukaryota > Metazoa > Arthropoda > Insecta > Lepidoptera > Depressariidae > Agonopterix > Agonopterix alstromeriana. Next base: position 3,301,961 of record OZ004681.1, on the reverse strand, counting down.
CCTACAATAGAGAAAAAGAAAAGAGAGAGGGAGAGAGAGAGATAGATAGAGAGAGAGAGTTTTTTGTTAAAGAGTATTTAGTATATTTATGTTATGCCATTGTGGTCCATTTTATGATTAAACGGAGGATATTCTAAACTTGTCTGACATAAAGTTTAAGAACTTCCCAAGTTATGCAAGTTCCTAGTAAAATGGCTAATTATTATTATTATTATTTTTTTAAATGCGTAATACAGCGTTGCTCAGGGAGCAGTTACTGATTTTTACCTCGGACTATTGGAGGGACCACGCAGGGTCTACCGAGCCAAATGAAATAACTTAAGCAACCGACCTAGGGGCACCCGGAGGGGTACGGACTCGATGATTATATGAATTACCAAAACGCCTGCTCTTGACAATGTTACGATATGTAATTTCATTTTGTACTTCTAATTTATACAAAAATGTGGAATGAACTGGATGCGTAAGGCTAGAGAAAGAGGTAATTGGAGAGCTTTGGGGGAGGCTTACGCCAAAGAGGCGACTACTACCTAACACAACATACCTAAGTATAATAATATGATAATAGTTATTACCTAAATATTGAATGAAACATGAAAATAATTATCGTAAATTGAGTATAATAATAATGTAATTGAGTAAATATGTAGGTATTATGTCAAAATATATTGTAAGCATGCAAGTTGCAATACATAATAATAATAATTGTTAAATAACTTTTTTTTTTCTTGTAAATTGTTAATTGATTAGTAGTAGAATAAAGGCTATTTTATTTTATTTATTTTATCATTTATATAAAATAATGTGTGTTGTACAGTTTCTGGCCGAATCTTCTCTACACCGGAACACCTTCCGATGCGGTGGTAGAGTAAAAAAATTACGCCAAAAAGCTACCTATATGATATTATTTATTATACAATGCCGTGGAGGTCCAGTGGCGAGTAACCTTGCCTGCCGTGCAGGAGGCGATGGTTCGATCCCCGTCCAGGCAGACTCGTACCAATGAGTTTTTTGGAATTTATGTACGATTTGTAACACCGCTTTTCGGTGAAGGAAAACATCGTGAGGAAACCTGCATGCTTCAATTTCGAGGCTTGTATTGTACCCACTATCCATTATAAGTGGCGACGGGCTCACCTCCCATCACACTGGACAGAGTTTCGGTACTACTGGTGAAACGTGGATGTTCTGAGGTTTCAGAATATCTCTGACTACCCCCTCGGGGAATATAGTCGTGAGCATATGCTTTATGATTTTATTTTGAATAAAATTTTTGTTAATTTTGAATAAAATTTTTGTTAACCATAAGGCTTAATAGAGTAAGATTCCACATAATAGCAGAGTGAAATAGTTTAATTCGACAAACTTTTCTTGATCGAACTACAAATCATGAAGATACAAAATTACTAAAACATTTGAGGTTAACTAAATGACTATGGTTCCGTACAAAAAGCAATTTGGAAAGGTAAAACGTATATTCATTCCAAAATTTTGTTCGACAGTAATTATTTACAAGCACCCCTAAAAGTTCGTCGTTACTCGAATGTATTCAATTTTCACCCTAAAAAATATGTTGTATGTAAGTATGCTTTAGGCTTAACCGAATTACCAGACAAATTACCTTATTAATTAAAACACAGAAACCACAACAGAACTTTGTCTAATAAGACAAACAAAATCAAAAGGTAAGGTGAAATAATAAATAAGTTCAGGGCTGTCAAACGGCGGGCCGCGCGGGCGGGGCGACCGTGTGATTGACAAGCCCTGACAGCGGTTAAACACAGGTCGAATCGCGAAAGGTTTACTTTTTTTATTTTGTGGTGATGAGAGAGTGGTGGGTTTTTGTTTAGGGTTCTGGATGTTTTATAACTTGATTGATAGATTGTTTTTCATGCATTTCTATTTCTATACAGGGTCCTTCTTAATATGGTGACACTTTTTAAGGGGATGATCAGACCATCAAACTGAACAACTTTCTCTATTGGACCAAAATCGAAATCGTGAAAAAAAAATCTGCTGTCTTGTATGGAAGAGCTGATTTTTTTTCGCGATTTCGATGTTAGTGCCATATAGAAAGTTGTTCAGTTTGATGGTCTGATCATCCCCTTAAAAAAGTTTCATCATATTAAGAAGGACCCTGCTGCTGCTCCATACAAAACAGTTGTACCTACTGGACTCAAATGTATGACACAGCAGATTTTTTTTCGCGTTTGTGATTGTGGATTTATAGTGAAAGTTGTTCTGTTTGTTGGTCTGAATTCACTATTTCAGTACTTACACCGTGTATAAATTTGGACTCTATAAAGGTCTAGCTCAGATATTTAAAAAAAAAACGTTACAGAGTCTAAAAGTAGCTACATCACTGATTTTGGTTAATTTATGTGAATAGGTTTTACTAAAGTCCGGCCGCTGAAAGATTGCGTTTGACAGTTACCATAAAATTGTAAAAAACTGAATGAAAACTATAAATGCCGATCATTATTTAGTAGCTTTTTGAACTTAAAAGGGCAGCTAGTGCCCTGTGTACTAGAGTGAGCACAGGTAAACAATATTTTCATTCAGTTTTTTACAATTTTATAGTAACTGTCAAACGCAATCTTTCAGCGGCCGGACTTTAATACCATAATGCAATAACTATGTTTTTATCAAATAAGTGATTCAAAAATTGATATCGATAAGTTTTTCGCTCCCGTACAAAGGAACCCTAAAATAATCCGATGGTATTTCAAAGAGCTGAAACTATTGTTGATACCCAGTGTGACGTCCGATTCGGTTCTTGATTTTATGAAATCCATGCGATCGAGTTTTTTTATTAATCCTTAGATAAGTATGGATTTGGTTAGAATAAAACGACAGATGTTTTGTATAGAGTTTTTATATGATAGCGTGAAATTATGAGTGTTTTCGATAGCTTTTGAAGACGGAGATAATAGAACATTTTTTGATAGTTAATGAAGTTACAAACTATTTTGTTAAGGGTATATTACTGTTGACGCGCTCCATACAAACGAAATCTGGTGATATTTTCAATACTATCCAGAAACAAATCTCTATGCTTGTATCGTGCCAGATTTTCCTTAAAATGTACAGTTTTAAATTTACAGTGCCTCATACAAATCTTAAATTAATTCTAGCATTGAAACTGTATATTTTAACGAAAATCGGACACGATACAAGCATAGAGATTTGTTTCTAGATTGTTTCTGCAAAATGTCATTGAGTTTAATTGGTTAGTATTGAAAATATCACCAGACTTCGTTTGTATGGAGCGCGCATTTACGCATTAGGAATAAACTTCTCTTAAAGATCGGACAAATAATATTTTTCTTTCTATTAATTACCTACATTGTTAAATACAATAATAGGTACAGTCGCCATCAGATATATCGTATTATACAAGGTGTTCAAATATTTCTGAGCAGTGCTAATTTTCAATGGGCATGATTTTTATCGATTATATCTAAACGTGTATTTTGTGGAAAACATCGTGAGGAAACCTGCATGCTTCAATTTGTAGGCATGTATTGTACCCACTGTCCATTAAAAGTGGCGACGGGCTCACTACCCGTCACACTGGACAGAGATTCGGTACTACTAGTGAAATGTGGATGTTCTGAGTTTTTAGAATATCTCTGACTACCCCCTCGGGGAATATAGTCGTGAGCATATGCTATGCTATGTGTATTTTGTCATAAATATTTGAACAGCTCAGTTTCAATAATTTATTTACAATTTTATTTAAAAATTGAAATGTAAAACAAGGGAGTAAGGTCTTTTTCCCTAGACTTCTCAGATGTTTATGATCACCTGGACTGCGTAGATACATTTGATGTTCTAGGCGTTCAGTTATTTTTGATTGGTTATGTGTAAAGAAATGATTGAAAATTAGAACTGCTTAGAAATATTTAACCAGCTTGTCTATATCTATCTATCTATAACGTCACGCCTCTTTCCCAGTGGGGTAGGCAGAGACCAGAGCGCGCCATATACTACGATCCTTACATACCTCTTTTGCCTCATTCACATCCATACATCTCTTCATACATGCCCTTCGGTTTCGAGTACTCCGCACCTCCCCTTTTTTTAGGACGCAACCGATTTGATCGGAATACGTCCTACGAGGGCGCCCTCTGCCGACACTTCCACTCACTTTAGCTCCATATATCTCTTTCGTACATCTGCTATCACTCATCCTCTCCACATGCCCAAACCAACGAAGCATACCTTTCTTTAACCAGCTTGTTTGCTACGATATTTCTGATGGCGACTGTACATACCTAGATACGACATAGAGCAAATATTACTAACGCAATACGTGCAGTGGTAATTCAGTCTTAAAAAGCGACATCTATTATTTTCTCTAATCGATGGCACCTATTGACTACTCCCTTCGTTTTTAGGCCCGAAGGGTGGTTCAGAGGTTTACGCTGTTCGTCCGTCCTAGCTCTAAAGGGCTCTATCTATTAAACCGTAATAGGTAGAGAGATGAAATGCTCAAAGAATATGTGTTATTATTTTGGTTTTGCTAAAAATAAAAAAATTACAAAAATAAAAATTTAAGGGGGGTCCAGGAACAAGAAAGGTGTTTTTTACCGAGGTTTTTTGTTTTTGCTTGATCGTATAAACGGTAAATACTTAAAAGCGTTTAACTTTGTGTGATTATAGTGCGTACTCAAAGGCAAAACCACAAATAATAAAACTGGTCAAGTGTGTGTCGGGCCCGTTTTTAATATTGTCCTTTGTACTCTCATCTTTTGTCTTATTTATTTGTCTTTGATGTCACCCCCATTCTTTGTAGTAAGTATCATAATTATGTAATTTTGGGGGATGGAAACCATATCACTTCATTTAATGGATCTGAAGGATCTATTGAGTGTTTTTGAAAAAGGGATGCGTAATTTAGGTCTTTGAGTAGTACATAGTTTTTAAAAATGGCCATGTGCTCATCCCTTCATATCCTTTTAATTAGACATTAAGGCACTGCTAGTGGAAAGTACTTGACTCTAATGTACATAGGGTCCTTCTTAATATGTTGACACTTTTTTAATGGGATGATCAGACCGTCAAACTGAACCACTTTCTCTATGGGACCAATATCGATATCAACCGATCCATACAAAACAGCAAACCTGCTCGGGCCAAATTTATGGGACAGCAGATTTTTTTTTTCGCTATTTCAATGTTGATCCTATACAGAAAGTTGTTCAATTACGATCAATTACGACGGTCTGATCAACCCCTTAAAAAGTGTCAGCATATTAAGAAGGACCCTGTATTATTTAGTCGAGACTTTTTATTTTTTGTCGACGTTGACTCCATAGTGAAAGTTGTTCAGTTTGATGTTCTGAAGAACCCCCTTACGTATTACTATACTATACTTCATTCAAAATAAGGACGACGATATTTTCCGATTCCTATTTAGCTTTCTGGCCAATTCTGATTACCAAATGTAATTAATTTATTGGATACATATACTATCCGACATATATTGGACGTTACTAAAGCTGTTTTTAGAATAAGTGAGAGGAAGTGTTTCAAATCGCTGTTTCTGTAATGCAAAATAGCCTTAATATTTCGCCGCTATTTTTTTGTTACACCCTGTCTAGGTTGATGATGATAAGTATTAATTATTCGTATCCGTCCCGCATAGAAAATTTGCATTATATTATTTACCATAAAAAGTAATTCAATAACTCTTCAAGCCTCAATAATTCAGGAACTAAACGGAAAACTCTATAAACTGAAACTAATTTCTATAAAATAATAAAAGTACCTATTATCAGAACAAAAGAGAGTCGTGAACAAGGAAACGAGTGGAGAAGAGTATTATTGCTAAATAAAAGGACCCTTTATTAAAGAATTGAGCGTCGAAACCAATATGTTGGCCATAACAAATTATTCGTAAAAACGGTATTTTATACCATATTATAGAAAAACTTGTCTGTTCATCTGTACATACATGATTTTTATCAATAATGAAGCAGTAGCCAAGTTAAGAGGATAAGTGAAAAAAATAGGATTCTTCAAAGCATCATATATCATGAAGTACTAACAGTAGGAGTATGATTTGCGGATATGTGTAAATTGAACATATAATTGAAGTTTTGATTAGAGCCAAAACACGATTAACAGACATTTTCTCGATAGAAAAATAAGCCAAAGTAGCCTCCGTCTTTATCGATAAACGCTTGAACCTGCTAAACGGTGAATAATAGAAACACGAGACTTGATTTAAAAAAAAGAGATTGATATTTTATAAAGTTTGATTAGAGCAGAAATGAACATACATTAATAGTACAATCACAATTAAATAAAGTTTGTTTTACGCTTGCGTCGTTTCAGGCGCGCGCGCCGCCCCATCTCTTTCTCTCGCATCAGGTAATATAAGCTATCATACGCCCATTTCACTTCAATAATTTTTCGACATAGGCCCTTAAGGCAGTCACAGACGGACGCTATAATATGTTGCTGTACTCGTCTAACGCACGCAAGTTACTAATAGCTTCCTCTCACTCGCACGCAGGAAAGAGACGTGCTTATGTAATTTTGCGTGCGTAAGAAGAGTACAGCAACATAATTATTATAGCGTGTGTCTGTGACGGCCGTTAGTAGCCCGTAGAACTGAGAGTCGAGTTGTTGTTGTTGTTGAGTTTATGCAAAACAGTCAGTATACAGGGTCCTTCTGAATATTCTGACGGTTTTTTAAGGGGATGATTAGACTATCAAACTGACCAACTTTCAATATAGGACCAATATCGAAATAGCAAATAAACAGAGTTGTCCCGTACATTAAGGTCAAATAGATTTGCAGTTTAGAATGATACGGATTTTTTTCGCGATATAGATGTTGAACCCAGAGAGAAAGTTGTTCAATTTGATGGATATACGATAAAATTAAGAAGTATCCTATACGTATCAAAGCTACAAAATAGGTTTTATAAAGTATACGTAATTCAATTTAATTTAATTGACCCTTTGTCCTTTCGTCGCGATTCAATTATGTCACTTTATAGTGATTTTGCAATGGCGATCATTATTTAGTTTATCGTAGTAACATATGGCACAGGCTACTTTTTCTTCAAGTTAGTAATGGATTTTTTCATCCACAAAATACCTTATAAACTAAAATTAAATGTTCAATCTGATAGATGAACCTAAAATTGAAATCCCAAGCAAACCCCCAAATCAACGTATAGTTCACCAATAAAAATACACGAAAACATCCCTACAAGCCGAAAAAACGCTCGACCGTAATAAAGAAATGCGATAAAACGCACAAAAAACGACGTACATGAATTCATTGGTATGACATTTGAGGGTTTTCGCCAAATGGACATGGTTATAGCACAGAAATATTTCCCTCTGATATAGAGATGTGCCGACCCTTGTTTTCATCGACTAGCTGACTATTCTTTGTATGCATGAATAAGTCTTTACATCATCATAATCTCAGCCGATAGACGTCCACTGCTGGACATAGGGCTCCAACAAGGATCGCCACAACGACCAGTCCTGCGTAGCCCTCATCCAACGGGTTCCCGCCGCCTTCACCAGCTCGTCGGTCGACCTGGGTCCTCGAGAACTCTTCAGCCCATCGGCCATCGGTTCTGCGTGCAATGTGCCCCGCCCGTTACCACCTTAGTTTAGCACAATTCCTTTGCTCTTCTGCGAATCTCTTCATTTTTAATTCGGTCTCGCAGGGAAACTCCGAGATTAGCCCTCGCCTTTGGGTGACCTTAAGGTCAACTTAAGGGTTGAATTTGCAAAAAATACTTCTCAAGTTGTGATGTTGGTAGTCTTTGTAGTATTGGATATTTCATGTTGATTGAGTGTGCGGAACCGTACTGATTTAGGAAGAAGATCTAAAAAAGAGTTATTTAGCACCGATGCAAGAGTAGATTAGTATCGTTTCGTATCAGGAACGCAAGATTTACAGAAATGAGTCTATTCTGCATTGGCAAATACATGCGTATGTCTGAAATAAGATAATAATGAGCATGGTCAGCGCAGGAACTTTATGTATAGTTCTTTTTCTTCTCCATGTGCTTCACTGTCTAGCGATGGTAGGTAATTGCTAGTAATTGAAAACCAATTAGTATCTTTTTACAGTTCCTCAAAATGAAACTAAAGTCCGGCCGCTGAAAGATTGCGTTTGACAGTTACCATAAAATTTTAAAAAACTGAATGAAAACTATAAATGCCGATCATTATTTAGTAGCTTTTTGAACTTAAAAGGGCAGCTAGTGCCCTGTGTACTAGAGTGAGCACAGGTAAACAATATTTTCATTCAGTTTTTTACAATTTTATGGTAACTGTCAAACGCAATCTTTCAGCGGCCGGACTTTAGTCGCCCTGATAGCCGACTATTCATCGAATGTAAATATTGTCGACCACATGGTACATCCCTATTCTAATATTTTCTCCTTATAGTTTTATGGGATCGACCCCTCATCTTTTATTGGTGGCGGAATCTTGTCAATCCTATTACTAAAGGTTTTTGTCCTGTTTAGGGTTATTGGTGACAGTTATTGGATATCACTTTAATTTGTTCAGAACTGATGCTAGTTTTATTAATTTTGTTTTTCTCGTGGTGACGAGAAAATATTGGTGAAGATTTAGTGAAAAGGTACACGGTAGTGAAAACGTTATAATTTATCTTCTTAATTTGAGAAGTGAACAAAGTGGGTGCTCCCATTTCGTTTTGTTATTTTTGTAAGGACTCAACTTTTTCCATGAGTTCGAAACAATTATTATCAATGAGCGTTCACTCGAAAATGTTGTACCGTTTGATATACGTCGAAATAAGTTGAGCCGAAATTCGGAGTATTAACAAGAAAATCTACCTATTTCAAAATGAATAATTTCAATTTAAACTAATTTTTTTTTCAAATTATGTTTTTCCAGGTTTTTTGAATATTTTCTTTCGCCAAATAACAATGTAAAAAGTAGAACAATCTACACTAATATTATAAAGAGGAAAGATTTGTACCTATTTTTGTATGTTTGTAATGAATAGGCTCAAAAAGTACTGGGCCGATTTAAAAAATTCTTTCACCAATAGAATGCTACATTCTTCCAATTTGACATAGGCTACATTTCATTTTGAAAAAAATTAGGGATCCTTGGTAAAATTTGAACAATGTAACCGAAGGTGTAGAAAAATGAGTCTTAAAATTTATTTGTCTACCCCGTGCGAAGCCGGGACGGGCTGCTAGTATTAAATAAAATGTAATTTAATTTTTTAAAGGTTATAGGGTTTTTATTTACTTTATTCCTTGTTTTTTTACCTATGTTAATATCTCTGCCTCACATTTTTATTGAATTTTTCCAAGCACTAGATATTTTGCAATAATATTTTATATAAATTAGTAGACTCGTCTCCTCAATTGCATCAGCTCGTACAGATACCTCACTAAGCGTGATATCGATGTAGTTAGCAACAAACGGGGTTAGACGAGCCTACAGCGACCACCGATATGTTTTGTCGTCTACTCGCCTCGCAGGTCGTGGTCGCCACCGCTCTCCGGCACGCGACAACCCTGAGCTACTAAGATAATGGTCAGGTAAAATACACAGATCAATATTCGGTAATAGGTATACATGGTCCTTCTTAATATGAACAACTTTCTCTATGGCACCAACATCGAAATCGAGAAAAAAAAATCTACTGTTCTGTTCTATACAAAACTGTAAACCTACTCGAGCCAAATGTATGAGACAGGTGATTTTTTTTCGCTATTTTGATGTTGGTGCCATAGAGAAAGTTGTTCAGTTTGACGGTCTGATAATCCCCTTAAAAAAAGTGTACGCATATTAAGAAGGACCCTGTATATCTCGTTTGGAGATTTCCGGAAATGGAGGTATGTGGCTCGACAGAAAACTCTAGATGCTTCGCGAAGCCACGTAACAGGTACCTTCCGAAGTCCTGGAAAGCTGAAATTGGGTACATTTAACAAGAGTAATGACCACACGCTGTCCAGAAAATTTGAGCCCACAGGTACCATCCAGATCGAAGTTATAAGCGCTCAAAAATACGCTGAATCTCTTCGAGAAAAGGTACCGTACTGCGCCAGACAAAGGTCTTATGAGCATGGGGATGGTCTCATTCGATTCAGCGCGAAAAATTACATAGAAAATGACACCTCACTTGCCAAGTTTGTAAAATGTGCATTTTCCAAAATGTCCCCCTACCCATACCCCCTGAAAGGGGGTAGGACCCCTAAATTTTGGGTAGACTCTGCAGATCTTCATTCCGAGATATTGAAGACCATAGCTATATTTTTCAAGAATTTGTATGCCTTTCAAATAACGAGAAGATAGCTCTAAAAACCAGGAAAATATGTCCCGGCCCTGCGTTTACCTATTGGGACCATCTTAAAACAATTTTTTACTTACCCTATGCCAGTCACAAGCGATGTGTGTCAACTTGTAATAAAAACCCTTTTGCCAAAATACTTGCCATGAAACAGATGTATAGAATTAAGAGATAGTATCAACAGAGAAACCGTAGCATCTAAATCCGCCAGTCAGGTCATCAAACACGTTAAATGTCCACTCTAAACATTGCACCTCCGACCCCCTATCCGTGTGGCTACCCGAAATTTAGATGTCACGAGTACAAGCTTTCCTAATGTCCCGACACTGTAGTTGTTTGTTAGCGGACTGTATGCAGCAAGATTGAAGATAGCAGGCGAATTATATGGTCTTCCATGTTTATCTAATGGGTTTTGGCGCGTAAATCTGCGTTTCGGAATTTGAAATTTGTAATTGGGGGTAACTGGTTGGTTGGAATAGGCTGTTTGGAGTTGTGTTTTGTCAGTCTTGGAGAGTAGGAGATATATTTTGATAAAGTGTGTAAGAGTATGGAAACTGGTTTAGAATGGACAAAACTAAAATGATGTGCTTATTGTTTTTGCAACTATACAGGGTCCAACTTAATATGCTGACACTTTTTAAGGGAATGATCAGACCGTCAAGGTGAACAACTTTCTCTATGGCACCAACATCTAAATCAGTAAAAAAAAATCTGCTGTTCTATACAAACTCGAGCCAAATGTATGCGACAGCTGATTTTTTTTCCTGATTTCGATGTTGGTCCCATAGAGAAAGTTGCTCAGTTTGATGGTCTGATCATTCCCTTAAAAAAGTGTCAGCATATTAAGAAGGACCCTGTATTGGTGTCATACAGACACTCCGAAAAATGTCGTTCCTACCGCTTTCAGATTCTTTTTCTAAACAGTCTGACTTTAAGGAGTGTTTCTACAACTGCATACAGGGCTCTTCTTATTTACTTATAGTTTTAAGGGAATGATTAGACCATCAAATTGAACAACTCTCTCTGTGGAACATTGAAATTGCAAAAAAAGTTTCTTCTGTTCTTCGGTTTCTGACTTTAGCAATGGTGCAAGCTGTCGTATTTGTTGAATTATTACTGTTTGTCTTTAATAGAGCAATTTCAGCAATTACAATAGATTCATCAGAGATTTCAGCATACATGTACTAACTTCCTTTATTCTCAAGCATCTTCTCTACCCATTTTGTCACCACTCACATTTCAATGGTACCTATCTTTATTTTGGAAATTTTATTTGTACCTTACAATGAGAACGTCATTGGTACATAGATACATAAGCTCACGCCATTGTCCCATGGGGGTAGGCAGAGACCACGGACCGCCACACGCTACGACTCTGACACACCTCTTTAGCCTCATTCACATTCATACATCTTTTCATGCACTTCCGTCGATTGAGGGTGCTACGCACTTGTCCTTTTCGGAAAAGATCATTGATTTGATCATGGTATATTTTCCTCGGATGGCCTCTCCCAACACTTCCGCTCACCATCATAATTATGTCAATATCTAAAAATTATCACAAAAATTTGTCCTAAGTAAATTTAACCAATAACGCAATACACCATACCAAAATGTAAACAAAATACCCATCTCATTTGACATAGCAATCACAACTTGATTGATACAAGCGCATTACAAAACGGGACGCGTAATTACAAACACCATTCCAAATTCATCATAACATTAAAGCGTATACCCGAACACGTATTCGCGACAAAGCACGCAAATGACGTGCGATCAAACCACTTGTTATTCAATAACCGCCTTCCCCTACGTATCAATTTATCACGGATTCAATGAAGGCGAAACTATATTTCATTGCTGTACAACCTGACACTGAATCTATGACGTTCAATCTACCGACAAATATATATCCGACACAACGTCCAAATTCAAACCTAAAATCCTCTGAGATAGAACAGGATTTCGCGCATGAATTAATTGGGATTTAGGACGTTTTGAAATGTTTCTTAGTGTTGCATATTGACGTCACCTAAAAGGGAGTTCGCAGTCGAATGCAAAATGGTTAGACCATGGATTTGGCATATGTTATAGGGTGGAAACTGTAGAAACTATTGTTCTTACACACGGTCGATAACAACATTGATTGGGACTTTTTTGACGGACGCTGCTACTTAATAACTCAGATTCCACCGTCATGAAAGAAAAAACCAATAAATCCTCTGTCAAAAACTAACAACTCTGAACTCTGAAGAAGAAATTCCGATGCGTATGTGAAGTATACCAATCCGCATTGGGCAAGCGTGGTGGACTAACGCCCGTACACCCTCCCTGAGGTTAGTCCTGTGCCCTGCAGTGGGTCGGATCTAGACTGTGATGTGTACCATCAGGTAAAACCTCGCGATTGTATTCCCTTTCTGGGGATCTCAGTTTGCTAAAACTATCTTCTCAACATGTGGGCAGCAAGCCTTGGTGTCAGAGTATTTTCAGACCGCCTTATTGCCTCTGACGTGGTCAACTATAACAGATCCTTACCATTCACCTGCATATTTGTTTTAGCACCCAACTTATCGTAGCAGTTTCTCATAATTTATCATCATCAGATCCAGGAGCGTAAACAAATAATTTCTTCTGTGTTAGGACACACATATTCACTTTGAAATGTGTCTGACTGCTTTTGTAAAATATCTTTGCTGTAGTCGCAATCGACTTCTTATTCTATAGTAGAAGCTTTTGTGTGAATCAACGTATGTTATCTTATTCATACTAACCAATGACATTTTTTAATGGACTCACCTCCTCATACAATAACAAAACCAAAAAAATTCACATGTCTCTAATGTCACCTTAGTATGCCTCAGTTATGCTCGGTTGTCATACAGTGCCATTAACATTCCCAGTCCTTTCAAATATCATCTGTCACAATGTAAAACAATTAAGTATATTTAGTCGGTACCGTTAATAGCTGATGCTGAGTCCTTGTTTATAGAATGTCATTGATCCTAACAATCAAGTTTGCAACTTCATCCCAATCATCCGTGTGTCAGAGCACTAATCTATATGTCTTGACTGATCCGAGCAGCAGTATTTCATATCGGAAATAGCGGGCGTGGAACTAATTGCCGGGGGTCCTAGTCTGCGACAATTCTGTCCTTCTGTCTGCTTTGATCTGTTGTATTCTGTTTGATAGGAACTTCTATTGTTTGTGAGGATTGTGGTCTGGTATTGTATGGTTCTGTTATAGGGTAAGTGTAGAGAGGATTAAACGAATCCAATGATTCTTTTTTTTATAGTCTGTTCCTTGTCCTAATCACAGATTCGAAAGTTTTAATTAAATTTGCCGCGTAGTATTAACATTGAAAATGTTTTTTCGATCGCTTTGAGGGAAAGTGTGTATTTGGTGTCATGAGTTTTTGGGCTCGATGAATAATTGAGATGTCAAAAGACGCGTATCAACGACGACTACCTATACAAGATGGTGAAAAAATATTTTAATGAAGTTAGATAATTTTAGGAGGAATTCGGAAAAAATCGCTGAAAAGGGGTTAAATATTGATTTTTAAAGTTGTTATATTTTATTGTACTTTTGTTCATTACCTGGAGGTGTATTTTAAAATTGGCCGTTTCATTAATAATTAGTTTTGTTTTAATTATTTCATATTTATTGAGTTTATTTTCAATGTACCCGAAGGTCGTGCAGAGAACGAGATCTGTGAATTTTTCATATGAAGTAAATGAAGATGATTCTACTTCTGACGTATTCTGGGCCGTTAACTGATTCAAATCTAAAGATTTTTCAAGTGGCTAACACAGCTAATCTTCTTTGTGAATATTCTCGTGCATAGCGGGCAGCTCAAGCTAAAGAAACATCCTCAATCACCATTCAATTTTCAAAGATTTTTTTTGTATTCGATATGGCATTTTTGGTTTGTTCTTTTGCGAATTTTTTCTAGCAATAACTTCTGTGCATGATCGTCTTAAAGCCAATGGCTAAAAAAATGTCCCCCTTTCTTCTCCCCATTTTTTTAGCACGGCCATCAATCAAACTTGAATATTTATAGTTCACAATAAAGTTACAAACAAAACTGGTTATGACAAGTATATCTCTAGACTCAGTCCGAACGAAGATATGAAGGCATTAAATAAACGTAATGAATATAATTATATTTTCAACTTCAAGCCTTTATATCTCAGTTCGGACTGAGTTTAAGGATATACATACATGCAATGAAAAGTTTTGTTTCTTACTTTATTCTGAACTATATTCAAGTTTGGTTGCGAAAAATATATATAATATAATATTAGTAGGATATTTTGAAAAAAAAAAAACCTATGTTGAAACCATGATAATTCGATTCTGCTCTCGATTCTAAACAAACTACTTTCTAGTTTTGCGTTAATTCATTAACACGTTGTATAAAACCCGCATTGACATTTATAATCCAAATGCTGGAAAAAGCCTCATCCGTATCAAAGTTAATACACGTCTTCATTAGACGAATTACCTTGATTTATCTTTAATTTAGGTATGTATATTGAAAATATTAAGGTACGAAGTTAATAATCAATCCATCAAATATGTATTGCCAATCAACAAAATGCTGGATCATGATGGTTTACAAATGATTGGAGGATTATCTCTCATCGTCTATTCCGTCACATGACAAATGTATCAAATCGTTTGTTTTGAAAATTGTTAATTGCGCGTTGATTGATTATGGAATTTGAACATGAGATTCATTGTCATTACCTGCTGTTTTCGAATACACTGTACCTTTCTTTAGGATGTAACTGATCTGATCAGAATACTTCCTACGAGGCACAGTATGATTAAGAGCCTCAAAAAATGGCATCGCTGTTTTATTACAAGATTTGATAGTCTATATTATTCTATTTGTCTATATTTATTTCGAGGCATGTACTGTACCCACTGTCCATAATAAGTGGCGACGGGCTCACCCCCCGTCACACTGGACAGAGTTTCGGTACTACTGGTGAAACGTGGATGTTCTGAGGTTTCAGAATATCTCTGACTACCTCCTCGGGGAATATAGTCGTAAGCATATGCTATGCTTATATGCTATTATTAGAAAAGCACAAATTAAACTTCCATGTGCCAGAAATGAACAGTTTTTGTGATATGATGTTATTAAATTGTGTAATTTTTATCCTATTTTTTTGGAAAATTTCAAATAAGTTCAGAGCAAATATGTTAAGCTATCAATTATTCACGTATTTGTGCAATCAAGACAGGTCTAAGACCATTTCTTTCGATGTTATTGAGGAATTTTTGATTTTAGTTTTCTTTATTATTCTCGAAAAGTTAAATTTAGTAACTCTTCTACACCTCATAAAAATATACTCGTTATAATTCCATCGACTATTTAGATAAATCCATCCTTTCTACATTACCAAACTAACAAAGCTTATCTTTCTTAATTTGTTGTCATAATATTTTCATTCAATTTTCATCTATCTATGTGTGGTGTTACGTTACGAATTGAGATAGAGTGAGGATTGTATCTCTACACAGTACATTCATACAACTCCTCATTCTATCTCAACTACCAAACAGTCATAGCAAGCATAATTATGCTCACGACTATGTTCGCCGAGGAAGTAGTCAGAGGCGAGAGAAGTTCTAAAAACTCATAACATCCACTTTTCACTAGTAGTACCAAAACTCTGTCCAGTGTGTCGGGTACAGAGCCCGATTCCACTTATAATGGACAGCGGTTACAAATAAATGCCTCGAAATTGAAGCACGCAGGTTTCCTCACGATGTTTTCCTTCACCGATTGGTGTTACAAATTGTACATAAATTCCGAAAAACACATTCTTCGCAAGGAATTCAGGAATCTTAGGACACCCAATAAAAGTATTTAGTCCCCAAAACCTGTACATTATGACAATTGACCGATCTTCTCTTTTTATTAACAGTGGACTTAACTGAAACATAGGTTAGTTTTCCCATGTTTCAGTTAAGTCCACAGTATTATCTGATCTCTTAAGTGAAGTTTATTCCGAATGCGTAAATGCGCGCTGCATACAAATGTAGTCTGGTGATATTTTCAATACTAACCAATTAAACTCAATGAAATTTTGCAGAAACAATCTAGGAACAAATCTCTATGCTTGTATCGTGTCCGATTTTCGTTAAAATATACAGTTTCAATGCTAGGATTAATTTAAGATTTGTATGGAAATCTTTTAGGCACTTTAAAACTTGTACATTTTAAGGAAAATCTGACACGATACAAGCATAGAAATTTGTTTCTAGATTGTTTCCGCCAAATTTCATTGAGTTTAATCGGTAAGTATTGTAAATATCACCAGACTGCGTTTGTATGGAACGCGACAACAGTAATATACCCTTAACCTCTAACCCGCAATCTTAACCTTCCAAACAAAAATAGCTCCATTCCGCCTAGAGCCGCGAGTGTCGCCCCTCTGATTGATTTACGCGCCACTGTCCGGCGTGAGTCCCGCTTTGTACCGACACGACGCCATTTCCCGCGCTGTCCTGTCTAATTGCAACTATAATTCATGTCTAATAATAATCTTGTGTTATTATCGGATTGTATGAGCAGGTGAGGATGTATTGTTTCCAATGTCTGTTTGGAAATTATTGTTTAGATTAGATTAATAGGTTAGTTTTGGATGGTTAGGATGCCTGTACACCTGATTTTAGTGAGGAGGTGAAGAGTTGAGGTTGGAAACAAGTCACCAATTAGGATCGCTTCATTTTCCTAGTTTAGTGCCTAATTTTTGCTTGCCTCTGAGTCTCTGACGGAGACAAGAAAAAAACACTATTTTTTTTTTCAAAAATCTATCGTTTTTGCTAAGAAAACACGCATGTATGTTTTATTTTATGTATTTATATCATAAAACTTGCCCTTTTACATGTCGTTTCTATTGTTTGTATTAATGTGTCTGTGTGCACAATAATTTTAATTTATATAGGGTCCTACTTAATATGCTGACATTTTTTTTGAGGGGATGATCTGACCGTCAAACTGAACAACTTTCTCTATGGCACCAATATCGAAATCGCGAAAAAAAAATCAGCTGTCCCATACATTTGGCTCAAGTAGGTTTGCAGTTTTGTATGGGACAGCAGACATTTTTTTCGCGATTTCGATGTTGGTGCCATAGAGAAAGTTGTTCAGTTTGACGGTCTGATCATCCTCTTAATAAAGTGTCAGCATATTAAGAAGGACCCTCTATAAATAATTAATACACTATGTAGAAGTAAAAATCCCACGTCAGATTTAGCTAAAATACGAGGTAGTACGTCTACACGTCTCATGTTTGTATATTAGGTGATTTTGTAAACAGTTTCCAAATCAGGAGTGGTCCAGACCATCAAACTGAATAACTTTTAGTATGGGAGAAAACGTTACATCGCAAAAAAAAAACATCTTTTACATACTAAACTGCAATGCCTACTCGACTCAAATGTGTTTTTAGTGTTCCATACCAAAATTGGCAAAACGGAACACTTATGGAATCACCTCGGTGTCTGTCCGTCCGTCCGTCTGTCGCAGACATTTTTCTACGTAAGACACAGGAAGCTGAAACTTGGCACAGTTATAGCAATTAACGGTCCAATAACATAAATAAAGTCAAAAAAGCTTAATGTTTGGATTGAGGGGCAGTTTTAAGGGGCGGAAAGAGATGAAAAACTAAATTTTTTATTTCTACTATATCGTGTATCATATGAAAGCCTATAAAAATACGAGTCTAAATTACATTTATTTTATTTTTTCTTTGAAACTTGATTGAACAAAAATTTTCAGTAAACCCAGAAAAACTGCTGTCCCCACCGATATTTAAAAATCTAGAGCCACGTAAAATCTTAAAAAAATCACGCACATTAGAAATAAGGTGTAGATGGCAGGAAAATTATCAGGCTGGCACTTTTTTTTCGATTCCAGGCTTGCTCCAATAATAAAAGTTGTTCAGTTTGATGGTCTGAACCACCACTGAAAATTTTGAAAGTTTAAAAATCACCAAATATAATATAACCAATGATGCTCGAGGCTTCACTTCTACTGTATTGTATTGTTGTACCTATAAAAACCAACAATATTTTGATTTTCATTTTAGATGTACCATTAAATATGTAGACAAGAAATTTATGAGAATAACACTGAATTTTAAATAACTTTTGTGTATTTTTCATTTGTAAATAGGTAAATCATATTTATGTTATGTTATAAGAAACAACTACCAAACTTCTTCCTATACAATAAACGACCATTTGGTGACAATAATAGATTATTCCTGTTACAGCCTCCGCATAGACCCTCTGATTGCTAATGACTCAATCCCTTTGACAAGTGGAATCTATTCTGAATGTATGTAATTAATCATCGACGTTACATCCTGCTGGACATAATCAATAAGCCATCACCATTGATATTATTGTGTTGCTTGTTATGGAATGCTCGGATTGTTGTGTGATATTGCTGAAGGAGATTATCTGGAGCTTAGCGTTTTATTGCAAATTTTTTGATGAATTTGGAATTGTCATTAGGTTTTTAGATGTTGATTTAGATGAGTAGAGTATCGCTATAAAATTTTACCGACTAGACGTTTATGGTCGCCTAGGTTTTAAATAATAATCATCATCATCATCATCACAGCCTATACGTGTAAGTGACAGCCTAGCAAATACTGAATCCGTGAATTCAGACCATGGAACTGAAAAACTTTCACTATAGAGCCTACCTCAGGAAACGCGAAAAAAAAAACAGTTTTGTATGTAGATAGCAGATTTTTTTTTGGCGTTTCCTGAGATAGGCTTCATAGTGAAAGTTGTTCAGTTTGATGATCTGAGTTCGCAGTTTCAGTATTTAATAGGCCACTTAAATCCTGTACAGGTATACGACCCACTGCAGGGCACAAGCCCTTAAGGGAGGGTCTATGGGCATTAGTCCACCACGCGTGCCCAATGCGGATTGGTAGACTTGACATTGACATTTCTTCTTCAGCGTATGCAGGTTTCCTAACAATGTTTTCCTTCACCGTTGGAGAGGAGTCGGTATTACGTACATAAGTTAGAAATACTAATTGGTACATGGCATGTCGTCCGTGAGGATTTGAACCCGGACCTCAAGATTGAGTTTCCATAGCTCTTCGCAACGCGCCACCGACGGTCTTTAAAATAATATTTGTTTTCAGGAATATTTTGCGAAACACATTTTTTTGGTTTTTATCTTGAACTTTGTCACACAAATTATCTAGTCACATTTAAAGTACCAGAATCTAGCCTCGACTTGTATTATGATGACTAGATAACGATATAGAATACATTATATACTCGTAGATACAAACATCCATGACTCGGGTACAAATATTCATATTCATAAGCATAAGCATATGCTCACGCCTATATTCCCCGAGGGTATAGTCAGAGATATTCTGAAACCTCAGAACATCCACGTTTCACCAGTAGTACCGAAACTCTGTCCAGTATGTGTGTGTGTCCAATATTCATATTCATCATACAAATATTTGTCCCTCACGGGATTCGAAGCTCTCTCTCTCGGCACAGCAGGTAGGTTTACTACAGACTGTGCTATCAGGCCATTCTACTATTGTTATTAAAAATTCACTTTCAAAGTCCCAATTAACAAACAAGGTTTCTGCTTAGCGCCAGTCGTTAGTACCTACACAGGCGTCTAATATTGAAATAGTGATTTATTACGTCATAAATCCGTTGAGTGTCCGCGCGACAAACGTTGGATAATCGCATGACGTATTCGTGTGTCGTGTCCGGTTTTGTATTCCCTGTCTTTGCGTACGAGGAGTTTTGTTTTGGAAACTGACAAAGGATTTTTTGAATCAAGACGCTTAAATAAATATGTACAGGGTGTAAGCCCTTCACAGACTGAAAAGGTGAACTGAGTTCACCATCAAACTGAACAACTTTCATTACGGAGCCTACCTCAGGAAACGCGAATAGAAATCAGCTGTCCCATACATTTGAGTCGGTTAGGTACAGCAGTTTTCTATGAAACAACTTATCGCGCTTCCTAAGATAGGCTGCATAGTGAAAGTTGTTCAGTTTGATGGTCTGAGCTCATCGTTTCAGTCTGCTGAGGGCTGAGAGGGCTGTCCCTTATACCCTGTAAACAGGCTCTTTTGTAATATGCCTATGAATAACTTGAATAACTTTCTCGATGGGAGTAACAACGCTGAAATTACAACAAAAAATCGGTGTTTATACATTTGAGTCAAGTTGGCATTGCAGTTTAGTATTGAACAGCAGATTTTTTGTTTTTTTTTCTGCAGGAAAAATCTGATCTCAACCAACCTTTGAAAATTTCTCGATTAATTTCAAAACAGCTCATATCAATCCATTGCTGGACTTATGCCTGCTTTTTTATTACGTTATTCCTCACGGTCCTGTGCTAACGTGATTAATTTTAAACCAAAATCCTCACAATAACGTCTGCTAAATGTGTCGGTGGTCTGCCTACTGATACTGCTTTGGTCCACTGGCCATCTTCCCTTCTAGCCAAGTATCCCACCTCTCTCTACATTAATTTTGTGATCCGCTCTCCAACGTCGTCGAACTTAGTTCTTCGAAGAATTTCTAAGTTAAGGTGCACTTCCGATGCCACCGGCCGATGCGACTGAAGCGCGCGGCTCGCGGCCGACGGCCAATGTGACAATAATAGTTACCATGAAAACGTATGGCACCGCTTCCGGTGCCAGCGACTGACGCGTGCGTCAGACGAGCGCGGCCGAAGCGATAGACATATGGCATATGACAGAACCGCGCGTCAGTCGCATCGGCCGCTGGCATCGGAAGTGCACCTTTAGGTTACGTAGTTTTAGACATAGAACAAAAACAAAACATAAATTGATAGAGCCTTTAACTAATTATTATAAGGACTAGCCTTGCGGTAGCATTTCCCCTCTGCCACGGTATAAACACAATTGATCTTGTGCATTTACATTCAATTTTACACCTTATCACTAAACGAGACAGCCTATAATTGCGAAATAATGACTTCAAACTTAGAACGTTTGCCGAGACCACTTTTCATGATTTTTGACATTCAAAATTAGAATCTAAAGTTATGGGGAATAAAATCCAAAGTTGCGGATTTCATGTTACCTCGCCCCCCGCAAAAAGTGGCAGAAATGTTTGTTAGTAGAATTACACGCGTAACCAGTCCACATATAAATAGTCAAACGATAGACCCTACAATACAGCTCTGCTGGATTACCGGCCTCTGACTAAAAGAGTGTCACCTATGTGTTGTTTAATAATTCTTCTTCCTTTCGGAAAGGCAATGGGATCTAGCCCATACAACCGTAGTCTTCAGTAGTTTTTTGTTTTGCAATACGAGGGTGGTTCACACATTCCAATGTTCAAGCGGCGCTCAATTCGAACCAAACGGTAGCCTTTTTTTATTACTCACTTTTACTACACTGTTCTCTTTTAATGGCACATTATTATACTAATTCCACGAAATTAACAAAATAACAGCCGCAAAAAACGAATTTCGAAAATCAAGAATCAAAGCCCGTCCTTTTCTTCTCGCTTCCCGCGTCGCCTAGCTGTAAAACAAATGACATTTTCAAATCACTCATTTGTCACAAAATCTACGAAACAATATCGTCAGCTTCACAACACACCGTCTGTGTTCGCTACTAGTACATCTATACAAACAAACATAGGTGCTAGAGGTAGGTAGAGGTAGGTAGAGGTAGGTGTCAGGCGCCCTTTAGCGACACACGTCGCTCCGCTATCCGTTCCCAGCGTGAAGCCTTCTGCATATTTTAGAGCACACGCTGTATTTGAGTGGAGAAGGATTGGACAACTATTTTTTTTGTTCCACAGTTTGAGATGTTTCATATTTGACAAAATGCACTAGGTACTAGCAGGCCTGTCTCACTCCACAGGTCAGGTATGCTTGACGGCTTGACGGGTCTGAGGTCACTAGCTTATAGTTTATTTACTTTACTGTATAGTAACAATTATTTTATTAAATAGACTATGTATTATTGTATACATAACTTTAGCTTAAGAATTTATATTGTAATAGTTATTAAGTCGTGTTATGTTGTAGAGTTTCTGGCCGCATCTTCTCTACAGCGACAACACGTTCCGACGCGGTGGTAGCTTTAAAAAAAGATTTGACGTTTGATAAGTGTGCTGCAAGCTCCTATATTGAATAAATTATATTGACTTTGACTTTGACTTTGACTTGACTTTGACTTGACTTTGACTTGACTTTGACTTGACTTTGACTTGACTTTGACTTTGACGGCCGATCCCCACCGAGGGGTGAATGTCAATAGGTTAGGTATACCGTGTATACTTCTTGGTCAAATCTCATTAGACTTGCAGCCATTTTGTGAGTAGTCAATGCGAGACTTGAAAACCCTAGCGATGTCACGCTGCCAGCACGTGACAGAATGAAAGAGGGAGACTATGTAAAGGAAGCTTTCATGTCTAATGACTCGGTTCATTTTTGTTTGCACGCGCACCATTTTGACGTTTGGTAGGTTATTCGCGAATTGTACGATAGGACGGGTGCGAATAACTCTGCACCTTATTGCCGTGCGGAGAGTCGCTATTTATTTAAATCTGTTTTCGAAGTGATTCTTCTGTACGGGGAGTACTGTATTTATTTAGGAACCTTGCCTTGATGTGAAGCACTTGAGGATATATTTAATTTAACAATTTCACTTCCTTCTTTTTATTTCATTTTTTATTCTACTGCCTCTGTGGTCTAATAGTTAATAAGAGAATTGGGCTCTTGACACGAAACTCGTGGGTGACGTGGTGTGAGATTCCGACGGGGGACACCTAGTGATATGTCACTATGTGCATTTTTCCCCAGTTGGCTAGGACATTGCAGGCTGACTTCCCAGATTGTCTGAAAAGAAAGATGATTCCGTGCTTCGGATAGTACGTTAAGCCGTTGGTCCCGACTACTATCTCTGGTGGTAGTAATCGTTACATAAAAACCACGTCAGAGGCCGTAAGGCGGTCTGAAAAAACTCTGACATCAGGGCTTGCTGCCCACACGATAAGAAGATTTTTTTCTTACTTTATTAAACTGTATAATTGATAGAAAAGATGGTAGATAGAAATTTTCTGTAATTGGAATCCAAACTAGGCACTATAAAACCTTCATTTTTTGTTCATGCTGTTTGACTTTGGAACTCGGTGACGGAGTCTATCAGATACTTTGACTAATTATTATAAGGACTAGCCTTGCGGTAGCATTTCCCCTCTGCCACGGTATAAGCACAATTGATCTTGTGCATTTACATTCAATTTTATACCGTATAACTAAACGAGACAGCCTATAATTGCGAAATAATAACTTAGAACTTAGAACGTTTGGGGTTCACACGAGACCACTTTTCATGATTTTTGACATTCAAAATTAGAATCTAAAGTTATGGGGAACAAAATCCAAAGTTGTGGATTTCATGTTACCTCGCCCCCCACAAAAAGTGGCAGAAATGTTTGTCAGTAGAATTACACGCGTAACCAGTCCACATATAAATAGTCAAAGATCAGATATATTTGAATGTTCTAAAGCCAACTTCTATTTTATTTGATCACTGATTCTCTATTCTTTCTTGCCACTTCTACTTCTTCTTTCCTTTTCTTTGGTGATTCAATGTTGTAAGTAAGTTATAGCCTGTAAAATCCCACTGCAGGGCAAAGGGCTCCTCTCACGAATAAGTGTGAGCGGTAGTGGAGCCAGGCGGGCCCAGTGCGTGTTGATGGAGGCAAGTTAGTGGTCAACTTGCTGTCAGAGAATTTCCAAAGTGCCTTGATATGCCTCTGACCTGGCTTAACGAATAGTTACAACGCCATCTGACGGAACTATCCGAGACCAACTATGAAATACCACTAAACGGTCACCCATCCAAAGACTGACCGGACCTGACGTTGCTTAACTTCGGTGATCGTTTCCAATACCGAGGCTCCACTACGCCAACGCGTGCTTCAATTTCAATGTTGAGTAGTGTACTTTTATGTGTATTATTTTGGTACCCAAATCGCATAAGCATAAGCATATGCTCACGACTATATTCCCCGAGGGGGTAGTCAGAGATATTCTGAAACCTGAGAACATCCACGTTTCACCTGTAGTACCGAAACTCTGTCAAGTGTGACGGGGGGTGAGCCCGTCGCCACTTAAAATGGACAGTGGGTACAACATATGCCTCGAAATTGAAGCATGCATGTTTACCAAATCGAAACCCACAAATTGATCACGCCAATATTTCCATACTAACCAAACGTTGTCACAGACCGCACTATTTATATCACGGCGCGCCCTGACCAATCACCGTGCTGCGATAGGCGGCAATTTGAATTTGGAATTACACCCTACCAACTTAACTCTACCGTTACCTGTATTGTGAAACATAGTATTTTGAAACTTGTAGCTGGAAACATAGAGTTGGTTGTTGTGTTTTTGGGATTGTATTGTAAAGTTTGGAGTGAGTATTGTCTTTGATTTATGCATTCGTTCGATGAATTATACTCGGTCGTGTGTCGTCGGGTCGCACTTTGCGATAAGTTAGTTGTTACGGAATAATATAGGTTGTTTTGTCTGTATGTTGACAATGGAGAGAAAATTGGTCGAAGTGTGATGTGGCCAGAGGATATTCTAAACTAGCTAGCAAGTCCTCTGTAAAAAAGGCTACTATAAACTCGATGATTATATGGATGACTAAAATGTCTGGTCTTTACAATGTTACACTATTTAATTCAATGTTGTATTTGTATGTGTACTTTGTATATATATACAAACTCTACAACAAACATCATTAAAATTTATTTTTTTCCACTGTGTGTTGTAGAGTTTCTGGCCGCATCTTCTCCACAACGGAACACCTTCGGACGCGATGGTAGAGTCAAAAATGACGTCAGAAAGCTATCCGTGGGACATTATTTGAATAAAACATTTTGAGTTTGATTTTGTTACTTCCCAAAAAAAACTTGCTGCCCACACGATTAGAAGAAGAAGAAGCGCGAGACTGACTCACACTTTACCAGATTTATTATTTGTTGTGTTTTCTCTATAATCACATCAAGTTAGACGCTTGTATGTATGACCGTTTTTACGATAGAGCGAGAAGAAAAATATAGTTTATAAAAACTAGTTTCTTGTATGAGGTTACTAATTTTTAACTTTTTGTCATTTTTATTACTTGTTTGCAAATCCGCCATAATAACTCACATTATGTGAAAATTTCAACTGTCTAGCTATTACAGTTCGAAAGTTACAGCCCTAAATAGGTAGGACGGACAGACGGACAACGTAGGCTTAGTAATAGGGTCCCGTTTTCACCCTTTGCGTAAGGAACCCTAAATAGAACAGTATATAAATAGCCTTTAGCTTCTTCTTTTTAATTGTATGAAAATTAACAGTTTACCCCACCAATTCTTCTCGTGATAAAATATAATACCTAGATAACACCTATCTACATACCTACAAACAAAATTATTACCAAAAGATTCAGGGTGGTTAGAAACTTTGCTACAACTATACAGAGTGTAAGAAAAAGTATCGTTAACCTTAATTTAAACCACATACTCTACCCATCGAACTGAACCACTTTTAATATGGGAGCAAACCTGTCAGAACAAAAAAAATCTGCTATCTCATACATTTTAGTCGAGTAGGCATAGCATTTTAGTATGGAACAGCAGATTTTTTTTGCGCTGACAGGTTTGCTCCCATAGTAAAAGTCGTTCAGTTTGATGGGTAGAGCATGTGGTTTAAAGGTTAATGATACCTTTCCTTACACCAATACCAACGATCTTTTTAAAAGTTCACTTATTCGCTTTTAGCAAATAGAAGACGCGCTAAAAAGCGATTACTTATATTTTGAAATAGTTATTTGAATTCAGACAAACCCAGGCTACACATTAAACTTTACAATAAATAACTTTGCGTCAACATTCGAGATTTGCGCTGTCATTTAGATTTATGTGTAGATTATTTCACAAAATAAACTCATCTTTATTTCACGTCCGAATCTAGAGTGCTCACAGAAAGTGGGATGATGGGATACCGTAGCATACGGCTTTAGTGGCTAGAAAGGATATTAAAATAAGTTAAGTTATAGGACAATATATGCCTCGAAATTGAAGCATGAATGTTTCCTCGCGATGTTTTCCTTCACCAAAAAGCCAGTGAGTGGTGTTACAAATCGTACATAAATTGCCAAAAAATCATTGGTAAGAGTCGGCCTGGACGGGGATCGAACCATAGCCTCCTGCACGTCAGGCAAGCTTACTCGCCACTGAACCACGACTACAACTGGCGACGGGCTGTTCGTGGGACGTGGATTTTCTGAGATTTCTGAATATCTCTGACTAATATAGTCGTGATCATATGCTATGCTAAGTTATAGCCATGTACATGCTTGTAAATGGAAAATGGAACTCTACATTGGGCTATGCATTTTCATGGGTTCTTCTTCAAATCCACACGCACCACATTCTATGCTCCAATGACTTTTTCTAACTTATGTATGTAATACCGACTGCTCTCAAATGGTGAAGAAAAAGAATCGTGAGCAAATCTGCATGCGCCGAATTTTGAATAACCAATATTGAATTTACCAAAAATATTGTATTCTTCTATTCTAAAATTTATGATAATAACTATAACAGACAGTAATCCAACCCCAATATTAGCGGTTAGACACTCAACAGATGTGTGTTAAAAGTTATTTAACTTAAAATAGGTAGGATGTGTTGACGTTAAGTCTCTAATTTCTTGTCAAAGTCTAACTTTCTATAGACACACATACTTGAAGCAAAACTACTGTTCAGTTACGCGGATTGTACGTTCGAAGAATTAGGGTGATGCATTTGATTTTGTAAAGTCGTTAAAATGTAAATTTTTATTCGTTCCTGGAGTGCAATTCTCTAAGCGTCACATCGCTGTCGAAAACATCGACGAGCTTACAAATGTAACATCTTGCATCCTTCAGATCGTCGAAGTTTTTAAATGAGTTTGACACATGACAGAACCTAATTGACTGCTCGCCGATATTTCAACTACGAATTTAAGGTTGTGACGATGTTTGCGCTTAGATAATTGCACTCCTGGTTCTAGTTTTTATTTATTTACGGCAAATCCGTAAAATTCTTCAATAGAATCGAAGATTTTGGGACACCATCTTAGAGATCACAGTAGAGACCCATGTAGTAGTTGACAATGACAAGTTGATGATTATTATGAAAGAATCTACAATAGATAACATTAAATATTAATCTTTTTTATCTCGATTGCTCTCTGCAAGAATAAAACAAACTTATCTCTTGACATTTGAAAATTCAAGATCAACTTCCACTACAATTCTTAATCAAAATTCGGCAACACACTCAACAAATTTGAATTGCTTCCACTGGTTTTCTTCTACCTTGATTATAGAAACCACAGAGTCTTTAGATTAGCAACACATCTAAAAACTTGCACTCTTATTTATCGAACATAGAATATCAAACGAAAGCCGATACGGCGTCACTTCGACTCAAACACAAAATCAAGCAGTAGCGAGCAAGAAGTTTACAGTATTCATCATACCGTCACGCACATGCAGTATTGGCGTTAGATATTTATTTAGTGAATAAAGAAAGTATAAAACTCTGTCAGGGTACCTACATTATCCTTAGAAATATATTCGTTATGCATATTATCGTGTAAAAACGTACATAAAAAAGGATTAAGAACATACACACGAATTGAGAACCTCCTCCAAAATATATGCATAGTGACTTCGGTTATGTTCTTTTTGAAATTCCCCGATATTCAGTATTAGGGACATCTCTTTCGTAAAAAAACAATAGAGACTTTAGCCTGGTAACAACACTTAGCCACTTACTTAAATGGTAAAAACATTAACACATCATTGATTTAGCATTATAGTAGCTGAGTAAATAAATGAATTACTTAAGATGCACGGGCAGTACCCGTGTCTTGAACGATTTTAGAATGTAATTTATTCGAATTATACAGGGTCCAACTTAATGTGCTGACACTTTTTTAAGGGGATGATCAGACCGTCAAACCGAACAACTTTCTCCATGGGACCAATATTAAAATCACGAAAAAGAAATCAGCTGTCCTTACAATTGGGTCCAGTAAGATTTCAGTTTAGTATGGAATAGCTGATTTTATTTTTGCGTTTTCGACATTGGTGCCATAGAGAAAGTTTTTCAGTTTGATGGTCTGATCATCCTCTTAAAAAAGTGTCAGCATATTAAGAAGGACCCTATATGTCTTTAATATTGAACATATCGTGCATCAGCAACACTCTCGATCACGTGGTCTTGCTATCGGTACTGCTTGAACAGTGTGCTGACAGTTCGGGAAACATTTCTCTTATCGCACCAGCCACTTACACTAGTTTTAATTAGAGCCCGCGTTTTGTACTAGTCGAAAATTAATCAAATTATGTATTATATGGGGTGATGTGTGGATGGCAGTATGCTGGAGGTAATCATGATTATTTTAAACATCTTTCGAGCCATATTCGCGAGCTAAAATTACAAGTCGCTGTTTCAAAATTCGTTTTAACAAAGAAAATGCTGTATACAGAGAAGTAAAAATAAACATTTAAAACTTTTAAGGTTTTTTTAGACCATCAAACTGAATAACCTTCTTTATGGGACCAACATCGAAATCGCGAAAAAAAAATCTGCTGTCCCATACATTTAGCTCGAGTAGATTTCGTAGTTTAGTATGAGACCTCAGATTCGCGATTTCGATATTGGTCCCATAGTGAAAGTCCTTCAGTTTGATGGTCTAAACCACCCCCTTAAATGTTTATTTGTATTTTTGTAATTATATATATATATATGTATTGTACTGAGTACCTACCATAAACTGTTTTGAAATAAATGTTATTAAAAATTTAAGCTTAAATTAAAACATAGATAAAATTACCAAAATTTACCTCATATTTAGAAGTTAGATTAAGATTAAGATTAACATATTTCCAAAACCGACATGGCTCGATATTGGCAGAAATTTAGTGCCATTAACTAAATTCGTAACATACTTTGGGGGGTGCGTCAGACCATCAAACTGAACAACTTTCAGTATGGGACTAAAATTTTAATCGCGAATGAAAATCAGTTGTCAAATACTCAACACAAATGTTGTTGTTGTTTTTTACTCGATTTCAATTTCAATTGTAGGTTTGTAGTTGTTCAGATTGATGGTCTGACACACTCTAAAGAATGAAACGCATCTAAGTTTACACCCTGTATCAGTAAAGTAAAATATACGAAGAAAATTAGTAATATGCAGGGAGTAACCCTAAGGAAATATGAGGTGTAGTATAATTAGCTAAAACTATTTTAAGGGGACTATCAGACCATCAAACTGAACAACTTTCTCTATGGGACCAATATGGAAATCGCGAAAAAAAATCAGATGTCCTATACAAAACTGCCAACCAAACTCGACCCGAATGTATGGGACAAATAATTTTTTTTTCGTGATTTCGATATTGATCCCATGGAGAAAGTTGTTCAGTTTGATGGTCTGGTACTCCCTTTAAAAAAGTTTCAGCTAATTTTGTTAGACCTTATACAGGGTCCTTCCTAATATGCTGACACTGTTTTAAGGGCATGATAAGACCGTCAAACTGAACAAT
This sequence comes from Agonopterix alstromeriana, assembly GCA_963924505.1. Taxonomy (NCBI): domain Eukaryota; kingdom Metazoa; phylum Arthropoda; class Insecta; order Lepidoptera; family Depressariidae; genus Agonopterix; species Agonopterix alstromeriana. The sequence goes on along the minus strand of OZ004681.1, from coordinate 3,271,972 downwards.
TTTTTCTATGGCACCAACATCGAAATCGCGAAAAAAAAATCTGCTCTTCCATACAAAACTACAAACCTACTTGAGCTAATTGACAGCTGATTTTTCTATAGCGATTTCGATGTTGGTCGCATAGAGTATGTTGTTCAGTTTGATGGTCTGGTCATCCCCTTAAAAAAGTGTCAGCATATTAAGTTGGACCCTATATAGTCGTGAGCATTATGCTATGCTTTCGTATGTATCTAGACAAGAATTAATTTCCGATGCAAAATTTTACTGATAGCATATTGCATAATATCTATCAGTTAAACGTATCTAAAAGCATGACACCTCGATTCCAGGGGGTGGAGGGGGGTGACATTAATACCTTTTCACTACATATCAAATTCTAAGTTACACATTTCCAAATTGCTTCTTGTTTTACAATTATAGCTTATTATTTAGAGCACTTTGTATTTAAAAGTAATGTTTGATTCCGCGTAACGCTTGTTGACGTAGTGGAGCTACGGAAGTTAAGCTTCGTCAGGTCCGGTCAGTCTTTGGATGGATGACCGTTTACTGGTATTTCATCTCGAGCGTTTCCGTGCTTCAGAAGAAACTTGAAGCAGTTGGTCTCGGATAGTTCCGTCAGATAGCGTTGTAACTATTCGTTAAGCCAGGTCAGAGGCCTATTAAGGCAGCTCGAAAATTCTTTGACAGCAAGTTGACCACTAACTTGACTCCACCAACACGCACTGGGCCCGCGTGGTGGAGTATGGCCCACTCCATCTCACCTTTATTCGGGAGGCCTTTGCCCTGCAGTGGGATTCTACAGGCTATAACTTACTTGATTCCGCGTATATCTACAGGATGTTAGAGTAAACAGTTGCATTACTTTAAGGGGTGATTGTAACCCCTTCCTTCCTTGATTCCCTAAGAAACCTATAGGAAATAATACTCAAAAAAGTTTTTGACTATCTGTACCTAATAAATGCAATCAGCTGATCGAATGTTTGTATGAAAAGAAGATATTTTTTTTGAGAATTTCTCTTTTGTTTCTTTTTGAAAGTTATTCAGTATCATGAGTATTATCACCCACAACTGTCTACCCTAATACCCTGTATTTCCAACATGCATAAATTAATGACCAAGTCCTTTTCGGGGTGATCAGAAACTCGGATACAATATAGGGTATTCCTTAATATGCTGACACTTTTTTAAGGGGATGATCGGACCGTCAAACTGAACAACTTTCTCTATGGCACCAACATCAATAACGAAAAAAAAAATCTGCTGTTCCATACAAAACTGCAAACCTACTTGAGCTAAATGGACAGCTAATTTTTTTTTCGCGATTTCGTTGTTGGTCACATAGAGAAAGTTGTTCATTTTGATGGTCTGATCATCCCATAAAAAAGTGGCAGCATGTAAAGAAGGACCCTGTATAGCAATGTTTTTATCAAGCATGAACTAGCAAGGTCCAAATTTTTTATCAAATTGAACAAATTAATACTACGACTTTTTCTTTCCATGAATACATTTCTTGAAAACGGATGTCAGAAATGTACCTACATGGTGTTAAGTTAAGGGAATATAATTCGGAGCGCACTCCATACAAGCGAAGTCTGGTGATATTTTCAATACTAATTAATTAAACTCAATGAAATAATCTAGAAACTAATCTCTATGCTTGTATAAAGTCAGATTTTCGTTTAAATGTATAGTTTTAAAGTTACAGTGCATCAAAGATTTTTTTTCGCGATTTCGTTGTTGTTCCTTAAAGAAAGCTGTTCATTTTGATGGTCTGATCATCCCCTTAAAATTTGCATTAACTTTATATGGGTAGTATTGAAAATATCACCAGACTTCGTTTGTATGCAGCGCGCATTTACACATTCGAAATAAACTTCTCATTTGTGTTTGTAGTAAAGTTTCCGATCACCACATAGAACACGGACGCGAGTTTGTGTTTGCATAAAATCGATGTCTAAGAATGTTTCAATTCCTTGTCAAAAACATTTGTCATCACAGTCTATATTCAACAAAACAAATCGAAACAAAGACTACTCATTTTCCTATCTTCAAAAATCACTATGAACACTAGACTACATCAAGTGCAGTACTTAATAACAACTTAACGCCCCCCCACCACCCAACCCCGTCTGTCAAACATACGACAAGCGCAGATTTCGCTTTGTACTTGTCAAAAATATAGCAAACAAAAGATACGGAGCGCGAATAAATGAAGTGAGCTGATATATCTCGAGTGATAGTGTTGGCTTGTTATCGATAGATCGATGGATTTCGTTTAAAAATTGTTACTCTAAGCCACGGTTTATACAGAAGAGACATGTGGCGATGGCCGATAGGCAAAGTAACATAATTATAAACTTTATAGTACATAGCATAGCGTCGTTTTTGTCGTAAAGGCGAATCGAGCCCCGCGCCTCCAGGTGACGTCGCCTGGAGGCGCGGGCGTAATTCTCCAAACGACGCTATGCTACGTACTATAAGGTATACCACCGCCACATGTCTCTTCTGTATAAACCGCGCCTTAGAGTGGACTTAGATCGAGCTTCCCTCGCGTGTGTAAGAAGCGACAAAATGATGAAGATTTTTTTCATCAATGAGAGCGTTTTGTTTTTTGCAAGAGCAATTAACTATCATTAGCGCAGCTCTTGTAAATTAGGGTAAACAGCGACGATCGCTCAAAAGACTAGACAATGAAGTCCCACGGTACCGGAAGATGATTGTAATCTATCTTGGAACCAGCAACATATTGACAAAGAGGTTCTATAGGCAATGCAAATAAGTGTAAGTTAGGTATTTCATTGCAAACAAAAAAAAACCAAAAGGAAAAGGCTATAAGTCAGCTTACTCCAAGGATCTTCTTTGGTAGGGATGAGGATCCTACCACAAAAGAAATGCGAACCTGTGAGCGAAATTACAGCCACCATCATCACATGATACGTCCATCCTTCCTAAAATCTTTAAATAATATAATGCTTTAAACCACGTCAGAGGCCGTAAGGCGGTCTGAAAAAACACTGACACATGATAAAGAAGATGCTTTAATATTTAAGTCAATTATCTTCACGCTTGTGCCTTATACGATGAAAAAGTTTACGGTTGGAAGTACGTATAAACAAGGTATGAAACCTTGCTTTATAAGAGGAGCATATCGGCTTCCTGAAATCTTAAAAAGTTAATGTTCAATTGTTTTTTGCTTGATGACGTTTGGTCATCTAAACTGAGACAATCAAAAGTATCCGCAGAAACCATTAGAGTATCAAAATATCGATAAACTATTTCGTCTTTCCCATCCCTATCCCCAACAATATGTGTAGGCAGACAATATAAGTGACGTATCACACACTGACACCCGCTCGCGGGAAGTATGCAAAGAAGTTGCTTATACCGCGACCGAACAGTCTTGCGCCTGGGGCTTCCAAAAGTTTTGACAGTTTTGACATCTGGAGATAGTTGATGTGCTGGATGGGTTGATTTTAGGCTGAAATCGGTGTGATTTGTAAAATTATACACGTAAAATTATATAAACTCAAGGGCAAAATCTCTTTCGAAGGAAAGAGAGAGTTATATCTCAAATTCCGCGCAGCAACTATGGACCTTATGGAATTTTAGACAAAAATGTAATGCTTTTGTAAATAATAAAATATTTTTTGAAATTTTAGAGAAATTTTGCAAGATTAACTTTTAACATATACTTGTCAGAATAATGCATTCATGTGATATAGAATGTATGAAATGAAGTCAAGTGATGATAATGGGCAGATTTTAACCCAAATAACTCGTACGACATCCACGGAAAAATTTAATAAATAGCAGTCATATTTGGATATCTGTTTTGGACGGCTAGATTTTAGCGATGGACAGGTATCAACTGAAGAAACTTGCGAGTTACGGTGTCTCATTATTGGGATTAAAAAACTATAATTTGAAAGGCCCTAATTCACGTTTTCTTAGTTGACGTTTTTGATACACAAATTATGTCAAAAACGTCTTTGACTCGACTGAGAAAATCTCAAGGAAGCAACTGCAAGGGAGTCGCGCTGCAAGTCTGGCGGAGTACGGACGCGTGCGTATCGGCGCGTTGGGCTTGCACGTGGCTCCACCATTTTGTGAACTCTTTTGTGTTTTAACCTTAAAACAATCACTTGAGATTATAAACTACTTACATTGGCAAAACTGCCACGCTAGACTTAATTAATACTACTGATCATTTTCCTTCGTATACTCTCCACATAACGAGACATTGGCTGAATTGTGATAACACATCGGATGCCACTAAACAAAAAATGAATTGAATTGAATTGAAGCAACTGCAAATACGAGTGTAAGACACAAAAACCTAAAGTATCAAAACGTCTCGAACGCCATACATATCGACAGTAGCTCCAACAATAATAGTTCCGTATCCCATTTGAATATTAGAACATCCATCCACTGAAGATTTCACTCGGAACTCTATAGGGTGTTCCCTCCTAGCCCCCACTACTCACACATACAGAGTGGTTATTAGCGTACGTGTGTCGTAGTGAGACTTTGAATTGGAATTAGTTATTGTTCGTTAAGGGCCTATGTCGAAAAATAATTGAAGCGAAATGGGCGTGTGATAGCTTATATTACTGCCTGATGCGAGAGAAAGAGACAGAGCGGCGCGCGCGCCTGAAACGACGCAAGCATAAAACAAACTTTATTTAATGGTAATTTTACTATTTATGTAAGTGCAATTCTGCTCTAATCAAAATTTATAAAAAATCTATCTCTTTTTTTTAAATCAAGCCTCTTGTTTCTAATATTCACCGTTTAGCACTTCCAAGCGTTTATCGATAAAGACGGAGGCTACTTTGGCTTGTTTTTCTATCGAGAAAATGTGTCTTAATCGTGTTTTGGCTCTAATCAAAACTTCAATTATATGTTCAATTTACACATATCCGCAAATCATACTCTTACTGTTAGTACTTCATGAGATATGATGCTTTGAAGAATCAAATTTTTTTCACATAGCCTCTTAAAGACCAAATAAAGTAAACGATAAAACAAAATTTTTTTTTATCGTACAGAACAGGAAGATCATTCCATCTACCGGCTGAAATTGATATCATTAGCATCCTTTTAAACTAAGAGTCTACCCATCAAACAGAACAACTTTTAATATGAGCGCAAACTGATCGCAGCAAAAAATCTGCTGTTCCATACTAAACTGCAGTGCTTACTCGACTCAAACGTATGAAACAGCAGATTTGCTTCGATCGGTTTGCTCCCATAGTAAATGTTGTTCAGTTTGATGGGTAGACTCTTAGTTTAAAAGGATGGTAATGATATCAATTTCACCCTGTGGAAAAAAAGTGGGTCAATTCATGGTCTGTTTCAGTGTTTGACTTTCTTATGATATCTTTAAAAATTAATTTTTATTTAAAATGTACACAATGGATACATAAATAACTAAAAAGAGAAAAACAAGCTCTATAATCACTAATCAGTTATAGAAACTTTATTTGAGCTAATATAATTTGAATGTTAATAGCTTATTAGGTAGGTATCGCAAACGGGGACACAGACGATTTTTGGTTGGTTATTAGTTGGTCCCCGCCTACTCGTACAAATCGTATAAAATCGCTGAATACTCATTTTTACGACTATACCATAGTTCTTAAATTCGTGCTTTCTTTCAAAGAAAATGCAATGATTGTAATTTTTTTTAATCTACGGTCAGTCAGTTGCGATAGGTGTTGGTAGAGTATGAGTGGACCTTTGATTTGACCTGATAAACAAAAAAATCTTTACCCGTCAATTTCTTTTTGTCCAATCTTAGACACTCCAAAACAAATCCTAAACCAAACTTTGTCAGCGACAAAAGATTTTGTGCATACATACACAATCATATTTCGAATTAACAAAAGAGGGGGGGAGGGGGGTATTGTTCTACTTATTGACTCGAGGCGAAATCTTTCAGACTAGTAGGGGATTTAATTGCTTGCTTGTCTGCTGATGAATGTATTGAATATATACATTTTTAGTCCAAATTTTTAAGATACAAGTTAATATCCTAATATTTATGCTACAGCGACTTCTTTTACCCGTCCGTATCGTCCGTTGGTGCGCTCCATACAAAAGAAATCTGGATACTAACCAATTCAAGACAATGAAATGTTTTAGACACAATCTAGGTACGTATACAACGTGTTAATGAATTAACGCGAAACTAGAAAGTAGTTTGTTTGGAATCGAGAGCAGAATCGAATTATCATGTTTTTAATATAGGTAATTTATTTCAAAATATTAAATAATTTGAAAGTAAAATTTAAAATTTACTGATCTCGATCTCAACCCACCGCACGGGCATACTCACCCTAATTACTGCCAAAACAAGATTCTTTAAATGTATACACTAGCACGCTAGCGCTTTCATTCATTGCTGAAATGATAACAAATCATTTTTGCCTGAAAACTTAAAATGCGAATAACTTAAAATTTTAACTGTTAAAATAATTACATTATTGTTTGAATCGAATTATTTTGTTATAAATCAGTTGGGGTGTATGAAGTTTTGCGCTTATTCATTAACACGTTGTATATGTGCTTTACATTTGTCAGATTTCCGTTAAAATATATAGTTTCTATGCTAGGATTAATTTTATTTAAGAATTTTGTGGAAAAATTTGAGCCACGATAACTTTGAAACTATATATTTTAACGGAAATCTATCAAATGTAAAGCAAATATATTTGTTTCTAGATCGTGTCTAAAAATTTCATTGACGGTTAGTATTGAAAATATAACCAGACTTCGTTTGTATGGAGCGCGCCAAAAAAAAACAGTTACACAGGAATATAATATTTGACTTTAGTATGTATGTTTTCCTTCGCACGTATACTAATTAATGCCCAGGTGGTCTAGTGGCGAGTAACCTTGCCTGCCATACAGGAGGCGATGTTTTGATCCCCGTCCAGGCCGACTCGTACCAATGAGTTTTTCGGAATTTATGTACGATTTGAAACACCACTGGCTTCTCGGTGATGGAAAACATCGTGAGGAAACCTGCATGCTCCAATTTCGAGGCATGTATTGTACCCAATGTCCATTACAAGTGGCGACGGGCACCCGTCACACTGTACAGAGTTTCGGTACTACTAGTAAATCGTGGATGTTTTGAGTTTTCAGAATATCTCTGACTAGCCCCCTCGGGGAATATAGTCGTGAGCATATGCTTAAGCTTTTGCTTAGTATAGTACTAAGTACTCTTTCGTCCTTCATCATCATCATCAGCCCATCATCGTCCACTGCTGAACATAGGCCTCTCTCAAGGCGCGCCACAAAACTCTGTCCTCGGCCTTCCTCATCCAATCGCTCCCCGCTACCGCCGCTTTCGTCCTTACCCTCCTCTATTTGAATTGATAAAACAAATAAAAGTTGGGATGCAAATAGTCAAGGCGATTGACACTCCTTGCCTCTGGAATGCTGACGATGCCTCATAACCACTGCTGGACAAAGGCCTCCCCTTTACAAGAGTAAAGTAACCTATGACCACTTTTCCCCAAATGTACCCAGGTCATCCCGCTATCTCTTTCTGGGATGACCTGAGCGCCAGCAAGCGTTTTCGGGGATCCAGTAAACCAAGGGTTAAGGTAAGGGTCTACCACTAAATTCGATTTACGCAATTGCGTGAACGTTTTCATTTCAATGTCAACTTTATTTCAATGAAATTTGGGCAGAACGTCAAAAATCTAAAGTCAGAGTATAGGATCAGGGCGTGGTGGTTTGGCCCGTCTTTCGGGATGCATCCGACAGATATTACCCGCTCGCATTTAAGTTTAGCGCTTTTCTCTTCAAGGTCGACTATTTTAAGGTTTTAGAGTTTTAAAAACTCAAATATTATGTGGTATACCTAATAGAGAAAGAAAACTATGTATCTTCTATAGTTATAAAATTGTTAAGCTCGCTTTTCAAAGTAAACCAAAACAATATTCAATCCCAAAATTTACGATCAACTTTATCCAATTTTACAAAAGCCCCCTTTTCTAAACGATCGCTGAAAACATTGAAAATATCTACCCCCTTCTTTCATCCCCTAAGTGTGTCATATATCATATAGTGAATATTATTGTAAACATATTTCAGCCAATACGGCCTGGTGTCGTCGTATTTGAGGACATTTGTATTCATTCGCTATATTTTTCGTGGAAATATACCAGTCAGCGGATTTTCGATAACTTTTACGTTTTTCTACCCCGTTTTGCTGGGATTTTTCATATAAAAGATATTAGTGTGATTTGTGATGTTTTTCCACCATCATTTTGCTAATTCTAGATCTACAACGCCTTATTTTGCGTAGGTACCTAAATATTTCTTGAAACGATATTTAACACAATGGTAGGTATTCTAATCGATTTAGAATTCATGCCAAATTTCGATTCAAGAGATGCAAAAATGAGCGAGTTTTTGAGGCGAGACATATAGACAGACAGACAGAATGGACTAAAGTACAAGGGTTCCTTGTTTGACTACGGAACCCTAAAAATGAACTGGCCATCAGACGGACGCTAGACATTTTGGAACTAGACTATTTGGGAACTTGTCCATATGGTATATCGGAAAAACTCACACGGTAGACCTGATGGGCCACTAGTCGATTTAGGATACTAGACATTTTGAGACTAGACGATTTGGGGAACTGGTCCGTTTGGTGAATTTGACATTTTGGTGCACTAGTCGATGCCGTCCTAAGCCAAAACATAGTGGTAAAGAAAAACTGCGTTTGAAATTCTTTAATAGAGTTAAGTTTTTACTTAATTAAATTTGATCGAAATTAAAAACATTACCCTCCTACCGGAGCAGTCGGGTAAAAAAAAAACAAAAAGACAAACAATGAACAGTTGACCAACCAAGCTATAACCTTGGCACCATCTTTCAAAAATCCATAACTATCAACATTGATACCCATACTTCTACTGCAATAGCAATACGAAGCATTGATTAAAAATTATTTAAAAAAAAAAACAAAGCGTCATACAGAGCAATCTTTCACGTTTCTTTGTACCACAAAGTCTTTGTACCGATGGCGATATCAAACGTCGGACAGGAGCGTGACAAATGGAACGACTGAGCCATCGGTGCTGCAATATCCTTTTCCTGCGCTCTGCTGAGATCTACAGACTTAGTAGAATTTAGAAGAGGCTGTTTCAAGTTACTTTGTCCTATGATGATGTTTGAAAAATGTGTTTAACATTGTAAGAGATATTTAAAGCCTGTATGATTAATAAAGCCGTGGTAGTCCAGAGGCGAGTAACCTTGTCTGCGCTGCAGGAGGCGATGGTTCGATCCTCGTCCAGGCTGACTCGTACCAATGAATTTTTCGGAATTCATGTACGATTTGTAACACCACTGGCTTTTCGATGAAGGAAAATATCGTGAGGAAACCTGCATGTCTCAATTTCGAGGCATGTATTGTACCCGCTGTACATTACAAGTGACGACGGGCTCTCTCCCCGTAACATATGACAGATATTTCAGAATATCTCTGACTACCCCCTCGGGGCATATAGTCGTGAGCATATGCTTATGCTTATGCTGAATAATTAATTGGGCTGGAAATGTCTGCTGCATGCCAGACGACCTATAGTCCCCACGAAACGAAATCAGCGTCTAGGCAGAGGCTGACCTAGACAAAGATGGCGGGACAAAATTAATGGCTTAAGAACTGGCCTATGGAAGCCCAGATCAGAGACTCTTGGAGAGAACGGAGGGAAGCCTTTGTCCACAAGTGGTAAATCAATGGCTACTAATAATAATAAAAAAAAATGAAACCACATTTTTGTGGGCTAAATATTAAAAATAAATTATGGTAAAACTGCACCCTAAAACGGCAACGGCGACTTCCAAAGATGGTAGTTGTAGCAAGAGGGGGATCGAAAAGGATTATGGTCGTAGGTTTGTATAATTGTATGTACCTAATATAATTTTCTAGTTGTCATAATACCAATATACCTATAATACGAGTACCTGGTAAGTAAAATTCCTGGTCATAGCCCGAATTTAAATGATGCGAAGTCTGGTAAGGGCATCTTACATCAACCTACCTTGGCACCAGGCCGTTCAGGCCCTGATCAGGAATGTGACTTTTTAGCTATCGGTTTTTTATATTTAACTAAGTCGGGTAGACTTGGTTCTGGAACGTTTATATTTTAAATTATGACTGTGATTAATGAACATTTTATACAATACTAGCTGACCCGGCAGACGTTGTTCTACCATTTTCCCTACCCTACACCTACCCTACAACTACCCTACACCTACCCTATACCTACCCTACACCTACCCTACACCTACCCTACACCTACCCTACACCTACAACTACCCTACACCTACCCTACAACTACCGTACACCTACCCTACACCTACCCTACACCTACAACTACCCTACACCTACCCTACACCTACAACTACCCTACACCTACCCTACAATTACCCTACACCTACCCTACACCTACCCTACACCTACAACTACCCTACACCTACCCTACACCTACAACTACCCTACACCTACCCTACAACTACCCTACACCTACTCTACACCTACAACTACTCTACACCTACCCTACACCTACCCGACACACACTTGGCCGTTTTTTTTATTTATAAACCTTCCCTGGCATATGCACAACAACCCACCAAAGTTTCATCGCAATCGGTCCAGCCGTTCAGGCGTGATGCCGTGACCAAGGGAAATAGGGATTCATTTTTATATATATAGATTATCAATGTTGGTATGTGTACAAGCTCCTCTCAATTTCGGTAATGACAGTATCGATATAAGCATGTCCAAGGTATAGCCAAACATTTTTCCGTTCACAATCACACGCCACATCTAAACCGTTCCCAAGGCAACGGAAGCACATTTCAGCGCCGCGGGTGCTAAGGAGTTCTCACTTCGGAAAATATATTTTATACCCAACATTTTATATTGACAACGCATTCAAACACTTTATGAACACCCTTTATTACTTTTTATGACGTTTGTCATATTTCCCTAACTCCGAAATGGGGTTAGAAATTTAAATTCGCCGATTTATATTATAATCGATGGTGGTGATGATATTATGCATTTTTATGGGGCTTTCGTATTTCAATTTACTTTCTTCGTGATACTTTTATGTTGGAGGATATTCTTGTTTCGGTTTAAACTTAATAAATTGTTGTTAGCATTTTGGTTTTTAATGTTACCTACTTACTGTTCAAATTTCATTTCATTTCATTTCAATATGATGTAATACTTTGCGACTAAATAGAGTTTAGTTATGGCTACTGAAATTGATAACCTGAATATGAATATCTACCACAGAATAGGTAATAGTATATAGTTCTACACACGCAACATAACATAAACATTCATTATTTGCAAAACAAAAACAGACAAGGGTAAAAAGGGTACAAAAGCGGCCTTATCACTAAAATAGATTTTTCCAGACATCCATTGGATGAAAAAACTATTTGATAAATAAATGCTATGGCGTAGGTAGGTAGGTGATTTCTTTTTTGATTCATTTATATTTGAGACGAGTGTGGCATTGCAGTTTAGTATGGAATAGCTGAATTTGTCGTTTGCTCCTCCAGGGTGTTAGGGTAAACAGTTGCATTATATAATGCTACCCATGATATCAAACAATTTTCCCTAAGAAAACAATACAAAATTCGCGAAAAAAAATTTGGATCGCCATACGAAATTCAATCAGCTGATCGAACTTCAGTATGACAAGGAAATTTTTTTTGCTAATTTCTTTAGGTTTCTAAGGGTAAGTTATTTAGTATAATGGGTAGAATCACTCTTTAAAGTAATACAACTGTTTACCCTAACACCCTGTATAGTAAAAGTTGTCTAGTTTGATGGACTGACAGTCAGTTGCATGTACGTTCATTAAAGTTAATCCTCGATTAAATCTCTTGTTAGCTTTTACCACATCAACAAGACAAAAAGTGACAGCAAGAAGAGCGTTTCTGCAACTGACCATCTCTGAAAATTTAGAAAGTGTTAAAAAATCACAAAGTACACTGAAAGTAAAATAATACTTCGATTGTCGGTACCTATGCAAAACTCGAGTTCCCGATACAGTTCTCTAAAAAACAAAAATAAGCATCCGAAAACACCAACAACAAAAAATCCCGTTTACTTGATTAAACTCAAAAAGCAAGCTCTTTCATGACAAATAACGAAACGAACCACTTTTGAGCCGTAGATCAAAGACATGACGATTGGAAAATGCGATGCAACAATGCTTGCATATGCATGCATGCGCCGGCATCGGTGCATGATTGAATATGGATGACTACGGAAAATAGGTTGAGGAGTAAGTGAAAATTCTGACTGGGAATTTCTGAATAAAATTTAAATGTTGCTTGATGAAATATTTACTGGTTAAACGTGTTGGAATATACTGCAAAAATTGTTATCATATACACATAATTATAGTCCGAAACAAATTAAAGTAATAATGCCGTGAGATGATATTAGGATAAATCTGAGGCTTATTTAGAGCCTATTGAAAATATTTTGGTAAAATGTCGGATGCAGGATGCATTAAAATGCAGGATGTTAGGATAAACAGTTTTTTACCCCAGTATACTGAATAACTTTCCCTAAGAAATCTATAGGAAATAAGCAAAAAATTTTTACTTTGCATATTAAATGCAACTGATCGAACGTTTTGTCGTTGACGATGCAGACTGGCCCGTATAACATTGGCTATTTTCACTGAAAATATCGAATTTTCACGTTCTATTTTGATACATTATAATAACTTTATGTCTTGCGAATAAGATTATGTTTCGATTTTTTTAATAAAACGGATAATTTTAAAGTTAGATCCTAATTAATTTAACAATCGGGGGAATAAACTGGTTTTTAAGCTATCCTGAACATTTATCAAAAATTATAAAGGGCAGTCTGCATTGTCAGCGACGGTTTGTATGAAAAACTGAAATTTTTTTGCGAATTTTTCTTATGTTCCTTTGGGAGGTTTGGACATTCATTGCGATTAGAACCAATTAAATGGTACCTACTACAAAAATAAGTTATCATTGAACTTAACGAAATATCTAGTTGACCAAAATAGCTTTTTTGTAACGACTAACATTCAAGGGCTATATAAATAGAAACTAATATAGAATTCACTTCCAACCCTTTAACTCGGAAGTGACAAAAGCCAGATACACAGCCTTTGATCTGATGATTACTAATGACAATCGTTCCACACTCGTATCAATCTGTTTGTACTCGAATATGGAAATGTGGAACAAAAGGGGAGATGCTACGTGCTTTTACAAGAAAAAAGGAGTAATTGGGAATGTACGGGAATGGCTTTTCAGTCGTGATATGATTATTGGTTTAAAAGGATTTCAACGTGAAAATGTATGAGTGCAGATTTGTTATTGTTGTTTTAAATAAAACAGAGGTGGTATCAATCACAACAAAAATACTAAAAAATAATTCTACTAAATAATACAGTAACCTAGCTTGCCATGCAGGAGGCGATGGTTCGATCCACGTCCAGACCGACTCGTACCAATGAGTTTTTCGGAATTTATGTACGATTTGTATCACCACTGGCTTTTCAGTGAAGGAAAACATCGTGAGGAAACTAGCGTGATTCAATTTCGAGGCATGTATTGTACCCACAGTCCATTACACAGTGGCGACGGGCTCACTCTCCGTCACACTGGACAGCGTTTTGGTACTGTTAGTGAAACGAGTTTTCAGAATATATTACAAGGTAGGTAATTGTGTTCATTCGAAGAATCAATATAATTATAAGTCAGTATTAGGTAGGTATGTTATATTGCATGCTTATACTTATGACTTGACTACATACTCGGGAGGGGAATAGTCAAAGATGTGCTTATTAAACACACTAAAAGTACCGATCCACATAATGAGACCGTCACTGCTTTTTTAAATAGATAGAGAGAAATTAAAGTAGGTATTCCAATTATGTTGGTTTTCATCACAACGCTTTACTCAACCCAACAACCCGTAGCGTTAAAAAATTTACGTTACCATCTTCAGTTTTATTAATTAAAATGACTTTATAATTTTATTTACAACATTTACAAATAGGTACATAACTGCAAGACATAGAAATAGAAATGAGAACAACAAAAGTGTACACGACTCTAACAAAAATTTTCACTTTAAAGCTTAATATTTCGCTAACAGATCCCTAAATCGAAAAAATGGCTTTCCCACACCCACAATATTTTTAATAGACCTATCCAACGATACCCCACACCATGGGATAGACGAGAAAAAAATTGCATCCCCACCTTTCTTTTAGGGGAAGTGCCCTAAAAAAAATGTTTTCAAGATTTTATTTACATTACAGCTTTCTAGTACTAAGCGTCTCTGAGCTAAGCCGCGGTCTGATAGACAGACGGACAGACGGACGGATATGGCGAAACTATAAGGGTTCCTTGTTGACTACGGAACCCTAAAAAGGTCGTCAAGTGCATCTCCTCGGGACAAGGTTCGCAGCATGCTGGCAGCGTTCCCCCTTTGGATAGTCAAGCTGATTCTTTGGCCAAGGAAGTTGCCAGCTCTACGGTCACCGGTGGTCTCGTGGAGACCCATAACCAGCTCTTTGATAAATTTTTTGGCTTCTGGGCCCCAAGGAAACAGCCCTCTTATATTTTATCAACCTTCTTGTTGAATCAAATCAATACATTTTATTCACACGTTCAATAATTGTATTGATGCAAGAAAACTTATAATACTGTTACATAGCTATCGTTTCGATTCCAATTCCCAAGAGGTAAGTATAATATTGTAATAGATAACAAAATAAAAATTTCCTCAAATTACTTACAGTAAATTGATAGCCGAAAACCTCCAAAACAAAGGACGGCAATAAATTAATATTAAAAAAAACCTCTACCAACAAGGCCGATATTTGTTATACCCGATTTTAATTTCAAACTTTGTTAATCTAAGTCTAAAGACCACAAAGAGAGTGGATCAAAACGATGAAAAATTATTGAAAGGGGGTCGAACGGAAGGGTGGGGGGTGTAGGCATTGACTGTTTCATTAATACCACCCTTATTTTACCGTCAAACTGAATTTTTCTCATCTCTATCGCAGTACAAAGAAGGGTGAAATTTAAATGTCGAAGTGCTTTGTAATGGTAAAATTTATATGTGAAATTCCATAGAGGGGGTACCGTAATAATCGTGATTTTTTAATCAAATTTCATCTCTAAGGGAAGAGCAAGCTATATTTTTTCATTATTTAATTTTCGGTCGCGGTTTTTTTGTACTCCTTCAAGGGACAGCCGTTGTTTGAAGCGTTTTTTGGATGTTTAAACATGGGTCTTTGTCACACCGTAATAATTACAAATTACGGTATTTGTGGTTAATTACAAGTCTACTTTACCATCATTATACTTACCTAACAGCCTCCGTGGTCTAATGGTGAAGAGCATTGTGTTCTTAACACAGAGGTCGTGGGTTCGATTCCCACGGGGGACACCTAGTGATATATCACTTTGTGCGTTTTTCCCCAGTTGGCTAGGCTTCACCTGAATTGACCTGATTGTCTGAAAGAAAGATGATTCCGTGCTTCGGATGGCACGTTAAGCCGTTGGTCGCGGCTACTATCTCTCGTGGTAGTAGTCGTTACATAAAAACCACATCACAGGCCGTAAGGCGGTCTGAAAATACTCTGACCTCTGACACCAGGGCTTGCCCAGACGATAAAAAAAAATTACTTATCCTCGAGATGAGGGTGTTAGTCTACCCTCCACACGTGCCACGTGTGGACTTCAAATAGGTATGCATCAGAATTTCTTCTTTAGCGTATGCAGTTTTCCTCACTATGAACTTCCTTCTCGCTTAAGACCACAAAGGCAATCAGCATTGATATACTGATTGGAAAATCTTTTCAATGCGATGGCAAGTCCAAACCAGCGAACGTCAAATCGATCGCGAGTACGCTGTTGACAGATTTGTGAAACATTTGGACAAGCTTTGTTATTTCTATGTACCTAAATTCAGACACTCGTTCAACATGAAATCTTCAAAACTATAAAGATTACCAACTTGGCATTTGACTAAAAATAAGAAGTTGAACGCTCCTCTAGGCTTTTAATCAATAAAACCAGATAACTACGTTACTAACAAAACATCAATGACCAAACCGGGATTCGAAACCAGAATTAAGTTCCTTAAAATTGTAATTCAAAATGACGTTACACGATTTTACTATCTGTCGTGTCATTGTAATCTTAGTAAACCGTTCAGTAGGTACCGAATTTCTTTTTTTGTTTTGTTCACTCATTTTAATCTGCAATCGGCCAAAAATGGCCATAACATCATACTTAGTTTCTCTATTGACTATTTCTTGACCGTTTTTGTGTCACTAGATGGGTATCGAACTTACTTTTTTTTTGTCTCAGTTGACTGGTCACTTTTTTGTCTCTGTAAGTTTTTTCATTACTGAGACTATTATAGACGGTCATATCAACGTTCGCGCTCTCCACTCTCGCTACAGAATGTTACGCTTCGGTGTGACAGGAGGCTACTTAACCGTTCATTTCACGGTTAATATGGCAGATCGTTTGTTCGTTCTCGATTAAAGGTTCTCTAACTGTTATTATTACATTACTGTCTATAATATGATTTTGATTCGATTACGATCTTTTAACAAGGGAGTATACAGTTCAATTGCTTTTCCTTTTATTTTAGCTCCAAATCAAAACATTAAAGGTTTTCATGCATATGTTCACAAGTAAGGATATTAGAGGTTTTCAGATGTTTATAATTTACCAATTTTAGTTCGTGGCGTGTTATTCTGATGCGTATTTAAGGTCTACCACCACGCGTGCCCAATGCGCGTTGGGAGACTTAATGCCCATACAACCTCCTTGAAGGGTAGGCCTGTACCCTGCAGTAAGGAGTGGGTTTAGTCGGTTTTTAGGGTTCCGTAGTCAACAAGGAACCCTTATACATAGTTTCGCCATGTCCGTCCGTCTGTCCGTCTGTCCTTATGTCCACGGCTTAGCTCAGAGACGCTTAGTACTAGAAAGCTGTAATTTGACATGGGTATACATATTTATCACACCGATAAAGTGGTAAAACAAAATCTTGAAAATATTTTATCATGGTACGAAAATTGTTGGTGTGGGAAAACCATTTTTTGATTTAGGGATCCATTAGCGAAATATTAAGCTTTAAATTGAAAATTTGCCAGCTAAACGATTGTTTCTGAATACGTGAAAAAATTCACAGCACTAGTGTATATAACTAAGTTAAAATGTATCATTGCAAAGTAGGCTTTACAAGTTAACGAGTAATAGTCGACCTTGTAAAATGTACTTTTTAGACTTTATTAGCCGTTAAACCATAGTATAAAACAAAAAGCCCCCTTCTAAGTCCGTATATTGTGACGGGAAACTACGGAACCCTACCCTGCGCGTGGCCCGACACGCACTTGGCCGGTTTTTTACATTATTTTTGTGTTTGTGTGCAAAAAGGCTACCAACTTTTCACAAATTAACAGTTTGTCATTATGAAACCCTAAATAATGTAGAATGCTAAAACTTGTACTTGGAGAGATACTTGAAAATTGTCAATCTCTCGCTTCGGAAGTCAAGACCCATTTTGTGTCACTGAGCCAGCGAAATTAGAAACTCGCTTACACACATGAAAATCCCAACCATTCTTCACCACGTCCATACAAAAACAAAGGAGAATCTAAACGAAACAAAACACAACTCTCTTTTATTACAATCATAATATCATAACTTATATGTCATATCCCCGATCGAGCCGGCGAATAACGCCTTTTGGACACCGTCCAGAACTCCATTAGTTATAATTTACTTCCGTATTGTTAGAAATATACCTAGATTTGGTTATAGCGGTGTAACCCTTAGGTAGGGTGGGATGGAAACGAACATTTGCTGGAATGGAAGATGTAAAGGTAACATCTTTAAGAGCATCTAGACGATATTGTCCTGGATGCAATTTTGACATGTGATAAACAAACTTACAGTTTTTTAAATTTATTATTTTATAAAATACATCAGCATCGGAAATATTACATAATGTTTCTGTCTTTAGATTTAAGTGATTTTATCATAAATTATGTATTGTGCTATTTGCACAATAAAACTTATTTTAATTTCTATTTCAAATTATAAAACATTGATAACTTAGTTTTCATTCCTTTCTACACATCATTCACACAATCCCTCCAACTTTTTATGGTCTTAGGGCTTATGCAGCTGTCATCATTAAGAGGTATCCCCCACTGAACGAACTTGACCCTTTTAGAGCCGGCTCACCTCTACTAAACTACGTCATTTTAGTAGGTATGCCTATTTTTGACAGGCTTGTCCTTCATTATGTCACTGTGGTGCCTTCTAATCCAAGGAAATCAAATTCGAAAATTATAAGTATTCGCACCAAACTATCTAATTAACTCATTCAATATTGAACTTAAAAAATTAGAACTTACAATTATCAAATCATAACATTGTCTACACTATGGTGTGTGTCGCATGTTAAAGTGACTTCAACTTATAAAGTAGATGCACGTAATACATACTTTTCAAATATTTAGGCTTTCCTTTGAACACAGGTTTCATATGTATTATATAGAAAATGTATTGAAGATCATTGCTATATTTTTCATTAATTTGTATGTCATTCAAATAACGAGAAGATAGCTTCTAAAAACCAGCAAAATATGGCCCGGACCTGCGTTTACCTATGGAGAGTGTCTTATTAATACCAATCACTCTTTTTTTTAATAATAGAGAGCACTTAATTTCCTTTGAATCTCATAATAAGAGCCGTACTACAAATACAGGGTATAAGGAAAAGTATCATTAACCTTTAAACCACATACTCTACCCATCAAACTGAACAACTTTTACTATGGGAGCAAACCTGTCAGAACAAAAGAAATATCAGCTCTGTCTCATACGTTTGAATTTTGAATTGAATAGGTATTGCAGTTTAGTATGGGCTTTATAACAGTTGATATTTTTTTTGGAAGTATTTTTCCTTACACGCTGTATACTAAATTATATTACATACTAATTATACTAAATAATGTACGATACGATAAATAGTAAATGAAATGGAACGTAGTGTCTACGACAACACTATTGTACGTCGTACCAACCTCGCGGAGCATCATCAACGCTGAACAGTTGTCAACACTGGCTCGCGGCCATTTTTCACCTTTTCGGAACGATACGAACTGAGCGGACGCGTTTCCTATCGAATATTGTTAAAAACGAAGTAAAAAACCAGTTAACAGTCCACTGTATTTTATTTAAAGACCATCTGAGCCTAAACACGTAGAACTACTCATAGAAAATAACCTCGATCAACATTAAAAATCACAAAGTTAAACACTAAAAACTCAAGCATAAAAACCTCCCACCTTTTCAATTAAAAACCACTGTAAAACGATTACAACGTCGTATTCAATATGCAAATCGGAAAATCCCGATGTCCAATAACGTCCCGCGGGAAAACAGAACCGGGAAATAAAAAGTCCCGTGGAAAAATCCCGTAGACAAGTTGGCTATTGATAGGTTCCGGAGCGGCTTTTGAAAGATCCTTTTTTTACGGTGAAGTGACTTTTAGTTCAGTTTTTTAGATGTAGTCCGCATGGAAACGTAGTCTACTTTATATCTTAACTAGCAGCCCGTCCCGGCTTCGCACGGGGTAGACAGATAAATTTTAAGACTCATTTTTCTACACCTTCGGTTACATTGTTCAAATTTTACCAAGGATCCCTAATTTTTTTCAAAATGAAATGTAGCCTATGTCAAATTGGAAGAATGTAGCATTCTATTGGTGAAAGAATTTTTTAAATCGGCCCAGTACTTTTTGAGCCTATTCATTACAAACATACAAACATGCAAAAATAGGTACAAATCTTTCCTCTTTATAATATTAGTGTAGATTTATTTACTGTAGGCCTACCATGTGTTTTCGTTGTACTTTACTATTGTAGTAACGTGGCCAATTTCGTATGGCGGAAATTAGTTCTCAAAGTAACCACTTGGAGCGCTGTATTAAATTCTATACAAAATTGGTGACGTAACTACAGTAGTAAAGTACAGTGAAAACTCATGGTGGCATACCATGAGTTTGACACTGAACAGTATTAATTAGTAGGCTTGCAATTTTAAATCTTTCCAGGGCTGTATTTTGCTACATGCTATGGATAACACTGCCAGCAGCAACCATATGCTCAACTAGCTTTTGCCCGCGACTTCGTCTGCATGAAATTAGAATATTGAAAAATCCTTTCTTAGTGGTCCTAAATCCTCCGTAGAATCTTTAATCCAAATTTCATGTCAAATCTTCTGTGGTTTAGGCTATGCGTTGCGGTCATTCGTCAGTCACGGAACTGTTTTATAAGTATACACATAGACATTATAGAAGAACAAACAACACAACAGCATAACTACAAAAACACAACAACAACGAATTCCTAACCTATCACTGACTAAACGAAATTAAGTAGAGCAACATTCCCAACCAACTACTGAAGCAAAGTTCGAACCGATAGAACTGAAACCATTCAAACGTGTGGGATCAAGTGATCCCCTCACACTTGCTCCCTCCCTCTCTAGCTTACTGCGCTTGTGATAATGCTGTCCCTGTCAAACATCCCATTGAAAGATATCGAATGTTCGGTGCAACAGGTTGTATTGGCTTCAGGAATAGGGTTGGCAATTTGATTGGTTTGTAGTAAAATGATTATAAATATAATAATTTGTTTTATGTATTTATATACTTTTGGTTGGAAGGTTTCCGGCTTCAAATCATCATCAGCCTATAATTCCCACTGCAGGACACATGCCCACCCTCAAGGAGGGTGAATGGATGTTAGTCAACCATGTGTGCCCAATGCTGATTGGTAGACTTCACATATGCATCAAAATTTCTTCTTCGGCGTATGCAGGTTTCCACACGTTGTTGTCCTTCATAATTTGAGAGTAGTTGGTATTACGTAAATAAGTTAGAAAAACTCAATAGGTAAATGACATATTTTCCGTGCGAAATCTACCCCGGACCCTCACATGAATAAGTATCCCTCCACGTGCCGTGTCGTGTGTTTTTTTTGTCCATTCCTCTCCGCAACGCTCTTCAATATGCTTAAAGTGAACTCATTTCCCTATTGGGGTAGTTAGAGACGTTACTACAACTGTCAACAAATATTAAGCGTATAGGTTGTAGCAGGGCTTGATTTTAGCCTATTTCGAGTTTCAGGATGAAGAGTCGAATATTATAATTGTAATAAAGTTTTTTTGTGCAATAAAGTATAAAAACCATTGAAAAAGAAACCTTATCCCTTAGTCCTCTCTAACGAAACCCATTGGAAGATATGAGGTACCGAGCCTATTCTAACAAAATGTACCTACCATAAAGAATTAAAAAAATATTTAGTAGAAGTGTCAACCCTAAAAGGACTTATCGTTTTTCAGGTGGTCCCGTAACCGAACGGGCCGGTCGGTCCCGTGGCGGGATATCGGTGTTATTGATAGCAGTCCGTGGGAGGGTTAAACGTTGTTACGTCATGTCCTCGTGTGCTTACTGGCTGGTAGGTTAAGTTATTTAGTACTTGTAGCCCCGGGATAAAAAAATTACCTATCAAAATTGACTCTTTCGTCTGGTCTTATAGCTTTATATGGCAACTATAAACAGTCTTACTATTACGTTGGGTGAAGAACATGACAGTATAGAAAAAAACGGTGACCTCAAAACTTAAAAAATTGCAAGCATTTTTTTTTTTGGTACGGCGCGTTGTGATCTGTAAGACTAAGGTTTTATATTAGTAATTTTGTACCTTACAATAATTTCTAAACGGCAATCGGTAATCATTTTGGTAATTAAAAAGTCTATGGGCTACAAAGCATCGTAGAAACTAAAAAAAACGTGTGTGTATGCACGTTAGAAATAATCACAGAACATTATAAGAGGGTTTAGAAATGCTAAGTAGCGCTTTTGCTTCGGAGACGGCTGTCGCCACTTGTCTTCCCGCTCACGCTGCCTCAATTACTCATGCCCTCTCGCTCGCATCACGCCGCGCGCCTTATGGTTTTATGCAAATCATTGCATAACCTATGGCGACACGTTCCACGCCTACTTTGCACTTCTAACCCCTCTTATAATGTTCTGTGGAAATAATACTTCTTCGGGTTGAATATACACATTCAAAACAAAGAACCCAGTCAAATATACTATGATTAATGGTATTCTCTTTAGTAGTACTCGAACCATAGAGCATACAGAGTCCAACTTAATATGCTGACAGTTTTTTAAGAGGTTGATCAGACCATCAAACTGAACAACTTTTTCTATAGGACCAATGTCGAAATCGGGAAAAAAAATCAGCTGTCTCATACAATTGGGTCGAGTAAGATTTCAGTTTAGTATGGAACAGCAGATTTTTTTTTCGCGAATTCGACATTGGTCCCATATAGAAAGTTGTTCAGTTTGACGGTCTGATCATCCCCTTAAAAAACTGTCAGCATATTAAGAAGGACCCTTAACCCCTGGACCCTCTTCGATGCAGGCTCCATAGTGAATATTGGTATGTTTGATGGTCTGAAGCACCCCCATTGAAATGTAACGTATTTTTCTACACCATAGCATGCATAGCATATGCTCACGACTATATTCCCCGAGGGGGTAGTCAGAGATATTCTAAAACCTTAGCACACCCACGTTTCACCAGTAGTACCGAAACTCTGCCCAGTGTGACGGGGGGAGAGCCCGTCGCCACATAATGGACAGTGGGTACAATACATGCCTCGAAATTGAAACGCATGTAGAAGCCGTAGCATGCTGTATCACGTCTTTTATCTCGTTCGTTCGTGCGCAAATAGAAAGAGAGCGAAGATGTGATAGCGCTATATCACGGTGCCATGCTACCTATGCAGGTTTCCTCACGATGTTTTCCTTCACCAAAAAGCCAGTGGTGTTACAAATCTTACATAAATTTAGAAAAACTCATTGGTATGAGTCTGTCTGGACGGGGATCGAATCATTGCCTCCTGCACAGCAGGCAAGGTTACTCGCCACTGAACCACCACGGCATAACATAAATCTAAGCCTAATTAAATTAAATTAAATTAATATTCATTTATTTCAGATTATTCATCCATATTATGTTAGTAACAATTGTCTTATAACTATGTTAGTTCACAAATAAATACATTAATTAATAAAATTCAATAAATTACAATATCAATTACATTAAATTAAAGCCATATCACAAGTTTTCTTCACAATATCAAATAAAAAACCTATAAAACAGTCATTTAGTTTACAAATTTATAACAAACCACCTACCTAAACCGCACGCATTATTATCGTATCAAAAAGCTACAATTTCACGATATTATTAAATAATTCACATCGATATGGCATAGCCAATCGATGATAGGAGACGAGCCCTAATGATATAGAACGTAACGCGTAGGTTTATTAGCCGTCGAAAATCGGTTACGTACTAGGGTTAGTGCTAAGGGTTCAAGTATTGTGCATTATAGACTAGTGACCCGCCTTGGGTTAGAGATTATAACATAGGCTAGTTTTTGCGTCTTTGGAATTCGTAATACAGGGTGTAACAAAACACCAAATTTAACCCATCAAACTGAACAACTTTCAGCGTGAAGCCAACATCGAGTAAAAAAAAATCTGCTGTTTCATACAAAACCGCAGTACCTACACCCCTTGAAAATATGGGTATAATATTACCGTTGGCGCGCTCCATACAAACGAAGTGTGATTATATTTTCAATACTAACCATTTAAAATCAATGAAATTTTTCAGAAACAATCTAGAATTTGATCGCTATGCTTGTGTATTGTTAGTTAAAATATTTAGTTTTAAAGTTATAGCGCTTCAAAGATATCCATACAAATCTAAAATGAAGTCTAGCATTGAAACAGTATAATTATTTAAACTAAAATCTGACAAGCATAGAGATTTGTTTCTAGATTTTTTCTGCAAAATTTCATTTATTTCAATTGGTTAGTATTGAAAATATTACCAGAATTCATTTGTGCAGAGCGCGCCAACGGTATATACATACTTCTTTAATCCTAAATAGAGAGTATCGGTGTCACGTTCCGGAAAAAGAAGTAAACTAATTAGAATCCGGACACTTATTATAGTGTCCATCAAAAGAGTCCGGGTTCGAATTCGCGACGACATGCCATGTACCAATGAGCTTTTCTTACTTACATTCTTAAATTCTTAATTGTACACAAGAACCACATAAATAACAATGCCTTTAGGATGCTGCTGGGGCTGCCGCGCTTTTGCAGTGCGTCTGGCATGTTCGCGGACGCTCATGTCGATGGGTTTCCCACCACACTCCGCAAACGTTGTGCTGCCGCACTGCAGAGGGTTCGCACCAGCACCAATAGCATTCTGATCATGGTAGCCAGTAGATACTGTGACAGTAGCGTTATTAGGCGCTGGATCAGTTTACACTTAAGTGTTTGTACTAACATAGTTATTTAAGTGTGGTACTAATCAATATGGATGTA
This sequence comes from Agonopterix alstromeriana, assembly GCA_963924505.1. Classification (NCBI taxonomy): domain Eukaryota; kingdom Metazoa; phylum Arthropoda; class Insecta; order Lepidoptera; family Depressariidae; genus Agonopterix; species Agonopterix alstromeriana. The sequence goes on along the minus strand of OZ004681.1, from coordinate 3,247,410 downwards.
ATGTCTGAAATAAAGAATTTTTATTTTTTATTTATTTATTTATAATTACAATAAATATCCACAATTACAATAAATCGTGATATACAAAGGCAAGCTTAACTCTAAAAGAGTTTGAGTTATGTACGTAATACCGACTGCTCTCAAACGGTGAAGGAAAACATCGTGAGAAATCCTGTATGCACAACTAAGAAATTTGGATCTATATTGTGAAGTCTTGGGCTGGATGATGGACTAATGTGTGCTAATGCCCACAAACCCTCATCGAGGGTAGGCCATTGCCATGCAGGGGGACATATAAGGATACGGGGTGTAAACTTAACATAGTAAAAAGGTGCTCCAGACCATCAAACTAAACAACTTTTAGAATGGGACCTTTTTTGAAATCGTGAAAAATAAACTGTTTAAAGTGGTATTAAATGGCGATCATTTCATTACATACAGGGTCCTTCTAAATAATGCTGACAGTTTTTTAAGGGGATGACCAGACCATCAGACTGAAGAACTTTCTCTATAGGACCAACATCAAAATCGCGAAAAAAAAACCGCTGTTCGATACAAAACTGCAAACAAACTCCAGCCAAATGTGTGAGACAGAAGATTTTTTTCCACTATTTCGATGTTGGTCCCATGGAGAAAGTTGTTCAGTTTTATGGTCTGGTCCTCCCCTTAAAAAACTGTCAGCATATTAAGTTGAACCCTGTATACTGTTTTATTATTAAACCACAGGTCCGGCACTCTATAGAATGTTTTTGAATTTCGAAATGGCGTCTGCAATTTGTGCAAACTGTCCATAACATTGCGTGTAGGATTGAAAGCCGCATTTTGCATATATCATCTACATTTCGATACTTTTTATTCTACGTTCAATTATAAAAAAAAATATTTGAGCTAAAAAATTACCGAAAATGTGCGTTAGCGTTATTTTTCAACGTTTTTTTTATGTAGTTAAATCCAACGGGTGCTCGCGCCTGACGGCATTCCCGTGCTCGGCTCCCCTCAAGTGTCTCCAGAAAGTGTGAGGTGAGGTGGGGTATCTGAAGTCAGAGGGGGGCGGTGAGTAGCCGTTCTGTATCTAAAACTATATAGTATTACTTATTCTGTGATTAAAGTAACAAAAGAAAATAATTTTACACTCACTGACAAGTTAAATTGTTAATAATATAACAAAGTGGTAGTGTTAAACTAGCCTCAAATAGATAACTTTGAGTGCACTCGAGTGTACCAATGCCACGTATCAGCCTTTGAGTTTAACCTCTGCAGAAATATTGCCTCAGGGTTTATAGACATAGGTACAGTTAGACATGGCAGAGCTTTTTCTGGAAGAACATCATAAGCGTATTATTGTCATATTTAATAATAATGGATCAACGCTAAAAGATTCATGCGTATATTCAATATGGTAACAATTCGCAATCTATTCTAATATTTAGCATAGCATATGCTCACGACTATATTCCCCGAGAAGGTAGTCAGAGATATTCTGAAAACTCAGAACATCCACGATTCACTAGTAGTACCAAAACTTCTTATATTTACCTTGATATAAATATAAGTATGACTTTGATTTTAAATGTACATGCAAATGGAACATTAACACAGACACTACACATACACACCCACGCACACACAAACACATTACATTCAGTTGCCTAAAATAAAATAATAAATTTAATTAAATTATTTAAATTGACATAAAGCAGTTCCTTTCATCGCCAAAGATTTACTGTCGGCCTCCGAATCGCTTCATCTGATCTTCATCAAATTAAAATGAGACCAAATAAATGGTACTTCGTTCAAAACAAAAAAGTAATTATCCAAATCGAGAAACATACATAAAAAGAAAGAAAAAAACCCTTCTATATTTGAAACCGGTTAAAACGTGGCAACGGTCTCTCGTCTTGTTCTACTAGACAGATTGGCTATTGGTAGTAAAATTTTGATTTTCTTAATAATGGTATACTTAGAATATCAAACCATAACTCATTGGGAATCTTAGACGTGCATTTATGCAGATTCATCATCAAATCACGTCATGACTCGCAAACGAAGTCTCAAGCAGAAGCCAGTAAATATAAATTAAAGTCAGGTCTATAAAACAACGAGCTCTACGCTCGTTTGATCTCACTATTATGCTAAGTGATGTGTGGCTAACTTCTTTGTCGGTGCGGACATCGGGCGATAGTTCGCATTACTTTATGAGCTTTCCAGTTTATTAGTGTTCATTCGACACTAAAGACTTCGGGATGAGAATAAAATTAAATCAAAAACAAATTTTAAAGTTTTAAGTAGCTCTGCACTGTATTGCATAGTAATTATTGACTGATAATATTGACCAAGATTTATTTATTTGTTATATTTATTTATTATTAAACAATTACACAGCTTCACAGAGAAACTCCAATACGCCATGCAAGTTATAGGTACAATCAAACAAGAAAATTACATTTTCTACAGCTTAACTTAATCTTACTATTTTAACGTTCTCAGCAAAGGTCAGGAATTCTCGTAAACAGTCAGACTAGCGGTTAGCAAAAACATCAAACTGGGGTGAGTGTTGCAGAAGCGTGGTGAGACGTCTGAGGGCGAGCACGAGCGAGCAAGATGGCTTTAGAATGGGTTCCTAGGAGTAGGTGGATGGATGATGACTTGAATACCTATCTTTCTTAGGGTTAGTACGAGTTTGCGTTGCGTAAAGTGCAGTAGATGTGGAGAGAATTGATGTGTAGTGTAGAATAGTTTCTGACCACTCCGAAAGAGATTGTGGTCGTTAGTATATGTGTGATTATCTGCGGGCAAAATTTAAGTAAATAAGTTAATTATAGCTTGTAGGACCCTATTGCGGACAAAGGCCTCCTCTCACGAATAATGTTAAGAGGCCATATTCCACAACAGGGGTTTATTGCGGGGTGGAGGCAAGTGAGATGTCAACTTGCTGTCAGATAATTTTCAGGACACCTTAATAGGACTCTTCCTTCCGTAAAAAATCCTTACGTAAAAAGTTGATAGTTACACCGCCATCTGACTATCCGAGACCGACTGCTTGGCTTGCTTCTTGAAGCACCGAATTCGTTTCCAATACCGAAGTCAAAGTCAAAGCACTTTATAGCGATACACAGGTTATCATGGTGGTATACATTTCAATCAAGCGTCTCTGCGATCCGCCTAAGGGCATGCGATATAACAAAAAATAGGTAGCACTCAGAATTTAGTCACAGTTGCCAATAATTACTTATTTTAGATTATAAATAAAACATAGGTGGGTACCACACTACGAATAATAAATAAGTAGTACCACACCCACTTGTGATCATTGCTGATGCTAGCAAGAAACCGTGGAAATTTTCATGAAGATGTCAAATCAAGCAAATTACATTAAATTTCAATACTTATGTCAAAATCTTAATCAACCGAAGCTCTACCATAGCTCTACTATGCCAACGAAAGCCTTGAGCATAACTTAGGTTGTGTTACATTCATCCTTTCAGTATTTTCTCTTTTTATATGCAATAAAATCGTATCTAATAGCCTTACATAAACGTAACAAACGCAGTAACGCCAGTTACCAAATACCAGTAAAGATTACCTGTTGTTAGGGAGTCCACCTTCGCTTCGCCCCGGCCCCGGCCAGGGACCGAAGTTAGTAAAGGAATAGTTGGCGTGCACATCCCAAACATTTGGCCAAGACTGCACGGCTTGCTGGCCTTTGATAATTTTACTTGTATAATGCGCTACGAGAGGGCTATGCTCGGAGTTTTCCTGCGAGATCGAATCAGAAATGAAGAGATCCGCAGAATTGCTTAAACAAAGTGGCAAAGGGCGGGGCGCATTGCTCGCAGAACCGATGGCCGATGAAACCGAATAGTTCTCAAGTGGCGACCGCGTACCAGAAAGCGCAGCGTGGGTAAGTAGGTACTCGTAGCAAGGTGGACCGGACCTGGTGAAGGCGGCGGGAACCCGTTGGATGAGGGCAGCGCAGGACCGGTCGTTATGGCAATCCTTGGGGGAGGTGTATGTCCAGCAGTGGACGTCCATCGGCTGAGATGATGATGATCATCATCACGATAGTGGTGCAAAGAAGATTAACTTTTGTCCGGTTGGCACAAGAATAATAATAATTTCTCTAGTCGGTTAGATCTAAGCGATCGGATAACGTGATTTGAGAAAAGCGTTATGTGAAAAACAAAAGTGGTTGAAAGATAAAAACATCAGTTATCTTACATCCAAAAATGTACAGTTTCGATAAATAATAAAATTGTATAACTATAATTATATTAAGACTTGAAACGTATCTTATATCGTTATTATGACAGTGTTTTTACATTTTGAAATTTAAAAAAATCTGTCTTGGTTTAAAAACTAAACGATTTAAATATCACACAAACAAATGATGTTGCCAGCACTCGTTGTTCGCTTTATGCTTGCTCTAACCTGTGCTCTACCTTTTGTGGCGTTATTAAATTAATGGGTAGTTATAGTTTGATGGTTTTTGGAAGTGTGTAAATATTTACTTGGGAATTCTAGAGAGAATGAAAGTTTACGCATCATCATCGCCATGAAAATTAATTTTTAGCCTTATTTATCACGATTATGAATAAGGAATGGAACTGGAAATCGATACGATCAGAGAAAGAGTCGGATGCACTTCGGGTCGGACTTTATACGAATATCAGATATATTGATCTTTTTAGGGTTCCGTAGTCAAACAAGGAACCCTTATACTTTCGTCCATTCTCTCTGTCTATTTGTCTGTATGCCCCGCCTCAATAACTCGCTCATTTTTGCACCTATTGAATTTGGCATGAAGACAGATAACAGTAACCCAAAAACAGACCCCCCTCCAAAAAAACTAAAAAAAAAATTTTTTTAAATCATGGATGGAGGTGTCATCGGATGGGTCTTGTTCAATGGAACAAAACTCCCATAGAAACTAAATCGATATAATGCTTTTGTCTCAGTCAAAAATAGGGCGTATTTTTACTTTGAGCGCATTTGAGAAAAGAGATGGCAGAGCCTCGTGGCAAGCTCAAATGTGAACCACGTGAACACCGCGCGAATGACACAACCGTTCGTGGCCAAACTTGGAACGTGAAGTGACTCAAAAATATAGTATAACAATAATAAAATCATATTGTATTTTTCTCCGTGAAGGTAATGGTACCTTTCGCTGAGGGCCTTTTGATCTACAGTTTAGTAAGTTTACTTTCCATCCCACTAGTGGGCAAAGGTTTCCTCTAAACTTCCAATATCTATGGTAATGAAGCACCTTAACATTATGAATCATCAGTTCATACTTAACCAGCTAAAACCGACAAAAGAGGAAAACAAATGTAGTCCTATTATTTCAAATACAGGAGCGAATTTGGGAAGGAAAATTAACGTCGAACGCAGGGCCGCATTGCAGTCAGAGTTGGATACACGAACAATTAGAGCTCTTTGTCCGATATTCAATAGTGAATGCCCGAGTGCGGGCCTGTAATGGCGCCCCTGGTGTTTTGAATTTATGGAAAGATTTGCGTGGATACGGCGTTGGTGGTCTCTGGTTATTTACTTCAAATAATGTATAATTACGTGGCTGATGGCGCATATTGAAATAGACTTACACAACATTACAAGTTTATTAATTAAGCCTATATTTTTTTTATTATCATCTCAGCTATAACAACCGATCCTGCGATGTTCTCGTCCAACGGATTTCCGCCATCTTCACCAGGTCGTCGGTCCATCTTGTGAGGGGCCTACCCACGCTGCGTCTTTTGCTTTTTCGCTTGCCATGAACTTTTCGGCCCCATCGGTCATCTAAATCTTTTTGACCCCATAGGCCACCTCCAAGTGGACGGCTCCATATTGGTCATTTTTCGTGGTTGTTACTTGAGTTAAGCAATTCTACGGGCTATGCCGGCTGCCTTGGTTATTCTGCGAACCTCTTCACTTTCTGCTAAAAGGCTAAAACTCACTAAAAAGGCAATGGAGAGGATGACTATGTTTGGAGTGTCCATGGTTTCTCTGCGAACCTCTTCACATTCTGATAAAAGGCTTAAAGTCACTAAAAGGCAATGGAGAGGGCTATGCTCAGATCCAATCAGATCTCGCATAAAAACTACGAGCATAGCCGTCTCTATTGCCTTTTTAGCCTTTTAATGATGCCTTTAGTGAGCAACCAAAGAAGATGGTAGGGAGGAATAGGAAAAATATATATCCGACTTCAATTAAAAGGCATATCCACACATTTCCAACTATGCCCCCCAGATGGGCAGTAGCCCACGGCTCGCAAATCTGTGCTCTCTCACAATTTCCTAACGCATTGTACTGAAGCCTGGCTACACTACCGACACTCCATGCATTGTCATTTTGTGCGTTGACTTTTGTAGGTACTATTTAGAATATCTTTAGTTGAGTTGTCGGTCGGTAGAAGCAATTAGTAGATATTCATGTATGGATTTCTAGTGAGAAACGTATCGAATGCCTGTATATAGGGTCTTTCTTAATATGCTGACACTTTCTGAAGGGAATGATCAGACCATCAAACTGAACAACTTTCTTTATGGCACCAACATCGAAATCGCGAAAAAAAAACTGCTGATCAATTCAAGACTGCAAACCTACTCGAGCCAAATGTATGGGACGGCAGATTTTTTTTTCCTGATTTCGAGTTTGGTCCCATAGAGAATGTTGTTCAGTTTTACAGTCTGATCATCCCCTGAAAAAAGTGTCAGTATATCAAGAAGGACCTTGTATATTAAAGCTGCAAACGAATGTACCATTCATGGTACTTTATGGTACTATTAAGATATCATCATCAGCTTTTAAATCTGCCCACTGCAGGGCACAGGCCTGCCTTCAAGGACGGTGTATAGACATTAGTCCACCACGCGTGACCAATGCAATCCAGCAATACTTTGCCCCAACGGGATCTTTTGTGTAGAAATCTAGACGTATATTTTCTATATCCTTCGAAAACATGGTACATGAGAGAGGCAATACCGTTCAGAGGATGAAGCCTGTTATCTCCCGTTTTTGGATAGCCATCTCCAATGAGGCACATGCGTATTGGTTTAACCGCCAAGACTTCCCAGTCACACAGGATATGTTCCATAGTTTCCTGCTCTCTGCATATTCGGCGGATGTGGTCTTTTGACTTTACCCTTTCACTTTAGTGAGCATCATCTTGCATATAATTTTATCATTCTGGACTTAACCGGTGAGACAAAATTAACATAGATCTAATTACAATTTAACATAATTTTTGCAACATTGAACAAATTATTCAAACCGTTTCAAAGAGTATTGTAAATAAGGACAGTAAATCATGACGTCACGAAACCACCTCGCATACAGAACACAATCTTACGTACAGAACATTCGACAATAAATCTACATATTAAGCTTACTCGAGTATATTTTCACAACGAATTGATTGCTACGAATCTAAGTAACGCTGTGTTTACACGAGACGGTGTGGTATTCTTGTCTGTGGGCCAACAAGATCAACGTGCAAAAAATATAATGTGTAGGTAGTGCTATTTGGCGGATTGAGAGCGTCAGTGGCGCGTTCCGGAGAGGTCCGAGTTTGAATATTTACGGACGACATGCCACATACCAATGAGTTTTTATAACTGATGTATCGTACGACTGAGTGCGATGATAGTCCATACGGAAAACAGCTAATGACTCAATCATGAGGCGGCGGTTCGATTCCTGGCCTGTACCACTAAGTTCTATGGAATTTATGTACGGTTGTATTTGTCATTATCACTAGCTAGGCGGTGAAGGAAAACATCGTGGGGAAACCTGCATACCCGAGAATGAAAAAAAAAATAGTTCGGATTTATGTGTAAAAAATGGGTGAGCGTGGAGCGAACACAATAGACCAGCGCTGGTCGCAGTGTTACATAACGACCCTTGCTTGCAATAGCCCAGCCAACAATAATAATCTAAATATCGATTGCTCTCAAACGGTGAAGAAAAACGTCGTGAGGAAATCTGCGTCCGCTGAAGAAATTATGATGCATATGTAAAGTCTAATGAACCGCTTTGGTCTCGCGTGATGGATTAACGGATACACTCTCCCCGAGGGTAGGCTTGTGCCCTATAGTGAGACGTATACAGGGTGTAAAAAACCACCCTAGTAATACTTAAGGGAGTGCTTCAGACCATCAAACCGAACAACTTTCACTATGGAGCCAACGTCGAGAAAAAATAAAAAGAATCTGCTTTGCGGTATCAAATGTATGTGCAGTTTTGTATGAAAGGGCGGATTTCTTTTTCGCGTTTTCGATGTTGGCTCCATAGTGAAAGTTGTCCAGTTTGATGGGCTGAAGTACCCCCCTAAGTATCACTAGGGTGTTTTGTTACACTCTGTATAGTCTGATGATTTTACCAAGACCGCAAAGCGAAAATAAAAGTAGTTGTTGTACAACATTGCTACAAAGATTAATAAAAGAGGGCACAATAAAATACACGCCTCGAAATTGAAACGTGAGTTTCCTTGACCAAAAAGCAAACCTACGTAAGTTCTTAAGTGATATTAGTCTGAACCAGGCTGGACTTCAACCGCCCTTAACGGAAGACGAGTCCACAAGTTAACCATTAGATGACCATTGTCTCTACCAAACCGGTGCACTGTGCCTGAATGGTGGAATATGACCTCCTCACGCTTATGTGCAAGAGGTGGTCCGTGCCATGCACTGGAACATACAGTATGATGATTTTACAAATCGATCCATTTCAGTATACAGTGTGTGCCCAGCATTAAATCCATGTATCTGAGGCTGCGAACGTCGCGATTTATTTTAACACATTTTGTTTATAAATGATATAATGCGATACCGTACGTTTGGGGGGAGACGCTTGTAACGACTTGCTGGGGATGTTTATTGAGTTGTTATTACGCGGTGGTGTGACACTTGGAAATGTTTACTGTGTCAGCTTACAAGTTATCATATCATCAGTCAAATTACTTCAAACTTCTGGGCACAGATGGCACAGCCAGTACGCATTCTTTTACTATGTCATAGTCTCGAATCATATAAATTATTAGAAGGCACCATGACATTTATAATCATAATCACACACAGACAGAGATATGAAACGATGAGTGTCGTAAGTTTTTACTCAAAACCCTCCTGTAGGCATCGTATGCCACCATCGAGAAAACGATAAAAATCGAGATGTGCCTCCATCTCTATTATTTTACGTATGGCAAAAAGAGCACGCATGACGTTTTTCTCGTTTAAACGCTTTGTCGTGGGTGGCATGCTAGCCCTGCAGGGTTTCTCATTTTTGAGCCATGTTCCTTAGGGAAAGATGTGTTGTTTCAATGTTTGAATGCACCTCGAAATTTGTTTGTAGGTAATTAAAAACTAGTAGTGTGTTATAGGTAGAACTTCTTCTTTTCGTATCAGCATGAGTTACATCGCATGTCAATTACTCATGCTGTAGTGTAAAGATTAGCCAGTTAGCAGTTGGTCGTATCGAGGCTGACTGCCCAAGGTGCGATAGACGAACTCAGGTTTCGTCATAAGGGGCAGCTCTTTCCTTGCACCCCGTTTCTGGGTAAGACTAGGTAGGTACCTACTTAATCTGAGGATTATTTTAGAATTGTACCTTCCCTCAGTTTTACTCATTTTTGAGCCTTTTCTATTTGAGCCTGGCTTAATAATCTTAAAGACTTACTGCCAGTTGCACGTACGTTCATTAAAGTTAATACTCCATTAAATAACTTGCTGTCACTTTTTATCTTGTTGACGTAGTAAAACTAGCAAAAAATTTAATGGAGGAATGACTTTAATGAACGTACCTGAAACTGATCGTTTATCAGTCAATATTAATAAATTAAATACTGCTGTTAACGAAATTGACGACGACTACGACACGACGACGACTACGACACGACGACGACTACGACTTATGACTGTGGAAGAGGTATTTTTAAAGTAAAAGAGGTATGTCAGGATCGTAGCAGATGGCGATCAATTGTCTCTGCCTACCCCAATGGGACATAGACGTGAGTATATGTATGTATGTATGTAAACGAAATTGAAATAATTTAAAATTTGTGACTCAATTTATTATTATTATTACTAATTTACTTAAATTTTTAAAAGTGTTGTAACAACTTTATATAATTCCACCGCACATGGGATGCTAAGAACGCGCACGTACATTTTCTAGCACTCCCAGAGCCTTTATGTAGGGCATTTATTCTTAGAGCACCCCCTGTCTCTTAGGGGGGTGTAACCGCATCCTGTATGTTTTTGTTTTATCACTGTTTGACTATTGAGTTTTATTACGTTTCAATAAGGTTGATAATTATTGACATACAGGGTCCTTTTTAATATGCTGACACTTTAAGACGATGATCAGACCATCAAACTGAACAACTTTCTCTATGGCACCAAATCGAAATCGGCGGAAAAAAATCAGCTGTTCCATACATTTGGCTCAAGTAGGTTTGCAGTTTTGTATGGGACAGCAGATTTTTTTTTCGCGATTTCGATGTTGGTGCCATAGAGAAAGTTGTTCAGTTAATGGTCTGATCATCGTCTTAAAGTGTCAGTATATTAAGAAGGACCCTATATATGCATGCCTTTCGGTCTTTGGTCACAAAACACTTTAAATATCAAGACGATGACTTAATTTGCCAGCTTCCGCAATGTTTCTGACCACCCTTTAGAGGAATTATGGTTGTGGACTTATGCAGGTACGTAATCTCTTAGACAGAACCCCTTATCCCTTGGTCACTTCTTATGATACCCAAAGGGAAAAAATGTTTGGCCTAATTGGCTATTTGCCAGTTTTCGGAAAGATATTTTAAATTATACGCAGGTTTATTTTATACCTCTTTCAATTATCTAATTTCTTAAAAAAGTGATATTTATTCGAAAAAAACATATTTTTCAGTCAGTAATTTGAGATTCGCGCGAAAACAGCCGATCACGTGACACTTGACAGTGTGACGTCATATTTCAGTAAACAAAGTAAAGCTAACTACGACGTTTCAACTCACATTACGTTTTATTGTTTGAAATGTGACGTCACACGATACTCAATCGTTGCCGCCCGCCTTTCGGTTTTTGAAATCCGCAGATAAAAAAACACTATATTATTTTTGTAAAATAACAGATTTACAAGTTATTTTAATGCAAATAACATATTGTTTTATTATTGTGAACTTATAAGCTACTAAATCTAATATATTTAATATTTATCAAATTGTCAAATAGCCAAATCTAAACCACTCAAAATATTTTGATACCATTTTCCATCGATTGTCCCACACCACCATCTTGGAAACAACGAAACATTTCCATAAGCAAAGCAATTCTAACCCTTATATTATCGAGGGGGGAACCCCATACGAGGTGGTGATTTATCAAAGAATTTCTCACCTAATAAATAACAGGTTATACGAGTATGAAATACGTGTGTTTTAGCGGGAACTGTGATCGGGGGAGGAGAGGGATATGGTGGCAATTGGAGAAGGTGTAAAAATCTTCATGAGACATTTTAGAGCAATGCGTTCTGTAGTAATACCACGAGTTAAGAGGCCTTTTACCGCGTGGCTCCCTCATCACCAACTTTAAGATTTCAAGAAAACTTAAATAAAAAGTGTAAAAGTTACTTTGAACCGTAACCAATCAACCACCAACTCGTACCAATGAGTTTTTCGGAAAATATGTACGATTTGTAACACCACTGGCTTTTCGGTGAAAGAAAACATCATGATGAAACCTGCATGCTTCAAATTAGTTTACAGGTAAGTTTATAGTTTTGTATGGAACAGCTGATTTCTTTTTCGCAATTTCGATGTTGATGCTATAGAGAAAGTTGTACAGTTTGACGGTCTGATCATCCCCTTAAAAAAATGTCAGCAACAAACTGAACAATTTTCAATATGGACCTTACCACAGGACACGCGAAATAAATTCAGCTGTCCCATTCATTTGAGTCGGGTACGTACAGCAGTTTTGTATGGGACAGCTGATTTTTTTGCCTTTCTTGAGGTAGGCTCTATGGTGAAAGTTGTTCAGTTTGATGGTGTGAGTTCACCGTTTCAGTATTTGCTAGGCTGTCACTTACACTCTGTATATTACAAATGTCATGTATATTATCTTCAGCGGCTTAGGCTGTACTTTGTTCGTCAGTCAGTCACTCATTTGTACAACCAGTCAGTCAGTAGCTCATCATCATCATCATCATCGTCCACTGCTGAACATAGGCCTCTCCCAAGGCGCGCCACAAAACTCTGTCCGCGGCCTTCCTCATTCAATCGCTCCCCACTACTTTTTTTAGGTCGTCTGTCCAGCGGGCAGCAGGGCGTCCCACACTATAGTCAGTAGTTAGAAAATCCAAAAAGACGCTTCTGAACAAGTGGAGTATAATGTTGATTTGATAACAGACGACACGACGAAAGCAGTTGTTGTTACAAACAAAGAATTTAATAAAACGAAAAAACCTACTGCATTTTCCATATCATCGGCTTTGCCACGTATTTCCGAAATCCCATTCTCAGATAGCACTCTAGTGTATTAACTCTATAGAAGATTTATATGAACAAAAACGACGTACCAAATATAGCATATCTCAGGCGATATTTTTACATACCAAAGGGGAGAAGAAATATTTATAGTAATACCAACCAACCTAACCAGACCTTTGGATTAATACTTGAGTTCTTTTAAGAGAGGTTTTGTTTTAGTGGATGAAGACAAAGTCGCATGCCATTCAGTATTATGTCATAAATCATAATATTGAAATATTTTTCCGAAGGTACGTTCTGTATGGAGATGTATGGATATTAAGTTGGTACATTGGGCTGTTATTGAAACTTGCTCTGACAAATGATGTGGTGTAAAGGGGATTAGGAATTTCATTTTCTTCGGTTTTTTGTTGGTTAAAATTATGTTTCAATATTTTGTAATTACGCTACAGTTTTAATACTCGTAGAGTTGTGTTTATTCCCTTTTGGTATGGTTAGAATCCTCAAAAAAACTGCAAGTCAAAAAGTTGTTGATTGTACACTCGTTGTATACTAGTTGTATAGCAACGAAATTTTAAGGCTATTTTGCATTACAGAAACAGAGATTTGAAACACTTCCTCTCACTTATTCTTAGAACAGCTTTAGTAACGTTAAAGATATGTCGGATAGTATATGTATCCAATAAATTAATTACATTTGGTATTCGGAATTGGCTAGAAAGTTAAATAGGAATCGAAAAATCTCGTCTTCCTTATTTAGAATGAAGTGTAGGTAATAGGTACGGACAACAAATCCATTCCTATCTTGTAGAACTTGAACCAATAACCAGTCAATCCGTGGATTGTATTCGTCCAACTAAGATACCATACAAACACTTCTGTGGTTGAATTTTATAGACGTAAATGCCATATACTCATGTTTTTACAAACTATACCAATTACTGCCATATCACATACTTTCGACCGTAGGCGTTGTCGGAACGACGTCGTCGCGATATCGCCGCGATATTTCTGAGATCAATCAGTGTCCCGGTGGAATCGTGGTGATTTAGTTGCGACGTCACGGAGCTGCAGTTGCAACGTCGCGTCGTGGCATCTTTTGATTAGCGTTAAGAGGATATGTGAAAAAAATAGGATTCTTCAAAGCATCATATATCATGAAGTACTAACAATAGGAGTTTGATTTGAGGATATGTGTAAATTGAACATATAATTGAAGTTTTGATTAGAGCCAAAACACGATTAAGAGACATTTTCTCGATAGGAAAATAAGCCAAAGTAGCCTCCGTCTTTATCGATAAACGCTTGGAACTGCTAAACGGTGAACAATATAAACACGAGACTTGATTTAAAAAAAAGATATTGATTTTTTATAAAGTTTGATTAGAGCAGATATGAACTTACATAAATAGTACAATCACAATTAAATAAAGTTTGTTTTACGCTTGCGTCGTTTCCGTCGCGCGCCGCCCCATCTCTTTCTCTCGCATCAGGCAGTAATATAAGCTATCACACGCCCATTTCGCTTCAATTATTTTTCGAAATAGGCCCTTAACGACAGTAGAAAACATAAAAATGTATGGACTTGACGTATGGTGACGAAAGCAAACGTTAAAATGTTTCGATCGCCAATGTCAAATCCATACATTCTATCATTTCTACTAGCGTCTACGCCAATAGAAATGTTAATTTGTCTATATGCTGTTGTGAAATAGAATACGCTCAAGAATAGCTTGTGTGATTTGGATCTAAAACTTTACTCTGTTAAAAAAAAATCACAAAAATTCCAACCCTAAATTATCCAAAAAACAAAGAAAGTAACCCCAATCGAATTACATACAAAAACATACTTATAAGGCGTATGTCTAAGCTTGTTCAAATCGTTAAACAATGAGGAGGAATCGAAAGTCCTGTTAAAACATGGCAAATCTGTAAAACACGATCGTTCTTAGCTGGCAAACATGGGGATTCTATTCCTTACGCTCTTTTGTTATGGGTGGCTAAAATAACGCTTTTGGGTTAAGATCAAGATAAAAAAGCGTTTATTTCCCAAGTTACTACCATTGGACGAAATCGACCACGGTAACATGGCCCGCGGTCATTACTGAAATGATGAGCCGATTAGTGATACGGCACCGCTATGCTAGTCGAGCAACAAATTGTGAAGATTTGAAGGCAGAAGGCAATGCTAAACAATACTTTTAGCAAATCTAATATTTTTTAATTTTTTAGTAGGTAAAGTAACGTGTTAATGAATTAACGCAAAACTAGAAAGTAGTTCGTTTGGAATCGAGAGCAGAATCGAATTATCACGGTTTCAAAGCAGGTAATTGTTTTCAAAATAATAAATATTTTGTTTGTAAAATTTAAAATTTACTGAAGTATCTCAACCGACCGCTCGGGTACTCTCACCCTACTTACTACCAAAACAAGATTCTTAAAATGTATACATGAGCACGTTAGCGCTTTCATTCATTGCTGAACTAATAACAAAACATTATTGCCTCAAAACTTAAAATGCGAATAACTTTAAATTTTAAGTCTCAAAATAATGTAATTATTGTTTCAATCTAATTATTTTGATATAAATCAATTGGGGTGTATGAGGTTTTGCGCTTATTCATTAACATGTTATATATATATAATATAAATATTTCGTATCTTTATGTGGTAATAATATAACAAAAAGAATACGAATAAGAATAGAAAGATAACTAAAATGGTGCAATGAATATTACAGTATTATCAGTTTTATACTTTGACTAATTATTATAAGGACTAGCCTTACGGTAGCATTTCCCCTCTGCCACGGTATAAGCACAATTGATCTTGTGCATTTACATTCAATTTTACACCTTATGGAATTAATGTCACTTAACGAGACAGCCTATAATTGCGAAATAATAACTTCGAACTTAGAACGTTTGGGGTTCACACGAGACTACTTTTCATGATTTTTGACATTCAAAATTAGAATCTAAAGTTATGGGGAATAAAATCCAAAGTTGCGGATTTCATGTTACCTCGCCCCCCGCAAAAAGTGGCAGAAATGTTTGTTAGTAGAATTACACGCGTAACCAGTCCACATATAAATAGTCAAAGGTTTTATATAAAGAAAAAAAACAACTGTATAACCGATAAGCGCCTTTTTACTACCCCCGATTTCCCTAAGACAATCTTCCCCCAACCAGTGTTTTCTTTGTTTGAAACCTTCGCCCAATATTTAGCTAATTATACACTTCATTTCACACTTACACTGAATTTTGTGCCGTTTGTCTTTCTTACAATTTGACTTTGCTTTTACTTACTCAGTTATTGGGATGTTATGTTTGAGATGTAAGCGAATTTCCTTGATGATGTGTTTTCCTGACAAGGTTTTAATTTTATTTAGTTCATTTCTTCTTCTTTTTGGCCTTCATCATCATCAGCCTATACAGGGTAAGTAAAATAATCATTAACCTTTAAACCACATACTCTACCCATCAAACTGAACAACCACACGTTTGAGCCTAGTATTCATTGCAGTTTAGTATGGAACAGCTGATTTTTTTAAGTTCTGATCGGTTTGCTCCCATAGTAAAAGTTGTTCAGTTTGATGGGTATGATACTTTTCCGTCCCACAACAGGGCACAGGCCTACCCTCGACCTCAAAGAGGGTGTATGGGCATCAGTTCACCACGCGTCCTCAATGCGGATTGGTGAACTACACATACGCATCAGAATTTCTTCTTCAGCTTATGCAGGTTTCTTTACTTCGTTTTCCTTCACCGTCGCAGTCAGTATTAAGTACATAAGTTAGAAAAGCTCACTGGTAAATGGCATGTCGTCCATGTGGATTCGAACTTGGATTCTTGTGCTTGAATATCCATGACGCAGTTAGCCTTATACCACTTTTATTTGACGTCTATTCCCAATATAGTTCAGTTGTCCAGTTCGGTTGACTAAACTAGTGAGATTTTTTACTCCTTCGTCCAGTGGAATGAACTAATGTATTTTTTTCAAATGACAGTAAACACAAGAACAACAGAAAAAAAGACAGGCGATACTAAAGTTATAAAAAATGTTAGCCGATTTCAAAAATGACAGGCGATGTCAAAATTACCAGCCGATGTCAAAAGTGACAAGAAAAGACCGAGTCGCGCTGCAGTTCTGGCGGAGTACGGACGCTTGCGTATCGGCGCGTTGGGATTGCACGTGGCTCCACCATTTTGTGAACTCTTTTGTGTTTTAACCTTAAAACAATCACTTGAGATTATAACCTACTTACATTGGCAAAACTGCCACTCTAGACTTAATAAATACTACTGATCATTTTCCTTCATATATACTATCCACATAACGAGACATTGGCTGAATTGTGATAACGCATCGGATGCCACTAAACAAAAAATTGAATTGACAAAAAAAGACAGGTGGTGTCAAAAATTAAAGGCGTTTTCAAAGGTGACAGGTGGTGTCAAACAGTGGGCACAATACCTATATTTCCCTTCTTGTGGTGGTCTACTTCCTTCATTTGGTACGGAAGGTGCGATTCTTAGCCACTAGACCACCACGGCGCAGGCCTAAGTCACTCGGCCGTAGCTACCGAGATATGTTCCTACACTTTGGCGCATCGTAAGCGATGCGCTTGCTTGTTTACTGCCATTCACTGCAGACGGCAACAATAACAACGCTGTGTCAAGCATCACTAGGTATATTTTTGCGCGTACGTTTTGACAGTAGGTAATTAAAGCGTGAGAATTTATCGTTTTCTAAGGAAGTGATGTATCTGTTACGAACTACCTAGTAATCTGTGACCACAGCTTTAAAAATATTTGAGATCAATAATTGAAAGCTCACTCTAAGCTATTTCCCAATTAATGTATTCCCACATCAATAACAACGAATCAATCAAGAACATAATCTATAAATAATTAACGAGCACTCACTAGTGCTGTGAACTATCAAACATCGACATCGATGCGGTGGTAAACCCCGGGTTGGATCGCAAGCGTGTTAACTTTGCATTATTAATGATTCATTTAGTTCACACTAACCGACCGGCTCTCTCGATCCCTTTGGGTTTGGGTTTAGGGATGGGATAGTTTGATACGAGTTTTTGGTTGTCGATAAATTTTGGGGAAATTATGGATGTATTCTGTAGTGAAGATGTGGCCATATTCATGTAAAGAACGTTGGTAACGTTTAAAATTAGAAAGAGAATGCTACGCTACTACAAGAATTTTTTTTAAGTTTCTGAACAGTTTTATAGTCAGGTATACGCTTAAAATATGTAGTGATTTAGTGACAGAAGAATTATATCGGATTAGGTGGATGGTGGACACTTGGTATTGTATATGTCAGATAAATAATAATTAAATCAAAATCGTGTGAAATAATTACTAATCGTTTTTTTTTCTACAATGTTAGCCGATGTGAAAACCTTTAGTAAACTTTTTACAGCTCAATTTAGTAATAATTTTACAGAGATCTATGTCATCTTAACGAACTTGATAAAAGACGTGTGTCGATCGCAATAATTATAATTTTCCATCGCCAATACTAACGCCTCGAAAATATCGATAACTATATTCTCACACCCTATAACATCACTAACCATGTTTAGTCAGTGCAATCGGCTATCTGATTAATAGTGTTCACGCGAAATGTTTAATCTTTCGTCGAGATTTCCATCCCTTGTACGAGCAGCATCAACATCGGTTTATTATGCATTAACTATCGATTGTTAATGTATTTTGTCGTCAAAGGGTTGTTTAGTGAAGTGATCGTATCCTTGATGTATAGTAGTTTTCAGTCTTAAGGTGCAATAGTAGGACGAAATATCTTGGAGGCATCTTTTATTTTTCATTTTTCGACTAGATTTATACAATTTACCGAAACCAAAGTCATACCTCAGTATTCTTGGATAGTTAATCTAGTGAAATCATGAATCGATTTTGTCACGATGATGACGTATTTTCATTTATTTTTCAACATTTTTCTCGTTTTAGAAAAACTTAAATTAGTTTCCGATTTTTGGTATTTATATTCAAATATTCACCATTAGTTTAAAATCTAGTGAAATCATAAAAAAAATCTATATAAGTAGTTTTGTTAATTCTTTTTAATCAAAAATACGCACACACACGCACTTTTCGGAGGGCTGGGCAATCGCGTTTCTCATAGAAAATATTCGTGTGAACCTATAGCCACTTAAGAGGTTTATTTATTTATTTATTAATATTTACTCTTTAACTTTTACTATTGAGCTAACATGAGAAAAAATTAAATAATCTGTCCCATACAAACTGCAGTACCGACTAGATTAAAATGTATGGGACAGCAGATTTTTTTTAATTTTTCTCTATATTGGCTCCACAGTACAAGTTGTCCAGTTTGATGGACTAAACCACCCCCTATTACTAGGGTGTTTTGTTACACCCTGTAAGTAATTAACATAATACTTTTATTCCAATACGAACCGTATCCTATGCGAAAAAATCTTCTATTCTAATAAAATTCCAGTGTGTCAATAAATTATCATTTTTGATTAGAAATGTATCCATTTTACCGTCTTCTCAAAAACAGAATGCCAACCCATTTCTGTCATCTGACAATGGCAACACAGCCTATACATTCAGAAACATTCTAATAAATATAATTCGGCAACTGAAACTACAATGAGAAATAGTGACCGCCACCCTATGCCCGCCATTTTGAAAAGGGCTTGGACATGACATGCCAGCAATTTCAGGGTTTCCACTTACAAATATTTATTGGGTAAATTCTTGGCATAGGAAGAAATAGAAGTGTCTCTAAACGACTGATTTCAAGCGCCTGCATGCTTTGAAGGTGCTTCTGATAGTGCTGTTCGTTAAAATTAATCTGAAGTCTATAAAGGCTTATCCACTCGGGAACAAGACTCGCCATACTAATCGATGTGAACCACGTTGCTCCGGTCAGAATTTATCCGTTTTCTTTGAAAAATACTTCACAATACAACATAGAATGATTTGATTTTCTGTTGTAATTGTAAATTTTCACTTTCTTCCGTTCAACTACATTGTTGAGAGTAAAATGGTTACAACTGGGAAAAAAGAGGTGAAAAGCCCCCACAACAAGATAAGATAATATAGTGCTGCCAAGACGCTGCTTGAATCATCTTTAAAAGATAGATAAGCCAATGATTATGATATACAGGTGTAGATACTATTAGGAATTGGATAGCCTTATCTATCGGTGCCATTTCTATTCACATTCACTGTTCTGTGCGCGAATTCTTTTTTTCCTAAGGGGCAAGGGTAATTGATGGATTTTTAACAGATCTTTCTTTTTTTGGTGGACGTTTACGTCGTTTTCCTATCAAGTGGTTGTCCGCAAGGGTAAATGTTTTTCTTCGGACCGTTTGTTTTTTAGGTGTATTTCTGTTTGATTAGGATTGTCGGTCACTTTACGTTAATTTGTTTCCAAATTTAACAGTACACCTGACCTGTTGTGGTATATTTGATCATTCATTATAATTACTTTTAGTCATTCTGCTATTTGAAATTAAATCTAGAAAGTTGTGTTAAAATGATTGATTAATTGATAATTATAAATGTTGGTCCATCGGCAACCCTACGCCATCATCACCAGATGACAATCGCTCAAAAACCGGACGTACGTAAGGGACCCCGGGGTCCCTTCGCAAGCCGTGACGTCCAATATCCCTTTCAAACTATTACTGACATCTTATCTGTAGGTGCCTTTAGTAATCACTTGTAGTGACACAGTCTTTAGGGGCTTTACATGTCATTTGTTTGGGTCAGTGGGAGGCGTTCGATTTGGAATATAATTTGTAACTTATACTTGTAAGATTGTGATAAGCGAACAAACATTTGGTTAGGGTGATTTTAATGTGGTTGGAATAACGAAAGGAGACTTTGGAAAGAGATGTAGTTTCAATGTGAGAGGAAGTGTTGGAAAGGGGCGTTAAAACAAAACACAGTCCTTTTTACCCGACTGCGCCAGAAAGAGGTTTATTTATTCGGTAGTCATCTGTGTTTGCGATGAAACAAGGGAAAATAAAATAGTATTTAGTTGAATACTAATTTACTTTACGAATTTAGAAAAATCGTTACAAATTTGAGTTATTGGAATGGAGACGGAAATGCAAGTGTCGGTGTTGCCACCTTACAATTTTGACGTAGGCTATGTGGCGTAGACATCCTCCCGGGGCTTGAAAGCTGTGTAGCTTTCAAGACAGCTGGTCATCAGAGGTAGGTAAAAGACATATTCGGTTGATGGCTCTCCTCACGGTCCCTTGTGATGTAGACACGTCAGCTACGCGAGGAACGCCGTCGGAGCCGGGGAACAGCTTGCTGACACGTCCTAGGCGCCAGCATAGAGGAGGAACACTCTCATCCTTTAGTAGTACTAAGTCGTCGACCTTCAAATCCCTGCATTTAGTACGCCATTTCGTTCGTTGCTGCAACTCGGCTATGTACTCGGTGGCCCAACGTTTCCAAAAGTGCTGCTTCACTTGCTCTAGGCGTTGGAACCGGTCGAGACGATTCGTGTTGCTGTCCATGAGGCTCGGCGACGGTAGAGACGTTAGTGGCCTACCGATTAAAAAGTGAGCCGGGGTAAGAGGTTGAAAGTCGTGGGGTGAAGGACTGAGAGGACAAAGGGGGCGGCTATTTAGGATAGCTTCAACTTGTGCTAACAAAGAGGACAGTTCCTCGAACGTTAGGTGTGAGTTTCCTAAAACTCTATGAATATGGAATTTAGCTGATTTGACTCCGGCCTCAGCCAGACCGTTGAAGTGAGGAGCGTATGCGGGGGAGAATCGAAATTCAATGCCCCGACGAGCAGCAAAGTCACAAATAGAGTCGTGATTCGACTGTAAAAAACTACCAATTTCTTTGGCTGCTGCTACAAAATTACGACCGTTATCGCAATAAATTATCTTAGGCATTCCTCTGCGAGCGATGAACCTTTTTAGTGTCAATAGGAAGGCATCCTTTGACAATTCGCTGACCGCCTCTAAGTGGATGCATTTGTAGCGCAAGCATACGAAGATACACATGTAACATTTTGTTATTTTACATCCGCGACCTTTACGGTCAGTTATGTAGAACGGTCCAGCAAAATCAGTTGCAACCGTACAAAATGGGAAGTCAGGTTCTACTCGCTCGGTAGGTAAGTTACCCATTATATTGGATAAAGTTTGACCCTTAAATCGGCGACACCTTAGGCAGTTGCGAGCGACACTTCTGGCTAGGTTGCGACCTCCTATAGGCCAGTACCTATCTCTAATTGAGGCGAGAATCTGTTGAGGGCCAGCATGCAAGAGGCGTTCGTGCTCATTTGTGAATATTAGTTTGGATAAGGGGTGTTCAGCCTTTAATAATATAGGGTGTTTTTTATCATAGGGATGATTAGAGTTGCTAATACGACCTCCTACTCGAAGTAGTCCCTTTGAATCAAGGAACGGACTGAGGGAAGATAGAGACGCTTTAGCTAGTAGGGGTTTATTGTTTTTTATTCGGCTTATTTCGTTGGGAAAGGACTCTTTTTGAGCAATGGTAATGAGAAATTTTATGGAATTTTCGAGTTCATTGACTTGTAGGCTTCCTATACATTTATTATTGGGATTTTGGCAATTATTTAAAAATCTAAAAACTGTAGCGTAAACTCTCTGAAGTTTAGTAAATTTTGAGAATTTTTTAAAATCGACTACAGGCACCAATGGTGCAACCTCCACCACCAAAGCAGATATCGCTTTTTCCTCCGGTAGATCAACAGTGACAAGCTTAGACGACGGCCACGAGGACTCTGTCTGCGAGAGGAAGGAGGGCCCGTGCCACCAGAGGGAAGATTGTTCGGTAGAATTCACCACTTTGGATAGCTCTACACCTCGGGAAGCGAGATCAGCAGGGTTCTCGGATGTTGGTACGTGCCGCCAGGAAGATGATTCGGTAAGTTCATTTATCGCTGCAATCCTGTTGGCTACAAAGGTTTTAGTCTTATTAGATGAATTAATCCATCCTAAAACAACACGTGAGTCCGTCCAGTAGACATGACGACTGATAGAACAACGTAGAGCTTTAGCTACAGCTGAACCAAGTTGAGCTCCCAGTACGGCAGCGCAAAGCTCTAGCCGAGGGATCGTTGTGGCCTTTAAAGGAGCTACGCGTGCTTTCGCACACAATAGGTTAACATGAGAGTTACCTTCATCGTTGGTTGACTTCAAATAAATACAAGCTCCGTAAGCTTTCTCGGAAGCGTCAAAAAAACAATGTAGCTCAATGGCAGTAGCATCATCAATTAAAATATTTCTAGGGACTGTTAGGGATGATAGAGTGTGAAGATTTTGTGAAAAACTTTGCCAAATAGAGTTAATTTCATTGGGTACTGGTTCATCCCAGTCTAATTTTTGAGTCCATAATGTTTGGAGAAGAATCTTAGGCTTTATTGTATAAAGAGACAGTAATCCAAGCGGATCAAATATTTTAAATATAGTGGATAAGATAGACCTCTTTGTAGGGACTGCAGGGATAGAGGGTTCAACTTGGAAATGTAGGTTGTCAGAGGAGGGAGACCAGCCTATACCTAGAGTGCATGTGGAATTGCTAATGAGTAGATTGCCTTCTTCTGGATTTAGGTCTGAGGTAGAGAAAAGCTGTGGAAAGTTAGATCGATATTTGCGAAGATTAAAACATCCCTTAGCCAGCTCTTGGGAAACTGAGCGTTGAATATAACGTAGTTCGTCTTCAGTATTGCAGCCAGTTAGCAAATCATCGCAATACATGTCCTTTTGAATTATTGTTTTTATTTTAGGGTCGCTACATTCCTCGCCCAGCTGCCAGAGACATCTAGTGCTAAGGAAACTAGCGCTGGCAAATCCGTAGGTGACTGTATTCAACTGTAGAGTTCGAATTTCCTCATTTTCGTTGTCTCGCCATAGTATTAGTTGTAAGTTACGGTCCGACTCTCGTAGAGTCACTTGTCTGTACATTTTCTCTACATCACCAGAGACGATATACTTGTAGAGACGAAAACGAATCAGAATATTAAATAGCGAATCCTGTACAGTCGGTCCTACTACTTGGAGGTCATTAACTGATATACCTGATGTAGTGCGAGCTGATGCGTCAAAAACGACGCGAAGTTTTGTAGACTCGCTCTTTTCTCTTATTACAGGATGATGTGGTAAAAAATAGGAATCTATTGGCCGTTGGATTGTAGAGTTAGATAGATGACCGAGATCGGCATATTCGTGGATAAATTCAGAGTAGAGTTTTTTAAGCTCAGGTTGCTTTCGAAAACGTGCCTCTAGGTTCAAAAGCCTCTTCTTGGCTAACTGATACGAGTCACCTAAGCAATCTCGATCGTCACGAAGAGGGAGACCTACACAAAATCGACCATCATTTAGACGTGTAGTGGTAGAAAGAAAATGCTGCTCACAGAGCTTTTCTTCTTTAGTATAGGGTGTAGATTGAGAGAAGCTTTCCAGCTCCCAAAATTTGGCCACTTGGCTCTCAAGGTTAGGTAAGTGTCCTTCCTTTAGTAAAGCGTGACAAACAATAGTTTTGTTAATTGAATTTGGTGTGCGTGCAATAGACATGGGACCCGCAATGAGCCAACCGAGTTTTGAGCTGCGAAGAATAGGATTTTGACTTCCTAGGGAATGCTGTTTGGAACCTATCAAGTCCCAAAATAGATCAGCACCAATCAACATATCAATAGAGGAGGGTTCATTGAAACTAGGATCTGCTAAGGTGAAATTGGATAAATCGAGAGGTTTGGAATCAAAAGCTACTTTAGGTAACTCATCAGATATTTTAGGTAATACTAGGCAGGTCATTATGACATTAAATGAGCTACTATGTGATTTTAGGCGTAGCGCACATCTCTCCGTATTAAGGGTAAGCTGGGTGTTTCCGATGCCAACTATGCTGATATCAGAAGGCTGGGGTGATAGACTTAATTTTTGTTTAATAGATTCGGTTATAAATGACGATTGACTACCGCAGTCGAGTAGGGCTCGAACTGTTACAGCTTCATTAGTTATAGGGTTCGAAACGTGTACCTTAGCGGTGCACAGCAATACTTGTGAGCTATGGGATAGGGCAGACATGACAACTGTTTGTGGTGGAGAATCATTTGGTGGAGTGATTTCTATTGCCTTGATGACATGTAATAAGGAATTATGACGTTGTTTACAAAAACGACACGAGCCAGGTAGCCTACAAGTTTCAACTGTGTGACTAGGTCTAAGACAGTTTTCACATAATTTTTGAGAAGACACTATGGAGTTCCTGTCCTCCGGTGACTTGGCTTTAAACGCTGAGCATTCGAAGAGGCGATGGCTGCCTTTGCATACTACACACTCGAAGGAAAACTTAGGGGGAGACCCATTGGCAGTGGCAACGAATGATTTAGTATGAAACTTGTTAGGTGGAGGCATAATTGCCGACTGTTTTGGCTTGTCTTGTCTATTGCTATTTACAGTTTCAAGGACATCTGCACGGTTTTTTAAAAACGTAAAAAAATTGTCTAATGTAGGTATCTCTGGAAGGATATTTCTATGTTCCTCCCACTTGAAACAAGTAGTGTTGTCCAACTTTGCTGTGACCATATAAATTATAAGGACATCCCATTTGTCAGTAGGCAGTCCTAACGTACTGAGAGCCCGCAAATTTTTTGTTACATGGTCAATAATAAATCGCAGTGATTTGTCGGTCTCCCGCACGCTTTCAATATCAAATAATGACTTTAAGTGGTTGTTAATAAGCTGCCGTTTATTGTCATAACGTTCGCACAGGAGTTGCCAGGCTTGGTTATAGTTTTTATCTGTAACCTCAAAGTTGCAAAGAACGCGAGCAGCTTCACCTTCTAAGTAGGAATTTAGGTAGTGAAACTTATGTATATTTTTTAATCTCTTATTTTCATGGATCAACGAACTGAATGTTTCTTTAAATTCCAGCCATTTATAGTAAGTGCCATCAAAATTTGGGATTTTAATTACTGGTAGCTTAAAGCCTAAAACATTACTGTCGCCGTGATCGTGGCAGTGGCTAGAACAAGTAGAATTATTGGAATGGTATTCAGAATTTGGATTCTCATGAGTTGAATTTGCAGCTATCATACTCTTAGCAATTGAAATATAGTGGTCAAAATCTTGTTCAATACCGTCTCGAATAGTTAGTTCACTATCTAAATTATCCTGATTTAATGACTCTAGTTGAGCCTGCAACTCGTCGAACTCAATGAACAACGATTCCATTCTAGACGACCTCATCGTAAGCTTGCTGATATCTAACTCCGATATAGCCTTTTGGGATTGCAAAGCTTCAATATGGTTTTTAAATTTAGTAAGTCGACCTTTAACATTACTGCGTTTATTAGTAAGGTCTTTAATCTTAATATTTTCCGAATCGGAGGCCATTACGATGAGCTGTCTAGTGCAAATGTGTTAAATTTAAAAAAAAGAATAATTGCATACGATACGCTCCTCGCTTCGTAGTATAGCTGTGCAGTGATTAGCCGGGCAGGGTCGATCAGCTGATGCGCTTAGGCCGCCGGTCAGGTCGGGCTAACGGTATGCAGCGTGGACAATAGATTACGTCACGCGCCGCACAGCTGTGAGTTGACCGCTACTCGATGCGTACTGGAATTGATATATTTTCTATATTAACTATTCGCCTTCAAATGATTTTTAATGAGGGAAGCGAGTGCACGTTATAATTTGGATGCAAACTTTAGTGATAGTGATTGCTTGGAGCGATAGTGAAAGTAGGTATTTAGTTAAGTTTAGAAATATGAAGTGATGTAAATATGTGAAAATGTGAATTTATACTTGGATATCTAATTGGGATATGATAAATAAGGTAAGGCGCCTTATTTTAGTATAAAATAGAAATAAAATGCGAATGATACACTAGATTTTTTATAGGTACGTAAATTGGGGGTAGGCAGGCTAGTTAACGAAGCTTAGAAATTTTGCTTTAATTCCCGTGATTTGATGGAATTAGTCACGGATTAATGCAATTTGGCTGAAGAACTAGCGGTCTCTTTCAGCTAGGTAGGTGTTTAGATGGAATGGGCTAAGACAGAAAAACATCAACACTTTGTAACTTAACTCGATGCTAGCACAAATTAAAGAGGATAGAAGCTAGGAATATAGATAGGAACGGGCTCACAGTTAGATAGGTAGGCAGACGAATGCTGAGACGAAGAATGTAGGTCCGTCCGCTGGCTGCTGGCTGCTGGCTACTGTGTAGGCGTGAAGTCCCGATGGATGAATTTGATGCCGGAACTAGTAGGCGAAGGGAAGTCTGGATGCACGTTGCACGGTGTAGGGCTCAGCTGATTCGTCCTGGTTATCTTCTAGGTCGAAATCTAGGCGCCGGACGATGCAAACGTGTCGATGTCCTCCACTTGACCTTTGCGGCAAACAAAGGAACCTGCGAACTTCGTGACTGATTAAAAATTGCAGGTCCTGTCACGGTCGCCAATTCTTGTTTGCGATGAAACAAGGGAAAATAAAATAGTATTTAGTTGAATACTAATTTACTTTACGAATTTAGAAAAATCGTTACAAATTTGAGTTATTGGAATGGAGACGGAAATGCAAGTGTCGGTGTTGCCACCTTACAATTTTGACGTAGGCTATGTGGCGTAGACAATCTGCGATCTGGACCCCGACATATTATTCGCCAGAGAGTTTAATTAAAACAATCATCTTTATAATATTACAATCAATAAAAATATCCAAACCATATTTTCACATTTTATTATTTTTATTTTTATTCTCCAAGAAAATGTGATGTGATGCCTTGGAAACCAACTTGTTTGACCTCGTTCATCATCAGACCCTGAAAATTAAGATATGGATAAAGCCACAAAGATTCAAAACATTTGAGACCAAACTCGATGTACCTAAGTGTTATAATTGCCTGAGATCCCTTCGAAACTTCGTTATGGAGCTGGTTATCATCAGACCCTGAAGATATAGGATTCCCGAAATGTCAATAATTTTTTGAGCCTAAATTCGATACGTGTATTATGGCTAAGATCTTTTATAAGCTAAATTAAAACTGATTATCTTGAAAACTACTAAACCGATTTCCACGAAACTAGAACACTTGCAAAATTTAGCTTTCGATAACACAAAACCGCATCGAAATCGATCTACCCGTTTCGCCGCCAGGTGGCCATAGATAGACACGTGCACAGATACAGACGAACAGGTCAAACTTAAAACACCAGTCTTTTTGCGTCGTCGCGGGCTAAAAAAACCAAAGTATAAAATATAAAACAAACACACGACGCTAATTGGCTCAACCAACTTGAAACAACAACACATTTAACCATTATCAATCAACATTACTAATCCCGAAATATCCCAACCCTTCCTATGTCCATTTCACGTCATTTGTTATAACCAAATCCTGAGTTCCGCAAGGGTACGATCTTGGTATCGGCCCTTTATTTATTGTCAGAATGCCAACTAGGATGGGGAGAAGACTATTTGTCATTGGGAAAGCTTTTTGGATATGTAGAAGCCGGGGTATTGAGTTGATGTGTTGTATGTTAATGTTTTTGGTTATATTTTGTGAGATAAAAAGATTTATAGGTTTGAAATGTCGCGTAGAATTTCATCAAATGACTTTCCGTCGACTCGGTAGAAGAAGATCAAAATAGGTAGAGTCATTTTGGTGGAGTTGTTTTGAAAAACGAATTATTGATTGTAGCATTTTTGGTGGACTCGTTAAAGTATGTGAAATTATATTCTTTAGAAGATGAATGTTTCAAGTGGTATTTTTAATCTATTAAGAAGTTAATGATTATAAATAATGTAAAAAAAAATTAAATATCTCATGGAAATCGTATTAAAGATGACGTCATGTATTTTACCATATTACCATTAATTGAACTCAGAAAAACAAAAATAACTGTATAAATAACTTATTCTAAAGACATTAATTTTAAGAGAAACGTGCCAACGACTTTTTTTTTAAATCTTCTAAATTTTATCATGAATGATCATGGTGTTTGTATACTTGGGAGGAAAGGAAAACTAAAGGAGAGGCGTTTGTCTAGAAAAATGAAACGTAAGTTATAGATTTTGTACGTACATTTTCATAAATGATGTTCTAACAAATACAATTTTGTTTATAATTAACTTGTGACTCTATTATTTTTTTATTTTTATGACAAATATCAAATACCGTTACGATAATGTTAAGAATCAAACGTAACATCAAAATCCAGAACGAAAATAGCAATTTGAAGTAAAATCTCTCACATTTCCTTCTGATATTATTCATGTGTGACCCATTACCGAATAGGGTGTTAATACGAGTTGACTTATTGGTCCCATCTCTCACGGACCCTTGCCTTTTAATGGAAGGCCTTTGGAACTATGCTTTGATATTTTGAGTTTTTGAAGATCAATTTTGATATGGGTTCGCTTGGATCCGACTAAGTGATTATATAAGTACCGGTTCCTAATGTTGGTATATAATAATTAAAACGATTGAAAGTTTAATAAGTAATATGTCAGAAATAATTACTACGTATGTCATTACTACGCGCCCTTCTTTTTTGATAAGCCTTCCTTCGTGATCGCTTTTTTATAACATTTAGACACACTTCTATAAATAAGTAAGTAGTCCGTGCAACCAATTTTTAATAGGTATTGAATGATATGGGAATTTATTGATTGCTTAATTATTAGTCTAACGATATAATAGCATCATAAGCTAACAAAGCCTGTTGAATATGGCCGAGAGGAAGCTATCTCCATACCATGACACGGATTCATCTTCTGTATAAACTTGTGTAAGGAAAAGTATAGTTAAAATTTAAGCCACATACTCTACCCATCAAACTGAACAACTTTTACTATAGGAGCAAATCTGTCATCTGTGAAAAAAATTCTGCTGTCTCATACATTTTGGGTCGACTAGGTATTGGCACTTTAGTATGGAAAAGCTGATTATTTTTTGATCTGACAGGTTTGCTCCCATAGTAAAAGTTGTTCAGTTTGATGGGTACAGTATGTGGTTTAAAGGTTAATGATACTTTTCCTTACACCTTGTATAGGTAATGTCTGCAAAAATAGGGTACATTATATCTTATTTATTGCAATCAAGTTGCATAGTAACGTATACTCCATTCAAAATAGCAACGAAATTTTTAGGCTATTTTGCATTACAGAAACAGAGATTTGAAAAGCATACTCTCGCTTATTCTTAGAAAAGCTTTTGTACTTTCCAATATATGTCGGATAGTATATGTATCCAATAAATTAAATGCATTTGGTAATCAGAATTGGCCAGAAAGCTAAATAAGAATCGGAAAATCTTGTCGTCCTTATTACGAAGTATAGTATTTTAAGAACGCTTTGAAAATACAATCATCAAGATTAATAACCCTAATTTTTCTTACTTCATTCTACCAACCCATTATCATTTTCCACCCATCTAAAAATTCAAAAACTTAACAAATCACCGTAGATATTAAATAAAATTACAACACAACAATTCCATCGTATAGTTGACGATAAATTATGGTTTTTGCGTACCCCCATGCAAATCGTAGGGTAGCAGACTGATGTCTTTTGCTTCTCAAAGTATGTTATTTATGTCCTATTTGATATTGTCAAATGTTATGAGGACGTCGGATTATTTTGGAATGCCTTCGGGGGTAAGTATCTGGGTGATATTGGTATTAGATGCTTGGTTGTTTTCGTTTTAGATAAAGTGTATTGAAGGTAATTCTAACGGTAGGTACAAATAGTTGGGATTTAAAAAAATAGGTTTTTAGTCACAACTCATTCTTTTTTAGGGTTCCTTACCTCCAAAAGAAGAAACTGAACTCTTATAGGATCACTTTTTTGTCCTTCGGGCTGACCGTTTTTTCCTCAGGAACGGGTAGAGTTACCTATAAAGTTGAAATTAATTATTAAATAGTACTTTGGTCAACGGTCCGGTATAAAAATTCAAACTTCTAAGTCAACGCAATCAAAAGAGACAGTCATAATTTATTTTATGTCACATTTTTCATACTAACGAGATTAAACTCATCAAAACCTATAGGATACTTCCAGAAGCTGGATGGATACTTTCCGTTAATCTCCATGAAATCAAAAATTTAGCTTAAAAAAAAAAAATTTTGTTTTTACTTTTGATTGAGACCTTCACATCACAAATAAAGGCCTACATGCGAAAAGTGTTAATTTGTAGTTATTATCACATAGGTATCCAATTTTCATTTCGATTACAAACTTACATTTTCAGTTAGAGCATCAAACCGTGATGTAGAATAATGCAAAATGCAAAAGCAACATTTAAGTTTAGTACGGAATCCTCAAGGCGCGGCTCCGTCTCGCACTTGGCCGGTTTTTTTTATTAGAACTACCGATTTATATTGTCTGTTTGTTCGAGAATTACGGCATATCAACACTTAGACGAAGTATCAGACAAAAGTTAGTGTTTTTATTAAAGTAGGTATCTTTGTCAGCCATCTTTAAAAATCATTTATTCACACGTTGACATTTGTCACTATCCCAACTCAAGGAAATCCATCAATCTATCCCTATCTGGCGCAACCTGTATTTGCCGTGACCCGGTTATCCGGTTAAGACCGTCTTTGTGACCGGTCGTTTATCACCGGACGATTATTGTCCGGATTCACTCTAACATGTCTCCTGATATAACTTTTATGCGTAGGTGTTAAATGCGTAAATTGATTGTTTAAAGAGATTTTATTTTTGACCGGACGATTACATGTATCCCTTGGTGTCACTATAGGGGATTTAGAGATGAGAAAAATGAATTGTAAATTGGAGGGGTTAAAGTTTAGAAAGGGTTATCTCAGGTTTTTCGTTTTGTATTTAAAAAGACTAGAATTTGAAGCTAATCATTATAAGCCTCTATGCGCAGGTTAGTGGACTTAACATATAAGGTCTAACAAAATTAGGTGAAACTATTTTAAGAGGATGATCAGACCATCAAACTGAACAACTTTCTCTATGGGACCAATATCGAAATCGCGAAAAAAAAATCTGATGTTCCATACTACAAATCTACTCGAGCTAAATGTATGGGACAGCTGATTTTTTTTGCGATAACGATGTTGGTCCTATAGTCAAAGTTGTTCGATGATCTAAGCAATCCCCTTAAAAGTTACTTTTACTTTTGTAACACCCTGTATAATTGAAAATAAAAATCAGTTTATTCGACAAGTGAGTATAAGTACAAGTATTACCTATCATGAATATTATAACTGAATCTACGATTAAACATTTTAATCTGGTTCTTACCGCGTTTTGGTATATTTTAGTTTATAAGTTCAATTCAATTCAATTTTTGTTTAGTGGCATCCGATGCGTTATCACAATTCAGCCAATGTCTCGTTATGTGGATAGTATATGAAGGAAAATGATCAGTAGTATTTATTAAGTCTAGAGTGGCAGTTTTGCCAATGTAAGTAGGTTATAATCTCAAGTGATTGTTTTAAGGTTAAAACACAAAAGAGTTCACAAAATGGTGGAGCCACGTGCAATCCCAACGCGCCGATACGCAAGCGTCCGTACTCCGCCAGAATTGCAGCGCGACTGTTTATAAGTTCAATATGCTGATTTGCCTAAACCGTGTCTGTCATTGTCATAATGTTAATGTTTTGTTTAAATTAAACTTAGCTACGAATCCACGTCAATAGATCCGACGAGAGACCGACATCGTAGTCGCGAAGAGAAAGATCAGCTGTCCAATATCGAAATCTCAGAAAATGTCTGATGTTCCATAACTACAAATCTACTCGAGCTAAATGTATCGGACAGCAGATTTTATTTTATTCGCGATTTCGGTGTTGGTCCCATCGAGAAATTTGTTCAGTTTGATGGTCTAAACAACCCCCTTAAAAGTTTTAAATTTTTATTTTTACTATTGTAACACCTTTTAGAATATGTTCTGGATTAACATAGAGGATACTTTTTTTGAGAAGTAGCGAACAACATCTAGTACGATTATAAGTATTGGTATGTTCATATAAGCATAAAATAGTTACGTAGGTATAGCAACATGCACTTTATTACAGTTACAATTTAAATGCAATTTCAAATGCACTAGATGACGAAACACAATCGCGTACAAAGACACCATGTGTCCGGATTATCCGGCTGACCGGACCGGCGTGCGTCCGGCCGGACATCGTGCTCATTTGACCGGACAATAGTCTGAACGGTTAAGGTGATTTCACAATATTTGTAATGTTTCATAGGTAACATGGTTTTCTACCTACATACGAAGAAATAAGCTGACTTTGAATTTACATTGTGGGTATTAGGCAAACAGTTTTTCCATAAATTTCTGATTCCAGCTCCTCAGTCCTGATGCTGCAGGGGTACCGCCAACTTTAACTGTGTGGTTTAAGGATTTACTGATTTTAAATTAGTATTGTGGATAGCAAGCAAAGACTTTGTCAGTGAACTCCGGGTTCTAAGTCTTCAGTCCTGGTGTTGCAGGGGTCCATAGCCCGTAAGATTTGGGGATCTGCTTATTGTAAATAATTAAATAGTTAGATCAATCTACAACTAGCTTTCATTTGATACCCATATTGTAATTTTAATGAAAAAAAAATTGTTTATTCTCCCTCTCTTTTTTATTTCGCAGACGCCATATTAAAATAATATAGCCTATGTCACTCACACAATTTTTACGAATGTAATGACACCTCATACGTTAAAATCCATCAAGCCGTTTAGGCTGTAGGCCGTGCCAAAGAAATAGACATACAAACATACATACATACATACGCTCGAAAAACATAACCCTCCTTCTGGCGCAGTTGGGTAAAAAGAATTGAGATCCCATCAAAAACATTTCATGTAAAATGTAACAAAGACTCACTCAAGTATTGAGTAAGTATTCAGCTCGGTCTAATAAAGATCGGGCTTGGCCGACATCCTTATCTCAAGTAGAGCCAATGCTTATCTTGGTCCTTGTTTGGTCATTTAAATGAGATAAATATTTTAATATAACTTTGCTGTCGAAGTCGCCATAGCCGAACACGGTTAGGAGGACTCTATAATATTATATATATTAGATAACTTACTCTGTGTATTCTGAATATATTTAAATACATCCTAAATATATTGTTGCACATGGAATTTCGTGAAAGCGACAATTAAAACGGTGTAAAACCACCTTTACAATAGTCGAATTCAAGTCAAATGGACACGCAATACAACGCCTATATCCAACAAAGTTAACTATCCACTCAAACACTGCAAATTAAACTCTATTCTCTTCCACTTTGAAGACAAAAATATCGCATTTTCAGTTTGTATAAATGTGAAATTGATATAGTAAGGTATTGAACCATGAAGGCACATGTGTTTGGACTGAACTATTGAGTAAATTGTATCTCTGAATTGATTTTAAAAATATCACCCATTTTGGTGAAGGTATAGCTTGTTAAAAATAAAAAGAATCAAAATATACAGGGTCCTTCTTAATATGCTGACACTTTTATAAGGGGATGATCAGACCATCAAACTGCATAACTTTCTCTATGGGACCAACATAGAAATCGCGAAAAAAATTCTACTGTCCCATACATTTGGCTCGAGTAGGTTCAACGTTTTGTATGGAAGAGCTGATTTTTATTTCGCGATTTCTATGTCGGTGCCATAGAGAAAGTTGTTCAGTTTGACGGTCTGATCATCCCCTTAAAATGTGTCGACATATTAAGAAGTACCCTGTAAAATCTTGATCAGCCACTTAAGGCGCTACCGGGCGTTTTACTGTGAAATTGGGTAACTTAGTAACTATTTTATACATTAACTATGACACTTTTTAAGCAGAAAATAAAACTGAAAAATCTACAGGACATGAGAAGTGATTTGGTTTTTCTCGAAATCTATTTAAATTAATAAAACGGAAGAAAAAGGAATCTAAAGTAACCCCTTTTTATCCAACTGTAACCATTTTAAATTGTTGATCGGAAGAAAAGGAAAATTTACACTATACTTCACGATACGACATAGTATGATTTGGTTTTCTTATTTTTTGAAAATTCATAAATATTAATCTAATTTTTCAAAGAAAACGGAGCAACGCGTTCGTTCACATCGATTAGTGTGGAGAATCGTGTTCCAGAGCGGATAACTCAGCTGTATATTGAGCTATCGGCGATGAGAAAATCGCATAGATAGGCGATATCGATTACAGTGACTGCTTATATTTACAAACGCAGTCAGATACGCAGGATATTTTAAAGTGCATAAGTGTGTGTGTTAAACATACATGCGATCTCTCGTCCTCACTCTCCTGAATCTAATGGAAAACGAAACCCATACGATCAGAGACGTGGTCGTTGAAGGAAAAAATTTACTCTCTTGGGGAAATTTTGAGAATGAATTTATCTAGGTATGTGCTTACATACCTCGTGAGGAAACCTGCATACGCTAAAAAAGAAATTCCGCTGCGTATGTGAAGCCTACCAATCCGCATTGTGCACGCATGGTGGATTAACGCCCGTACACCCTCCCTGAGGGTAGGCTTGTGCCCTACAGTGGAACGTATATGAGTTGTGATGATCGATGATGTAATGTAATTGTAATTGCACAAAGATCTTTTAAAAGATAATACTAATTTGAAAAACTTTTTTGAAACTTCGAGATTGAACACCAGTTTCATATCTCAAAGAAAAAACACATAATAAATTAAATCATAATCAACTTAACTACTATAATGTTACGAGGTCAATTTTGAAAATACAAAATAAGTCGAAAGGTCTGCATTTTGCAACGAGTTATAAATATTATAGAGAAAGAAAGAAAAATTCAATTTAAAAAATTGGCACAACTAAATCCATGTTTCAAAACTTTTCGAAAAACAAAAACGAAGATATAAAAACAAACTGGAAGTAACAACACTTGCCAAACTAATAGTGCGCTCTCTTGGCAACTCCATATAAAGTGTAGTCGATAGTATGGCGATAAATAATAACCGGCGTAAATAAGTACAAAGAATTTGGCAGACGCCGTTGTCCGGCTGTGAAGATGTAGAGTTGCTAGATGTGGCATCAAGGCCTACTCCTCAAGGAAAATCGGAAAAAGTAAACTGTATTACTAAGCTAGGTTTAATAAGTACTGATTCCAAGTCCAACCTCATTTCTTTATACACCTTAAAAAATTTTAAAGAACGGAAACGTGAAATGTGTGTTTATATTTAGTATTAATGTCATTATTTTAATAATTTAACATAACAATTATTTAACTGCCTCAATAAATTTGTACCTTAATAATTTAAGCAATAAAGCGTTTTCCAAGTTCAGAAAGAAGCGTTACAAAAATATCTGTCAATTTAAAGGTTAAAAAAGGTCTATGGTTTGTTTTTTGACTGACAGATAATTTGTGTTGCCAATAGATAAACTGTTCATAATCAATAAGTACTCAATAACACCGAAAATCTTTGCCTGTTTTACTTAAACGAACACCATTTGTATAAAAGTCGATAAATTTAAAGTATCAGTTCGTCTTTCACATTGTAACCACCGAAATCTAATATGTGGATTTAAAAAAAAATAGGGAATAGAAAAAAAAACTAAACAAACAAGTTGTTTTGTTGCCACAAATTTCCACATAATTTCGTTTGAATCTGCCAGATCATAATTTCAGACATTCAAGAAGTGCTCTGCTAGACTATAGCTGGTCTGAGAACCCTCAATTCTAATCTAAAGCCATCACTTCCACACCCAAGCTCGGACTTCTTTTGAAACTACTGAAATGACACACTTAAGAGAAGTTTATTCCGAATGCGTAAATGCGCGCTGCATATAAACGAAGTCTGATGATATCTTCAATACTACCCAATTAAAGTCAATGAAATTTTTCAGAAACAATTTAGAATCTAATCTTTATGCTTGTATTAAGTCAGATTTTCGTTAAAATATACAGTTTTAATGCTAGGATTAATTTAAGATTTGTATGGAAAACTTTGATGCACTGTAACTTTAAAACTATAAATTTTAACGAAAATCTGACTTCAAGCCAGCATTAGCTTCTAGATTTTATCAGAAAAATGTCATTGACTTTAATTAGTTATTATTGAAAATATATCACCATACTTCATTTGTATGGAGCACGCTCCGAATTATTTTCCCTTAAATCATGAAATCCTGGAACTTATTTTCAGACCACGCTCATACCTTTTCCAGTAACGACTCCTACATCATTGTAAGTCCAGTTTGTTAGCACAAAACTTGTACAATAATCGCTAATGGAGCGATGCAGTGGCCACAACTCATGCGCATTGCCATTCTTTTATTGCCGCTTTTATTTTTGTAATGGGATAATTAGATAAAAATGCTAGAAGTGGACCTCGCTACAATTAAGAGCTACAAAGCTAGCAAAAGTTAGTGCGTCAAATGCATTTAAATCAATAACTCAAAATACATTTTATAAATCGCGAATACCTCAGCCTTTTGTAATATTATGTCGGTGAAAGTTGGCACTGAAAATAAATAATAAATCGATGAAAATAAGAAGTATCTTCGAGTTTTTTTTTTTAAAGCGATTTTGAATTGAGAATGAGCGAGTTGAGAATGACTAAGAAATACTATTTCAAAATGGAGAATGTTTCAAATCTCTATCTCAGTTATTCAAAACAATACTGTTATATATTTGTGTGACAATGTCCAAGATATTTATTTATTAATTAATTTATTTATATGGAACAAATTATAGTTGCAATAATTTCAGATTCTGAAACAAAACTCAGCGTAACACTAACTCTTTCAAAGTCGGTTAAAACAATGCAGAATTATAACAACAACAATCACATGCTTCTTGCTTAGTGTTGGTTGCAAGTTTTTAAGGCATGTACAGATTTATAACTAAACGAGCCAAGCCATTGACGCAGCGTTGTGTACACACTATGACACCTGATTTTATGAATTAGGCACAAAACGTCACTTTTTTTTCTTAATATGTCATGTTCTTTAAAAGTCACGATCGCAAAAAGTCACACTCGCCAAATTTCAGATTAGGGGTGTGTAAGAAAAATGTTTTATTCGAAATTATACTCCATTCCAAATATCAACAAAATTTTAAGGCAGTTTTGAATTACAGAAACAGATATTTCAAACACTTGCTCTCGCTTATTCTTAGAACAGCTTTAGTAACGTCCAACATATGTCAGATAGTATATCTTTCCCATAAATAAACTACCTATATATTTGCTAATCAGAATTGGCCTTAAAGCTAAATAGGAATCGGAAAATCTCTTCGTCCTTATTTGGAATGAAGTATAGTACCTAGTATTCATATTAACAAAACACCCTAGAAATACTTAAGGGAGTGCTTCATCCAACTGAACAACTTTCACTATGGAGCCAACAACGAATACACCAAAAAAATCTGCTTTTCCAAACATTTTAGTCGAATCAGTACTGCAGTTTTGTATGGAACAGTAGATTTTTCTTCGCGATTTTGAAGTTGGCTTCATAGCGAATGTTGTTTAGTTTGATGGGCTGAAGCACCCCCTTGAGTATTAATAGGTAGTTTTGTTACACCCTGTAGAAGGAGAGGTCCATATTAAACACTCGCCCTATAGGAGGCAATAATACCCGACATGGCTATCTAATGACCATATCCAAAATCAACTGCCAAATTTGTATGAAATCGCGAGTTTTCATTAGCATTTTTAAGAAAATCTTTTCTTTAATCATTCGAAATCTTAATAAAATTTTATAAAATTTTATAAAATAATATTATAT
The DNA here is from genome assembly GCA_963924505.1 of Agonopterix alstromeriana. NCBI lineage: Eukaryota > Metazoa > Arthropoda > Insecta > Lepidoptera > Depressariidae > Agonopterix > Agonopterix alstromeriana. The sequence goes on along the minus strand of OZ004681.1, from coordinate 3,209,177 downwards.
TGACATTTCAGCCAAATAATCAGATGACCCCAAAAGAGAATTCGGTCATGACTACATACAGGGTCCTTCTCAATATGCTGACACTTTTTTAAGGGGATGATCAGACCATCAAACTGAACAACTTTCTCTATGGGACCAACATCGAAATCGGAAAAAAGCAATCAACTGCTCCATACAAAACTGTAAACCTACTTTAGCCAATTGTATGGGACACCGGATTTTTTCGCGAAATCGATGTTGGTCCTATAGTGAAAGTTGTTCAATTTGATGGTCTGATCATCCCCTTAAGGGCCTATGTCGAAAAATAATTGAAGCGAAATGGGCGTGGCTTAGTCGCAGCAAGCGCCCCGCGCCCCGCTACCGAACATCGTCGCGCACTAGCCCGCGAAAATCAAATCACTCAAAATGCGTGGAAGACGCTTCGCTGTTAAGATATTATTAGTATCTTTTGTCGTATGAAAAAACACAATACCTATATCATAATTAAGTATCGTTCTATTTATCCTCCTTGATCAATTATTAATTTATTAGAGGATCAATTACGGACAACCAATTTATAGATAGAAACAATACCTAACTAACGATACTTATTAATTGATTTCACTTAAAAAACTTAAAACTCATTAATATCATACCGAAAATCACTGTACCTATCTAGAAGGAAAAAAACTATCATTACAGGATTTTGTTTTACTTTATAGTACGAGAGCTACCTGTTGGTAACTGTAACGTAAGTCATTAGGTCCCGTAATCAAATCAATTCACTTCTTATTTTGTACTTGTAATTGATATAATACAAGTCAAAACATTCTATGGTCAAAACATACCGACTATCTAGATGAAACCTGGAAGTTATTTTACGCCGTCAACAAAAATGTAAGAAGAACGTGAAAAAATAAGTTTCGTAATACTGCAATAATCTCAGTTATTCTCGATACCACAAGAACATTCAGGTTGAGAAGTTGTATAACACTCATAAACCTATTTTGAAAATCCATACCTATGGATTTTCAAAATAGGTTTATTATAGGTTTATAGGTTAATTACCTAATTCTAAAATACCTCGCATCCCTCAGATGCATGGCATAGCATTGAAGGATGAGGATGATGCAGGATATTATAACAGGTATGAATGAATTTTAAAATGGTAAATCAACATTTATTTACAAAATCACTAATAATATTTATCTTACGACCTAAAATCAACATTTATTTACATTAGTACATTACGATAAGTGTGACTTAAGTAGTTCATTATTGCACAGCGTGAAGTTAGCACCCGAGCACAAGCAAGGGTGCTAAACGTATATGCAGGTTTAGGTCACAGAGTGCTGGAAAATTATTTACAACTTATTACCTTTTCTTTTCTCTCATACTTCTGGTATGTTCCTGCCTACGTTTCAAATTTAATGTTTTGTTCCGTTTTGTTTTTCATTATCACTGTTTCTCCTAGTACCCCAGGAAAATTAGGTGAAAAAAAGGGTCAACCTCGGAATGAGAGATAATAAGCTACAAACTTCTTTAAATCATCGTTATGACATCCTATACGTTAGGTCAAATGTCACATAAAATTTCGTTTATGCAAGTCAAAAGATTCAAGGTAAAATGTCAAAAAACAGGTCTTTAGGAAATATCTTCTTTTCTATGCTCTAAATGACCTTTGAAGTTTTAAAAAAAATTGTAGAACCTTAAATTTTCTTCATTTTTGGTCATTTATAATATTTAATATAGTTAACCGTTCTTGAGATAGATAGGTAGAACGCAAAGAGTTGTAACTCCCATAACGGTTTGCTCCCATAGTAAAATGATACTTTTCCTTACACCCTGTATAATATTATTTGGCGTTATTAATGAAAATACATAATTTCAATAACTATACGAAAAATATACACGAAAGAAGATGATGAAAAATTATTTCGAGTTTGAATCAATCGGGATAGAAAAACGAGTACAGAATAGCAGCGCGCATTGAAGATATTGAATGAAACCAGTCAACGCCTGCCCGACAGACGCTTCAAAACAATACTTATATGGAAAGAAGACGACATGAAGATTCCGAACAACTACAAAAACTCACTCAAACGGCTGCACAACCTAGAGAAGAAACTAGACCGAGATGAAGACCTGAAAAAGAAATATGAAGAAAGAATGCAAACCCTCTTCACTTTGGGCTACGCCGAGGAAGCTACCACACCGCCGGTGCCAAATAAAACATGGTACCTACCCCACTTCGCGGTCATTAACCCCGCGAAACCGAAGATAAGAGTAGTACACAACGCCACAGCGAAGACAGCCGGACGCAGCCTGAACGATATGCTACTCTGCGGTCCTGACTTGCTGCAATCTCTGCCGGGAGTTGTAATGCGATTTCGTCAACACCAACACGCCGTGTCAGCTGACATAAAGGAATTAATGTTTATGCAAATATGAGTTCAAGAGGACGACAGAGACACTACGATTTCTATAGCGGGGCGACGAGAGAGGGAACCAGCGACCGCGAGAGTACCGCATGACGTCGGTGATCTTCGGCGCGATGTCATCACCATGCACCGCGCTATACGTGAAGAATAGAAATGCTTCAGACTTCAAAGAAAAATATTCTGCAGCCGCGCGAGCCATTGAAAAGAAACACTACATGGACGACTACATAACAAGTTTTCCGACCGAAAAAGAAGCCAAAGAAGTATCGAAATCAGTCGACTACATTCATCGGCAAGCCGGCTTCGAGCTATGCGGATGGGTGTCCAATACAAATTCAGTAGTACAGCAGTTTTCCGCCAACTCGGGCGGCGCCACGGTCTCTATCGGCGGGAGCGAGGTCCGATGGTACAACGGGCCGAGCTTCCTACGAAACCACGAACGAGAATGGCCACAAGAGACGAAGACAGAAGCATCGAAGACAGGAGAAAAGAGGGGACTTGTCACGTCACCCACCAGCGACCTGACCACGCTCACCTACGTCGAATCGAGCGATTTTCGTCGTTCCCACTTTTGCTACGAGCTACGGTGCGCATGCTACAGTTCGTCAATTTATGTCGAAAGAAGAAAAATGAAACAGTATTGGCTACGAAGCGCAAACGAACGAAAGAAAACAATATCAACGACTCTGATTGGAAGATTGATAAGAAAACACGCAAGAGCGAGACACCGTACGTGAAGAAATGAGATAGCAACACCATCGGTATCGAAGCGCACTATCTCATTCGCGCTGAGAAACTATGGTGGAAACCTGTACAAGAAGATTGTCTTTCCGAAGATTTACGTCGAGTAAGGAGCGGCGCGGCGCCTCAGCCGGGAGACAAGCTGTCGGCGCTATCAGTGGTCGTCGGCGAAGATGGCTCAAAGGAAGAATCCACGTAGCACCTGACATCGTTGAAGACACTGCGAGCCCGACCGTACTCGACGGGAAACACTACTTCACGCGACTGTACATACAACACGCACACGAGCGACTACATGGCGGTATCGAAACCGTCCAGAATGAGCTACAGCAGCGACTATGGGTACTGAAGATACGACCGACGGTGCGTGAACGTCATCAAACACTGTCAACTATGCAAGATACGAAGAGCGAAGCCTACTTCTCCGGCGACCGGCGACCTGAGGAGGTTCGTGGCACGAAGAGGAGTGCCTAAGGAGCTATGGAGTGACAACGCGACGTGCTTCAAGGCTGCGGAGAAGGAGCTCGCCAAGGCCGCGCTGGCGGCGGTCAGCGAGGAGGCGACGGCGCGGCGCATCACCTGCCGCTACGTACCCCCGGCCTCCCCCTTCATGGACAGCGCGTAGGAGCGCATGGTACGCACCGTGAAGGAGGCACTGCGCGTCAAACTCCACGAGCAGTACCCTAGCGACGAGACACTGCTCACCCTGCTCGCCGAGGTGGAGAACACCGTCAACTCCCACCCACTCACACACGTGGCGGTGACCCCAGAAGAACCGGAGGCGCTTACACCCAACCACATCCTGTTGTGACCCAAACGACCTCACCGCGCGCAAGCGCAGCGCGCTCAACGCCTGGCGGACGTCTTCTGGAGCCGCTAGGTCAAAGAGTACCAGCCTCTACTCCAACACCGGCGGGAGCCTCACAAGACCAGCGCACGCTATCGGCGACCTGGTACTCGTCTGCGACCCCACCCTGCCCCGCAACATATGGCCGCGGTCTACCCAGGGCGAGACGGCGAGGTGAGGATCGTGGACGTAGTAACCAGCAACGGGCATGTCCTCCGGAGACCGACCAAGAGGATCGTCGTGCTACAGGTTGGATCGCAGAGCTGCGACGGCGGGAGAAATGTGCACGACCGAACCTGAATTGACTACCTTTGTACATAGTTTTTTACATTACTTTGTTTATTTCGTTTTATACACCGTGTTAATGAATGAGCGCAAAACCTCATACACCCCAATGATTTATAACAAAATAATTAGATTGAAACAATAATTTCATTATTTTGATAGTTACAATTTAAAGTTATTCGCATTTTAAGATTTGAGGCAAGAATGATTTGTTATCATTTCAGCAATGAATGATAGCGCTAGCGTGCTCGTTGATACATTTAAGAATCTTGTTTTGGTAGTAAGTAGGGTGAGTGTGCCCGCGCGGTGGGATAAGATCGAGTTCAGTAAATTTGAAATTTTACTAAAAAAATATTTAATATTTTGAAAAAAATTACTTATGTTGAAAACATGATAATTCGATTCTGCTCTCGATTCTAAACAAACTACTTTCTAGTTTTGCGTTAATTCATTAACACGTTGTATACCCTTTTATACTAGGAGGATAAGTTTAGGTTAAGTGTTCATTTCAATAAATATTTTTTTCTTATTAGAATTAGGGCTTAGCACATAAGTTATGTAAATAGTTCTTAAAGGATTCTTATTTGATTAGTCTAGTGATTTCTACCCCAGATTAGATTAGGTACACTTCCCTATTAAAAGTAACGCATAGCACAAGTAAATAAAACAATTAGAATCGAGTTAGAACTAATAAATTCCAATTTGAAATTACGCCAATAAGCTTCACTACCTCATTAGAAGGGGTAGAATCCTATTAGAAATAATTGTCGGGGTAATATAAATATTGTACCTTTCCTTTTCGTTCTGCACTCTGTTATGCACCGGCGGATGACGCACATGCTATTTTTAGAATAAGAAAATAAGTATCTTAACTATATAATTATATTGGTTTGTAAGCGTAGAAATTAAGATTGTATGAGAAATAAAGAGATATGTATTCAGGGGAAGAGTGCGGGTTAAGGAGGGGTGGTCGCTTGAAAATGATATAAAATGGCGCCAAATCGGCGTAGATTCATTCCGAATCCAGCACTCAAGAAAGAAACAACTTGGAAGAAGAAACTCTCTGCGACCACTCGCCTTCCCTACCCTGCCCTCCAGCCTGGCTCACCATACTGACGACCCATACAATTAAGGGCCACAGAGTTTTCAAACTCTCATACCAGGCAAGATGTTCCGGAGCAATAGAATCCTTCAACTCGGTAAAAATACTGACAACGGTTCATAAATACGTTTATAACCAGATTCCATTATGACAAATAAATATAATTATTTGAAGAAATTGAAAAACAAGATACTAAAACCGAAAATTGATTTCATTACGTGACCGACGACTTAAAGATAATAATAGCTAGCTCTTGGTCTATGAAGTCCAAAAAAACTGCTATACATATTTGAGTGAGAAATATACTTAAGAGAAGTTTGTTCCGAATGCGTAAATGCGCGCTGCATACAAACGAAGTCTGGTGATATTTTCAATACTAACCAATCAGTAAATGAAAAATTTGCAGAAACAATCTAGAAACTAATCTCTATGCTTGTATGAAGTCCGATTTTCGTTAAAATATACAGTTTTAATGCTAGAATTAATTTATGATTTGTATGGAGGTATTGTAACTTTAAAACTATACATTTTAACGAAAATCTGACTTCATACAAGCATAGAGATTAGTTTTTAGATTTTTTCTGAAAAATTTCATTGACTTTAATTGGTTACTATTGAAAAAAATATCACCAGACTTCGTTTGTATGGAGCGCGCTCCGAATTATATTCTCTTAAATGTGAAGCTGCTATGGCCTCGAATTTATTTTAGATTGTATTTAATATATTACACTATAATATTTACACGTAAGCTGGATAATTAATCGTAATTCGGAAATTGGGCATGCGAACGCAGGTCTGACGCGGGCAAAGGCCACAGCCGACTGAGCTTTTTAATAGATTGTGATAGCTTATATTACTGCCTGACGCGAGAGAAAGAGATGGGGCGGCACGCGCGCCTGACTAAATAAAACGACGTAAGCGCCAAAACAAACTTTATTTAGTTGTGATTTTACTATTTATGTAAGTTAATTTCTGCTGCAATCAAAATTTATAAAACATCAATATCTTTTTTTTAAATCAAGTCTCGTGTTTCTATTATTCACCGTTTAGCAGTTCTAAGCGTTTATAGATAAAGACGGAGGCTACTTTGGCTTGTTTTTCTATCGAGAAAATTTGTCTTAATCGTGTTTTGGCAGCAATCAAAATTTTAATAATATGTTCAATTTACACATATCCTGAAATCATACTCCTACTGTTAGTACTTCATGATATCTGATGCTTTGAAGAATCCTATTTTTTTCACATATCCTCTTAAAAAGTGTCAGCATATTAAGTTGGACCCTGTATATGTATGCAATAAGGAAAACTTTCCTCAAAAAGAGATATCTACTTTAAAGTGCAGAAAGTAGCGTAGTGTGATCACGCGGTGCATAAGGGTGGTTTCACACGAGCTGTGATGCAATCGCGCCACTAAGGCCACCTTAGACACCATACTTTATCCGCACTCACAATTAGTTGCCACGAGATGGCAGGTAAAACTACACGACAGAGAAATGAGTGGAGAGGTTAGGTTGTTAAAATTTTTTCTGAAAATAAGATGATTTCGTGCTTCGGATGGCAAGTTAAGCCGTTGGTCCCGGCTACTATCGCTCTTGGTAGTAGTCGTTACATAAAAACCGCGTCAGAAGTCGTAAGGCGGTCTGAAAAAACTCTGACACCAGGGCTTGCCCAAACGATAAGAAAATGTTGTGCTAAGTACACATAGTTCGAGTAGGTACGTGAATTTTCTGAGAGTTTATATACACACTTATACAACGTGTTAATGAATTAACGCAAAACTAGAAAGTAGTTTGTTTAGAATCGAGAGCAGAATCGAATTATCATGGTTTCAACACAGTTTTTTTTTTCAAATTATTAAAAAAATTTGTTGGTTAAATTTAAAATTTACTGAACTCGATCTCAACCCACCGCTCGGGCCCACTCATCCTACTTACTACCAAAGCAAGATTCTTAAAATGTATCCACGAGCACGTTAGCGCTTTCATTCATTGCTGAAATGATAACAAATCGTTTTTGCCTAAAAACTTAAAATGCGAATAACTTTAAATTTTAACTATCAAATAAATGAAATTATTGTTTCAATCTAATTATTTTGTTCTAAATCAGTTGGGGTGTATGAGGTTTTGCGCTTATTCATTAACACGTTGTATAAACTCACAACTATAATCTCTATTTCGAGGTAGTTAGAAGCTTTGCTTCCACTATCGACTATAGTTTTAAGCATGCAGTTGTAGCAAGTTTTTATATTATATTTTATTTTATTTATGTGGCACACCAACCAGTATTACATATAATCACATTTTACAATGTTTTGTACTCTGGGAATATATGCATATTCATACCCACCCGTGTTTGCTCGACTACAGTGGACCTAAAAAGGGTTATTATTATACATTTATACTTAATCTCACGACTATAATAATAATTACCTTCCTTTAGAGGATACATCTTTTTTTTACAAATATCAATTATCTTTTTTAGCGCGCAATCGTAGCAAGGCTCTCTGGGGATGTTGAAGGTCTCAGGATGGTGGTAAAAGTAGCTAGCCTTTTGCTCACAAAACCACTGCATATGAAACCGTATTCCCTCGTGCGAAACCTACGTCGTGGTAGTTAAAATCGGCTATTGTATTCGAAATTATCAGGTGTGCCATTCACTAAGCGTCACATCGCTGTCAAAAACATCGACGCTCTCACAAATGTAACATCCTTCAGATCGTCTAAGTTTTGTTATGAGTTTGACACATGACATAATCATAGATACTGAATGGTCAGCTTGCAGATGTTTCAACGACAAATTTAAGGTTGTGACGATGTTTGCGCTTAGTGAATTTCATTGCTGTTTAGCAAAAATATCTACTCCGTCGACTCCACGCCACCCCTGTCCAGTATCTAAAGCGTCTCAGCTAAAGTCGTTAGTAACAAACTCCACACATTTATGTCACCGGATACAATCCTATTATAATTTTAAATTTTAAGCTCATTTATTTACGTTTGCGCCCAATCTGCCGCCGCGCAATCTTTGATGTCTTTTTGATACTGAGAGTTTTGGCGAGGGATTTTCCTTTGACATTTTTGTTGGTGTTTTTTTATGTTGATCTGGGAAGGTGTCGTGAAAAGCTGCAATGTGTTAACCACAGGGTGTTAGGGTAAACAGTTGCATTACTTTAATGGGTAATTGTACCCATGAGCTACTAAACAACTTTCCCAATAGGAAATTAGCAAAACATTTTTGACATTTCCATCGTAAAAGAAATCAGCTGATTGAAGGTTTGTTTGAAAAGTTGAACTTCTTTTTTGCATGTTTCCCTTTGCTCCTTTGGGAAAGTAGTACAGTATCATGAGCACAATCACCCATTAAAGTAATGCAACTCTCTATTCTAACACCCTGTATAAATACTATTGTTATTTAATACATACATAAACTCACGACTATAAACCGTTTCGGGGTGGTCAGAATCTATTACAGCTATCAAACTATATTTTTAAGGCAGTTGGGGCAATATTCCGTTTTGGGATGGAAACATTTGTGTCAAGTGGATATCAGTTACAACAATATACTAAATTACAGCCTGTACAATCCCAATGCAGGGGGAAGGCCTCCCCTCTCAACTAATGGTAAGAAGGAGTGGGCCATGCTCAACTAAGAGTCTACCCATCAAACTGAACAACTTTTACTATGGGAGGAAAACAATCGAAGCTAAAACTAAAATTAGCTGTTCCATACTAAACTGCAATGCCTACTCGACTCAAATGTATGTATGCTTAGTTTAAAAGGATGATAATGATAACAATTTCACACTGTCGTAGAGGCATTGGCTTAACGAATAGTTAGTTACACCGCCATCTGATAGAACTATCCAACTGCATAACGTGCCTACCGAAGCACGATACGCTCGAGATAAAAAAACTCAGACCCACCTAAAGCGATCTGATAATGTACCTATGGAGCAGATTTTTTCGTTTTATGTAATAAAAATATCATTAGTTGCGCAGTTCAGGGGTTAAATTATGAAATAATGTCGACCACCCAGGTGCGCCTTATTCGTTTACTTTCAGGAGTTTTTTCAGGTTACACAACCAAATACAATTTACTTGGGTTTTTAGTGAAATACTGGATTTGAATATACTTTATGTCATAAGTACGTAGAATGCTCAAGACTTCAATTTATTAAACTGTAACTTCAAGACTGAAATCCCTTTTGGGGTGGTCAGAAAAATTGCTACGACTACCATATATTATTTCGACTTTATACGCTTTCGGAAAACTTGAACAGGTTGTTGCTTGTTGCACCCGTGTATTCGGGGTATAATTTAAATTAAAAAAAATATGATTACCTCTCCATCCTCTGCAAATTTCATGTTTCTATCATCAGTGGTCAAGGATGGGTGTTGTCTGTCAATCAGTCAGTCACTGAATTGTTTTATGTATATAGGGTGTAACAAAACATCAAACTGAACAACTTTCACTATGGAGCCAACATCGAGAAAAATCATATAAATCAGCTGTCCCATATATTACGTGTTAATGAATAAGCGCAAAACCTCATACACCCAAACTGATTTATAACAAAATAATTAGGATGAAACAATAATTTCATTATATTGATTGTTAAAATTTAAAGTTATTCACATTTTAAGTTTTCAGGCAAAAATGATTTGTTATCATGTCAGCAATGAATGAAAGCGCTAAAACGTGCTCATGGATACTTTTTAAGAATCTTGTTTGCGTGTGGTTGCGGTGGGTTGAGATCGAGCTCAGTAAATTTTAAATTACAAAAACAAATTATTTAATATTTTGAAAAAAAAAATACCTATGTTGAAACCATGATAATTTGATTCTGCTCTTGATTCTAAACAAACTACTGTCTAGTTTTGCGTTAATTCATTAACACGTTGTATTTGAGACAAGTCGGGTCGGTATTTTGTTACTGCAGTTTTGTATGAAACAGCAGATTTTTTTATTTTTCTCGATGTTGGATCCATAGTGAAAGCTGTTCAGTTTTAAGGTTTAGACCACCACTTTAAATATTACTAGGGTGTTTGGTTATATGTATTTGTAGATATGTATTTGTTCTTCTCGGACGATGTATGTAAAAACCAACATAATTTAAATATACTTCCCAAAAAGCGACCAAACAAAATCCGAACCTAAACTCAACCCGTAAAATAAACAGCTGAGCGTAGAGGAGTCCGGGGACAAATGGTACAGAAACACTAATTAAATATAGCGAGAAATATTTTAATAAGTTTATGGTACACGGCTCTGCTTAAAGCAAATATTATGTCTGCCTGCACGCTGAGCGTTGAATTTTAATATCATTACTTACTGTACATTTTTAATTTTATAAAAGCAGTATTCCTTTGTTGGGATTTAGAAAGGGTACAGGTGGAGGTAAATAGCAAATAATTTTTGTTAAAAAACAAAGGTGTTACTTGATTAAAAGTGTTTTGAGGACTTTTTGTTTTGAATGGACCTGATTGTTGTCAAGGTATCCAGACTTGTGGTTCATTCATGTTCGGGGAGACGTTCATTGAAATAACATTGTTAATGAAATTGCAGTAATCACTATGCTATGCGTACAGGGTCTATGTTAAAATGCTGATGGTGTTTTAAGAGGATGAACAGACCATCAAACTGGTTAAGATTCTCTATGGGAACATTGAAATTGCGAAAAAAAAATCGACTGTCTGATAAAAATTGCAACCTTAACTCAACTGGTTAAGACGTTTTTTTTTTCAATGTTGTTTGCATAGAGAAAGATGTTCAGTTTGATGGTCTGACCATCCTCTTAAACAACCGTTAGCATATTAGGAAGGGCCCTATACTTATGTATTCTCGGATTTCGGGGTGAATTAAATCCGACTTATCCCTCCCCTCCCCCCCTCTGGATTTTACGTGCTTGATTATTGTTAAGGTTATATTACCGTTGGCATTCTCCATTCAAACGAAGTCTGGTTATATTTTCAATATTAACCAATTAAAGTCAGTGACATTTTTCAGAAACAATCTATAAAGTAATCTCTATGCTTGTATCTTGTCAGATTTTCGTTAAAATGTATAGTTATAATGTTACAGTGCCTCAAAGATTTCCATACAAATCTTAAATTAATCCTAGCATTGAAACTGTATATTTTAAAGAAAATCGGATTTGATACAAGCATCGAGATTTGATTCTAGATTGTTTCTGCAAAACTTCATTGACTAATTGGTTAGTAGTGAAAATCTCGCTCGCGCGCATTTACGCATTCGGAATAAAATTCTCTTAAACTTAGTATTATAAGTACACTGTGTTGATAGCTCAAATCAAACCCATGTCGTAAGAGGCGACTAATCTCTTCAAGCCGCATCTCCTCTACAGCGACAACATTATAATACGTCGGTAGCTTAAAAAAAAAACTTGATATAGTATACAGAGTGAAATTTATATTATTAGCATCGTTTAAACTAAGAGTCTACCCATCTAACTAAACCACTTTAAATCGAACGGAGCAAAAAAAAATCCGCTGTTCCGCAAACCCTACTCGTCTCAAATGTTGATTTTTTTTGTTTGTCCGACCGGCATGCTCCCATAGTCAAAGTTGTTTAGTTTGATGGGTAGACTCTTAGTTTAAAAGGATGCTAATGATATCAATTTCACCCTGTATACTGTGTCAAGTCTTTTTTTTAAGCAACCGACGGATCATAATAAAAAGGATGCTAATAATATCAATTTCATGTTTTTAGATAAAAACTCTCGATTGCAAATCTATCAATAGTTTGGTAACGCTAGTCTGTTCCGGGGTCTTTTAGCTTGCTTTACGACAAGAGATTCGAACCAGATATGCATCGTATTTTAAACGTTGACTATTTATATGTGGACTGGTTACGCGTGTGATTCTACTAACAAACATTTCTGCCGCTTTTTGCGGGGGGCGAGGTAACATGAAATCCGCAACTTTGGATTTTATTCCCCATAACTTTAGATTCTAATTTTGAATGTTAAAAATCATGAAAAGTAGTCTCGTGTGAAACCCAAACATTCTAAATTCGAAGTTATTATTTCGCAATTGTAGGCTGTCTCGTTTAGTGACATTAATTCCATAAGGTGTAAAATTGAATGTAAATGCACAAGATCAATTGTGCTTATACCGTGGCAGAGGGGAAATGCTACCGCAAGGCTAGTCCTTATAATAATTAGTCAAAGATTCTAAACGATCGTCTGCCAAAGACTTAAAAGTAAGTTATAGCCTGTAGAATCTCACTACAGGGCAAAGGCCTCCTCTCACGAATAAGGGTGAGAAGGAGTGGGCCATACTTACCACGCGGGCCCAGTGCGTGTTGGTGGAGGCAAGTTACTGGTCAACTTGCTGTCAGAGAATTTTCAAGCCGCCTTAACAGGCCTCTGACCTGACTTAACGAATAGTTACAACGCCATCTGACGGAACTACCCGAGACCAACTGCTTAACGTGCCGAAACGCTCGAGATGAAATATCACTAAACGGTCACCCATCCAAAGACTGACCGGACCTGGCGTTGCTTAACTCCACTACGCCAACGAGCGCTTCAAAGACTTGCGTCAAAAATGCAAACCTATTAAAGCTTAAGTCACATAATTCACCCTTCTTAGTCTCGTCGTTAAAGTCGATCAGTAATTAAGTCTGCCATGAAGTGACATCGGTAAATCGAGACGTCGCCCCCGCTATTAATTTACTTATCGCTTTATTGGCGACCCCGTTACATTAGCAATTTTTCCCCTATAACCTCTCGGTAATTGCTTTAACCGAACTCCAGAAGCGGACTGGGGGGGTCAACCTGACGACAAGACTAAAGACAACATTTTTCAATCAAATTATGTGTCTTACCCAGCTTATTATCGAAGTGCAGTTGTGAAAAGTTACGGTGACGAAAACATGTTCCAATCCGAGCGCTATAACCTTGAAGCATATAGCGATAACTAATTTTAGTAGCGACAGAGAAAGGAGACGCGGTTCTCCCAAATTCCATGTTCCGTGTCCTACGTGTAATATGGCACCTGCCATAAACGGTTATCAAAGGGCATTTTTAAAGTTAACCGGTCATCTAAGAAGAAGAACTGAATCGAGATTTTTTTATGTGCAGTTGCTTCATAGTTGCAATTACAAGACTCATCGAATTGTAATCATCGAATTTATGTTTTTTCCTTTTTAGTTTAGGTTTTATTCTCATGCCATGCGCATTAAACTTAAAAACAAGAAATCCATCATGCTCAAATAACAAGCACATTTCCTCTTTTTCCGGCAGTAGCCTTGATAGATGATGTAGTAACTAGGCTTGAGAGGGTTATGCTTAGATGGTTTGGTCACGTAGAGACAATAAGTGAAAGAAAACTTATGAATGAAATATATAAAGCAAAGGTGAGCGGATGTTTTGGGAGAGGCCGTCCGAGGAAAATATACCATGATCAAATCTTATGATCGTTTCCGAAAAGAAAGTGCGTAGCACCCTCTATCGACGGAAGTGCATGAAAAGGTGTATGAATGTGAATGAGGCTAAAGAGGTATGTCAGAGTTGTAGCCTCATGGGACAAAGGCGTGAGCTTATGTATGTGTGTATGAAAATTCTCATTCATGTTCAAAGTAAACTGTGGTCGAAGAATTTGAAAAGAATTTCGTTTTTATTTAAATGTTAAATGCATCAAATAAGAAAAAAATTTTATGGAAATATTTCCATTCCCAGAAAATAAATGCGTGTCCGTAAAAATTGTTTCAGTCAATACGGTGACGATTTTGAACTTAAATCCGGTTTTCCCTACCGAAGGATTTCAGGACCTAAAAAATTATCAAGGTCTTCCACTGACAAAACCAATGACCCCACCTAGATGCACTATTGCCCTCCCTGTCTCCATTTCTCACTCAATCAACTCCTCGACTCTTTATGACTTCCGTTCCAGTCCAACTCGGTCGCTTCGAGCGATTTATTTCAAAAATGTCTAACCTTATTAAAAGGGGGGGAGGGGGGTTGAATTGCAGTCACGAGTTCCATTGGAATCGAAAATTTAAATTGCGGACATTCTTTCCTCAGATCTTTGATGTCAACGAAATTGTGGTGGAAATACAGCGATGGTGGATAGGAAGGGTATTGTATCAATTTTAATGGAGCAGCAAAATCTCAAGTTGATTTGATAAGTGTGGAAATCATCATCAACATTTTAAGAGCAAAGATAGTATCGATGGAGAAAGCATGAGAGGAAACGGCCCAAACTCCACCACACGTGTCTAGAGCGGGGTGGTGGGGGCAATTTACTGGTCATCTTCTTCATCATCATCAGCCTTACGTACACAGGGTCCTTCTTAATATGCTGACGGCTTTTTTCAGGGGATGATCAGACCGTAAAACTGAACAATTTTTTCTATGTAGGGTCGTTCTTAATATGCTGACACATTTTTTAAGGGGATGATCAGACCGGCACTATTACCATGATCAGGCCCGTCTTACTCCACAGCTAAGGTAAGGTAAATGTCACGCTGCCAGTACGTGAAAGAATGAAAGAGGGATACTATGTAAAGGAAGCTTTCATGTTTAATAACTCGGTTCATTTTTGTTTGCACGCGCGCCGTTACGGGTGCGAATAACTTTGCACCTTATTACCGTGCGGAGAGAGTCGCTTTATTTAAATCTTTATTCGAAGTGCTTCTTCTGTATGGGTAGTAGTAGTATTTATTCTGTGCCGTGATCATTTCCAGTTACAAAGCTCTACTTCACAAACGAGGGCCCCGTATAAACTTTATTCCAATCCAAAAAAGATTCTCATACCTACAAAAAACCTTTTGAAGGGTTAAGAAATATGGCAACATTTATTTCGGGGAAGTTGTTAAGGGAATCGTAGGGGTGGAGAGGGTTAAATGGCGATTTTTTCCTCGTTTCCGTTGCAATTGTATCTCGATGCCCCTGGGCGGTAGTGTTATGGATGATATTCCGATATCTTTATTGAGATCGTAGTTCCATACTTGTTTTATGGTGAAAATGTTTTTGCGATACGGTTTTTATGTCAAACTATTTTTGATGGTTTTGGAGTCTTTTTATCCGACTGTGCCAGAAGGAGGGTAATGTTTTTTGACTATTGCACTTTGAAAAGGATTTTCACAAAATGCATGCCAAAATAGGGAACAGTAGTCGGGAAAATACGGTATAACTGACCATCTCTATTTTGGCAAAAACCTAACTTAGGTATACATTTCGGACAATCTTAAAAATTAATATAAACGTATACTTTCGAAAATATCAATATTCGTATACGGATTTAAAGTTCATCGGTGAAATT
This sequence comes from Agonopterix alstromeriana, assembly GCA_963924505.1. Taxonomy (NCBI): domain Eukaryota; kingdom Metazoa; phylum Arthropoda; class Insecta; order Lepidoptera; family Depressariidae; genus Agonopterix; species Agonopterix alstromeriana. The sequence continues at coordinate 3,193,499 of OZ004681.1, read as the reverse complement.
AAAAAACAGAACTCTTGAGGTCTATTGTGTTCTAGAATCTTAAAAGAAGAAGTGTATGACGTTGTACGGTAATAAATATTTGGTGATTGTTTTATGCACAAAAACACACTTGAACCTCCAAAAAATGGTGGAGCTTCGTCGCAAGCCGGGGAATAGGAAACAGACCCGTGACCACCCAATAACAGACTTGCAACGCGACTCTATAGAGGTTAAAGAAATATGTTGAAGATATCAAAGCAATAAGACATGATATATGATAGTCGTTATTCATGTGTCTGCAAAAACAATGTTTTTGTATACTTCGCAAAAATTAAAAACAAATAAATAAACAAAAAGACTAGCTTAAGGTACTCCTAAAAACCATATCGTAGTCTTTTTCTTGTAAATATCGTCAATGTCACACTTCTTTTACAGTTTTATAACAGTTTAGAAGAACTGTCAAAATGAATACTTTTTTGTCAATTCTCATTTTACCGAAAACATCTTTTCACCCAACAATTTCCTAACAAAACCTTTCCCACCTAGAACTAAATCAAACAAGCATCAACATCACCCCCAGACGATCGACAAATAAAAGTGGACTCCAGGAAAAAACCGACCGCTAACAGACCAACTTCCGAACTCGGATATTTATGGACAGAAGGGGTGTTTTATTGCCCACTGTTCCATTTTAACCCACTTGCCCCCGGCCATCCGCACTTTATACTGCAGCGGTTACACCGTAGCGAGAGTTCGAGATGATTGTTCTTCTGTCGAGGCGACCAGCCACCTTGATGAAGGAATTTGCCGAGTATAATCATTTCTTATTATGGGGACTGGTAAGCCAGTGATACTTCGACCCTTCACAAACATTCGAGACTTCATAATATTACCTGATAAATGAGAAGGAAATACTGTTCAGGGGAAGAAACCTGTAATCTCCTGAGTTTGGATATCCATCTTGAAGGAGGCACATGCGATTAGCAACATAGACATTGCAGTCGCACAGGAAATGCTACACCGGTTTCCTCCTCCTCTCCGCACGCTCGGCAGCTGGTGTCTAGGGTGAGCTTGATCTTGTGCATTATCGTGCCTGTGGCGTCGCGCCCGGTGAGGGCAGCGACGATGTCACGAGCTTTGATCCTGCGTTTGTTCAGTATGAACTCTAGAGGCGTCCTGATTCCATAAGGTGTGTCGTACTTATCAGGGGTTCAGTACGCATTACGTCACTCTGAGAGGCATTCTCTTAAAGAAACAAGAGATTCAAGATTTAACACCAGTAGATTTCAGTTACGTCAGACAAAAAAGGTTGATAAATTCAGAAGCAACACAGAAGTGTCGGTAGCTTAACTTGTCAAAAGCACAGCCCCTGATTGCCATGCTACGATTTCTAATCTTGATACCCCGACTATTTTGAAAATCTTTTTGTCCTCTTTTACCAAAGGACAGTTTCGTGGGATAGTACTCGATGGACTATATCCATCGAGTATCCTCTACCAACGATCTCGACCCGTTGTCTCCGAGGAATTCATGTCAACTCTCAATGTTATTAAAGTCTTGCCTTTGCCTATAGACTTCCAACATATTACGCGTTGGTGTAACAACCGTCCACTTTTATTCGACGTTTGGAAAAATAACTTTATTTTTATCTGTATATTTATTTCTTATACTAGGCCTTTTCCTTAGGTCAGATAAGCAGATTTCCAACGATACAACATATTGTTACAGCTGAACAAGTTTATGTTTGGCAGGTCATTTTGCGTTATTGCCCTTCGTTTTGATTTGTTGCAGTTTGAGGGTAAAAAATTGGCGCCTTTTTTCCGGGGTAGGTTTTCGTATTGAATATTTTAGGAGTATCGTTTGGTTATTTGTGTATTATTTTTTCTTGTGTATTAGTTATAGTATGACTCTAACAAATAAATGAGAAGTAGATATGTGATTATATTCACCCAATTTTAACGACTGATTCTATAACTATTTTAGTTCGAGAAAGAGTTAAGCTGACAAATACATAAAATGACGCTCTTTTGTATCTCGTTTTCTTGTTTGCCATTTTAACTAGTCACAAACAAACATTCAATCAAAAAAAATATCACAAAGGTTCTAAAGAGGTACCTAACAACAATTTGCGAGGTAATCCAGAACCTATTCAATCTGTTAAGATTCACTCTACCGATTCGTCGTTCCTATCCAAAATCATAAAATCAACTTTACTTTCAAAAAAATTATAATCTTTTTTGTCCATTTAAAAAAATAAAAAGCTAACCCCCAAACCCTGCAATTCCCAAAGGGTTAACGCTAACACCGTCAATCGACGTCAATTTAGACCCCTATCTAAGACGTGACCTTCGAACAAACCGACGTGATGCAATGATACATGTGGTCAACTTAGTTGGAAATTGTTTTTTAGAAAAAGACAACCTCCAAAACGCGCAATTTTTGTACTACCGAATGTCATAAAAATATGGTAATAATAGTTTGCATAAACATATTACTAAAACTGAATATTACAATGACATATTTTGTCGTACAAACGATATTTCTTGAATTTCATGATGGATATTTTTGTTCAAATTGTGCAAAAATGGCGGAAAAAAATCTGATCGGATTTAGTGGAAAGATCGTTTTTTTGTATCGCTAACTGCGCTATTTTTAATTATTTCGAGCTGTCATAATATTACTTTGAATATTTTGTGACACAAAACTACTTTATTTGGGGCCATTTTTGCAATTGGATTGTATTTCTATCATATTCGTCTATATTATAATGCGTATAGCAAATCTATCACATGCATATCACAATTTAGCCGAACGGCCCATTCATGGACGCATGTTGTCATTTAGGGGTTCAAGAGGTAAAAAGAATGGAAGCAATTGACAAATTGTTTTAGATGAAAATTGACCATAATAAGCAATAGTAAACCGTGGTGGTCTTAAGACCAGTAGCGTCTACTTCAGTACAGGTTCGTAATCGGGATAGGTCGACTTGTACTTGTTAGTTTTTAGGAATTTATGAACCTATGATTTGTAGTAGCACTGGCTCTTGAGGAAATCTGCGCTAAATAAATCTCCATTGAAACGTCATTAGACCGCATGAGAATCATAAATTTCGGTATCGCACTACTTAATAATTTGACCGCTCATGCCAGGCGTTTGATAGATCGTCGTGTCAGGTTGTCAATCACATAGTAAATAAGTAAAGTTTGGAGCGATATGGAATTCAGAACAGTTGAACATTTTTTTTGCAATGTTCAAAATTGCAAATTGATTACAACTGAAATAGATGGGACTGTATTGAACTTCGATGTTTTAAATGCGATCCGTCCGCTGTACTTCAGTTTCAAGTCATGTGTTGCGTCCACTCTCAATAAAAGGCGACGGGCATACCTGCCACACTGGACGAGTTTGGTCCATGTATTTCCAATCAAAATTCCCACATCAATTTACCAGTACCTTCGTATCCCTGAAAAAGCTTCACCATTTTTTTCTCCTGCTAAAAAATCACGTCCATCCCACAATCAATTTAGTAGTCCCAAAACACCCTAAGCCCAAATTCGGCTTATAAGTTTTTCGCCTTAGCTAATATTGTAAGTCCAACCACGCGGGCCCCTTGGGTCAGATTTGGCCATAAATTGAAGATGTTAACTGTTTCTCCCCTTTCAATCTTTCAATGCCTCCGTGGCCATTTTTTATGGGGATCAGGCCGTTTTTGTTTGTTAATAATTTAGTTTGATTGGGCTGTTTAGTGGATTGTTTTGTTTTGATGTAAGGGTTCGTATTTGTTTTTATTGTTATGGCTTTGTTCATATCTTTTCTTCGACTACGACGTAGAAAATGTGAAGGTAACAGTCAGCGTAATTTTTTTATGCGTTCTTAAATTATAGGTAGCAAAAAGATCTAACAATACGTAATTATGACTATTTCTATTACAATTTCAAAAACAGAAACACTAAAAGCACGATGTCAGGTCGTTGAAGGTGTCCAGGATGCCATGGTATGCCACCACATCACGGGCATGCCGCTGATTCGCTCCATCCCCACTTGTGCCTCATAATATAGCCACCATAAGTACCTGAAAAAAATTAAGCTTATTTCATAGTGATTAAAAGCATCATTAATATACAACGTGTTAATAAATAAGCGCAAAACCTCATACACCCCAACTGATTTATAACGAAATAATTGCATTGAAACAATCATTTCATTATTTTATTCATTAAAATTGAAAATTATTCGCATTTTAAATGTTCATACAAACATTATTTGTTATAATTTAAGCAATGAATGAAAACGCTAGCGTGCTCATTTTAAGAATCTTGTTTTGATAGTATGTAAGGTGAGTGTGCCCGTGCGGTGGGTTGGCATCGAGTTTAGTAAATTTTAAATTATACGAACAAATTATTTAATAACTTGAAAAAATTTAACCTTGATAATTCGATTCTGCTCTCGATTCTAAACAAACTATTTTATAGTTTAGCGTTTATTCATTAACACGTTGTATAGATTATTTAGCTCAGTCAATTAGCAATCTGAATTGGTTAGTCTGGTCGTATCTGCCGAAGAACTGACATTTTGACATTTTGTAATGTACAACCGACGCGGAGACCGAAATCTAGAATAGAGACCATGGTCTGGCTAGCTTAGCATTGGCACATCCTTCGGCGCTGGACCGACGACCTGATACAACCAGGGTTTTTGTTATTTTCTAACTGACAAATACAGCATTACACAGCATCAATTGCTTATTACTGCGGACTATGGAGGGATCACACCAGTGACGGCGAAGCGCCCTGGTATGTCTACCAAACAAGTGAATGAACTTAAGCAACCTGCCCAAGGGCACCTCTAAGGGGTAAGGACCTCGACAATGGACGTTGCTGGGGCTACGTGGCTGATTGGGTAGTGGGGATCAGTGAAAAGTGTTAACGCCTGGATAAGGAAAGCCGAAGATAGAGTTTTGTAGAGTCTCTGTCTGTTCGCCTATGTTTTGGATGATGACAGGCTGTTGAGATTAATTTCTAAGCACAGAAGACAAATATGTCCGTCATATATGCACGTCCGTGTCCGATGTACGGGTGGCCAAGCGTGCCCCTCACAAAGACAAGCGACGCACGAACAATGGACGAGTGTCGCGTGTCGCCTCCGTGATACATCGGTGCGATACTTGTGACCCGCTGTATACAGGACGTGGTGAAGTCTAGCTGAGAATAAACTATGTGAAATTTTAAATGGTGGTAAGTAAATGAATAAGTACTTAAGTAAGTGTGTACATTGAGAAAAAAATGCTACGTATACGTAGCCCGTCGCAGCTTATACGTGGCCCGTCTCGTACTTCATAATAAAGCTTATGAAGTACGAGACAACTTAAGTACTGATGCTACACTCGTAATCAGTATCGCGTCGTAATCTACGGGGTAGGTACGTAAGCTGCGACGGGCTACGCATCAGTATTTAAGTTGTCTCGTACTTCACAATGAAGGTTCATCATGAAGTACGAGACAACTTAAATACTGATGCAACACTATCGTGTATATACGTCATCAGTATCGCGTCGTAAGATACTTGGTACGTAAGCTACGTTTACGAAGCATTTTTTTCTTAGTGTAGGATCCCACTACAGGGAAATGGTCTTTCATGAACAATAGTGAGAGAGAATGGGCCAAAATCCAAATCGCGGGCCCATGAGTCCGATCTCACTAATTTAAAAAGTTCAATCCTTTTTCAATTTCAGTTCTAATCACATTGTTATTCAACTGCGATCTGTCAAACGGCTATCATGAGCAGTCAAATGAATAGCGCAGCACCGAATGTGTAAAAAGTTGTAATTCGCATGCGGTCCAATGACGTTTCAGCGGATATTTATTTAGCGCGAACGGGCCCCAGTGCGGATTGGTGGAGGCAAGTTAGTTGATTAAGCATATGCTCACGACTATATTCCCTAAGGTAGTCAGAGATATTCTGAACCCCAAAACATCCACGTTTCACTAGTAGTACCGAAACTCTGTCCAGGGACGGGGAGTGAGCCCGTCACCACTTGTAATGGACAAAGGGTACAATACATGCCTCGAAATTCAAGCATACAAGTTTCCTCACGATGTTTTCCTTCACCCAAAAGCCAGTGGTGTTACAAATCGTACCTAAATTCCGAAAAACTTATTGGTACGAGTCCGCTTCGACAGGGATCAAACCATCGCCTCCTGCGCGGCAGGCAAGGTTACTCGTCACTAGACCACCACGACTACAAGAATGTTAATTAAAAAAAAAAAACAATTTTTGGACATTTCAGCTGGAACACCCTGTAGATCCTAGAACAGCAGCGATCTAAGCATCCATTAAATACAATAAGAACAAGTGTCCGTATCGGTCATACACCGGTGGTTACATTCATACACTTTTCATTATAGTCATACAAATCGTAGGACAAAAGATATAGGCGCTATTGGGTTTCGTACCTTGTTATTATTTAGGTCACTTACTGTAAAACAATCTACTGACTACCTTAGTACCTACCTACAGTCACAGATTATACAACATGTTAATGAATTAACGCAAAACTAGAAAGTAGTTTGTTTAGAATCGAGAGCAGAATCGAATTATCATGTTTTCAACATAGGTAATTTTTTTCAAAATATTAAATAATTTGTTTGTAAAATTTAAAATTTACGGATCTCGATCTCAACCCACCGTTTGGGTACTCTCATCCTACTTGTAGTGTATGCATTTGTTAAATAACTATATAATATGATATACCATATATATTTATATATAAATATAGGTAGATATATAATATGTACATAAATACTAAACATATACACATAACATAATACATACATTACACTGTCTCGAGCGCACCACGTCAGTTACACGAGAGCCGTGGGCGAGAGTGGACGTGTTGTCATAGTGTGCGTGTGCGAGCCAGTGAACTACTCCTTACACCAGGACGCAGGTTCTACATTTGGCGACGAGAATAAAGGTACGAAAAACACGTAAATAATGGAAGGCATGCACTTAGATAACGGTCGACGATCGATGTAAACAATTCGTCTCCCGCGCATTGTTCGCTTACGTTGTGGAATGCGAATAGATAACTTCCAATCTTTATTGTTGTTGTTATTTTATAATTATAAAACTCGGAAAGAATATTATTAGGTAAGTTATTAAATTATTAAGAATAATGCGTACATTTTTGGTACAACCAAATTTGTTAAAAAAAAAGTTACCTATGTAGTTAATATAATAGGTAGTTATGTTGTTGTCTTCAACAATAGTACTCAACATATTTGAGCTAGTTATTTTTATGATCCCTTTAAACGTTGTAGGTAAATAAATAGAAAACATTCACATATTAATCTAGGCTAACAGAATATCAATCTGATTGACAGGGTACATGGGTAAGCATAAACTCACGACCATGATTGATTCCTTTCGGGGTGGTCAGAGATATTGCTGCAACTGGAAACTTTATTGTGTTACATGTTATTTTTAAACCGTTAAAATTTAAAAATTTTTTTTGACGTTAAATTAGAGTAGAGAGTTAGGTAAACATGCAGGATTGTTGTTTAACTTAGATACAGCGTGTTTTCTTTAGATATGAAATAACAACCTTCGTGAACCTATAACTTAAAAATTTGTTGATGGGTATGAATACATACCACCATTAAATTGGTCATAATTGGGTATAAATAAATACCACCATTAAATTGGTCCTCATTGGGTATAAATAAATACCACCATTAAATTGGTCATAATTGGGTATAAATAAATACCACCATTAAATTGGTCATAATTGGGTATAAATAAATACCACCATTAAATTGGTCATAATTGGGTATAAATAAATACCACCATTAAATTGGTCATCATTGGGTATAAATAAATACCACCATTAAATTGGTCATAATTGGGTATAAATAAATACCACCATTAAATTGGAACTGCCAACCAATAAATAAATATATATACATTCCAGGTCTCCACACACAAGACCTGTAAAGGAGATTTCTAAAATGGCGAACACTTTACCGGCCCTAGAGAGACTTGATTTGGATGGAGACATTGCTTCTATAGCTTTTAGATGGGAACGATGGAAGAGATCGTTATCGATCTACCTAGATGCTACTGAAATTACGTCAGCGACAAGGAAACGAGCTACTCTGCTACATTTTGGAGGCACAGGGCTCCAAGAAATTTTTTATAATTTACCTGGTGCCAACATTGAATCGTCAGTAAATGTTGACGTGTTTAAAGTAGCCCTAACGAAGCTTGACGAATACTTCTTACCTAAGCAGAGCAAAGTATACGAAAGACACGTTTTTAGACTTTTGAAGCAGGAAGAGGGAGAAAAGTTCGAGAAGTTTGTAGTAAGACTGAGGAACCAGGCTGAAAAATGCAAATTTCAGTCGATGAAACAAGATGATCATCTAATTGATCAAATTGCAGAAAAATGCACCTCAATGGACGTTAGAAAAAAAGTTTTGACGTTAGGAGATGACGTTACACTGGAGAAGATAATAACGGAAGCGAACACTCTAGAGGTGGTAAACCATCAGTTAGAAGATTACGGAAATAAAAATAAGAGTCAGGAAATTAATCAAATTATAAAGAGGGGAGAGAATAGAGGAAATCGAAGTGAATCTCAATTTAAAGGAAAAATAAACTGCGGTAGATGTGGGAGCAACTCGCATGCATCAAATAGCGCAAATTGCCCAGCTATAGGGAAAAAATGTCATTCATGCGAAAAAATAGGACACTTTCGGATGTATTGCAGATCTAGAAAAATGGATACACAGAAAAGAAAAAGCGAAGATTCTAGTAAAAGGAAGAATGATACACAAAATTGGAAGAAAAAGAAAACTGAGGGAGGAAAGGCAATAGATTTTGTTGAGAACGAAGAAATAGATTACGTTTTTCAAGTCAATAATGATGCTACAATAGAATGTACAGTAGGTGGGGTGAAGATCAACATGTTGATAGATTCCGGATGCAAACTAAATTTAATAACTGATAAAACATGGGAAGAACTAAGGAACAAAAAAGTACAAGTTTGTAAACAAGTCATGAAACCAAACAAGACCTTACTAGCATATGGAAGTAAAACGCCTTTAGATGTTAAGGGTTCATTTGAGACAGAAATTGAAATTAATGGGAACAAGGAACGCTCTACCGTTTATGTAATCACAGAAGGAACAAGAAACTTATTAGGGAAAAATACAGCGATCAATCTGGGAGTTTTGAAGCTAGGTATAGGGATAAATCAAGTGGAGAAAAAGCCTTTCCCAAAGTTCAAAGACGTTTTGATTGAAATTCCGATTGATAATTCAGTAAAGCCCATTTCACAACCTTGCAGGAGAGTGCCAATTCCAATAGAAGGAAAGGTTGAAGAAAAAATCAAGGAGTTATTAGACAGAGACATAATTGAGGAGGTGCAAGGACCATCTAAATGGGTTTCACCTATTGTACCAATCTTAAAAGGGAATGGTGAGTTACGGTTATGCGTGGATATGAGACGGGCAAACGCCGCTATTATGCGGGAGAACCATCCATTGCCCTCGATGGATCATCTGATACCCCAAATAAAAAAAGCTAAATATTTCACAAAACTGGATATAAGAAACGCATTTCATCAGGTGGAACTGCATCCTGAATCTAGGCACATTACAACCTTTATAACTTCTAAGGGGCTATATAGATATAAGCGATTAATGTTCGGCATTACATGCGCGCCCGAGCTTTTTCAAAAAATTCTTCAAAAGATGCTTATTCACTGCGAGGGGGTGGTGAATTTCATCGATGACATATTAATTTTCGGCGAAAGTGAAGAAGAACACGATTTGAGGCTACATAAAGTACTACATGTATTAGAAGAGAATAACGTGTTACTTAACAAGGAGAAATGCATATTTAAGAAGCAAGAAGTGCATTTTCTGGGTCATGAACTTACTCAAGATGGAGTTAGGCCACTGGATAAATATATTCAAAGCATCCGAAATTTTCGGATTCCGAAGAATGTCGAAGAACTTCAAAGCTTTTTGGGTCTGGTGAATTATATAAATAAGTGGATACCTAACCTAGCCACGATCACCGAACCTTTGAAGGAGCTCCTAAGGAAAAAGATGGGTAAGAATGCCAATATAGAGAAAATCTGGTTGAGAGAGCAAGACACCGCTTTCAATACATTGAAACAGATGCTTACGAAAATCCAATCCTTGGGATACTATGACGTACAGGATACAACACAGGTGATAGCAGACGCTAGTCCTGTAGGCCTTGGTTCTGTTCTTGTACAAGTCGATGCAAAAGGTCCTAGGATCATAGCCTATGGTAACCGTACATTGACTGATTGTGAGCGGAAATACAGCCAAACCGAGAAAGAGGCACTGGCGTTGGTTTGGGCCGTTGAGCACTTCAACATTTTCTTGTTTGGAAAGGAATTTGACCTCGTTACCGATCACAAACCGTTGGAAATTTTGTTCGGGCCCAAATCGAAACCGTGTGCACGAATCGAGCGGTGGGTATTAAGGCTACAATCATACAAATATAGAGTGATATACAAACCTGGAAAAACAAACATTGCCGACCCCTTATCACGACTATGTAGCCACTCTGTTAGTTCGATCCAAGAAGAAGACGTGCATGTACACCAAATTGTAGAAAATTCAAGACCAGTTACAATATCTATGGAGGACATTATAGATTCTTCGAAAAATGACCAAGAAATCTGCAATGTAAAGAAGGGTGTTTATCACAATGATTGGACCGAATCAGTGAAGAGCTATAAGATCTTCGAAAATGAATTGTGTTTCTACGGAAACATTTTACTCAGAGGAAATAAAATTGTGATACCTCATCTACTCAGGAAAAATGTATTGGATGCTGCGCATGAGGGTCATCCTGGTATCGTAGCCATGAAAGGACGTTTGAGGTCTAAAGTTTGGTGGCCACGAATTGACAAGGACGTAGAAAACTTGGTCAAAGCCTGCAAAGGATGCACGTTGGTCGGTTTCCCAAATCCCCCAACACCTATGAAAAGGCGTGAATTACCCGAAGCCCCATGGATGGATGTGGCTCTAGATCTATTAGGTCCGTTGCCCAGTAATGACTACCTTTTAGTCGTGATAGACTATTATAGTAGATATAAAGAGGTAAAGATCACTAAGACCATCACGAGCTGCCAGATGATTAAACTACTCAAGGAAATGTTTAGTAGACTGGGGTATCCTATTTCGATCACGGCCGACAATGGGAAACAGTTTGTAAGCAATGAATTTAGAGCATTTTGCAAGGAATGCAATATTGTCGTTTTGAACACTGTGCCATATTGGCCACAAATGAACGGAGAAGTCGAAAGACAAAATCGCGACATCTTAAAGCGCCTTAGAATCAGTCAGATCGAGAAGAAAGACTTGAAGGAAAGCCTTTGGGAGTACTTAATGATGTACAATAGTACCCCTCACAGTGTGACTGGAAAAACACCATCCGAGCTTTTTTTCAAAAGGCAAAATCGTGATAAAATTCCCTCACTAGAAGGCATATATAATAAGATAGATGATACAGAGGTAAGAGACAGAGACAGAGCACAAAAGGAAAAAGGAAAAGAGTACGGTGATAGGAAACGTAAAGCTGTTGATTCAGATATATCTCAAGGTGACAAAGTTTATTTGAAGACAATGGAGAAAGCCAATAAATTAACCCCAAATTTTAGCTCTGTCCCTCATACAGTGGAAAGTGCACGGAACGGTGATTGTACGGTAAGAAATAATGAAACAGGTCAAACGTATAGAAGAAATGTTGTGCATTTAAAGCGAGTAGAAGGCGAATGGAGAACTGTCCCGGACGAAGATACAGAGAATCAAAATCTGGAAGAAAATGAAGAGGAAGAATAGTAATTGAGCTAAATACATGATTATGTAATTATAAAGAGTGAATAAATAAAATATTAATAAGGAAGGGATGTAGTGTATGCATTTGTTAAATAACTATATAATATGATATACCATATATATTTATATATAAATATAGGTAGATATATAATATGTACATAAATACTAAACATATACACATAACATAATACATACATTACACTGTCTCGAGCGCACCACGTCAGTTACACGAGAGCCGTGGGCGAGAGTGGACGTGTTGTCATAGTGTGCGTGTGCGAGCCAGTGAACTACTCCTTACACCAGGACGCAGGTTCTACACTACTTACTACCAAAACAAGATTCTTAAAATGTATCCATGAGCACGTTAGCTCTTTCATTCATTGCTGAAATGATAACAAATCATTTTTGCCTCAAAACTTAAAATGCGAATAACTTTAAATTTTAACTATAAATATAATGAAATTTTTGTTTCAATCTAATTATTTTGTTCTAAATCAGTTGGGGTGTATGAGGTTTTGCGCTTATTCATTAACACGTTGTATAGAGTCCTTCTTAATATGCTGACACTTTTTTAAGGGGATCATCAGACTATCAAACTGAACAACTTTCTCTATGGGACCAATGTCGAAATCGCGAAAAAAAAATCTGCTGTTCCATAGTAAACTGAAATCTTACTCGACCCAATTGTATGCGACAGCAGATTTTTTTTTCGCGATTTCGACATTGGTCCCATAGAGAAAGATGTTCAGTTTGATGGTCTGATCATCCTCTTAAAAACTGTCAGCATATTAAGTAGGACCCTGTATAATAAATATACGACGTGTTAATGAATAAGCGCAAAACCTCATACACCCCAACTGATTTATTACAAAATAATTAGATTGGAACAATAATTTAATATTTTGATAGTTAAAATTTATAGATATTCGCATTTTAAGTTTTCAGGCAAAAATGATTTGTTATCATGTCAGCAATGAATGAAAACGCGCTAGTGTACTCATGGATACATTTTAAGAATCTTGTTTTGGTAGTAAGTAGGGTGACTGTGCCCGTGCGATGGAGTGAAATCGAGTTCAGTAAATTTTAAATCTTACAAGCAAATTATTTAATATTAAAAAAAAATTACCTATGTTGAAAACATGATAATTCGATTCTGCTCTCGATTCCAAACAAACTACTTTCTAGTTTTCCGTTAATTTATTAACACGTATAGTGTACTACATACAGAATGGTCACTCCGTACCCCTCACTAACTTCAGATACCGCACCTCACCCCCGCACTTCGAGGTTAATCGATACTATTGTTTGAACTCGGATAGTATCGATATTATTGCGACAATAGTTTTGTCACGATTAGATCTATCAATATGCCGATTGAGATAGTCTTGCTATTGGTCTGCTATCGATAGAAAATCGGTATACTATCGATTGTTGCCTATCAATCGATGGGTAACACTGAGTCGCTGACGTGCCATCTACTCGGCAATTTTTTTCTTTAACTTTTCAAATATTCTTTTTCTTTTTTTCTAAACAGAAGAAGAATACATATGTTATTTACACTCGAATCTATTTTTTACCTAAAACATCAAATCTCAAACCCAAAAACATCCTTTATTAAATAATCATGCCAAGGAGGGGATTAAAAAAAATTAACATCAAAGACAAACTGCCTACTTCGAAAGGGCCATCAATAATTTATTAGCCATCTCTTCTGAAATTAGCCACCGTTTGATGGTTAAACAGAGGCTTGAGTAAAGAAAAAAAGTATTTTTTGTGAGGAATCCGGAGGGAAATTTTATGTAGGACTGTATCGACTGGGGATACAAAGGGTTAGGTTTGATGGATACGGCTTGAGCGTGGTTGATAAAATATTCCCAAAAGTGCATACGCTTTCTTATGTCACATAAATTATAGAACATGGTACTACTTAGCATACCTAAATAGATATTATGGGACGGGACAGAGTAATTCCTGATATACTCGTATTATTGATTATAAATTTAAGGATTAAAGTATGATGCTTCAAGATAAAACAACCACTGCAACTAATGAATTTATAATAATTTAAGCCTTCTCAGACAGAACTAATCTTTCTAAGAACAGACGAGATAGGCCGAGAACGAGAGTGTGGACATGAATAGATACGACTAGAATTCAAGTTTCTTAAAGCGCACACAACGGTGCTAGACTCGCGGAAAAAGTTGTAATGCATTGCTTTATGGATAAACAATCAGCAGATCAACATCATTCCTGAAATGTCCGTCGCAGTGTGACTTGACGCGCCGTATTTTAAGGCTATATAATTCGGAGCGCGCTCCATACAAACGAAGTGTGGTGTATTTTCAATACTAACCAATCCAATGAAATTTTTCAGAAACAACCTAGAAACTAATCTATGTTTTTATGAAGTCATATTTTCGTTAAAATGTCAGTTTTGAAGTTACAGTGCCTCAAAGATTTCCATACAAATGTAAAATAATCCTAGAACTAAAACTGTATATTTAACGAAAATCTGACTTCATACAAACATAGAGATTAAATTCTAGATTGTTTCTAAAAAAATTCACTGACTTATGACAGATTGTTGGTATTGGAAATATCACCAGACTTCGTTTGTATGCAGCGCGCATTTACGCATTCGGAATAAACTTCTCATAAAGGCTTGATGTTCATTAAATGATACGGGAAGTGATAGGTACGGTACACACGACACGTCAAACTATTACATAACCAACATAATCTGGCCACTCGTAGGTTGAATCACGTATAACATCGCCATGACCAGCTCATGCTTAATGTAGGTATAGCTTGAAGTGTTGTAGGTACCTAGTCGTGTATACAGTACGACCTAATAATTCCGCTCGGCAATCTTCGTTTACGCAGAGCAGACCTGAGTCCCCGTCAAACCCGAAGTCATTTAGCAATCAAAGGGTGGAAAGTCGGATAGCAGCGAAAATGGAGCGAAAACAATTAGCCAGGCGGTAAAGGTATTGAAGGTGAACATCCTGATTGATCAATATAATTTCGCGGGCTGTTAAAATTTTTCAATTGCGCAGGTACATGGGCAATACTTATAAACCTGGTACTGTACACGTGTGGACGCTAAATAAAAGTTAATAAACTTAGCTCTTCTAGTATGAAACCCACTTTCTACATCATTGTTCGACCCTTGAAGATGAATTAATGAAAAATTCAATCGACTTGGCAAATTTAATTTTTTTTTCTCATTCGTTGACTTGTTTGGAGCCAATTCTCTCTGATTAGACCATTGCTCCGTGATGAAGCTATTTTAAAATGCATAACTTTATTGATTCTTTGGTTCTGTTATTTGTCATTCTGTTTATCATTACCATCGTAGCTGTTGGCGATCTGGTTGTCTCTGCTTACCCCAATGGAATCCTACTTACTAGCACTCTAGGTTTCGATTTGAGTTTAAGTGAAGTTTATTCCGTATGCGTAAATGCGCGCTGTATACAAACGAAAAAGTGTCAGCATATTAAGAAGGAACCTATATTCCCTTAAAGTCACTCCATTTTAAATTTTTGCTTTTTTTGTACCAATATTTGTTTCATATCCTGTTCACTATCGTATTTTTGTGTTTGGTGTTAATAAGGTAATAAGTATTTCAAATCTTTAATTTTAGATCAATAAATTATTTTGTTAAAACTATGCGCAAAATGAAATAATCTGGTCTCCATACCAATTATTAAATTCGAAATTGGTATGTTCTCATGTAAAATTCTAAAAATAATTACAATGCTGCAAAATGTATTGAACAGCAATTTTTTCACGATTTTAATGATGGTCACATCCATATATTTTTTTTAGTTTGTCTTAACTGCATTTAAAAAAACCTTAAGCATACAGAGTCCAACTTAATATGCTGACAGTTTTTTAAGAGGATGTACAGACCATCAAACTGAACAACTTTCTCTATGGGACCAATGTCGAAATCGCGGAAAAGAAATCAGCTGTCCCATAAAATTGGGTCCAGTAAGATTTCAGTTTAGTATAGAACAGATGATTTTTTTTTCGCGATTTTGACATTGGTCCCATACAGAAAGTTGTTCAGTTTGATGGTCTGATCATCCCCTTAAAAAAGTGTCAGCATATTAAAAAGGACCCTATACAACGTGTTAATGAATAAGCGCGAAACCTCATACACCCCAACTGATTTATAACTAAGAAATTATATTAAAACAGTAATTTAATTATTTTGATGGTTAAAATTTAAAGTTATTCGCATTTTAAGTTTTGAGGCAAAAATTATTTGTTATCATTTCAGCAATGAATGAAAGCGCTAACGTGCTCATGTATACATTTTAAGAATCTTGTTTTGGTAGTAAGTAGGGTGAGTGTGCCCGTGCAGTAGGTTGAGATCGAATTCAGAAAATTTTAATATTTACAAACAAATTATTTAATATTTTGAAAAATATTACCTATGTTGAAAACATGATAATTCGATTCTACTCTCGATTCTAAACAAACTACTTTCTAGTTTTGCGTTAATTCATTAACACGTTGTATAAAAGGACCCTGTATCACAAATATAGGGTCCAACTTAATACTTTCTCTATGGGACCAACATTGAAATCGCGAAAAAAAATCAGCTGTCCTATACAAAACTCAAAACCTACTCGAGCCAAATGTATGGGACGGTAGATTTTTTCTCGCGATTTCAATGTTGGTCCCATAGTGAAAGTTGTTCAGTTTGATGGTCTGGTCATCCCCTTAAAAAAGTGTCAGCATATTAAGAAGGGCCCTGTATAAGGCAGAAAGAATGAAGAAAAAAAAAGGATGAATAAATAGTATGTTATGTTTATGAAGCATATAGGCATATATTCAAGACTATATTCCCCGAGGGAGTAGCCAGAGATATTCTAAAAAAAACGGATCATCCACGTTACACTATAGTACCGAAACTCTGATAAATAATATGAGAATATACCAAAACAAAAGAAAATTATACCCTTGAGCGTTACACTGAAAAAAAAATCTCAACCAATCTGTTGATTAGCTACTTTTTATTTTCGGGGGTGACATTAAACACAGATTAATCGCCCCTTGCAATCCCACAGGAAGTTCGAAGGGGGTGGGGGTGAAATTATACTTCAAATTAATGACAGTTTAAAAAATATTTAAATGCGAAAGACCTTCTGGCGATGGATGGCAGACCAGTTTTAGAAGAGCTGTTGTAGTTTTAAAAAAAAAGAAGAAAAAGTACATTTAAAAAATAAAAAAATTTGTCTTCGTAAAAAGTGGCCTTTAAATACTGGACTTGTTTTTTTCTTTTTATTTTTTATTTTAAGTTACGGGGTATTGGATTTTTTAATTTACTTTTTAGTTTCAAATTTACAGATTCTAAATGGTCATTCGAAATGAAAAATTATAACAGAAATCTAAAGATGATTTTCAAATGCCTATTCAATCATAACCCACTCAACATAAAGTCCGGCCGCTGAAAGATTGCGTTTGACAGTTACCATAAAATTGTAAAAAACTGAATGAAAATATTGTTTACCTGTGCTCACTCTAGTACACAGGGCACTACCTACCCTTTTAAGTTCAAAAAGCTACTAAATAATGATCGGCATTTATAGTTTTCATTCAGTTTTTACAATTTTATGGTAACTGTCAAACGCAATCTTTCAGCGGCCGGACCATAGTTATAAAATTTTCCTTTTTTTAGTTTTTACAATATGGCGTCGGCACGTCTAGTATGATTTCTCTACACACGCGCGACGCGTCTTCGCTGCATAGAAAATAACCTGTTCCCGCGCTTTTAGTATCGAAAAAAGCCGAGCCGCGCGCAAGTAGAGAAATCATGCTAGCCGTGCTGGTTATCGTATATGATAACCAGACGTGTCTTTAGTGACACTCGCAAGATTAAGACAAAACGATTGACGTAAGAATCATCAAAATCGACCCACGTGGTTGGTCTCTAACAAACTTACATACATGCATACATATTATATAGGCTGTTATTACCCTTCCTTTGCGTTGCGCAGTCGGGTAAAAAACTTTTTAAAAACACGTTTTTGTAAAAATCCAAATTCACCGAAAAAAAGAGATACCTAATTAAAACAACTTATACTCTATCGTGCATGATCATCATCATCATCTCAGCCGACAACGCCCACGCCTCACGAGTCTATGAAGAGACAAACACTATTCATCATTTTTACCCGACTGCGCCAGAAGGAGAGTAATTTTTTTTATTCATGAATCGGACATCAACTAACCAACAAACTTTTTCACAAAACTGATATGATTATGAAAGACTAGCTTTTGCCCATGATTTCGTCTGTATTGTCTTTTAAAAAGTGACCTATCTGTTAATCCAGACATGAAAATGTTTCCTTCTGTTTATATTTATAATTCTGTTTTTGTTTCATATTTATAATAATTATTAAGTAGGATTACTCAAAAGTTAAAATCTTTGAATACGGAATACCTATTCGAATCGAATCGTCGTCAACGGCGAAAGCTCCGATAGAAAACACTTTTTTGTATTTTTGTTTTTAAAAGTGCATTGGTTATCATAAACTAGAACTAAAAGTATATTTCGGTTGTAATTGGAGAAAAAAATTGTTCATTTACTACTGAAAAAAATGTTTTTTTAATACAAACCAAAACCTAACTTTAATGATTTGCGGACTACCAAAGTCGGGTTATATTTCACAAAAAATTTTTTGTTCTATGTAACCAAAATGTGCTTCCCCGAAAACTACACTAGAGATCCAAAAACAGTGGTTAAAAGCTCTACAAAAAAATTAGCCATCATAAAACCATTAACATCGTATCGAAAGAAACCACTTTTCGAATTTTCAAACAAACCCTCTTTTTTCCCTGAGGAATTATTTTTCGACATTTTTATTTATGCAAGTTTTTTTCGAACATTAATTCGGCAGATGGATTTTGGGTGGAAAGTGGGTGGACTTAGATTAAACCAAAAAAGGGAAGAATCGTATTTTACATAGCACAAACAAATAGGTACTCAGGATAAAATCCAACAACATGGTTGTATAATACTTTAAATAGTTTTTATTAAATAAGTATTACACATTTCACAACAAAATTTCTTAAAAAGTACAAAAACCCACAAAACTGTGATTATAATGACAATTAAAATATTATATAGTTATTGGCGAAGGCTTTTGTCACACACACTTAGTGTTTTACCTAAGTACATGAGCCAGAAACGTCGACGAAAGCATTTACAAGTTTAATGTGGAAAAGCTGACTCCGTTTACAACATTTTGGTATTGCCAAAATTTACAGCGTTCATAGTATTTTCAGTCACAAAGTTTTGCACTTTGTGCATCAATCATTCCTTGAACGAACTATTCTATACATGGTCTGAAATAAAGTTTCTCGTATCAGTATGGTTGGTCTATCGATGAGTATATGGTCTGAAATTAATTTTCCTGTATTAGGTTGGTTTGTCCATGCGTGATGTGATAAGTGCAGCGCGTTCTTTCTTTTGGTTTAATCCAAGGAACTGAACCATTATCTGTTTGTCATATTTTCTATGCTTTCACTTCCGAAATGTAAATAAAGATGATCGTTTTCGCGCTTATAATTTTGGAGGAGACAGAAATGTTAATTTGAAATACTGTTCTTACAATTTGACATGTTACTTAATAATATTGCTTTATTGGTGTAGATAAGTGACAGCCTAACAAATACTGAAACGGTGAATTCAGACCACCAAACTGAACAACTTTCATTATGGAGCCACCCTCAGGAAAGAAATTTCTTCTGACCACCCGGAAAGGGATAATCGTAGTGAATTTGTTGATCCTTTTAATTACGATCTCCGTGACGTTTATTCTACGAAATGATTTTTCGAAAGAACGCCTATCGAGAATATGTGTTTCGAACCAATCCCATGAGATACAACAAGTTAAAGTATATAGGATCCTTCTTAATATGCTGACACTTTTTTAAGGGGATGATCAGACTTAATGATTAGACATAAGGAAGATTTTTTTTCGCGATTTCGATGTCGGTGACAAAGAGATAGTTGTTCAGTTTGATGGTCTGATCAACACCTAAACAAAGTGTCAGCGTATTAAGAAGGACTGTATAAAAATTTCGAATTTTGAAATGTTTCCACGAGAGATCGAGAAACTTTTAGAATTGTGCCTATAGAAATATTCTTAAGGACTTTTTTTTCAGGAAGATCTTAAAATGATGATCATTAAAATAATAGAATGACAAATGAAGGAAGAAAGTCAAGTGTCCGTAAAATTATTGCCCCATAGCCTTTATCATCGAAAAATATCCGAAAGAAAATTCGGGCTAAGATTTTCGGCTAGCATTAGCATTAATGCTGAAACGAACGGTGAAGGAACTAAATCGAGCATGAAAAAGACCATAAAAATTAACAAAAAAACAATAGAATTAACATAGAAAACATCTGCGTCTAAAATGACTACCGGAATATGGTACTACTGGTTTAAGAACTCACATCTTTCTAGTTTTAAAGTCGATGGAAACTTCGAATCGAAACTTTCGACGTCAAATATTACTTGAATTGTTTACAACGGGACATTGCTGTTCACATGTCTATACTCTATTCAAAAAGCAACGAAATTTATTTTATAGCACAGTGTGACCTAAACCCGCACTTTACGCACGCTTTTCCGGGACCTAAGTTGTCTATTTCTGCACGGTGCGTAAATGAATCGACTACCTTCACATATGTAAAAAAAATGAAACAAAACCCTTTGAAATGTCGTTTGAAGCTTGGAAATGCACAGGAAACAAATGACAAGAAGGGGATAGGTTAGCGATTCTCCTGCAAGAACCTTCCTGTTGTAGAAAAAGTGACAGCGACGAAATCAAAGAAAAACGCTGACTTAGTTCGTTTCGCGAAAATTGTAACTTTCGAGCAGCAATAGACTGTTCGAGCAGTGAATTTAGCGACGATGAGAACACCGAAATTGTTCCGGACGCGATCAAAGAAATGGCGAAAACGGTGACACTGAATTTGTTGCCCACAAAATCAAAAAATTTCAGTTCATTTTCCCCCGAACCCCCCTGCTGCCCCCCCCCCCCCCTCTCTGCCATCCGTCCGGGGCGGGTTTAGGTCACTTGTACTATAAAATAGTATACGATACTCGCGACCAAACTTGCCTATTATTGCACGGCGTTCACGCCGTGCAATAATGGGCAACTTAGGTCACTCGTATCGTAATGTACTAATATTAGTATCCAATAAATTCATTACATTTGGTAATCAGAATTGGCCAGAAAATCGCATCGTCCTTATTTGGAATGAAGTATAGGTCATTTTGCTTTCGGTCCAATTTGATAACATGTCGTTTTGCTTTTAGGTCGATTTGATAATAGGAAGTTGTAATACGTAGGTCATTTTGCTAATAGGTCATTCAGATACGAAGGCGTCTGAACGTCCAAAGGGTTCGATTCCATATGTAGTAAGTAAGGCCGTGTTCAAACCAAACTGACTGTAAGCTGCCGAATGTGAGCAGGCTTACTATTAGCGTAATAACGTATTGTCGGTAATATGTGAACGAAAAAGTGAATATGTATGGAAATACAATAAACTGCGTAACGTTCGCTCACTTTCGGCGGCTTACAGTCAGTTTGGTTTGAACACGGCCTAATACTAGAGTCATAAAGCATTACTACCTAAGTTGTTTATTAGTTACTTAATAAACCTGAATCCTAGTTTGGGAGCAAGGCACTTTTTTTAAAATTGTATTTTGACATGCAAATAATTGTCATTGTTTCAACAAAATTGAACCTACTCATTAGCTACTCATAATTGGAGACTAGACGAAACTCGCGTCTATGTCCTATTGCTGATTAATTGTATCCCTTTTATAGATACTGCACAGTCAATCATTCAGATACATAGCAACGCTTTTATTTGTTATATTTCTCACATTAGGTACTATTTTGTTTACTTTCCCTACCCACATGAACAAAACAAAAAAATCTACCTAATCTCTCTCACTTAAACCAACATCCGCATTTCTCATCCGCGACAAATGGTAGGAGATTTCCTTTAGGCTGAACCGCATTGATTCCTTTGCCTCTCACTCCCTAGAGGACGCATTTATCTGGTAAAAAGCAATAAACATTAAAAATAAAATGGCGGATCCTCCCCCCATTGAGATCAGTGAGATCTTCTAAAAGATCCATAGGTATAGTTAGGTATAAGTTGTAATTAGACGATATATTTTTACGATTGAGTTGAGATTGAAATGTGTTTGAATTAATTTTGGCGATGGGGGGATACCTACATGCTTCAATTTCGAGGTCTATTTTGTATTTGCTATCCATAAAAAGAGACAAAAGGTTCAGTACCTACCTACCTTTCACAATCACACTGGACAGAGTTTGGACGTTGCTTGTAAAATGTGGATACCTATGGTAAATGTGGTGCTTTGAACTGGGTTGCCATTTAGTACATTTTATAACGGACGTCCACACGATAAATAAATAAATATCTTGGACATTTTTACACAGATTATCTAGTCCCATTGAAAGTACTAGAATCTAGCCGATACTTGTATAATGTAGAATAGATAACGATATAGAATGCATTATACTTATTCAAACATCCATGACTGGAGTCCAAAAAATTTTTTTTAAATCTTTATTAAAAGAGCTTTGTCTTGAGGGGACTATGCCGCTCTCTAAAAACAAATATTGGCCCCTTGCAGGACCGTAAAACATGAAATGATAGTCAGAAAAATCATACTATATTAGTTTATAGGGTCCTTCTTAATGTGCTGACACTTTTTGAAGGGGACCACCAACATCGAAATCGCGAAATAAAATCTTCTGTCCCATACATTTGGCTCCAGTAGGTTCGCAGTTTTGTATAGAACAGCTGATATTTTTTTCGCGATTTCGATGTTGGTGCCATAGAGAAAGCTGTTCAGTTTGATGGTCTTATCACCTCCATATGTTATCTACCTAGGTACCTAAATTAGACCAACAAAAAAGTGTTTAAATCATAAGTATAGCAAGCTTATCACAATTTTTTTAATTTTATGCATTTGTTCAAACTCGTGGCCTATGTTTTCAGTTTCACATCAAATGATATAAGGTCTATAGTTTTTACCATACATACATAAACTCATGCCTTTTTCCCAGAGGGGTAGGCAGAAAATATAGATTTCCACTTTGGGCGGTTCTGACACACCTCTCTTGCTTCCTCTAAGTCCATACATCTTGTCATACATTCCCTTCGATTTCGGCTACTTTTAATCTGACATTTTTTAATGACGTCCCTGACCTGGTTTAGGTACCCTCTTCAAGGTCTGCCTCTACCAATATTTCCTTCCACACACGCCGTATATATCTGTTTCGTAGGTCGACTTTCATTCATCCTTTCAATATGTCCAAACCATCGAAGCATCTTCTCTACCAAATAGTTTTTACCAAATACCATAATATACTAATTAATGCGTTACATTCGTACTTTATTTAGGTAAATCATTGATTACATCTACTAAGAAACCAATATCGTTTCGTACATTTTCCTCACATCCTCAAGACACCACATTATCGACTCAACAACCCCTAGCTGCCAATATTTTCCAATAACACGATGTAATCGACGTCCTATCATTACTGTCTTGCCTAACATAAATTAATACAAGTTTCCTTGCGCCCCTGTTTTTATGGGAAAAATGTGGGGGTTCTTAATAAAGGGTCGCTATAGATGTTTGTTTGGGATTACGTGATGATACTTTGTGGTTTTAGGTATAAATATTGATAATATTAAACTATGTATTGGGATGGGTACTAGCTTATAGTAGGTCGTCACTTATAGTATTTACTTTACTGTATAGTATCAATTATTTTATTAAATAGACTATGTATTATTGTATACATAACTTTAGCTTAAGAATTTATATTATAATAGTTATTAAGTCCTGTTATGTTGTAGAGTTTCTGGCTGCATCTTCTCTGCAGCGACAACACGTTCCGACGCGGTGGTAGCTTTAAAAAAGATTTGACCTTTGATAAGTGTGCTTCAAGCTCCTATATTGAATAAATTATATTGACTTTGACATTGGTATATTACTGTTGGCGCGCTCCATACAAACGTAGTCTGGTTATATTTTCAATACTAACCATCAATGAAATTTTTCAGAAAGAATCTAGAAAGTAATCTCTATGCTTGTATTTTGTCAGATTTTCGATTAAATGTATAGTTTTAAAGTTACAGTGCCTCAAAGATTTCCATACTAATCTTAAATTAATCCCAGCATTGAAACTGTATATTTTAACGAAAATTGGATAAGATACAAGCATAGAGATTTGTTTCTAGATTATATTGACTTTAATTGGTTAGTATAGAAAATATCACCAGACTTCATTTGCATGCACATTTACGCATTCGGAATAAACTTCTCTTAAGATTGAAATAAGGAATTGCAGTGAGGGATACCCACACTGAGCCTCACGTCACGTTCACCATTCGAAAACACTTCGGCCCCATCGACCATCTATTCTGCGAACAATGTGCCTCACTCGCCCGTTGCCATTTGAGATTAGCAATTCTTCGGGCTATGTCGGCTACTGTGGTTATTCTGCAAATCTCATCAACGTTTAGACGTCCTATTTCAGGGGCCTTCCTACCCTCAGAGAACCTGTAAAAGGCGTTAGTCCACCGCACGTGTCCAATGCGGATTGTTAGCTAGTCTATAATATACAGGCTGTCGACTACACTATTTTTGCAACGTCACGTCACCCTAATAGTTGAAAAATAGTGTAGCCGACAGCTACAAACCTACTGTCCCCAACATTAATTCTCATTCCCACGTATCATTACCTTCCCCACTATTGGAAAGGAGCCTTATTATCTTATTAGAAATTACTGCTCACCCGGCAGGCGATAATGAACTCTATTGACGGGTGTCTCAAGGGATGCAGGGGTGATATTCCTTTGTTTGTCAGTAAGGAGTTTATGTAGCGTGTGGCTGTTATTGCTAGTATTGGATTGTTTGGAGATTTTGGGCTGGAAGTGGCATTGGAATTATAAGAAGTGGTATTTGCATTATAAGAAGTGATATTGGAATTATGAGAAGTGGTATTGGAATTATAAGTGGCATTGGAGTTATAAGATGTGGTATTTGAATTATGAGAAGTGGTATTGGAATTATAAGAAGTGGTATTGGAATTATGAGAAGTGGTATTGGATTTATAAGTCAAAGTCAATATAATTTATTCAATATAGGAGCTTGCAGCACACTTATCAAACGTCAAATCTTTTTTAAAGCTACCACCGCGTCGGAACGTGTTGTCGCTGTAGAGAAGATGCGGCCAGAAACTCTACAACATATAAGAATTGATATTGGCATTATAAGAAGTGGTATTGGAATTATAAAACGATGTCATGGAAATAATTTCTTGTTACGATTACAAAATCCTTTCTTAACAATAATTTTGATTTATTACGATACTTACAACCTGACAATTGATATATTAAAGATGTAGCCTCTCAATTCCCATACAATTTAATAATAATACTTGATGTTGACAACAATCAGAACTACGCTCGACCTCACCTTTAAACTACATCCAATGTCACTTCCATCGGTTCTTTAACTCTGTCCTATAATATTCTTGTCCTCCCATTCGTTGGTTATTACTTCGGTATCTTCGTTCAACACACGCACTTACCATCGATGCCTTTTATGTACCACATGTTACTGCTTTAATGGTTATATTGTGTTTTCAAGATGATCTTGGACTTTAATCAAAGAAAGGTAGAAAAAAATGGAGAAACTCACTCGTTCTTCGTCAATATACTCCATTTCGAATAGGCAAGATATTTTTAGGCTATTTTGAATTACAGAAACAGAGATTTGAAACACTTATTCTTAGAACAGCTTTAGTAACGTCCAAGATATGTCGGATAGTATATCTTTCAGATAAATAAATTATATTTACAAATCAGTATTGGCCAGAAAGTTATATAGGAGTAGTATAGTCGCTTTTATTAGAGTTATGTAATACTTATACACGTGTGAAGAAATTTGCAGAAGAATCAACTTAGCCCGAAGAATTGCTACTGGACTTCACTCTGGGACCCACATCGAAATCGCAAAAAAAAATCAGCTTTCCCACACATCTAGCTCGAGTAGATTTGTTGTTTAGTATGGAGCATCAGATTTTTTTTTCGCGATTTCGATATTGGTCCCATAGTGAAAGTTGTTCAGTTTGATGGTCTAAACAACCTCCTTAAAAGATTTAAATGTTTATTTTTACTTTTGTAACACCTTGTATAATAAAAATAGAATAGAATGTTTATTAATATTTTTGCAACAACTTGTATAAAGCTTTTATTTTCAAAGCTTACCATTTAATTTTAAACCCAAATCCTACAATATTTACAGAACAAAATCACAAATAACCAGTAGTTTTTCCTCATTCAAAGGAAATGTATTCACGAGATGTGTTAGAGTAATCCCTGTACGTATGGAGCCGGAGATCTGTTAATGTGTATAGGAGGATTAGTGTTTGGTTTTAGCTAAGGATTGGGGCACAACGTTCTAATAGTGCAATCCAAATATACACACCTAAAAGCATCATCTATTAAATAGACTATGTATTATTGTATACATAACTTTAGCTTAAGAATTTATATTGTAATAGTTATTAAGTCGCGTTATGTTGTAGAGTTTCTGGCCGCATCTTCTCTACAGCGACAACACGTTCCGACGCGGTGGTAGCTTTAAAAAAGATTTGACGTTTGATAAGTGTGCTGCAAGCTTCTATATTGAATAAATTATATTGACTTATATTGACTTTGACTTTAAAATCTGATATGGTATATTTTCGTTCGTGACGTCATCACTTGACGTACAATGGAAAAAATCTGACACAAGTAGAGTTTGGCAGTTGTCAGGATGTCAAGAGATTTAACGGGCGGCACTACCCAAACATGGTTCTGCGTTCCGACTTTTATGGATAGTAAATAGCTAAATTTCAAAACAAAATTAGTACCATCGCTAATTTAGAAGATGAAGTACATGAAGCCCAAAAAAATTTTCTGTAATTTTGTATAGTAACATCAGAATGTAATCGAGAATTTCATGAAAAACTCTAGAAAAGCACTGCCGCGTTCCGAGTCCTGTGATTCAGTGAAACAAAATAAAACAACGAAAAATATTTCAAATCAACAAAACATCAAAGAACACTATGAACAAATCAGTTTTTCCATACGACATCTAGTCTTTTTGCAATTTGTTACCAAAAATCACATCTTTTTTGCGCGATTTCTTCATACAAATTACTATGGGCCGTCAATCGTTCGATATCATTGCAAATAGACCGATGACCGCCAACACCCAACCCAGCCTTGTAAGATTTACGACCAAATCCATTTTGTAGCTAGAGTAGGCAAAGAGTAATTCTTAAAAAAACCCGACTGCTTAAAAAACCTATTAACTGAAAAGAGAAAAAGAAGCTCTATAATCACTAATCAGCTGTAACAGCTTTGTTTGAGCAAAAATATAATTTGATTCTTATTAGGTAGGTATCGCAAACGGGGACAATGAAAATTGTTGGTTGGTTATTGATTGGTTTGTCCGGGGCCTGCAATATTTACCTAATAAGAATCAAATTATATTTTTGCTCAAACAAAGCTGTTACAGCTGATTAGTGATTATAGAGCTTGTTTTTCTCTTTTCAGTTAATAGGTTTTTTAAGCAGTCGGGTTTTTTGTTTATCATAATAATTTAGTTTATTTCATACTTTTTAGTCTTGTGTCGAAACGGTAACATAAAAGTACTATAATATTTATAAATTTGGAATCGTCTGATTCTTAGCTTTCATTTGATACCCATATTGTAATTTTAAACAAAAAAAAAGTTTATTCCCCCTCTCTTTTTTAATTCGTAGCCGCCATCTTGAAATAATATACCCTATGTCACTCTCACGATTTTTACGAATCCAATGACACCTCATACGTTTAAATCCATCAAGCCGTTTGGGCTGTAGGCCGTGCTAAAGAAATAGACATACATACATACATACATACATACGCTCGAAAAACATAACCCTCCTTCTGGCGCAGTCGGGTAAAAACTGGACAAGTGCGTGTCGGGTTCCGTAGTTGCCCGTCACAATATCCGGATTTAGAAATTCACTTTATGATTTGGTCAACTATTACTCGTTAACTTGTAAAGCCTAGCTGTGATAGTATTATACCCCTGCATAATCGACTTAGGTGACATCTCACATACATACATACATATGCTCACGACTATATTCCCCGAGGGGGTAGTCAGAGATATTCTGAAACCTCAGAACATCCACGTTTCACCAGTAGTACCGAAACTCTGTCCAGTGTGACGGGGGGTGAGCCGGTCGCCACTTATAATGGAAAGTGGGTACAATACATGCCTCGAAATTGAAGCATGCAGGTTTCCTCACGATGTTTTCCTTCACCGAAAAGCCAGTGGTGTTACAAATCGTACATAAATTCCGAAAAACTCACATCTCGCCAGTAAAAAATCTCGCCTCAAGGCGAGTTGCTACTCCTTCGAATCGGTAGGGGTCATGACGCCTTCAACACAGGGCGAGTTGGGCGTTCAGAAAAAAGGTAGGGTAGAACCACCCGGATTGGTGATTAGGGCAAATTATGAAGGGGGGTACATAGGTTTGTAAGTATGTACTTAGTTCAATCAATCAGTCAATCAAATACGTGTAAGTGACAGCCTAGCAAATATTGAAACGGGGAACTCAGACCATCAAACTGAACGTTCACTAAGGAGCCTACGTCAGGAAACGCGAAAAAAAATCTGCTGTCCCATATAAAATTGCTGTACCTACCCGACTCAAATGTATGGGACAGCTGATTTGTTTTTGCTCCGATTGGTTTGGTCCCATAATAAAAGTTCAGTTTTATGGGTAGACGTTTAAAAGGATGCTTATGATATAAATTTTACCCTATACATAGCTTTCCTAAAACCTGAGTTTTGTCTGTCTACCCGACCCATCCTGGGTAGTCAGCCTCTATACAACTATTATGAGCTAATCTTTCCACTAGGGCATTAGCGATTGTCACGTAATACTGAGCCTTTTTACCAGACTGCGCCAGAAGGAGGGTTATGTTTTTCGAGCGTATGTGTGTATGTATGTATGTATGTATGTATGTATGTATGTATGTATGTATGTACGTATGTATGTATGTTTGTATGTCTATTTCTTTGGCACGGCCTACAGCCTAAACGGCTTGATGGATTTTAACGTATGAGGTGTCATTAGAATCGTAAAAATTGTGAGAGTGACATAGGCTACATTATTTTAATATGGCGTCTGCGAAATAAAAAAGAGAGAGGGAGTACAACATTTTTTTTTAATAAAAATTACAATATGGGTATCAAATAAAAGCTAGTGAACAGACGATTCCAAAAATATATATATTATAGTACTTTGATGTTACCGTTTCGACACAAGACTAAAAAGTATGAAATAAACTAAATTATTAAGGAAAACAAAAAACCCGACTGCATAAAAAACCTATAAACTGATAATCACTAATAAGCTATAACAGCTTTATTTGAGCTAATGTAATTTGAATGTTATTAGGTAGGTATTGCAGGCGGGGACAAGCCAATAACCAACCAAAAATCGTATGTGTACCCGTTTGCGATACCTACCTAATAACAATCAAATTATATTTGCTCAAATAAAATTGTTATAGCTGATTAGTGATTATAGGGCTTGTTTTTCTCTTTTCAGTTAATAGGTTTTTTTTCAAAAATATACCTACA
This sequence comes from Agonopterix alstromeriana, assembly GCA_963924505.1. NCBI lineage: Eukaryota > Metazoa > Arthropoda > Insecta > Lepidoptera > Depressariidae > Agonopterix > Agonopterix alstromeriana. Next base: position 3,163,870 of record OZ004681.1, on the reverse strand, counting down.
AAGCAAGCTTCTGTACAGCAATAGCTTCAGTGATTAGTCCCATAGAAACATTCAAATTCGAGATTTGTTTCGCTGTCGAAAAATCTATTACAGGTTTATTTCGCTTCAAAATGTATACACAACTTATCCAGTGTACACTATTCCTATCTAAAGTCTACGTCCATTGCAAAACGTACGAATACGGGTATATTTTTCGTCTGAAGCTTATGGCTTTTAGATTATTCGCAATGCTTTTATCTCTAAATACGAACGTTCTAGGAAATGTTTGTGTACGTCATTAACATTAATGCTGGATTGTATACAAATAGTTCACAGTGACTGTGATTAAAAACTAGGTTTTGAAAAAAAATTGAGCTTTAGTTATTATTGTACAAAAATACAAATAAACATTTAAGGGACCATTCAAAGTCAATATAATTTATTCAATATAGGAGCTTGCAGCAAATCTTTTTAAAGCTACCACCGCGTCGGAACGTGTTGTCGCTGTAGAGAAGATGCGGCCAGAAACTCTACAACGTAACACGACTTAATAACTATTACAATATAAATTCTTAAGCTGAAGTTATGTATACAATAATACATAGTCTATTTAATAAAATAATTGATACTATACAGTAAAGTAAATAAACTATAAGCTAGTGACCTCAAACCCAAGCATCAAATTGAACAACTTTGACTAAGGGACCAATATCGAAATCGTGAAAAAAAATCTGATGTCTATACTAAACTATACTAAACTATAAATCTGCTCGAGCGAAATGTATGGGACAGCAGAATTTTTTTTGGCGATGACGATGTTGGTTCCGTAGTGAAAGTGGTTCAGTTTGATGGTCTCAACCGCCCCCTTAAAAGTTTTAAAATTTTATTTTTACTTTTGTAACACCTTGTATATTATACTCATGATACTGAAAATTTCCGTAGGAATAAGAAAATTTGCCGCAAAAATTTTGGACTAAATGCAATCAGATCGAACGTTTGTTTGAAGAGATGAAATTTGTTTTAGCAGAATTCCCTTTGTTTCTTTGTGAAAGTTTTCCAATATCATTGAGTACAATCACCCATAAGGATTTGTTAGACGTTTTTGGAGGAATTCTGGTTTTATGTTTTCCATACAAATCTTAAATTAACAGCAGTCACCCGTCCAAAGACGGCCAGGTCACTGTAAATTCTAATACTGAAGCTCCTATACGCCAACGAGCGCCTCTATACATGCCAAAAAAAAAACAATAAATTCTACCAATACCTACTTATTTAGTAAGTAGGTATTGGTAGAATTTATTGTTTTTTTTTGGGCATGTATAGAGGCGCTCGTTGGCGTATAGGAGCTTCAGTATTAGAATTTACAGTGACCTGGCCGTCTTTGGACGGGTGACTGCTGTTAATTTAAGATTTGTATGGAAAACTTTGAGGCACTCTAACTTTAAAACTATACATTTTAACGAAAATCTAACTTCAAACAAACAAGTTTGGTTTTAAAATTTCATTGACTTTAATTGGTTAGTATTGAAAATATCACCAGACTTCGTTTGTATGAAGCGCGCTCCGAATTATATTCCCATAAAGTTTTACAGTAGGTCGGTCCGAATAGTTCGGTCAGATGGCGGTGTAACTAACTATTCTCTAAGCCAGGTCAGGCTTGAAAATTCTCTGACAGCAAGTTGATTACTAACTTGCCTCGACCAATTCGCACTGGGCCCGCGCGGTGGAGTATGGCTCACTTGACTCCTTCTCACCCTTATTCTTGGTTGTGAGTCCGGCTCCACTTTTAAGTCTTTGACTGCTAAATGACCGAAAAACAATAGAAGATCCATTGTTATATTGTCCTGACGGCGTTCAACGTGGATAGTGGAAACCTCGCCTTGAAATTTTTGGTTTCTACACGATGTTTTTCTGTAGTGAAAAGTTAGTAATGGTGTTAAAAATTAATAATTGTACTCACATATTATATGGTCTTTATTACTATGCTGACACTTTTAAAGGGGATGATCAGACCGTCAAATTGAACAACTTTATCTATAGCACCAACATCGAAATCGGGAAAAAAAAATTGCTGTTCGTTCCCCACAAAACTGCAAACCTACTCGAGCCAAATATATGGGAGAGAAGATTTCGATTTTGATCCCATAGGGAAAGTTGTTCAGTTTGATGGTCTGATCATCCTCTTAAGAAATTGTCAGCATTATTAAGTTGGACCCTTGTATATAACACTAGTAGTTATTAACTAACTAGGAGAACATTTTTTGGACCTTCCATACAAAAGTGTGGATCGGGATATCGATTTTCTACTGAGGGTCTACAAATTTTTCTTGTTTTTCGACCCATGTTCCTTAAGGAAAGTTGTTTAGTTTCATTGTCTGAATACACCCTAAAAATAATGTTTTAATTAAAAACTAGTGGTGTATTACCATTTTCATGGAGTCTAATCGAAGCTGGGATTGAACCACCACTCGCTGTAAAGAACGCAAGGCTACCAACCACTAGACCACCATGGCTCCCTCATGTTTGGGGGACCATTTAACTCAATATGTATATTCGGCTCCGCTGGAGAGGTTTTAGTGGACTGTAGTTTTTCTGGTGGCAGGAGTGGTTCGATGTAAAGGAACGTCTTGTCTGCAGCACTTGAGGTTTATTTTAGTGATTTTTACACCATTTACGGTGCTTGTATGGAAGCACCGTACCAATATGGAAGGCGGAAACGGAAATACAACCTTTATAATTACTACATTTTATGTTGGTGTTGCCAACAATATGAATTTACTATTTTTACCGCATTCTTAAAATATTACCTAACAAGAAAGAGGAAACTGGGTTACATAGGTACAAACATAAAATGACACAAAAACTTAAGAAACAAAAATAACGTGTAACCAAACGTAATCTTATTTATCGCAAGGGGAAGTCCGGCGTAAATGGGATTCGATGAGCAAAGGAGCACTTAACGCTTTTGATGTCCACCCTGTCCCCAGCCTCCCCTTTTATTTGGGGTAATGGTGGGCACATTGTGGAGAAGAGCGGATTGGACATAAATATGGAAGAAAAGTCTGGTTTGACTGTTTCTTAAACAATTATTGTTTATGTCTAATCAAGTACTAATGATTTGACAGCAAGAAGGCTTGTTTTTTTCATAAGTATATCAACGTTTTGCAATAATTACAGGTATTTCGTAACATTTTTTTTACCTAGTTTATCAACCAAAACGTAATATTTGATACAATGTAACTTAATATCTAGTCATTTTCATTGTATTTGCAATAAGACTTTGGTACTATTTTTCTTGACTTCACGTGCTAAACTCCACGCTCCACTGTAAAAATTTGTAAAGAAGACAGGTTTCTAAATAATAATCTTGTAATGTTTTTTATTTTTATTTGTCAAAATAAGTATAAATATCTGTAATTTTTTTTTGCGTGGTAAAAAAACCTTGTTAACATTAATTATTGTTTTCCTACCCGCTACCGCTCAGTCTCACCCCATTCTACCCTAACACCTTCCTTTCACATGTGGCAACCCAGAATTTTCTTTCTTTGATTATAAGTCCGCCATTAGACTTATTTTGCCGCTAATATATGATTTAGAGATCATAATACTGTTAGTCTGTCTGTAATGTCGGTTTATGAGTTTAGTTTATTGAGAAATATGGATTATATTTTTGGCAAAAGAAGTAGCATGTTGGTAGTGTTATTAAGTCTACATATTTCCTACAGTTCCATATTGTACCTATTTAAGTGTTTTTGTCTGGGTACACTCAATGAACTTTGACTAATTATTATAAGGACTAGCCTTGCGGTAGCATTTCCCCTCTGCCACGGTATAAGCACAATTGATCTTGTGCATATATACCTTCAATTTTACACCTTATCACTTAACGAGACAGCCTATAATTGCGAAATAATAACTTCGAACTTAGAACGTTTGGGGTCTCGTGTGACGAGACTACTTTTCATGATTTTTAAGATTCAATATTAGAATCTAAAGTTATGGGGAATAAAATCCAAAGTTGCGGATTTCATGTTACCTCGCCCCCCGCAAAAAGTGGCAGAAATGTTTGTTAGTAGAATTACACGCGTAACCAGTCCACATATAAATAGTCAAAGTCAATGAAATGTAAAAAAAAATCTTGTTAAAATATAACCGAACAATAGTGACTACCGGGGCCAACTTAATATGCTGACAGGACTTTTTTAACAGGATGATCAGAGCATCAACCTGAACATCTTTCTACACAGGACCAACGTCGAAATCACGAAAAAAAACAGCTGTACCATACTTAGGCCGAGATTCAGAGACGATTTTTTTGGTCTTAGCTCGAGCTGAGCGTAGCGAAAATGTATGGATTTTGACATACGGGAGTCCGAACTATGACTTACAAATCGTCTCTGAATCTCGGCCTTATTGCTCGTGTAGGTTTGCACTTTTGTATGCAACAGCAGATTTTTTTTTCGCGATTACGACGTTGGTGCCATAGAGAAAGTTGTTCAGTTTGACGGTCTGATCTTCCCCTTAAAAGTGTCAGCATATTAAGAAGGACCCTGTATGTAATACCTAACCCAATTCTGGGTATAAATAATAAAACATTTTTTACTATTTAACAACATTTTGGTATTACATTTAAAGGGTCCTTCTTTATAAAGGAATGATCAGACCATTGATGGTCTGGTCAGATTGATCTGAATTTATTTTCTATGAGACCAAAGTCGAAATAGCGAAAATCTGCTGTTCCATATAAGACTGAAATCCCACTCGTTCAGAATTGTATGGGACAGCTGAATTTATTTCAATGTATTATTGTTGTTTAAATACCTACAATTTTAACCTAAGCCTTAGTAGCGAGACATGTTTCAGCAGTGGACGATAAATGTCGATGATGATGATAGTTCTATGAAAGATTCTGCCATCGATGAAAACTAAAATTCTAAATGGAATTATGTAGCTGGATAGATGGGTATTGCGAATCCTCTTATATTATAGACTAGCTTTTTCCCTCGACTTCGTCCGCGCGAAATTAGATTATCTGACATTTTAGGTCAATTAATGCGTAGGGGACCGCTATGAAATGACCATTGATTTATTTTACAATCACTTGCGGTCCCCGACACATTAATTGTCCTAAAATATCTTAAAGAGAGTTATGAAGTTAAAACATACATTGGCTTACATCCCCAAATAGGTGACCGAATTATTTTTTACTTTTTAAATGTTTGTTTTTTTTTAATTTGTAATTTAATGTTATTTCATGATTTTAAAGTTCCATGAAAACTACTGAATCGATTTTTACCAAATATAGCTAAGAACCGCCGCAAGGAAACTTGCTTTTACGTAAAAAAACGTAATAAAATCAGTCCATCCGTTCGAGAGCTGACATGTTAGTCGGGGAAATCTACGGATTTTTGTATGGAGTAGGTTGCATTAATTGCACTTTTGGTGAAAATTTGGAATATAGTAGATACATACCTGAAAAACATAAATTCTCAATAATCCCCGATTTTTTATGTTGTATTATCGAATAATTAAGACATTTACAAAACATTAAATTTAGGTATGAACAAAAAATGGAAAACTGGTGATTTTGTACAGGATGGCTTCGTTCAATACGTTTCACTTATAACAATAATAATCCACGGTTAATATCGTTAATTTGGGTAGATATTTAATATTTTGTAAGTCTTCAAAAATTAGAACCTCAAAACTAAATTATTTACTGTTTGTTTTTACACATTAAATTTGCCAATTGATAATTAACTGTCTCTATTGCTTGTATGCTGGTCGAAATATTTTTAGAAATAAGCTTGCCATTTGTACATTTATATCGATTTTAAAGTATTTCTCAAGTTCCTGAGCCTATATAACCACGAAATCTCGACAAAAGTGTTATAAACTAACAGTAATATTATTTCAAACACAATTTACTAAAGTGTCTTTAATGCAATCTCAAACCTTATTTTTCCTAGACTATGTCACAGACAGACATTGGCTGGCGTCAAACTTATAACACCCCTTTTTTTGCGTCGAGGGTTAAAAATGATTTCTTCCTCCGTAGAATCTATATATTAAATTTCATGTTTCTATATTTAATGCGGTTTAGAAGGTGCATTGTCTTTCAGTCAAGGAACTTTTTATAATTATAAAAATGAAAGTTTGTCAGTGTGTTTGTGACTCTATCACTCATATATCTAGTCAATAGACTGTAGGTATTTGCAGGCGAAATATTTTAATACCCGACCCAAAATCTGCATAATTCTTTTTCTAACGATATAGTCTATTTAGAATTGTTTATACAAAAGACGAATAACTTTATTGTCCCTACTAAATACCAGAGTGTTTATCTTTCCAATAACAAAACAACGAAACAGGGTCCCCAATCAAAGATAACAGGAATTCCTGATCAAGAACCAAATTTAGCAGCAGTCACTCAGTTCAGAAATCGATGCCCGTATTTAATTAAATTCAAATCAAATTATCTACCAGGAACGTCTTGGGAACCCAATTTTGGTATTAAAGTTTGGAGAGCTGATAAATACCCCGAGAAAACGGTTTTTCGAGAGAGCTGACAAAATCATTTGTCGCACAAAGTTTCACAGTAACTAGCTTTTAATTCTCGTAAAGCAACAATAAAATATAGGTTTAATCATAATGTCGATCATGACTCTTTCTTTCGAGTCTTTGAATACTGACGTTTTATCCGGAGTTCAAAGTATTGTACGATGGTCTGATGACAATCAGCTGACATCAAGCCATTAATGAACATAGGTAATCGATTTTGTGGGTCAATTTAACAAGTGTAACCAAAAAATAATCGTGCAGTCAATAACGGTGACTAACCGATATTGTTATACTGCTTTGATCGACGGTAGATAGCCATCTTCCCTTCTAGCGAAGTATCCACTTTTAATTTAGTAATCAGCTGTCCTTTTTTGTGCTTGAAAAGTGACAAAGCTAGGATCGGCACATCAAAGCTGATAAGCAACCGACTCTAGCGGACACTGTAAGATAGCGAAACATTGTTACTATATAGTCTGCTGCCAGCCATCCCGTAGTGTTATAGAACAATTTAGAAGCTTTCTTTACCTTTCGTAGTATATGAGAAACGGTAAGGTTAGAAACACTCTTCCCGTGTCTGTTTTTCGAATCAACTACAAATCAGGATATCTTAGACAAAAGAGAGAGAGAGAGAGAAAAGAGATTTTACATTCTCGGCTCTACACTTTCAGGTGAGCTGAAGCCTGCGAGCCAAGTTTGAATAAAAAGAAAGTATATTAAAATTAGACAAAAGAATGGTCCTTGTTGTAACATCTCCAAGCAGTTTGTTGTACGATCGGACAGGGAGCGGCTTTCAATCAGCGTCGCGCTGACACCTACCGACTGACGTTCTGCATGTTCGATTTGTTTATAAGATGGCGTCCGTACATAAAATGGCTACTGGATAATATTTTGCGCGAAGTTGTAATGGTTACTAACTGAGGTCGCACATGAAGAACACATGAAGAATTATAGGGAGTTATACATTAGCTTTTGACTGCGAACAGCCTCTTCCACTAGTATAAATAAGTTAGATACTTTGGCGCTCGTTTGATTTCTGCCACTCGCTGCAGACGCGTGCAGTACGAAGTAATAGAAACGCTATGGCAAGCTTCACTAGGTACATTTTGGTGTATATCGTCTGACTGTAGGTTATTAAAGCGTGAAAATTTGGTGAGAATTTATCGTTGTCTAAGGAAATGATGTAGGTACCTGTTACAAAATAACTAGTAATCTGGCCTGCGACTTGTCCGCGTCGAATCGATCAATAGATCCTTTCAACTCTCTGTCCTGTTCCATTGTCTGAAAATTTTCAGGGCAAATAATGTACCCATTTTCGGGTTCTAGTCAATATTTTCTAGGCCTGCCAACTGTATTTTCTGTTATGTAAATCGTTTGATTTTTACCCGACTGCGCCAGAAGGAGGGTTATGTTTTTCGAGCGTATGTATGTATGTATGTTTGTATGTATTTATGTATGTATGTTTGTATGTCTATTTCTTTGGCACGGCCTACAGCCTAAACGGCTTTATGGATTTTAACGTATGAGGATTCTTAAAAATCGTGAGAGTGACATAGGGTATATTATTTCAAGATGGCCCCTACGAATTAAAAAAGAGAGGGGGAATAAACCATTTTTTTTTGTTAAAAATTACAATACGGGTATCAAATGAAAGCTAGTAATCAGACGATTCCAAATATATAAATATTATAGTACATTTATGTTACCGTTTCGACACAAGACTAAAAAGTATGAAATAAACTAAATTATTAAGATAAACAAAAAACCCGACTGCATAAAAAACCTATTAACTGAAAAGAGAAAAACAAGCTCTATACCTAATCACTAATCCGCTGTAACAACTTTTTTAAACAAATATAATTTGATTGTTATAAGGTAGGTATTGCAGGCGGGGACAAACCAATCAATGACCAACCAAAATTTTTCTTTGTCCCCGTTTGCGATACCTAGGTAGGTATCGCAAAAGGGGACAAAGAAAAATTTTAACAATCAAATTATATTTGTTGAAACAAAGTTGTTAATAGCGGATTAGTGATTAGGTATAGAGCTTGTTTTTCTCTTTTCAGTTAATAGGTTTTTTATGCAGTCGGGTTTTTTGTTTATCTTAATAATTTCCTTCATCTTTGCTTTTTCTCGCTTCGGTGGAAGTCGATCTTTAAAGTTGACAGGACATCCGATACGCTGGATCACCTAATTTTAAGTGACTAAGCATTTGATTTGACAGTATGATTTAATTGCCAGATATTGATCAATATTTTTTGCGTATGGGTTTTTTGCGTATGCATTCTATTTCAAGTACAAAAAAATTTCTTAAACCTCTTTTAGATTCGAAATAGTTAAGAGAAGTTTATTCCGAATGCGTAAATGCGCGCTGCATACAAACGAAGTCTGGTTATATTATAAATACTAACCAATTAAACTCAATGAAATTTTGCAAAAACAATCTAGGAACAAATATCCATGCTTGTATCGTGTCCGATTTTCGTTAAAATATACAGTTTCAATGCTAGGAGTAATTTAAGATTTGTATGAAAATATTTGAGGTACTGTAACTTTAAACTGTACATTTTAAGGAAAATCGGACACGATACAAGCATAGAGTTTTGTTTCTAGATTGTTTCTGCAAAATTTCATTGAGTTTAATCGGTTAGTATTTAAAATATCACCAGACTTCGTATGTATGGAGCGCGCCAACAGTCATAATATACCCTTAAGAAGATATCCTTCATCATCAGCCTATATAAGTCCCACTGCAGGGCACTGACCTACCCTCAGGGAGTATGGGCATTAGTCCACCACGCGTTTCCAAGTCGGTTTGTTAGACTTAATATACACATCAGAATTTCTTCATCAGCGTATGCAGGTTTCCTCACGATGTTTTCTTTCACCGTTTGAGATCAATCGGTATTACGTACAAAAGTAAGAAAAACTCATTGATACATGGAATGTTGTCAGTGCGGTTTCGAACCCGGACCCCGGATAATAGGATGTCCATACCTCTCCGCAACGCGCCACCGATGCTCTCAAATTATCATTAATGAGATCCAAATAGATATCAAAATACACTAGCTAAACAATATGAAAAATTCATCAAAATTTTGAAAATGGCTGATAACAGAAATGATGCAAATGTTCAAAATTAAATATACTTCTTAAAACCAACAAATCAAAGGAATTGATTAAAAATTAGGAACCAATGTTTTCTCTGAATATTTAGTACTTACATAATACATATAAACTCACGACCTAACTTCATTCGGGGTAATGACTTCGTTCTTTACTATAACAATATGCTGTCGTCCACAATTTATTTATGTCCGAATTATTTAAAACTGGAAAATCGATGTGACAGTTCCAAATATATTTATACAAGGTGAAATTGATATCATTAGTCTCCTTTCAAACTAAGAGGTTACCCATCAAACTGAACAACTTTTACTAAGCGAGCGGAGCAACAACAAAAATCAGCTTTTGCATAAATTTGAGTCGGGTAGGCACTGCAGTTTAGTATGGAACAGCAGATTTTTTTTGCCCCGATCGGTTTTCTCCCATAGTACAAGTTTGCTCCCGTGGTTAGTTTGATGGGTAGACTCTTAGTTTTCACCCTGAATGTATCTACACTTAAAGTTTTCGTCGTCTTTACTAAAACGAACCCAGCATCAAAATAAACAAACGTAAATCCTAAACCATTCAATTCAGTACAAACTCCTCACCGAATCTAAATTCTCAGCGTAACTTCGAGTTCCAAAGTTATTATAAAGTCGTATGCAGTCTTTGACTCGGTATTGAAAACTGGGCGCTTTAGAAGAAATTAATTGAGCAACGTCTAGTTTCAAAGGAAAACGCTGTATGTAGTTTTGAATTGTAAATTCTGGGAGTTAAAGTTCAGTTTTGGTTAAAGGGAAGTCTCAATTTTCTTAGAATGCAGTTTTCGAGATCGAAAAAAAGCGATTGCAAAACGTTCTGTAAAAGGACAACTTGGAAGTGCGAAATGTTTGCTATATTTTTAATACAGGCATGCATGCATATGCTCACGACTATATTCCCCGAGGGGGTAGTCAGAGATATTCTGAAAACCTCAGAACATCCACGTTTCACCAGCAGTACCTGTGTCCAGTGTTACGGGGGGTGAGCCCGTCGCCACTTGTAATGGACAGTGGGTACAATACATGCCTTGAAATTGAAGCATGCAGGTTTCCTCACGATGTTTTCCTTCACCGAAAAGCCAGTGGTGTTACAAATCGTACAAACACGTCCGTAATCGTACAATCGTACGTGTTTTTTTGTTCTGACAGGTTTGCTCCCATAGCAATAGTTGTTCAGTTTGATGGATTGAGTATGTGGTTTAAAGGTGATACTTTTCCTTACACCCTGTATATTTACTAGCTATGCCGTGATTTCGTAGTGTAGACTACCCAAATACATACATGTTTTTAGCTTTGATTATAGTTATGTTAATTTTATATGTCTGTAGGTATGCCCCTTCTCAATAACCCTCTCATTTGTACCTACATCTATTGAAACAAAATTTGGCATGAAAAACAAATTAAAGATCCTTTCTGAGAAATTGTGTGCAAAAATAGTTAAGGTGCTATTATACAATGGCTACGGAACCCTATCAAAGCCGTGACCGATACACTATTAAAGGAGAGGAGTCAATTTCTTCAAAAGGGAAATAGGCCACCAAAAAATTTTAGCGTAGGTATAGTTGGCGTATAGTTATGGAACTCATGTCGATGTGTTTCTCATAATCTCTAGATTATAGTGGTATTATTAGCTATACCTCATCTAAACGGAGTGTCGCGTAATCTGTTCCCAGATAAAAGCATGAATTTTCCTCAATCTTGCTTAATATCGCCATAGCAGTAAAACATAGGTAAACCACATCAATACAGTAAATGTATAAAGTAGATAGAGAGGGATGGATGTAGCCGCATTAAGGAGTTAGCCGGAGGCGCTGCTTCTTTTTAAATGAAGAGGAAAATTTTAATTTCCTATCGCGTACCAGCTAGGGAGGGGATTTGTCTATTGATGGAGGGCTTATCGATGTTTTCCAAAAATTATATCGTTGGCTAAAGTGTTAAGCCTCGTAACTCCATTTTATTTTTCAAATTACATTTTATACAATTTTATTACTAATTTCCGAATTTATCCATGGCACAACTCTTAAATCCTTTTAAAAAGCCGTTACAATTTAAAATGATAAATAGAAAACCACATAACTCTGGGCTGCCATTTTTTGTGCCTCCTGTAAAATTTGATCCAATGGAGTTACGAGGTCTGACACTTTAGTCGACGATATTAAAAAAAATGGATGTATAAATGAATGGAGAATGGGGACGGCTATGCCAGTGTACAGTCACTCACGTTTGACAGCTGTGATAATTACCTTTGCATCTTAGAAGATGCAGGCTGTCGCTCATTGACATTATGCGCATTTTAGTTTTCGTTCCTGAAGCGCAAAGTTCGAAATTCGAAAAAGTTGGAGATAGGTAATCCGCATTTGGGAAGAGAGCTTTTAAGATACCAGTAGCCTAGTAATATAAAAGAAATAATAACATCGATCTACAAAACTTTAAACCACTTTTAGTTAAATTACATTGAAAGTCGAAAACTTATGTCGACAGTTAAAAAATGTGATCCAATAACAATTGACACCAAAAATGTTGTATTAGTCATCCAAATCAAAAGGCAAGTAACCAAATCAATAAACAATTGAATAACAAAATGTGGAGCAAAGTTATCTGGCAATCAAACGGTGATGTCATGCAAGTCGAACTCATAGATATGAATTGATTGAATTGTATTTGTGCATTTAATAAACATTGTTCTGCGATAGTGTCATCGTTTTGATTGGCGTTTAAGTGGGCTTGCTTTTATTGATTGCTAATTTAATACAATTATTATACATGTCCTTCATTTTCGGATTATTGTTAGTACAGATTTTTGGCGCATCCATTATTAAAAATATTAAAGAAAACAGTTAAGAGGATATAATTCGGAGCGCGCTCCATACAAACGTACTATGGTGATATTTTCAATATTAACCAATTAAAGTCAATGAAATTTTGCTGAAACAATCTTGATACAAATATCTATGCTTGTATGGAGTCAGATTATCGTTAAAATAAACAGTTTCAATGCTAGGATTAATTTAAGATTTGTATGGAAATCTTTAAGGCACTGTAACTTTAAAACTATACATTTTAACGAAAATCTGACTCTATAGAAGCATAGAAATTTGTTTTTAGATTGAGTCTGAAAAATTTAATTGAGTTTAATTGGTTAGTATTGAAAATATCACCATAGTACGTTTGTATGGAGCGCGCTCCGAATTATATCCTCTTAAGTTTTTACATGAAACAAGTAGAGGACGCACTCAAAATTGACGGTTGAATGATGGTTTATCAACAACCATTCTGTAATTTGTGTTTTTTGCGACAGTGTCGACACTATTTTTGTCAGTACGTGAATAAGGGGTTATGCTGAAAAACAGCGCTGGTCAGTGTGTCCTATCACACTACCAGCAAAAGCTGAAGCCAAGTCCCTTTGTCATAGTACTTACTTACTTATAAATATTTAAGCTTATATTCATTTATATTTATATGGAATTATGTTGTAGAACTTTTTATACTGTGACAATAAATCTGTTTCAATTCAATTTCTCTTTTTCTTCTTTTTTGTATTTATTCCAATGAATTAAAAATTAGTGAATGAGTTTCGGTACCTAGTGAAACGTGGATGTTCTGTGGTTTCAGAATATCTCTGAATACCCCCTCGGGGAACATAGTCGTGAGCATATGCATGCAATTAAAAAGAAAAAAGCTATGTCTAAGTATATATATTTTACTTGTTCATTTAACAATCTTGATTTTAGAAAATTTATATAATCACCAATAAAAAATAAATGTTACATGAAATTACAACAATCGTGAAACGAACATTTTCTATTGTAACCTATGTTCTAAGCCCTAATTCAAAAAGTGCAAAAATGTATCGATAAAACATTGATACACTATCGCATCCCTAATCCTAACCTCCGTCGTTAAAAATATTGCTGTTTGAACGTCGAGTTCGCTTACCGTTTTAATAAATTTGGAAAATTAAAGATTCATATCTGATGCTCTTTACTAGTTAATACTCCATGGTTCCCTCGCTGATTAAGATGTCCATGGGCTATGGAAAATAGATGGGGATATTTTAAATTTGTTTTTCTTATACCTATACCTACCAGCAGAGTGACAATCTAAAATACGTTACATAGGGACTATCAAACTGAACAACTTTCACTATGGAATCAACAATGAAATCGCGTAAAAAAACGTTCACTACGGAATCAACAATGCATTTCGTTTTCGCGATTTTCCGCGAGTTGGTCCCAACGTTGTTCAGTTTGATGGTCTGAATAAACTACTTTAGGTATTTAATTCTTCACTCTGTATAATGTAGCATTTTAGTCTTATTATACAACGTGTTAATGAATAAGCGCAAAACCTCATACACCCCAACTGATTTAAATCAAAATAATTAGATTGAAACCATAATTTCATATTTTGATAGTTAAAATTTAAAGTTATTCGCATTTTAAGTTTTGAGGCAAAAATGATTTGTTATCATTTCAGCAATTAATGAAAGCGCTAACGTGCTCATGGATACATTTTAAGAATATTGTTTTGGTAGTAAGTAGGGTGAGAGTGCCCGAGCGGTGGGTTGATTTCGAGTTCAGTTAATTTTTAATTTTACAAACAAATTATTTAATATTTTGAAAAAAATTATCTATGTTGAAACCGTGATAATTCGATTCTGCTCTCAATTCCAAACAAACTGCTTTCTAGTTTTGCGTTAATTCATTAACACGTACTTATAGTTGATGGCTGTATAAATTTTAAATCTGACACGATACACGCATAGAGATTACTTTCTAGATTGTTTTTTTTTTATTTTTTTTATTTATAATTAATGGACTTTTTGCTTGTCCGTTAGCACCGCATTTCCGCCAATGTAGTTTGTGGGAGTATCTATCCCAATCTCAGGGATTGTTTTTAATAAAGAACAAGAAGAGATTAAGGAATGCGGAGCCTCGTGGCAGGCAAAGACGCGACGCGCGAACAACACGCGAGATAAGTTCTCGGGTCAGAACCTGCAACGTGACTCCTTCTAGATTGTTTCTGAAAAAATTCACTGACTTTAATTGGTGAGTATTGAGAATATAACCAGACTTCGTTTGTATGGAGCGCGCCAACAGTAATATACCCTTAATTCTGTCGCCTGGAGTAAAAAAAACATTAAATATCTCCAAAAAGTAGGGATGTTTTTCTGCACTTTGTATCTTAGATAAAAATTAAGATAAAAAAGCGATGCAATTTCACCCCCTAACTTCGTTAGTAGTTAATGAAAAATCGATTTCAAGATGGCGAGTCGCCTTAAGGTGCGATCATTTTTAACTACGGGCACTTATTAGGGTTCTCTAGGCTGGGTAGGTAAGACTGCAATGTAAGAAAGACTGTATTATAACAGGATAGTGAATCGTTTGTTTTTTTTATGGCTCGATAGCGTGAATGGTTTTGTAATGATAATTATCGAAGTCTATGCATCTATATCTATACGTTAATAAAAATTGTAAACTTGGCGTGGAAGTACGAGTACATTAAAGTATATGCAATATATATTAAATGGAGGCGTTTAGGATACTTAATAGATTTTTTTTACTATTTCATTTTTTTCTGTTGCACGCGTCACTTAAAAACTACTGAACCGATTTGCATAGAGTTTTCACAAAAGCATAGGGCTTAGTTTATGTTAAGATTTAGGCTGTATTTTATCGCAATCGGTTCATGCAATCGAAAGGTATGAGTATTTTAAAGTCAGTGGTCTTCGCATACGATGTTGCTAATTACGAATATTTCCATAGTCATGAATATTTTATGAATTCTACCTACTTATTTTATTTTAATTTGTTTTTTTATTTTAACACTTGATTGTACGCACGGAAATATGCATAATTGTTGTTAATCTTAAATGAACAACTCCTCACTCATTTATACTAACAATCTATGGACTTGGTCTGAAATAAAAATATTTCGAAATTTTTTTAAATACTTTCAAAAAACCAAATCCAAAATTTTTACCTGTTCAAGATCAGTGTATAGTGGCGGTGGACATTTTTTACAGCTTTAAATATCTACGGAACCATAACACTTTTTAACAACTCTATCTCAGTCTTCCCCTACCGAATCGAAGGGCCATCTCGTTGATTGCGCTCCATTTGATATTTATTTTTAATTAGCAAATCTTCTACCAAAACACAAAGTCACATGAATTACGCCATTTTTGATCTTATTTCCAAGGTAAAAGGATTCGTGGAAGAGACTAGGTGGAGTAAAAAAGAAAAGCTGCGGTTCTAGTCTGAGATCCTAATTATTTTTCATCTTATCTTTTGGGATGATTTATTCATGTTTTTGTCCTTTTTTTCAATTTATGGATAGGTCCGTGTAGCCGGCGGGTGTTTGATTATTTAATTTATTAATTATTTGCTTTTGCATTAATTAAAAAAAGCTTTCAAGCAATGACCAAAGACCAAGAGAGCCATTTTTACCCGACTGCGCCAGAAAGAGGGTTATGTTTTTCGAGCGTATGTATGTACATATGTATGTATGTATGTATGTATGTATGTATGTATGTATGTATGTATGTATGTATGTATGTATGTATGTATGTATGTATGTTTGTATGTCTATTTCTTTGGCACGGCCTACAGCCTAAACGGCTTGATGGATTTTAACGTATGAGGTGTCATTGGAATTTTAAAAATTGTGAGACTGACATAGGGTGTACTATTTCAAGATGGCGTCTCCGAATTAAAAAAGAGAGGAATAAACAATTTTTTTTTGTTAAAAATTACATTATGGGTATCAAATATATGCTATAATTTGATTGTTATGAGGTAGGTATTGCAGGCGGGGACAAACCAACCAATAACCAACCAAACATTTTCTTTGTCCCCGTTTGCGATACCTACCTAATAACAATCAAATTATATTTGCTCAAACAAAGTTGTTATAGCTGATTAGTGATTATAGAGCTTGTTTTTCGCTTTTCAGTTAATAGGTTTTTATGCAGTCGGGTTTTTTGTTTATCTTAATAATTTAATTTCGTTCATCCAGGACTTAAATTTATATGCGTTATAAACGTAAGCTGCTTCAGAGTTCAGACCATCAAACTGAACAACTTTACCTACGGGAGCAACAATGAAAGCGCGAAAAAAAAATCAGCTGTCCCATACATTAGGCTCAAGTAGGTTTGCAGTTTTGTATGGAAGAGCTGATTTTTTTTCGCTATTTCGTTGTTGGTGCCATAGAGAAAGTTGTTCAGTTTGACGGTCTGATCATCCCCTTAAAAAGTGTCAGCATATTAAGAAGGATCCTAATACAGGCTGTTAGGGTACAGTTGAATAATGGGTTTGTTGTTGTTGTTATAAGTTGAATTACTGTAAGGTAAGGGGTGATTGTACCCATAATACTGACTTTACCCAAAACGTTCGATAAGCTGATTGCTGACAGACAGAATGGACGAAAGTATAAGGGTTCCTTGTTTGACCACGGAATGGTTGGAACAGCAGATTTTGTTTCGTGATTGGGCCCCATAGTGAAAGTTGTTCAGTTTGACTCTACTTAGATAACTATAACTACATTATACTTCATTCCAAATTTGAAAAAGATTTTCTGATTCCTATTTAGCTTTCTGGCCAATTCTGATTAGCAAATATAATTTATTTATCAGAAAGATATACTATCCGACATATCTTGGACGTTACTAAAGCTGTTCTAAGAATAAGTGAGAGGAAGTGATTCAAATCTTTGTATTTGAAATTCAAAATTGCCTTAAAATTTCGTTGCTAATTTGAAAGGAGTAGTTACCTACCTACCAAACGATGTCAGATATAACAGTTACCTAATTAGTTTGTGTAAGTACCTATATTATTATAAAGGTATAGTTAAAAACTTTTTGCACTGATCAATTATATGATACATGCATTCATGCATGCATGCATATGCTCACGACTATATTCCCCGAGGTAGTCAGAGAAATTCTGAAACCTCAGAATATCCACGTTTCACCAGTAGTACCGAAACTCTGTCCAGTGTGACGGGGTGTGAGCCCGTCGCCACTTGTAATGGACAGGGGGTACAATACATGCCTCGAAATTGAAGCATGCAGGTTTCCTCACGATGTTTTCCTTCAATGATTTAATTATTTGATACTTTTTGAAATTCGCAAATTGTTATTCATCAGCATCATCATTCTCTTCCCATTCCCATCCAATCCATCCTTTCCCATTCCATTTCTTTCCCATTTTTCCTTTTTTTTTTTTCAAAATGACAAAATAATTGCGAATTTTTTTTTTTCATGAACATTGAGCTACGTTAATTATTATTAATCAGGCATTATTTTATTAAAAATAGTTTTCGCGCCCTTGTTCAAGTGTCAATAAAAAACAGTAAAAACCATTGGTGCCAAACCCGCGGCCCGCGGCCCGTTCGATACGAAACGTTAATTAAAACGACAGAACAAATAACCGTTCACTTCAGTTGCAGTCAAAATTCACACTATCCCAATGCGAGAATTAATTAAATACTCGCTTTTGTCGTGAAAATAGGTCTTACTGGAAATGACAGATAATATTATTATTGTAAAAATTTTACAAAGTGGTACCTCATAGGTTTATTGATGATCAACATCTTCATATTTTATTTCAATTACATACAAACAATAATCGTTTAAAATTTCAATACTGTTAAAAAAATCATTTATTTAGTCTTGAGATTGGTACTGTTTTCTTTTTGCAGCAGCTCCGTAAATAATAGATCTTATTATGCCTACAGACAAACCCCACTTTACGTAATAGTTAGTTACACTAAATTTGATCTAAGGTTATTTTCTAAACTCCCCAAGAGGAAAAAATCGGGAGTTCGTAGACAGGTAAAATATTAATTAACATTCATGCATGACTGCATGACCCTATTGATTAAGTACCTACTGGTATAATTTTCAAATAAATACAGTTGTAATTATTAAACTTTGGATAGGACATATCCAGTAACCAACCATCTCTACTCCCATACGGTAGACAGTGCGGGCCATAAATTGAGCGGCCCTGTCAATTGCACCCGCCCGCCAATAGTTGCGGTCGCGGGCCCACAGTTGGCAACATGCGACCGTATGTTTGTTTTTGAATTTCGAATAACGTTTTATTTTTTCTGTTCATTTGTTTTCAACATTCAGTGCCATTATAAACGCCGCTAGATGGCGTTAGTTACTGTGTTCGGTTCTAACGACGTTTTATATGAAGAATAATGATTCTACACCTCCTCTAAATCAATTTTTTTTTAAAAGGCATAGGCTCACATTCCCACCGCTGTAACTCCTGTGAACTAGGATCAACAACGGCGACCATTCACAAGACTAGACAAAAGTCTAGCGAGCCCGGGGGTTTACTTTAAGGGGATATAATTCAGAGCGCGCTCCATACAAACGTACTATGGTGATATTTTCAATACTAACCAATTAAACTCAATGACATTTTTCAGAATCAATCTAAAAACAAATTTCTATGCTTGTATAGAGTCAGATTTTCGTTAAAATGGATAGTTTTAAAGTTACAGTGCCTCAAAGATTTCCATACAAATCTTAAATTAATCCTAGCATTGAAACTGTATATTTTAACGAAAATCTGACTCCATACAAGCATAGATATTGGTTTCAAGATTGTTTCAGCAAAATTTCATTGAGTTTGATTGGTTAGTATTGAAAATATGACCATAGTACGTTTGTATGGAGCGCGCTCCGAATTATATCCTCTTAAACTGGGAATAGGGTCGCACCCTATTCATAAGCCTACGCTGTCCGTCTGTCCGTCCGTCCAAGCTTCCGAGGGCTGTATCTTCTGAACCGTAATAGGTAGGCAGTGGAAATTATCATAGATTATGTTTCAAATAATATAAACAATAAAAAATAACAATATTGGAATACCCCATATAAGAAAATAGTTTTTAGCAATGTTTCTTCTTCTCGCTCTATCGTAAAAACGGCAATACAATACAAGCTTCAAACTTGGTATGATTATAGTGTAAACACTACCGACCAGTATAAAAACAAAAAATAAAAACCGGCCAAGTGTGTGTCGGGCTTGCGCTAAAGATCACGGAGAAAATAAAAAAAATTGCAAATTTTTATGGTGGTACGGAACCCTCCGTGAGCGAGACCGATTCGGACTTGGGGCTTTTTCTCTATATTGGTTCTATAGCAAAAGTTGCTCGGTTTGATCAAGTTTGATGGTCTAAATTAAACCACCCTTGTAATATAACTAGGGTGTTTTGTTACACCCTGTAGAATGCAAAAGATGTTGCGTTTAAAAAACAAAATCTTACATTATAGGTAGGTACACACGGCGACACATCAAGCTATACAAAACCAATATAAGCTGGCCTCGTGACGGGATACGTTATTCGACCTACGCGCGGCCAGCTTATGTTGGTTTTGTATAGCTTGATGTGTCGCCTTGTGTACCCTTACAAGATATAAAATTAAATGCCTTCCATACACCTCAGACTCGGACCATCAAACTGAACAACTTTTACAACGGAACCAAAATAAAAAGCGCGGAAAAGAAAACTGCTGTTCCATACATTTGGGTCGAGTCGTAGTAACATGTTTATGGAACAATTTCGATGTTGGATGAATGCTGTAAAAATATGTTTTGTCATCTTGAATTCATCTTCAATTCGGTATGTCAAGTTTTTTTTGGAGGGCTGAATCGAAAACCATTTCGAGATAATTGTCTCAATAATAATATTTTCTATGTCAGACATTTTAAAATGAAAGGATTACAGATATTTTTAATAAAATAACGTCGTTTTTCGTTCCGTCCAGTGACGTCACTGGAAAACCTGTGAACTCCTTGGTAAACTTAAAATCAACTTAAAATAACTGGCCATTATGAAAAAAAAACATTCACAATAAGAATTTGACATTTGATGTTGCCGTTTCTGTTTCGAGCAGAGAGTTAGAAAGAGAAGGCAGGTGTTTTTTTAATAAATCAGTACCTAAGTATAGGTAGTTTTTCTCCATTGAGTTCGAATTATGTTCTCTCCACCATTTTTGCTTTTAGAGATTACAGATCAATCAAAGTAATTTAGAAATTAAATTTATATTGATAAACTCGATGAATCGCAATAAGTATAAATTAAATTGGTTTCTTAAAATGAAGACCAAAAAAAACATGAAATACCGAATTATTTCTGTCACAAACACATTAGGTAGGTAGTCTAAAAATAACAATGTACTAACCGAAACAAAAAAACACGCGATCTTTTAAAAACTAAAAGTTAGATATCAAGGTATCACTAATTTGGCGCCCCACTACAACAGCCTCGGTGGCGCAGTAGGCAGCGCGTAAGTCTCATAATCTTAAGGTCGTGAGTTCGATCCTCACCCGGGGCATATCTTTTTTTAATTTTGTTATTTTTTTTATGCTTTGAAAGATAGATAAGAGAAACATTTATTGAAATTAAAATACAAAAACACTACACACGCATAAGCAACACACTTCATTTGAGATTTTTAAATACAAATATTTAATAACGCCTAAACGCCATTGGGCCTATAAAAAAATTATGATTTCTTTTGTTTTTGTTCTAACATTGAGATAAATAAAGACTCCAAGGAGGCAATAACCTCAAATATGCATTCTGTTGGGTGGACTAATTTGTTGTATTTGATTAATATTATTTAGTCGTAGGTATTTGGTATGTTTACTGTCAGTGCTCACGACTGTATTCCCCAGGGGGTAGTCAGAGATATTCAGAATTCAGACTGATAGATGGATGGATTCTATTCAATTCTATTCATATCTCGTTCTGTAATACAGGGTGTAAAATTACGTGCGTTACAGATTAAACAATTCGGACGCGCTCCATACAAACGAAGTCTAGTGATATTTTCAATACTATCCAATCAAAGTTAATGATTTTTATCAGAAACAATGTATAGGTTTAAAGTTACACTCCCTCAAAGATTTCCATCCAAATCTTACAATTTATCTTGGCGCTAAAACTGTATATTTTAACGAAAATCTAACTTCATACAAACATAATGATTAGTTTCTAGATTGTTTCAGACAAAAATCAATGACGTTAATTGTTTAGTATTGAAAATATCACCAGACTTCGATTGTATGCAGCGCGCATTTACGCATTCGGAATAAAATTTGTATAAGATATCAGTCGGTCTCTACAACAGTTCTTCGGCCTTGACTATCGTAAATATTCCCATCCAAGCCTAACCAACGTAGCAAATTGTCACCAATCGAATTATTTAGCTCTAAATAATGACCTTAATCAATTGGTATGAGTCACGCGCATGCTAGACGATACAGTAGGTATTTGTCTATGTAATTGGTGTGAGAAATACTTAACTTTTATTGCTGGCCTATTTTTTGTGTTCGATTATATTTGGGTAAGCATAAGCATAGGCATATGCTCACGACTTTATTCCCCGAAGGGACAATTAGAGATATTCCGAACATTCTGGAGACCGATTGCGCTAATTTAAAACATCGAAGTTCTATTCTTATTCAATTTCAGTTCTAATCACATTGCAATCCAATTACTATTCACCTATGCTGAATTGCGTGTCGCGCTAAACTCTGTGTAACTGACAGCCTTTGACGTCTGAGAGATCTGTCAAAACGGCTCTAACGGCTGTCATGAGTTGTACCGCGATTAGCGCAATACCAAATGTGTCAAAGTTATGGTTCGTACGTAGTCCAGTCACGGTTCAAACACCGAATATTTACCAGGATTGCAGCCCAGAACATCCACGTTTCACTAGTAGTACTGTGGCTCTGTCTGGTGTAACGGGGTGAGCCTGTCGTCACTTACAATAAATGCCTTGAAATAGAAGCATGCAGGTTTCCTTACGATGTTTTCCTTCACCGAAAAGCCAGTCATCATTATCATCATCTCAGCCGATGGACGTCCTCTGCTGGACATAAGCCCCCCCCAAGGATCGACCAACGACCGGTCCTGCACAGTCCTCTTCCGACAGGTTCCCGCCGCTTTCACCAGGTCGTCGGTCCTCCTTGTGGGGGGCTTAACCCGACGCTGCGCTTTCCGATACGCGGTCGCCACTCGAGAACTCTTCGGCCTCATCGGTCATCGGTTCTGCGAGCAATGTGCCCCGCTCATTGCCAATTTAGTTTAGCAATTCTTTGGGCTATATCAGTTAGTCTGGTTCTTCTGCGGATCTCTTCATTCCGATCTTGCAGGGAAACTCCGAGCATAGCCTTCGACATTGCCCTGAAAATCACCCAAAGAAAAGCCAGTGGTGTGACAAATAGTACCGACATAATTTCGAAAAAATAATTTCCTGGACTGGGATCAAACCGTCGCCACCTGCACGGTAGGCATGGTTATACTTCTAAACAGGGTTCGAAGTACTGCGAATACAATAAAATTGATTGGAAACACAATAAGCTTGCGCTAGCAATGTCACGCCATTTATTTCGGATAGTTCGGGAAAAAAGAAGCTCACAAACATGAAATCATTTTTCTCACTGTTTTCTGTTGTTTTTCTCAATTATCTGTTATTCATTGTGATGAAAAGCTATAATGTGCTGTTTGGTCTCGATAAGAGTGTATTAAAGCAAAATCAGACTGGATAATTATCAAAGAAAACAATTATCTTGATAATTTCGAACCCTGCTTCTAGACCACCACGGTACTAGGCAGGTAAAGTGTGGGATGCCTGTCGAAACTGAACCGTTGGAAAAGCGACTGGATAAGGAAGGCCAAAGATAGAGTTCTGTAGCGTGTCTGGGAGAGGACTTTATAGAGCTGTTGATGATTATGATTGCTTCACAAACAAGCTAATAAAATTCGGATAGCCAAAAGTTTGAAGAACTAGTCTTTCACCTTTTTATGTTAGTCACTTTTAAATCTCTGGTCTCTGGTCATATTGCCGGCTGATGCATATGTGGAGTGTTGGTGTGATCAGGTGCACACCACTCGAGATCTTTTGCAGTGTAGCTTGTGCCCTAACTTCCTCCAGGAATGCGCTTTTTGAAACTCATTCCTTGAACTCAGCAGTTGAAAATGTCAAAATTACTATGATGGAGATATGCACCTTTCTACTGCTGATATGAGTTTCAAAAATCGCATTCCTGAAGTATGATTCTTAAAAATCAAATCAGCAGTAGAAAGATGCATATATCCATAGTGATATTGACATTTTCATCTGCTAAGTTCAAAGTATGAGTTTCAAAAATCGCACTCCAGGAGGCTAGTAATAGAGGCTTCCCTTCGTGGAATAGAGTTGGCCAAGTATTGGAAAGACAAAGTGTATCTTTACACTAGAAAAAAGAAGTCTTTAGTCTGGTCTAAAAAGCAAAAATCAAAAAAGCAAAAATACATATTTAAAACTTTTAAGGGGGTTGTTTAGACCATCAAACTGAACAACTTTCACTATGGGACCAATATCGAAATCACGAAAAATAAATCTGCTGTCCCATACATTTAGCTCGAGTAGTTTTGTAGTTTAGTATGGAACATCCGATTTTTTTCGCGATTTCGATATTAGTCCCACAGTGAAAGTTGTTCAGTTTGATGGTCTAAACCACCTCCTTAAATGTTTATTGGTATTTTTATAACACCTTTTATACCTCGACCTTTGCAGTAGGTTTGCAGTTTTCAAAATCAAATCGATATAGGTACTTTATAGAACAACAGTTCTAATTTCCATTTTTGTGTGAAACAACAGATTTTTCCGCGATTTCTGTTATTAGTTTTAGGACAAGAAAAGATAGAGAAAGTAGTTTAGTGTAACGATCTTTATATTATTGCCATTCATCACTTTTCAATTATTATAGATCACTATAACAATAGCAATGACATCAGTTGATTGATCCCCATTAATTGTCTATAACCTCGCGCCTTCGATGCATCGATTTGATAATAAGGACCACTACAAACATACGACTGAAATAAAGAAAGGTCTCCAGGGGTAGTTGAAACTATGGGGTAATTGTGTATTGCTGATATTAAAATCAAAATTTACGTCAGTAAAAAAACCCGACTGCATAAAAAACCTATTAACTGAAAAGAGGAAAACAAGCTCTATAATCTATAATTTAGTTTATTTCATACTTTTTAGTCTTGTGTCGAAACGGTAAAACAAAAGTACTATAATATATATATTTTTGGAATCGTCAGATCACTAGCTTTTCATACCCATATTGTAATTTTAATGAAAAAATATTGTTTATTTTCCCTCTCTTTTTAATTTCGCAGACGCCATAATAAAATAATATAGCCTATGTCACTCTCACAATTTATACGAATCTAATGACACCTCAAACGTTAAAATCCACCAAGCCTTTTAGGCTGTAGGCCGTGCCAAAGAAATAGACATACAAACATACATACATACGCTCGAAAAACATTACCCTCCTTCTGGCGCAGTCGGGTAAAAACAGTATCTACTTAATCTAACGCATAGTCATCTAAGAGAAGAAAGAACTGAATTGTGATTCTTATAAGTGCAATAGACAACATTTAATTGTATGAACCTAAGTAACCTAGTACTAACTACCTACTAACTACGTACTAACTAACCTAGTAAGGAACCTAAATTAGCAAACCATTTGGAGATTATGTGATTTCAAAATTTATTATTACCAGATTTATCCATCAATTATTTCTGACTTATTTGAAAAATGCTAAAAAAAATTGTTGAATGAGATATTATTCCTTTGCCTGCTTGACTTTTCTATAGATTTTGATAGTTTTTATTACTTCCTTTAACTCTTTCCGGCGCAGTGGTTAACGTCTCTAACCTCCAATCTAATATCTTTTTTTTTTAAATTTCACGCTCATTTATAGCGGTTTGGATTGAATTATTGTGAACGTACACACTCTCTTTAACATACCTACTAGTGCCTATGCACGGATAAATTTTTTATTTTATACCATAAATTTAGGTTTCAAAGAAAATTTTTATTTCCTAATTTTACAACTAATCGATTGTAAATAATAAAATAAATAACTTAAAATGTTGCCTGAAAGAGTTAACGGACTTTCTAAAATGGACTCGAATATTGAAGCATGTTCCGAATGAAATGAAAAGAATGCACCGAAAACAGATTATAATGCAGAAAGTTTTAAATAAGCAACTAAAAAAAAAATGAGGTGGCCTAATTCGGTAACCACACCGGTACTGCCTTTAAGAGAAGTTTATTCCGAATGCGTAAATGCGCGCTGCATACAAACGTAGTCTGGTGATATTTTAAATACTAACCAATTAAACTCAATGAAATTTTGCAGAAACAATCTAGGAACAAATATCTATGCTTGTATCGTGTCCGATTTTCGTTAAAATTTACAGTTTCAGTGCTAGGATTAATTTAAAATTTGTATGGAAATCTTTGAGGCACTGTAACTTTAAAACTGTACATTTTAAGGAAAATCTGACACGATACAAGCATAGAGATTTGTTTATAGGTTGTTTCTGCAAAATTTCATTGAGTTTATTCGGTTAGTATTGAAATTATCGCCAGACTTCGTTTGTATGGAGCGCGCCAACAGTAATATAACCCTTAACGACTTCCAATTCCAAAAAATCGCAGAACCAAGATACCCTAACAAAGAAAGCTAAATAATTACTCAATAAAATCATCGCTAAATTTAGCAGCAGTCAATAAGTCGGCCAATCTACTGTATCTGATATGATCGTGTTCTAACAATAGAAACGCATTCGATCACGCGCTGGACAAATGTCCTGCTGATAGCTTGGGGTCTGGCTTGTTACGGACCTTTTGAGTTAGGATTAGGAAAGTAAGTAAGTATGTTGTAGCCTGAAGAATCCCACTGCAGGGCAAAGGCCTCCTCTCACGAATAAGGGTTGCAAGCAAGGCAAGGTGAGAGGGAGAGGGCCTGTGTGGGAATGTGTGTTGGTGGAGGCAAGTTAGTGGTCAACTTGCTGTCAGAGAATTTTCAAGCCGCCTTAATAGGCCTCTGACCTGGCTTAACGAATAGTTACGATGCCATCTGACGGAACTATCCTAGACCAACTGCCTTCTGAAGGAAGCTCGGTAACGCTCGAGATGAAATACCACTAAACGGTCACCCAACCAAAGAACGACCGGACCTGACGTTTGTTTAGCTTCGGTGATCGTTTAAAATACCGAAGCTCCACTACGCCAACGAGCGCTTCGAGCTTAGGATTAAGAAAGGTTTTTGAAAATGACTTGGAGACAAAAATTTACATTATCGTCATCATCAGCCTATACTGGGTGCTAATATAATCATTAACTGAATTTTCACTGTGGATTAGGTGATCAAACTGAACAACTTTTAATGCTAGCAAACCTGATATAGCAAAAAAATCTATCTTTATACATTTGAGTCGAGTAGGCATTGCAGTTTAGGAGCTGTTTTTGCCATCTTAGGTTTCCTCCGGTAGTAAAAGTTATTCAGTTTGATCACCTGAATAAAGCACCTCTGAAAATTTAGCTAATGTTTTTATTATCACCCAAAATCGTCATACTGCATATGCATCAGAATGTCTTCTTCAGTCTATTAGATGCATATTTCCTCACGATGTAATAGATTATTAGAACTACAAGATTATTAAATTTCTCTTAGGTAAGATAAACAGATTAAAAACTTTTCTTCTTTTTCTACTTATACAATGGCTACGGAACCCTATCATGGGCGAGCCCGACACGCTCTTAGCCGGTTTTGTTTAATTTAATTGTAATAACATAACATGACATAAAATAAATATTATCTACACTAATATTATAAAGAGGAAAGATTTGTACCTATTTTTGTATGTTTGTATGTTTGTAATGAATAGGCTCAAAAAGTACTGGGCCGATTTAAAAAATTCTTTCACCAATAGAATGCTACATTCTTCCAATTTGACATAGGCTACATTTCATTTTGAAAAAAATTAGGGATCCTTGGTAAAATTAGAACAATGTAACCGAAGGTGTAGAAAAATGAGTCTTAAAATTTATTTGTCTACCCCGTGCGAAGCCGGGACGGGCTGCTAGTTTATTATATTTTGACGGATCAAACGCATCTTTATGAACTGGTAACAGACCAAAGTAAATGATCGAAATCGTTGCAATTGCAGCAGTAGTAAGTGTGTGGGACTTGCAATTCAAAGGTTGAATAGATTTTGATCTTTCTAACCTTTGAATTTATAGTAGTACCTACACAGATAAGTAGAGGACTCCAAGGCTGGTTAAGAGGCTATGTGAAAAAATAGGATTCTTCAAAGCATCATATCTCATGAAGTACTAACAGTAGGAGTATGATTTGCGGATATGTGTAAATTGAACATACTCGTATAATTGAAGTTTTGATTAGAGCCAATACACGATTAAGACACATTTTCTCGATAGAAAAACAAGCCAAAGTAGCCTCCGTCTTTATCGATAAACGCTTGGAAGTGCTAAACGGTGAATATTAGAAACAAGAGGCTTGATTTAAAAAAAAGAGATTGATTTTTTATAAATTTTGATTAGAGCAGAATTGACCTTACATAAATAGTACAATTACAATTAAATAAAGTTTGTTTTATGCTTGCGTCATTTCAGGCGCGCGCGCCGCCCTGTCTCTTTCTCTCGCATCAGGCAGTAATATAAGCTATCACACGCGCATTTCGCTTCAATTATTTTTCGACATAGGACCTTAAAAGACTCAACTTAAGGGGCTATTGGTTCAGACGAATATTTTCTAAGCGAAACGCGATTGCCCAGCCCTTCGAAAAATGTGTGCGTGTGCCTTATTTTCGATTAAAAAGAATTAACAGAAGTAATTTTTGTAGATTTTTTTATGATTTCACTAGATGAACTAATGGTGAATATGTGAGAATAAATACCAAATATCGGAAACTGTTTTAAGTTCTTCTAAAACGAGAATAATTTTTAAAATTCATGAAATTACGTGATCTTTTTAACGATATACAAACCGCACATTCGATGGTTTCAAGATGAAGTTCATCTTCATCGTGATCATCAGCTAATAGACATAGGCTTTTCCCAAAGATCGCCACAACGACCGGCCCTGCGCTGCCCTCATCGAGTAGGTTCGCGCCCGGAAAGCGGTCGCTACTCGAGAACTCTTCATTAGTCTAGGAAAAATAAGGTTTGAGATTGCATTAAAGACACTTTAGTAAATTGTGTTTGAAATAATATTACTGTTAGTTTATAACACTTTTGTCGAGATTTCGTGGTTATATAGGCTCAGGAACCTGAGAAATACCTTAAAATCGATATTAATGTACAAATGGCAAGCTTATTTCTAAAAAGATTTCGACTAGCATACCAGCAAGCAGCAGCAGCAGCAGCAGCAAGTTAATTATCAAAAAGCAAATTTAATGTGTAAAAACAAACAGTAAATAATTTAGTTTTGAGGTTATAATTTTTGAAGACTTACAAAATATTAAATATCTACCCAAATTAACGATATTAACCGTGGATTATTATTGTTATAAGTAAAACGTATTGAACGAAGCCATCCTGTACAAAATCACCAGTTTTCAATTTTTTGTTCATACCTAAATTTAATGTTTTGTAAATGTCTTAATTATTCAATAATACAACATAAAAAATCGGGTATTATTTAGAATTTATGTTTTTCAGGTATGTATCTACTATATTCCAAATTTTCACCAAAAGTGCAATTAATGCAACCTACTCCATACAAAAATCCGTAGATTTCCCCGACTAATTGTGATATGTATGTTTGCTATACACATTACTTATAATAAAGACGAATATGATAGAAATACAATCCAATTGCAAAAATAGCCCCAAATAAAGTCGTTATTTGTTACAAAATATTCAAAGTACTATTATGAGAACTCTTTGACTATTTATATGTGGACTGGTTACGCGTGTAATTCTACTAACAAACATTTCTGCCACTTTTTGCGGGGGGCGAGGTAACATGAAATCCGCAACTTTGGATTTTATTTCCCATAACTTTAGATTCTAATTTTGAATGTTAAAAATCATGAAAAGTAGTCTCGTGTGAACCCCAAACGTTCTAAGTTCGAAGTTATTATTTCGCAATTATAGGCTGTCTCGTTTAGTGATAAGGTGTAAAATTGAATGTAAATGCACAAGATCAATTGTGCTTATACCGTGGCAGAGGGGAAATGCTACCGCAAGGCTAGTCCTTATGATAATTAGTCAAAGTGAGAACTCGAAGTAATTACAAATAGCGAAGTTAACGATACAAAAAAAAATCTTTCCACTAAATCCGATCCGATTTTTTCCCGCCATTTTTGCATAAGTTGAACAAAAGTACCTATACATCATGAAATTCAAGAAATCTCGTTTGTACGACAAAATAAATCGTTGAAATACAAATTCAGTTCAATGTTCATGCAAACTACTAAGTATACCATATTTTTAGGACGCCATACATAATATTCAGTAGTACAAAAATGGCCCGTTTTGGAAGTTGTCTTTTATCTTGAAAGCTTCGAAAATGTTGTGTGAGCTAAGAATATTTGTTAGAAGCTGTAACATAGTCCCTGGTCACACCACAAGGTATAGCTAGGTACTTACCTAAAATAAAATCTTTTAAAACGGAACCCTCTCAGCACTTATTTGTTTTTCCCCAGTTTTTAACAGTCATAACTTATCTTTTAATCACAGATTTATTATTTCACTTTTAATTTACAACCTATCTGCTATCTCCCTTCAATATATTACTCTCTCACCCGGCTTCATTGTCCAAACTCTCAAAGTGTTCAGATATGAAAATTTTAATTTAAAATATCTTAAAAGTTATAGATTTATGGTTTTCCGCGACTTTTAATTACTAAGTTTTGGTGTTTTGGTGAGATCGGTAAAGTTTTTCAGTAAATATCGGGATGTTTTTTTTAAGGGTATATTACTGTTGGCGCGCTCCATACAAACGAAGTCTAGTGATATTTTCAATACTAATCGATTAAACTCAATGAAATTTTGCAGAAACAATCTAGAAACAAAATTCTATGCTTGTATCGTGTCAGATTTTCCTTAAAATGTACAGTTTTAAAGTGCCTCAAAGATTTCCATACAAATCTTAAATTAATCCTAGCAACTGTATATTTTAACAAAAATCGGACACGATACAAGCATAGATATTTGTTCCTAGATTGTTTTTGCAAAATTTCATTGAGTTTAATTGGTTAGTATTGAAAATATCACCAGTCTTCGTTTGTATGCAGCGCGCATTTACGCATTCGGAATTCTCTTAAATGTTTGTTTTGACGGAACCGGCGTAGTTTAAAAAGTCATCATAGCAGCGGAGGGTATGGGTTCGCATCATGCCAATGAGTTTTTGTAGGTAACCAATGTAACTATACTTCATTTCAAATAAGGACGAAATGATTTTCCGGTTCCTTATGGCTTTCTGGACAATTCAATTCTGATTTGCAAATACAGGGTCCTTCTTATTATGCTGACACTTTTTAAGGGGATGACCAGACCATCATAAGGAACAATTTTCTCTATGGGACCAACATCGAAAACGCGAAAAAAATTAGCTGTCCCATACATTTGGCTCGAGAAGGTTTGCAGTTTTGTATAGAATAGCTGATTTTTTTTTCGCGATATCGATTCTGGTGCCATAGAGAAAGTTGTTCAGTTTGACGGTCTGATCATCCCCTTAATAAAGTGTTAGCATAATAGGATGGACGCTGTATAATTTATTTATCAGAAAGATATACCTACTATCCGACATATCTTGGACGTTACTAAAGCTGTTCTAAGAATAAGTGAGAGGAAGTGTTACAAATCTCTGTTTCTGTAATTCAAAATAGCCTTAAAATTTCGTTGCTATTTTAAATTGAGTATACTGTGCGAAAACATTGTGAGGAAACAAAAACTGAACAACTTTTACTATGGGAGCAAAAAATCTGCTGTTCCATACTAAACTGCAATGCCTATTCAACTCAAATGTATGCAACAGCTGTTTTAGGTTCCGATCAGTTTGCTCCCATAGTAAAAGTTGTTCAGTTTGATGGGTAGACTCTTAGTTTAAAAGGATGCTAGGTAGTGATATTAATTTCAACCTGTATAGGCTGATGATGATCAATGTAATGGTTAGTCGCCTGATCTCCCGTAAGTTACGTGCAGGAGTTTCATGAAACTGCAAAAAAAAATCTGCTGTTCAATAATTTTTTTCGAGTGTCCGCTATAAATATCATTGGCTGCTATTGTCATTTTCTATGGAACGACAAAATTTGTTTTCGATATTGGTTCCATAGTGAACGTTGTTCAGTTTGATGGTCTGAAGCACCCCCTTTGATACGTAACGCCTTTAATTTTTCAGCCGGTTTATAATTCATAAATTACTTTATTCAATATACTGCCATCTACGGAGTTTTATTGGAAAAATTTTCTTTCTGTTCGATTCGAAGTAGATTAGATTAGGATAGCCATCATTGATTCGAACGCTCAGTTTCATTAGAATCCCGCTAGATGGCGGTAGGCTGATGTTCTTCGGATGATAAACTGAAATTTTACATGTCAATAAATTGTATTTATTGGAGCAATCATATTTTACTATAATTATTATTTTTAGAATAACGTTATCGTATATTGAATTCTATCTTTAAAAATATTCTTTTCCAAGAAATTTTATTTTGAGAAATTGAGTTCTGTCGTTGAAAACGTGTTTTAAGCACAACGACATCTAGTGACTAATAGTTGAAACTACGACGTGCGACTTTGAACGAAAAGTAGGATCATTAATTATAATTTTTTATATTGAATTTCTCTAGTACTAGATGTGTCACATAGATGACGCTAAATGTATAGTGGCAAATGAAATCGATTAAAATTATTGCATTTATTTATCTACTCATTCTTTATAACATATTTTAATATAGGTTATTAAATTTCTTGCAAAGCATCTATACTCATAAAATAGCTTTCCGTGGCTAACTAACAGACAACGCTCAGCCTAAACCACTGAAAATAGAAACATGAAATTAGGATTAAGTACCTACATTATTCTACAGAGCATGCACTCTACATGCACCAAAAAATGATTTTTAGAAAATCCGAGATGTCGCGGGCAGTCTAATTAGGTTCCTTATAAAATATTAAACCGGTCAAGTGCCAGTCGGGCTACTCACGCACCGAGGTTTCCGTACCACACCACCACATTAATAACTTTTTTTTATCCTGGACCTTTAACACGAGACCGACTCACACTTAGCCGGTTTTTATTATTTGTTGTTATACTGTAGAGTTTGCTCTATAATCACACCAAGTTTGACGCTTGTATGTACAGGGTGTCCGGTGGCAGAATTAGGATTTAAAATATAAATAACAAAAAAACTACGTGAAATATACATTTATATTTTTAATCATTATAAAGAAGACAAATGCGGGTTTTATTTCTTAAAAATTATGTCGTCTAAATGTTGACCGTCACGTCGGATACATTCATGGAATCTGGCTTCAGTATTTCTTGCCACTCGCTGGAGAAGTGCCGCCGAGATGCCATGAACTTCGCGAACGATATTTTCTTTTAATGATGAGATAGTCGCCGGGTTTGTTTCGTAGACTTTATTTTTGAGATATCCCCACAGAAAAAAGTCCATGGGTGTAAGATCCGGTGACCTGGGTGGCCAGGGGATGTCACCGAAACGACTTATCAGTTGGTTGGGGAAGAAATCACGCAGTAGCGCCATGGTCTCCCTAGCAGTGTGCGGGGTGGCGCCATCTTGCTGAAACCATGTCCGTGAAGTGTAGGAAGGATGGTCTCTCAATGTTGGAAAAAAAAAATCATTGAGCATTCGCCGATAAGCAACACCAGTCACAGAAATTGCGTGCCCTTGACCATTTTCAAAAAAATAGGGTCCAATTATTCCCCTGCTTGATAATGCACACCAAACCGTCACTTTGGGACTGTGAAGTGGCTTTTGGTGTTTTAAGTGGGGGTTTTGTCCTTTAGGAGACCAATAACGACAATTCTGCTTGTTTACACTGCCATTTAAGTGAAAGTGGGCTTCATCACTCCAAAAAATAGTGTTCACCGTGCGAAATCGCTCCAACATTGTCTCACAGTAATTTTTACGCAAGTTGTAATCATTAGGCTTAAGCGCTTGCACAATTTGAATTTTAAATGGATGAAGTTTAAGATCCTTCTTCAATATCTCGTGCACTATAGTTTTTGGAAGCCCCAAGGCAGCCGCTCTCTTGCGAACGGACTGACGCGGATTATCGCTCAAACTGGACGCGACGAGTTCGATGTTTTCATTTGTTCTCGACGTCCGGCTGGGCCCCGGTCGTGGGTTATTTTCTGCTGAACTTGTTGCCCGGAACCTTCGCACCCATGATCGAATCAAATCTTCACTTGGGGCGTCACGTAACCGTCGAATATTGTAACGTGAACAAAATCTTCGACGAGAAATTGCACACGAATCATTGGCTTTAAAATACGCTTCGATTGCGAACGCACGTTGTTCACCCGTCCACTGCGACATTGCGACTAAAAAACCCGCACGAATGACGAAGCCAACGCGGCCCCCTCCCCGCTCCTCCGTGCAACGGTTACGGAGAAATTCGAAATTTAAATCCTAAATCTGCCACGATAGAGGGAGAAGAAAAAACGTTGATAAATGCTAGTGTGAGGACCACCCTTAATTTTTAACTTTTTGATATTTTTATTATTTGTTAACAAATCCGCCGTAATAACGCATATTAAGTGAAAATTTCAGCTATCTAGTTATTACGGTTCAAAAGTTACAGCCCTAAATGGGTAGGACGGACGGACGGACAACGTAGGCTTAGTAATAAGGTCCCGTTTTCACCCTTTGGGTACAGAACCCTAAAAATAGACATTTTTATATTGCTACTAGTTACAAACCGGGAAAGGTATATGCAAACTCATGACTCAGTCCTTTCGGGGTTGGTAGAAACATTACTACAACAAACAACTATTACCTTTAAGATGATATTATAAAAACTTACCTAATCTCCAACGGGTATTCTCATTTCTTATCATAAAATACATTTTATCTCCGTTTATTTAATAAAAAATTATAATATCACTGTACTTCATTCCATATAAGGACGAAAAGATATTCAGATTCCTATTGAGAGACGTTTGTTCGAAAAGCGCTAGTGTGTGTAATTTTCATTATTAACCAATTAAATTCGATGAAAATTTGCAGAAACAATCTAGAAACAAATCTCTATGCTTGTATCGTGTCAGATTTTCCTTAAAATGCACAGTTTTAAAGTTACAGTGCCTCAAAGATTTCCATACAAATCTTAAATGAATCCTAGCATTGAAACTATATTTTAACGAAAATCGGACACGATACAAGCATAGAGATTTGTTCCTAGATTGTTTCTGCAAAATTTCATTGAGCTTAATTGGTTAGTTTTGAAAATATCACCAGACTTCGTTTGTATGCAGTGCGCATTTACGCATTTGGAATAAACTTCTCTTAAGGGTTAGGACACATTGACCGCCGCTGGTCACCGTGGTGTACCTACCTATATAATGTATAGAATACACCATCACAGTCAGGGCAAACATGCCAAAGAAAAGTCATCAATTACTTAAAATATATGTATTTGACTATTAAATGCAACAAAATTAAAGATACATAGAGATTTACATCTTTACCCTATAGTTTCAGTATTTAATAGTTTTCTAGTGTATTTTTATGTAGCAGGATTATTGTCATACAATACGATACGATAATTATTAGGATTTGTCAAAACCGCAAAATTATAATCATCCTAGTAACATTATAATTTTAATGTTCGGATTATTGTCAATGGTCTTACCTGAAACCTGCGTGCTTTAAGTTCGAGGCATGTATTGTACCCACTGTCCATTACAAGTGGCGACGGGCTCACTCCCCATTACACTGGAGAGTTTCGGTACTAGTGAAACGTGGATGTTCTGAGGTTTCAGAATATCTCTGACTACCCCCTCGGGGAATATATAGGTAGTCGTGAGCATATGCTATCCATGCTGCTTCTTACAATATTACTGACTAGTTTCAGTAAATAATATTAAAATTTTTTACTACGCACAATTTTAGTAAAATATTAGTAGTACCTAATTCTAGTAAGACGATCGGCTACCAGTCTATTGATAATCTTACTAGAATTAGGTATTATGATTTTACTGATTATGCCCAGCAAAATTATGTTACAATTTTAAGATTCAGTAATATTGCAAGAACTGGATTCGACTGACAATAATCCGTACACTTATAATGTTAGTGGAATGTTTACAATAATTTTGCGACATACCATCATCAGAATAGGCAGCCTCATTGTTAAAATAATTACAGAATCACAGGACTAGTGCGAGGTAGAACCTGTAGTAAATTGGAATAGTTAGGTATACGACTACTAGCATATGCTCACGACTATATTCCCCGAGGGGGTAATCAGAGATATTCTGAAACCACAGAAAATCCACATTTCACTAGTAGTACCGAAACTCTGTCCAGGGGGGTGAGCCCGTCACCACTTATAATGGACAGTGGGTACAATACATGCCTCGAAATTGAAGCATGCAGGTTCACGATGTTTTCCTTCACCGAAAAGCCTGTGGTGTTACAAATCGTACATACATTCCGAAAAACTCATTGGTACGTGTCGGCTTGGACTGGGATCGAACAATCGCCTCCTGCACGGCAGGCAAGGTTACTCGCCACTGGACCACCACTTCTCTTATATGGGTATTTAAGTATAATTTTAACAAGTAGGTACAAACTAGTAAGAGGTCATTTTATGCTAGGTCCAATGTAGAGACTGTAGTAAAATTGTATAAATGGACTGTTTTAATTAAATACATTTTGATCAATTTTGGTGGGTTGATTGAAATAATAATTTAAAAATGTCTACCATTATAAGTAATTGTAGGAATTAAAGATAAATTACGAGTTTTTAACTATTACATAAGTTTAATAGTAAAAAATGGCGACTGCCGTAGTGGCGACGGGCTCACTCCCCGTCACACTGGACAGAGTTTCGGTAAGTGCAACGTGGATGTTCTGAGGTTTCAGAATATCTCATACTACCTCCTCGGGGAATATAGTCGTAATATGCTTGTGCTAATAGTAAAAAACTCGTAATTTTTTTAGTTACTTAGTTTTCTAGTCAAAGCCCCTAATTGATAGACCCCTCCAGTATAGTAAGGGATTTAGTAATAAGGGGCATTTTCATGTTGCTTCAGTTTGCTAAGTAGAATCCTTTGCCTTGATATAACATTATTTACTGTTATGGCAGACATAGGACTAGAGTACCTTCCTACATACATACTAAAGTCCTTTATTAAGGGGTAGTCAGAAACTTAGTTTAAAACTAACAAATATTACCTACTTATCCTTAGATTTATGGTAACAGAGATTATAGGTAGCTACATTAGTAGCATATAGTTTAAAAATTATCATTAACTTATTATATTATTATGCTACTTGCTTACAATATGCTCAGGAGTTTCTGTTTATTCTAAACATTCCATATTGGAAGATTTGCCCGGTCGGTATTAACTCTTCTATGCAGCGAAACTAAAATCCATTTAAAACAAACAACTTTCCTAAATCTTCATATCGGC
This sequence comes from Agonopterix alstromeriana, assembly GCA_963924505.1. Classification (NCBI taxonomy): domain Eukaryota; kingdom Metazoa; phylum Arthropoda; class Insecta; order Lepidoptera; family Depressariidae; genus Agonopterix; species Agonopterix alstromeriana. Next base: position 3,126,677 of record OZ004681.1, on the reverse strand, counting down.
CTACGTCCGCCATCTTGTGTTTCAATGTTACAAAACAAAATGGCCGCCGCGTCTCATGAGTGCTTCCCGCTGTTTTGACTATTCTGTCGACTCCATGAGGTAGTGTTTGTTTTGACTGCGAAGTTTGGAGATACTCCAGTCGGTGAATGGGGGGGAGTGGGGGGTAGTAGGTTTGTGGCGTGATGGTACACTCTGGCCGACATCGTCATCTCATCTGGAATTAAGAAAAAAAGGAGTGTTAGACACATGGTTTGACAGAACTTTTTGATAGTACCTAAATATGCATGCATACCTATGCTCATGTCACGACTATATTCCCCGAGTAGTTCGGAGATATTATAAAAACTCAAGAGTTCTACGTTTAACCTGCGCGTCTAGCATGGTTTCTCTTCTTGCGCACGTCTCGGCTATATACAACGTGTTAATGAATTAACGCAAAACTAGAAAGTAGTTTGTTTAGAATCGAGAGCAGAATCGAATTATCATGTTTTCAACATGGGTAATTTATTTCAAAATAGTAAAAAATTTGTTTGTAAAATTTTAAATTTACTGAACTCGATCTCAAACCACCGCACGGGCACACTCACCCTACTTGCTACCAAAACAAGATTCTTAAAATGTATCCATGAGCACGTAAGCGCTTTCATTCATTGCTGAAATGATAACAAATCATTTTTGCCTCAAAACTTAAAATGCGAATAACTTGAAATTTTAACTATCAAAATAATGAAATTATTGTTTCAATGTAATTATTTTGTTATAAATCAGTTGGGGTGTATGAGGTTTTGCGCTTATTCATGAACACGTTGTATATCGGCATAGAAAAATCATCCTAGACCAGCAGTAGTAACGAAAGTCTGGGACGGAGAAGTTAGTCCGTCGCTACTTTCGATGGTATGGACCAATAACTGCCTCGAAACTGAAGCATGCAGGTTTGTTTCCTTACGATGTTTTCCTTCACCGAAAAGGCAGTGTTAAGAATCGTTCATAAATACTGAAAAAATCATTGCAATGTCGGCCTGGACGGGGAACGAACCATAGCCTCCTGAACAACGGGCAAGGTTACTCGCCGCTTTTAAGTGAGTCCCACGTGCCCACAGACAGACAAGCAGTCTGTATAGTAGATAAAAAATGTACTACGATTATTCATTAACATTTATGTATTGACCGATGTGATAAATAGATAACACGGTAATCTAAGAAAATAATCATTTTTAGCAACAGTTTTGTGTATTTTAGTGTTTTTATGCAAGGACGGCTTATTCTGATTATTATTATACGTAGAATCCAGGCTTCCACTCACGAATCAGCAAGAGAGGAAAGCAAGACATAATCGGCTACGAGCCCCATGCAGATTGCAAGGTAGAGGTTAACCGCCTTCAATCAAATCAGCGCACATCAACCCACTGCTGGGCATAGGCCATCCTTTTATTGCGCCATTCTTCACGGTCATGTGCTAATCTGATCCAATGCGAACCCGTCACCCTCACAATGTCATCAGACCAACGTGCTTTTGGTCTGCCTACTGACCTCCGTCCTTCTCTTGGCCACCACTCTGATATTGCCTTGGTCCACCGGCCGTCTTCTCGTCTATCCAAATAGAAGATGATAAAAAACGTTTTTCAACCGCTTAAGAGGATAGGCGGGCAGAAATGCTAACTTGGAGAACAGGTCACTTTTTCGACTGTATAGGTATTTGTCCGAACGGCCCCATCCATACACCCCGCCGACTAGAGTGCGAAAGAGACAACTGCGGCTCGGACCGATTTTATCGACATAAAATCGTCAAAATCAGCATTTCTTATTCCCCTGTTTCCTCCTCCAAAACTAAATCGATTTTAATAATTCTTTCTTCTTTCAAGAATAATAATCTTGAGACAGACTTTGGCTATGTCTGTATGTTTTGCTTTTTTTTTATATTCGTCAAACTTGTTTGCTGGATGTCTGAAAACGGGCGGTAAAATGGTTTATTTTCGAAGGTCCCTAGTTCATACAGTACCTAATTAATTAATGCAAAAAAGCAAAACATAGGGACATAGCAAAGGTAAAATAGATTTTTAGTAAATTTTTCTTTTGCTCTAGTTTCATTATTCAGGGAGGAATCAGGGGCATACGTTTGTATGGAAAAAACTGTACTCGCGAAGCTTTTTTGTTTTCTATTCGAATGTAATTTCATTTGAAAATTTTGTTATTAAATTTAACCTTATTACCCGACAGCGCGACGCAAAGAAAGGGTAATGTGTTTATTAAATTCGTTATAAGATAAGAATTTCCAGGATCAGTCATCATTTCAATTCTTCGGGCTACGTCGGCTACTCTGGTTCTTCTACGGCTCTCTTCATTTCTGATTCGAACCCGTATCGTAGAACGAGTCCGTTTGGACATTGGAAATACGCCTAAGAAATTGAAGCATGTGTTATTTCAACTATGAAATACAATGATATAGTTACTTAATTTTTTTTTTCGTGCACCCCCAGGCCCTCCACACATTCCCACCGCAGTAACTCCTGTGAACCAGGATCAACAGCGGCGACCATTCACAACACTAGACAATGAAGTCCAGCGAGCCCTGCACCCGCGGCATGGTGCCTCGATAAAGGTTTATCGCGCCTGCTAACTCGTTCGTTCTCGCGCAAAAAGAAAGGGAGCTAGGGCGCGATAGCACTTTATCGCGCAATCATGCCGCGGGCGCTGGGGATGACTCTAATATGTCTTGGAACCCGCAAAGAATTAATCAGAGAAGATAGGAGAGACTCGAGACAGCAATACGAAAAAACAAGGCTATTAGAGATCCAATTCCAGAGATCATTTATGGCAGAGTTGAAGACCCTACCGCAAAAGCACCAAAAAATAAAAATATAACATTACCAAAAAACAGAAACAAAAGAGGAACCTAACATTGTACTGAAACTATGACTTATTTTGCTTCCAATAATAAGTATGGCAAAAACATCTGAACGCACGGAAGTTATCCCTAGTTGCAACAAGATCCATGTAATAAGGGACACCAGAAAACTATTTTTCATCCCCCCATCTCGGAAAGAGTATTTTTGCTCTTCGATATCTGAGTGTAAAAGCCGTTTTTATCCACTAGAGGATAAAGTAAATTTAATTTAGAACATCGTGTGCACTAAGTTTGTGAATTGAAAACATCATTAAACCTATTTACTTCTCCCTCCATGGTGCCGAATCTATCATACTGACTTTTTTTTTAACCTTTAGTCATTTCCTTGCTGAGGTGGGATGAAAAGTTACATGTTGCACTCGAGTGCAAAGATTTTTCACCTCGTGCTCTTTTAATTCCCTCGCTAACGCTCAGGATTCTAATTTTTAAATCACTCGCTGCGATCGTCAATTTTAGAATCCTGAGCGTTAGCGAGGGAATTAAAATTGAGCAACTTTGCACTCTTGTATAACAAATAACTATTATTGAATCAAGCGTAGTAATTTTTACTTACTTGTAGAAAAGGATCGCCCAAACGTCGCTTTAGCAGTGTTTTCCTTCGAAGGAGGCATTTTCAATACTGTAACAATTAAAAATCAAATATTATTAACAGAAAACACAACACATACACATTTCGCAGTAGCAGTTTACATCAAATGCCATAATCTTATCGCTAGGATAGATAATAAATATTAATAATTCGTTAAATTGATGTTACTACGGTAAGTGCATTTCAATATTATTATGATAGTATTATAAACAAAGCATAACTTTTTATCGTGCGGGCAGCAAGCCCTGGGTTGCAGCGCAGAAAATATTCGGTGATTGAACCGTGACTGGACTACGTACGAACCATAACTTTTGACACTTTTGGTATTGCGCTAATCGCGGTATTGCTCTTGACGAGAGACGACGTAAGAGAAGTTTATTCCGAATGCGTAAATGCGCGGTGCACACAAACGAAGTCTGGTGATTTTTTCGATAGGTACTAACCAATTAAAGTCAATGAAATTTTGCATAAACAATCTAGAAACAAATCTCTATGCTTGTATCTTGTCCGATTTTAGTTATAATATACAGTTTAAATGCTAGGATTAACTTAAGATTTGTATGGAAATCTTTGAAGCACTGTAACTTTAAAACTATACATTTGAACGAAAATCTGACAAGATACAAGTATAGAAATTACTTTCTAGATTGTTTCTGATAAATTTCACTGACTTGAATTGGTTGGTATTGAAAATATCACCAAACTTCGTTTGTATGGAGCGCGTCAACAGTGATATACCCTTAAAAAACTGAAAGGACCCTGTATTGTATTGGAATAAAAAATAAAATTCTATTGTTTATAGTTAGGTGTTTACGGATATTATGATCGTGCACACAACCATCGTTCGTATCTACTCGAGTTAAGCTGGATCTAAGAGGACATTAATAATAAATGAACATCATAATGTATCATGATTTGAAGCATCGGCATACGATATATATCTTTCCCTGGTTCTGATTACCCCTATTAAGGGACCCCACACATATTATTGTGAAGTTTGGGGAAAATTTATATTGGATCCTTCTTAATATGCTGACACTTTTTTAAGGGGATGATCAGACTGTCAAACTGAACAACTTTCTCTATGGCACCAACATCGAAATTGCGAAAAATTAATCAGCTGTTCCATACAAGACTGCAAACCTACTCGAGCCAAACGTATGGGACAGCAGTTTTTTTTTCGAGATTTTGACATTGGTCCCATAAAGTTCCCATAGAAAAAATTTACTTTGGAAAGTTTATTAAAAACTGAATTTTTTAAATAGACTTTAGAGCAAAAATAATGGTGTTTATTAAGTTAAGTTCTCGATCAAGAAATTATGTTATTAATAAGAATTTAATTTTTAAATAAAGCATTCAAAATAATCACAAAAATATAGAGGTCAGCACAAGAAATAGAACTCAAAAATTAATCAACCCAATAAAATAAATAAATAATGTGATATATTCACTGAGTTTGAGGTAAGATAGGTAACTCTCTTTGCACAAAAAAATATTATTTAGGTATATAAAATTAATGAAATATGAAAATAAAAATTACTGAAGTCTTGAAATGTTCACATTGTGTATGTATAAGCTCCTTTAACATCCCATCCTACATTTATTAAGCAATTTTTCCCTTGAACGATTCCTTAATACCATGTTATAACGATAATACACAAAGATACTGTATTGATGACGTCATGTCACTACCAAAAAGACTTAACTCCCAAACAATTTATACGAAAATCCACTTTAGTCCGAAGGGAATAAAGATCAGAACAACAAATAAAGGTTGATAATAAAGTTAAGTTCGATACTTTCACACAATGTTATCATATTTTGATGCATCTATACTTCATCTGAAGCGCCAAATTTTTGTTGTTCGAATTTTGACTTTGTTGCTAACAAGTTAGAGTCGAATTTTCGATAAGGAATCGTTTGATTTGTGGTAAACGGAGTGGAAAGAAATTTATCTTTGGCGATGTCGGAACAGATTTATTTCATAGGAAAAGAAAAAGGCGCGTTACACAGGGGGTGGATATTTGTAAAATTGATTATGTTTGACGTCCTTTTGACGGTATTCCTTTGCTGTAAGATTTAAAGGATTATTCCCAGTAATACTTTTTGACTTAAAATGGATAACCTTTATCTGCTTTAACTTAAACATTACTTTTAGAATCATCATCAGCACCTAGTATCTTATGTGTCTTTAAGAAAACAAAGATATATCAGTTTTTAAATTACTTATGATGCCGTGGTGGTCCAGTGGCGAGTAACCTTGCCTGCCGTGCAGGAGGCGATGGTTCGATCCCCGTCCAGACCGACTCGTACCAATGAGTTTTTCGGAATTTATGTACGATTTGTAACACCACTGGCTTTTCGGTGAAGGAAAAAATCGTGAGGAAACCTGCATGCTTCAATTTCGAGGCATGTATTTGTACCCACTGTCCATTATAAGTGGTGACGGGCTCACCCCACGTCACACTGGACAGAGTTTCGGTACTACTGGTGAAACGTGGATGTTCTGAGGTTTCAGAATATCTCTGACTACCCCCTCGGGTAAAATAGTCGTGAGCATATGCTAGAACATTTCCGCTTTTGGAATAAACTTCTCTTAACCATCCCTAAATTTATTTTATTGATTGGGTTTATGAAAAAAAATGACAAGTCAAACCGCGAATGTTCCGAAACGACAGAGAATTGTATAAAACGCCCAAACGATCATTTTAATTGAATTCTTTAAGAAAGGGCTGGAGATAAGCTCTTTGATTCAAAAGGCTTTTATGATATTAACATCGTATCGATACACAAAGCAATTGATGTACCTACTTAGTCCTTTTTATAGTTTTTTAATACATACATAAACACACGACCGTAATTTCCTTTCGAGGTGGTCAGAAACATTGCTACATACCACCCTTCTGTTTAAAAATGTAGTTGTAGCAATGCTGACATTTAGCAAAATGGAATGACGTCTCCAGTGGCGAGAGGTGGCTAGCCTTTCGCCGACATAAACACTGCATAAGAAACCTTTAATCCCTTAGTCGACTCGTACGACACCCATGGGAAGAATTGGGGTGGTACATTCTAAGCCACATGGCTTTTATTTTATTTAATAAAGTTTGGCTCAAATAGGTTTGTAGTTTTGTATGGAACAGCAGATTTTTTGATCAGCATATTAAGAAGGACCCTGTATGAACCTCTGAACGTTATCGATATGCTTACGCAAAAAATCTGCTGTTCCATACGAAACTGAAAACCTATTTGAGCCAAATGTATCCAATGGGACAGCTGATTTTTTTTCGCGATTTCGATGTTGTTGCCATAGAGAAAGTTGTTCAGTTTGACGGTCTGATCCCCTTAATAAGTGTCAGCATATTAAGAACGACCCGGTACACTGTTCTGATCTGAAACTGGTGCTTTGACAGCTTTTTTAGAGATCCGTACCCAAAGGGTGCCAACCTATTACTAAGTCTATGCTGTCCCTCCGTCCGACTCTCCGTCTGTCAAACTTAGTTTCATTGTAGTTAAAACTCTATACTACAGCATAACAACGAAATAAAATGATACAAAACGGCAAAGTGACGTCGATCTCGTGCTAATGATCCCGGATAAAACAAATATAGGGTCCTTCTTAATATTCTGATACGTTTTAAGGGGATGATCAGACCATCAAACATGTTTCTCGCGATTTTCTCCGTTTTTTCGCGATTTTGATGTTACTTCCATAGAGAAAGTTGTTCAGTAAGTTGGTCTGGTCATCCCCTTAAAAACGTGTGTATATTAAGAAGGTACGGAACCCTCCTTGCTCAAGTCCCACTCGCACCTTCCCAGTTTATTATTATGGAAGCCAGACACCGACGGTTTTTTTTTTAAATCTTGTATAGTGGGTATTATAATAAACTTAAATTGTGCATACTTAACTTACCTTCAGTATACTCAACTGTACCGTGACAAACATCACAATTCCATTCAAACAAACAAACACACATTTCATCTAGTTTCGTGTACATAGCTTGATAAGCAAAATGGCTGTCGCCCGATGGAAAGTAAATACCTACGTAAATAAATAGATATGCAACTTGCAACTCAACAATGCGGTTTAGACTAAAGAATTGTGAGGATGCGACGTTGTTAAAATAACTAAAATATTTTTGAGGTTCGGAGTTCGGGCTAACCGACATTGGTATGGAGCCGCGGTGGCGAAGTTAAATGTCATGTCATGTTATACAACGTGTTAAGGAATTAACGCAAAACTAGAAAGTAGTTTGTTTAGAATCGAGAGCAGAATCGAATTATCATGTTTTCAACATAGGTTTTTTTTTCTTCAAAATATTAAATAATTTGTTTGTTGAAATTGTGATCCCGTTCTGGGTCGTTTCTGGTGCAGAGGCTAGCGATTGCAATTCAGCGTGGCAACGCTGCTAGCGTTTTGGACTCCTTTGCGCCAGGTTCTAACGAAGCTTGTTGCTGATTTATGTCTGTTTATTTGTGTATCTGTGTTATTGACGAAGCTTGTGCTGACCGCTATATTTTTGTGATTTGTTTGTAAAATTTAAAATTTTCTGAACTCGGTCTCAACCCACCGCACGGGCGCACTCATCCTACTTTAAATACTAAATTTGAGGGTTCTGTTGTCAAACAAGGAACCCATATAATTTCTGCCTGTCTGTATGCCCCGCTTCAATTACTTTCTCATTTATACAACTGTATTGTAACAAAATTTGGCATACAGGGTGAAATTGACACACAAAACAACACCTATCCCCTTCTCGGTAGTTCGTAAAGCGAATTTCTCTACAAAACTTGAATTTGTTGCTAACCTAGGTTGACGCAAGTGGGGTTAAAGGTATATTACCGTTGGCGCGCTCCACACAAATGAAGTCAAATTATATTCTCAATACTAACCAATTAAAGTTGATGAAATTTTTCAGAAGCAATCTAGAAACGAATTTCTGTGCTAGAAATGTGTCAGATTTTCGTTAAAATATACAGTTTGAATGCTAGGATTAATTTAAGATTTATATGGAAATCTTTGAGGCACTGTAACTTTAAAACTATACATTTTAACGTAAATCTGACACATTACAAGCATTGATATTCGTTTTTAGATTGTTTCTGAAAAATGTAATTGCCTTTAATAGGTTAGTATTGAAGATATAGTGTCCTTCTTAATATGCTGACACTTTTTTAAGGATATGATCAGACCATCAAATTGAACAACTTTTTCTATGGAACCAATGTCGAAATCGCGAAAAAAAACTGTTCCATACTAAACTGAAATCTTACTCGACCCAATTGTATGAGATAACTGTTTTTTTTTCGCGATTTCGACTTAGGTCCCATAGAGAAAGTTGTTCAGTTTGATGGTCTGATCATCCTCTTAAAAAACTGTCAGCATATTAAGTTGGACCCTGTATAACCAGACTTCGTTTTTATGGAGCGCGCCAACGGTAACATCCCCTACGTGTTAGATGTGCTAACCTTTTGAAGGAAGGATGTGGTGATAGTAGTATTCTTCTGTAAGGGCATGTCCACACAAAGCGTACATTAAAGCAGTGCAGCTCAAACTGTAGTAAACTTTCCACACACAATGTTCGGTGTGAAAGCACCGTTCCGATACAGTTGGCACCTTGCACTAACATCTAGATACATCTAGACTTATATAGACTACCTAGATGTTGTATGAAGCTGTTTAGGCTTTGATTGTAAGTATAGTTTATCTATTCTAATAACGCAGTTTTAAAAAAAAATTGTCATGTGCGAGTCGGGCTACTCGCGCACAGGGTTCCGTACTACACCACCACACAACACAGCATAAGAACTTACATAATTTTTTTATTTTATTTTTTGTTATACAGTAGAGTTTGCTCTATAATCACACCATGTTTGTCGCTTGCATGTATTACAGTTTTTACGATAGAGCGAGAAGAAAGAACGTTGATAAAAACTAGTTTCTTGTTGAGAACCCCCCTTAATTTTTAAACTTTTTGTCATTTATTGTTTGTTAACATATTCGCCGTAATAACGCATATTCTGTGAAATACAACTGTCTAGATATTACGGTTCAAAAGTTACAGACCTAAAATGGTAGGACGGATGGACGGACGGACAACGTAGGCTTAGTAATAGGGTCCCGTTTTTACCGCTTGGAACGGAACCCTAAAAAGAAAAGAAAATAGAATCTTCTTCTTATCGTGTGGGCAGCAAGCCCTGGTATCAGAGTTTTTTCTACTGGAACTACCACCACCAGAGATGGTAGCCGGGACCAACGGCTTAATGTGCCATCCGAAGCACGGAATCGTCTTTCTTTTCAGACAAAATAGAATCAAATATCTGGTTTAATTTTATCATTCATACAGGGTGTAACAAAACACGCTAGTAATACTTAAAAATGTCATCAAAATAAACAACTTTCACTATGGAGCCAAAATAAAAAAAGTCTGCTGTTTCATACAAAACTGCAGTACCAAATCGACTCAAATGTATAAGATAGATGATTTTTTAAATATTTGTCATGACCTAGTATATCAATGTGGATGCGATATCTGAGTATAAACCGCGCCTTAGGCTCATTCTAGACATATACTTTTTCTAAGGTCTAAGGATCATTCCCCTATGAAACCATCAGCATATTAGGAAGGATGTATAGGCATTCCACCACGCGGGTCTAGTGCTGAAATCCTAGTCATTTTCATGATGATTCCCCCTAATCCTGTTTAAATGCCCCATCAATTCGTATACGCAATTTAATCTAGGCTCATCTCTAAAATCCAAGCCAATTTTTTTCATATAATGCCCCTTCATTAGTTAGAGAGAATTTAATTCACCAATATAGCGAAGCGAGTCTCCCGAAAAAGACAATCACTAATTACCACCCGTCGTAAGCCATACAAATCGGCAAGAATGTTTTCTAATTTGCAAAAAAGGCGAAAAAAAATGTTTTTTTGCTTTTCAACTTGCAGTATAGACACTGACAGGAGAATGTATAAGGTTGGTATTGGAGTTCGGTATTTAATCAATGCATTAACTGAACTAAAATACAATATATATGGCATAGCTTAAAGATAAGGCCGCAGATCGAGCTCTGCATTTAAACGAAGATCCATTTTTTTTCAATATTAATTAATCAATTAAAGTCAATGAAACTTTTAAAATACGATCTAGATACTGTGGTTTACCAAATTTCCGCTAAAATATAAAGTCAAAGTCAAAGTCAATATAATTTATTCAATATAGGAGCTTGCAGCACACTTATCAAACGTAATTTTTTTTAAAGCTACCACCGCGTTGGAACGTGTTGTCGCTGTAGAGATGTAGCCAGAAACTCTACAACATAACACGACTTAATAACTATTACAATATACATTTTTAAGCTAAAGTCTCAATGCTATAATTAATTTATGATTATGTATAGAAATCGTGGAGCCACTCACTGAATCTGAAAAAATCTGACAGACCACATGCATAGAAACTAGTTTGTAGCTCGAGTTTAAAAAATTCATTTACATTGATTAATATCCAAAATATAATTTAGCTTTGTATGAAGCGCGCTCAAGGGCATGTCTATATAATATTAGCTTTAAAATAAAATGTTATTCATAAAATTGATTCCATAATTTTTCATGTCAAATCTACACTCACATTTCGCTGATACGAGTTTCGACTACAAACATTCTACTGCTTATTTGCAATACTACACCCAAACGAACTTATTTAGCCGGGGCGAGGATTAAATAAAGATTTTTTACGGGTCGTCTCTTTCGTCGAACATTTTTTTTTAAAACGTTAAAACTTTTTTTAGCGACTAATCCCAAAGATGTACGCGTAGATTGAATTAGTGCACGACAAATACACCTCGTTCGGGAATAAGGAACGGTAATTTTACCGAGTTCGCTTTTTTACGGTAATTTTTTTGAAAGTAAATAAGATTTTTCTTGAGATAGAAATTTTTGTAATTAATTGAGTTAGAGAGTAGGTACACCTACTGCTTTTAGCTTTGAAAGTTCATGTTTCGAAACCATTTGGTTGTTTTACCAACGAATACCGTAAAATTTGCAATCAATACCTATTAAGGGAATATAATTCGGATCGCGCTCCATACAAAAGAAGTCTGGTGATATTTCCAATATTAACCAATTAAATTCTCTATCTATGTTTCTGTGAAGTCAGATTTTCGTTAAAATGTATAGTTTTATAGTTACAGTGCCTCAAAGATTTCCATACAAATCTTAAATTAATCTTAGCACTAAAACTCTATATTTTAACGAAAATCTGACTTCATACAAACATAGAGATTACTTTCTAGATTGTTTCTGAAAAATTGCATTGACTTTAATTGGTCAGTATTGAAAATATCAACAGACTTCGTTTGTATGCAGCGCGCATTTACGTATTCGGAATAAACTTCTCTTAAACTGAAAGACCATCAAAGTGAACAACTTTATCTTCATCGGTCGACATCGCGTAAAAAATCAGCTTTTCCTTATGGTTTCCGTCTGTCCGTCCGTCCGTCTGTCCGTCTGTCCGTCTGTCCGTCTGTCCGTCTGTCCGTCTGTCCGTCTGTCCGTCTGTCCGTCTGTCCGTCTGTCCGTCTGTCCGTCTGTCCGTCTGTCCGTCTGTCCGTCTGTCCGTCTGTCCGTCTGTCCGTCTGTCCGTCTGTCCGTCTGTCCGTCTGTCCGTCTGTCCGTCTGTCCGTCTGTCCGTCTGTCCGTCTGTCCGTCTGTCCGTCTGTCCGCGGCTTAGCTCAGAGACGCTTAGTACTAGAAAATTTGACATGGGTATACATATTTATCACGCCGAAAAAGTGGTAAAATAAAATCTTGAAAAATTTTTTTTTAACGGAAGTTTACGGAAGCCTACCCTGCGCGTGGCCCGACACGCATTTGGCTGGTTTTTAACCAATTAAAATCGATGACATTTTTTAAATCTATCTAGTAACACATTTCTGTGTGTGGTTTGTCAGTTTTCCGTCTAAATTATACATGATGTAACAAAACACCCTAGTAATGCTTCACACCATCAAACTGAACAACTTTCACTATGGAGCCAACATCGAGAAAAAATTAAAAATCCGAGCTGTCCATTTTAATCCGACTCGATTAAAATGGACAGCTGTTTGATTTTTTCTCGATGTTGGCTCCATAGTAAAAGTTTTTCAGTTTGATGGTCTAAACCACCATCTTAAGTATTACTACGGTGTTCTGTTACACCCTGTATAGTTTCAATGCTAGGAATACCTAATTTAGGATTAGTATGAAATCTTTAAGCCACTGTAACTTTGAAACTATACATTTTAACAAAATTAGAACAAATCACAGAATATAATTGTTTCTCTAGATCCTTTTAAAAGAATAATTTAATTAAATTGGTTAAATATTTAAATAATAAAACTTCGTATGTCTTTTTTTTGCGCACAAAATAAAACATTTTTACTAGACGATAGTTTAGTATAAACGGGGACACATTAAGAGGATATAATTCGGAGCGCGCTCCATACAAACGTACTATGGTGATATTTTCAATACTAACCAATTAAACTCAATGAAATTTTTCAGAATCAATCTAAAAACAAATTTCTAGGCTTGTATAGAGTCAGATTTTCGTTAAAATGTATAGTTAAATATATTTTTAAAGTTACAGTGCCTCAAAGATTTCCATACAAATCTTAAATTAATCCTAGCATTGAAACTGTATATTTTAACGAAAATCTGACTCCATACAAGCATAGATATTGGTTTCAAGATTGTTTCAGCAAAATTTCATTCAGTTTAATTGGTTAGTATTGAAAATATCACCACAGTACGTTTGTATGGAGCGCGCTCCGAATTATATCCCCTTAAGCTACGTAAAACAAATATAAGCTGGCCGCGCGACGTTATACATTACTCTACCTACGCGTGACCAGCTTATTTTGGTTTTGCGTAGCTTGATGTGACGCCGTGTGTAAAATGTGTAACTATTTGTGTAATTATTGTGTACAAACTGTGTGTAATTATTTTTAAATTTTCTCCCTTACATTAAAATGTTGCAATAACATCGATTATTTTCCGTTTCTCAACATGGCTTCCGAAATCGTTCTTTCAATCAAATATTTATCTTTACGATGGTATCACTTCAAATGAAAAACCACACCCTTTACCAACATTAATACAGATTAGAAAAAAAATTACAAAAGGCTCCACAAAGGGAGCTAACGCCAAATATTAAATTACTCAATATTTCATACCGATACTAATTTCGCTATCTTAACCCTTTGCTGGCCGCGGAACGACAGAAAATATTACGAAAAATCTTGCCACGTGCGAGTCGGGTCCGCTTTGTTAGGGTTCCGTAGTCGGTCCTCGGCATTTCAACTGCCCAATGGAAGATTATTATGTTAATGTGTACAATAAATATTCTTCTTCCACCCACACCCAGAGCTCTAAAAATGCTCCATAAAATATTAAAATCTGTTTATTGTGCGACCTTTCCTTTGCGTAGGTAAAGAAAGAAAGGTTGGATTTTATTAAAACCAACCAATATTACGACCTTGCTAAATTTTATGCTTAAACAGATTTTATAAAGAAAAGCCGATGAGATGACCGGTGCGTGGGTCATAATCTAGAACGCGTTGGTCATCTCATCTGGTTTTCATTATAAAAACAGTTTAAGTATAAAATCAGAAAAATCTAGAACGTTATAATATTAATATAACTTAATAGGTTTTTTCAGACAGCCAATAAGCTGTTACTATCTTAGAAGCTATGGCAAGTCAACGCCATCTATCGAAGTATGGTGAACTAAGTTTTGTACTGTTTAAACAGGCAGTCAAAAAAGACACAAAATTCCCCATTACCTAAATGAACTACAACAACAGTTTGCTAGAAATGTGAGTGTAGACACTAAGGTGATTCCAAATACCGTTTCCCCAATTCCAAAACGGAACACTAAAAAAAATTTTTGCAGAAGAAAAAACGTCCCAGCCTTAATTGACATTCTTTATGAGCGTCAGTCTTGGGGATATTTTTTAATTAGATATATTTTATGAGTTTTTTTTCGAAGGGGAATGAGCACGAATAAAGGGGTTAACATTTGTTTGAGCAGGGAGGGGGTTGTATTAGCCTCCTTGGTAATCAGGCGGAAAAAAATGGTCGATTAGTCCCCCCCTAGACGTTAATTTAAGATCATTGGTAGGGTACGTGCCTGGTACCTTTAAGATGTCTCCTTAAGTGGCATTTTTAATGGTTTAGGTATTGTACAGGTTAAATTGGAACTATTTGGCTTCTATACTCCATTTCAAATAGCAACGAAATTTTAAGGCTATTTTGAATTACAGAAACAGATATTTGAAACTTTCTCTCACTTATTCTTAGAGCAGCTTTATTATTCTTAGTATATCTTTCTGATAAATAAATTATATAGAGTCCTTCTTAATATGCTGACACTTTTTTAGGGGATGATCAGACCATCAAACTGAACAACTTTCTCTATGACACGATCACCGAAATCGCGAAAAAAAAATCAGCTGTTCCATACAAAATTGTAAACCTCCTCGACCCAAATGTACGGGACAGCTGGTTTTTTTTCGCGATTTTATGTTGGCCCCATAGAGAAAGTTGTTCAGTTTGATAGTCTGATCTTCCTCTTAAAAAACTGTCAGCATATTAAGTTGGACGCTGTATTTGCAAATTAGAATTGACCAGAAAGCTATACAGGCTGTAAGGAAAAGTATCATTAACCTTTAATCCACATACTCTACCCATCAAACTGAACAACTTTTACTATGGGAGCAAACCGCAAAAAAAAAGCTGTCTCATACATTTTAGTCGAGTAAGCATTGCAGTTGCACATGCAGCATGGCAGCATGTTGACCACTAACTTGCCTCCACCAAGACGCACTGGGCCCGCGTGGAGGAGCATGGCCCACTCCCTCTCACCCTTATTCGTGAGAGGAGGCCTTTGCCCTGCAGCGGGATTCTACAGGCTTACTAACTTACTTAGGCATTGCAGTTTAGCAGTGGACAGTTGATTTTTTATTTTGCTTTGACCTGTATGCTCCCATAGTAAAAGTTGTTCAGTATGATGGGTAGAGAATGTGGTTTAAAGGCTAATTATGCTTTTCCTTACAGTCTGTGTAGGAATCGGAAAATCTTTTCGTCCTTATTTGAAATGAAGTATATGTGAATGAATGAGTGGATTAACGGGTGAATAATTCCTTGCACATTATACTTTATTGTATAGTATCAATTATTTTAATAAATAGACTATGTATTATTGTATACATAACTTTAGCTTAAGAATTGATATTCATTAAGTCGTGTTATGTTGTAGAGTTTCTGGCCGCATCTTCTCTACAGCGTCAACACGTTCCGACGCGGTGGTAGCTTTAAAAAAATTGACGTTTGATAAGTGTGCTTTAAGCTCCTATATTGAATAAATTATATTGACTTTGACCTTGTAACCCCTCCTAATTTTTCAGTGGCAAGTCGGAAGAGGCGTGGAAACTCAATCACGAGGGTCCATGTTACATACCAATGAGTTTTTCCTACCTACGTGTAATATTGACTGTACTGCTCTCAAATAAAGGCTTGATTTCAAACGGTCTGTCGGTGAAGGAAAACGGAAAAGTCGTGAAGTATTTTTTTGGGTTTGGTTGACACTGACTTCAATAAAACAGGGCCTGTAGACAAATGAGAGAATGTATGGATTTGACATTAGCGATCGTCAAAATGTTCCGATCGCTAATGTCAAATCCACACATTCTCTCATGGTTGTATTTTCAATACTAACCAATTAAAGTTACTGAAATTTTCCAGAAGCAATCTAAACGCGAATATCTATGCTTGTATGGTGTCAGATTTTCGTTAAAATGTATACCTAGTTATAAAGTTACAGTACCTCAAAGATTTTCAGATAGATCTTAAATTAGTGGCGACGGGCTCACCCCTCACCTCACGCTCACCGACAGAGTTTCGGTACTACTGGTGAAACGTGGATGTTCTGAGGTTTCAGAATATTTCTGACTACCCCCTCGGGGAATATAGTCGTGAGCATATGCATGCTTAAATCAATCCTAGCATTCAAACTGTATATTTTAACGAAAATCGGACACGATACAAGCATAGAGATTTGTTCCTAGATTGTTTCTGCAAAATTTCATTGAGTTTAATTGTTTAGTATTGAAAATATCACCAGACTTCGATTGTATGCAGTGCGCATTTACGCATTCGGAATAACCTTCTCTTAGCGTTAGTCAAGAAATGAGGAAGTTATCGTGTACTATAAGTAAAAAACCGGTCAAGTGCGAGTTGGGACTCCCGTTAGTAGACAAGTCTATAATAAAGAAATACCCAGTGTATTGTCTACATCTATTATTAGACTAATTGCGGTTATCTTAGTACATTATGTACTTAATTGCTGATAATAATTATTGAGGAAATGATGATCTGCCCTTGACCTAGATACTGTGTCCTAGAAAATTACCTATTACGATGCAAAACAAAATAATTAGTCATTATTGTTCTGAAGATACGTGGGTTTACCCACGACCGTAATTTCGGGGTGGTCAGAGACGTTGCCACAACTACCACAACTTTTGTTGAAACGTGGTGTACAAGGTGTTACAAAAATACAAATAAACGTGTAAGGTGGTTTAGACCATCAAAATGTAAGGGGGTGGTTTAGACCATCAAACTGAACAACTTTCACTGTGGGACCAATATCTAAATCACGACAAAAAATCGGATGTTCCATACTAAACTACAAATCTACTCGAGCTAAATGTATGGGACAGCTGATTATTTTTTTCGCGATTTTGATGCTGGTGCCATAGTGAATGTTGTTCAGTTTGATGGTCTAAACAACCCCCTTAAAAGTTTTATATGTTTATTTTTATTTTAGTAACACCTTGTATACATGGTGTTAGGGTTGCATTACTTTAAGGGGTGATTGTGCCCATGACACTGATGAACTTTCCCTAAGAAAGCTATAGGGAATTCGCAAAAAAAATATGTTGAACTTTCCATACTAAACGCAATCAGCTGATCGAACGTTAGTATGAAAAATCTAAAAAAATTTTTGCTAATTTTCTTTCGTTTTCTTAGGGAATTTCCTTCAGTATCATGGGTATAATAACCTTTTAGGCCGAGATTCAGAGACGATTTTTTTGGTCTTAGCTCGAGCTAAGCGTGGCGAAAATGTATGGATTTTGACATACGGGAGTCCGAAATATGACTTACAAATAGTCTCTGAATCTCGGCCTCAAAGTAATGCAACTGTTTACCCTAACACAACATAAGATGATAAACACATTATCCTTCCTTTGCATCGCGCATTCGGGTAAAAGAGGAACATACACACCAATAGTAACTTTATTATACATATGCTATGTTACTATTTCATCATAATATAGTATATTTTTAGAATTTTGTATACCGATAAGGTCATTGACCAGTCTGTCATGGCCACGTTTTGGCGCCTACTTGCGAAACCGCTATTTTTATGTGTCACTAGTCACTATGTCAATTTGTAGTGAGTGATTGTGATTGTAACTGTAGTTACTCCTCCTTTTTTGGAAACCTACTTCAATATAATGTTCTGTGTACCATGTTCTCCTTGATTAAAAACGAGTTAGAGTTATTTTCTGATGCGTATGTGAACAATGTGAAGTCCACCAATCCGCACTGGGCAAGTGTCAAAGTCAAAGTCAATATAATTTATTCAATAGCTTGGAGGTTGAAGCACACTTATCAAACGTCAAATCTTTTTAAACGAAGGAACGAGTTGTCGCTGTGAAGAAGATGCGGCCAGAAACTCTACAACATAACACGACTTAATAACTATTAAAATATAAATTCTTAAGCTAAAGTTATGTATACAATAATACAAAGTCTATTTATAAAAATAATTGATACTATACTGTAAAGTAAATAAACTATAAGCTAGTGTCCCCAGACCCAGGCATTTTGATCATATAAATAATTATCCAGTTTATAATATGCTTTTTACAGAGGACTTTTTTGATCTGAGTTTTAAACATTTTTTCGGAAAGATTCAAAATTTTATTATAACAACGTATACAGTGACCCATGAAAGACGTGTTGACCCTACTAAGCCGAAAGTGGACATTTGTTAATACACCCTCTTAAAGGCCTGTGCCCTGTAGTGGGATGTAGGTATTAAGCAGGAGGCGATCGATGGTTCGATCCCCGTCCAGGCCGATTCGTACCAATGAGTTTTTCGGAATTTATGAACGATTTGTAACATCACTGGTTTCTCGGTGTAGAAACATCGTGTGGAAACCTGCATAACATAAATTTCGAGGCATGTATTATACCCACAGTCCATGACAAGCGGCGTCGGGCTCACTCCCCGTCATACTAGATAGAGATTCGGTACTAGTGAAACGTGGATGTTCTGTAGTTTCAGAATATCTCTGAGGGGGTGTCGGGGAATATAGTTGATGAGCATATGCTCATGTAATCCGGAACGCGCTCCATACAAACGTACTATGGTGATATTTTCAATACTAACCAATTAAAGTCAATGAAATTTTGCAGAAACAATCTAGCTGCTTCTAGATCTCTATGCTTGTATGGAGTCAGATTTTCTTTAAAATTTACAGTTTCAATGCTAGGATTAATTGAAAATTTATATTAGAATCTTTGAGGCACTGTAACTTTAAAACTATACATTTTAACGAAAATCTGACTCCATACAAGCATAGAGATTTGTTTCTAGATTGTTTCTGTAAAATTTTATTGACTTTAATTGGTTAGTATTGAAAATATCACCATAGTACGTTTGTATGGAGCGCGCTCCGAATTATATCCTCTTCAAAGTTTTGATCAAACCCGGATATCAAGAGTGTTGGGTAACCGTGACCACTGTGAGTCAGAACGTTGAAAGTGGTTCACTTTCTACCTGCTTACTCTCAACTGGTATTTCCAAAATGTTGAGCATTAATCACTATCGGACGTTAGACTGGGGTTGGGGGTTTAACTTTTACCGATATTGTTCAGATCATGTTCTTGGTCCAGATACCAAAATATTTTAAGTTAACTTTAGGTCTACATTCAAAGACGATTTGTAAGTCATAGTTCCGACTCCCGTGTGTCAAAATCCATACATTTTCGCCACGCTTGGCTCGAGCTAAGACTGAAAAATCGTCTCTGAATCTCGGCCTTAGTATGTTACCGTAGTAGCCGACAGTCGCGTAACTTTTTTTTCTCCTAATTTATATGTGGAACATGTCATTGGAGTGTATAAACTTATTTAAGTTCTAGACATAGCTGAATATTGTACATTTACACTACCGTTTATGTTCTCCTTATGTTAATAAAATAAAAAATAAAATACATTGTAGGCAATCTTTAGGTAATGGATAAATTAACTGTACTACCTATGGTAAGCGAACTGAAGAACAGCGTATATTTTTGAGAACATTTTCGAAAAACAAAATAATTTCGAATGCTTGAACCGCGATAACAGTACTAGGTATGCATGATGATGCTGATGTCTTCCTTGCCGATACGGCTATAGCAGCTGCTGCTGGTATAACGGGCTTCGTTGATGTGGCAAGATGTGGCTAACGTGGCCAATCTTTGCGGTGAAAGTGCGTTCGCATATGGCATATTTGAGCGTGTCATTCTGATAATTATAATATTTGTTATATACCTATAGCTTCAGGTGGTTGAGCTTATTGAATTGGTACCGTTTGATTTGAGATCCTCTCTTCTCTTTTCCTCCATATTATACCTACGTACATAATATTATCTCATCTCACTAATATTATAAATGACAAAGTTTGGATGTTTGTACTCAATCACTCATAAACGTCTGAACGGATTTGGATGAAATTTGGCACGCAGATAGAATATGTTCTGAATTAACACATACTTTTTTAAGGTCCACGCAGAACGAGTCGAGAGCAGAGATAGCATACAAATAAAACTACGTCTGCATTTCAGAATGAACAAAAACTCTGCTTTTTAAGAATACAATTGTAAGCCAAATTCACTCCTAGGTAGGTCAGAAACATGTATAAAAGTATTTCCTGATTTAAAAGGTCGATGCGCCGGCGCCGCGTGCCTTTATGGACGAGCTTGAAGAGGTGAAATACCGAGTCCATTCGAATTTATATGTAATACAATAAGTCCAGTGCATCAGCTGAAGTGCTGCAGTGTAACTGCAATGTTTATGTGGGTGAATGGCTAGGCAACTCTCAACACTTGACACGTCATTCCATCCTGAAACTTAAATTGCTAAATGTGAGCATTACTACAACTACATTCTTAAACAGTAAGTTGGTAGTTGTGGCAATGTTTCTGACCACCCCGAAAGGGATTACGGCCGTGAGTTTATGTATGTGTGTACCTATATATATACAATATGTCCTACAAAACGGGACTTATAAAATACGCCATTCTACCAAACCAGAAGTCTAGGGTTTGAAGCCTAGTTCGTTCATGGATTTTGAATGTTTGTTTCATTATTGTATGGTTTCCATTATTCGTTCTCTGTAACTCTGTTTAAGTGCAATATTTAAGTAAAATAATGGCTATCTTAAGGCTATTATAATATTTCTGGCCAGAGCAATGAGGCCCAGCGATAGGAAGTATGATGAACCAGCAGTGCTTTGATCGATTGCCAACATATTCTATCATAAAAATTATCAATTAAACTAATTAATTATCATCTGCAACATATGTAAAGGCCTATGATGATCATGATGTTCAGTAGTGATGTTGGCAGTAAAACAAAATATAGTACACACCAGGGAATCTTCGTCAATTTGATCAAACCAGTGAACGCACTGGTTCAAACAGACTTATTCATGTTTGCTCAAATCACTTTCCTACTTACATAAAAATAACCCTTCTAACCTGATAAACAAAGAAATCGGGGTACTTCTTAGAACGAACACAGACAAAGACTGGTTTAAAGATGAATCACTGAATTGTTTAGCCGGTGGCAGGTAGAAAGCGAAATAATTAGTGACTCATATCACGGCCATAGTGAGATAATGGGAGCAGGTTAAGGATGGTTTTACCATTGTTACATTACAGGGTAAAAGAATGAAGTGAAGTGAAGTTGTTTTACAAAATTCACCTAATAGAGCACTTTTATGACGTAGCTAGGCGTCTGCAATATCGGCAACCGTCAACGGCTTCGCGCCCAAGAAAGCCTTGCAAGAAAGTCTCCTGTTAAAAACATCCTACTAGACCATTTCTCAGAAGGAATTAAGTCGAGGGCCCCGAAACTCAAAAATATTGTTATTTGTAAAAGTTTCCTACGAGATCGAATCATAAATGAAGAGAGTTGCAGAAAGAACCAGAGTAGCCGACA
Source organism: Agonopterix alstromeriana (assembly GCA_963924505.1). Taxonomy (NCBI): domain Eukaryota; kingdom Metazoa; phylum Arthropoda; class Insecta; order Lepidoptera; family Depressariidae; genus Agonopterix; species Agonopterix alstromeriana. The sequence continues at coordinate 3,104,874 of OZ004681.1, read as the reverse complement.
TAGCCCAAAGAATTGCTAAACTGGGGCATATTGCACGCAGAACCGATGGCGCCGAAGAGTTTTCGAGTGACGACTGCGTACTGGAAAGTACGGCGTGGATAGCCCCCCACAAGTTGGACCGACGACCTGGTGAAGGCGGCCGGAACCCGTTCGATGAGAGCAGCACAGGACCGGCCATTTTGGCGATCCTTGGGGTAGGCCTATGTCCAACAGTGGACGTCTATGGGCTGATATGATGATGATGATAAATTTGTAAATGGACAGAGTTCGGGCCACAATCAAGTCACAGGTTTATGAAATCTCGAGCTCGCTAAAGTACAGCAGCAATGTCGATACACAGCTCAAGCCATAAAGTCGTGCTGTGAAATTTCGAGCTCGCTTCGCTCGCTGCAACTTTTAGTTTAATTGTTGAGCATATAGACAGATTTTTAGTTAAGTATGTCCCATATTGATTCGCAGGGTTGGCAATTTTTTTAGTATAACCTACCATTTTTTGGGATGTGGGAAGGGCCTCAAAAGCTAATGTCGCCATCAAGCCTAATGCCTATGCCTGGTCTAGCGACGCCACTGGCCACTTGGCAGCAGCAAAAATAATGTTATTTTTCTTATATCTTACCGTAGGTGTTCTTGAAGACGACCTAGTATTTCGAATGGAGAGAAAGCTAGGATTATGATAAATTACTTTTCAAATGTACTAATAAATGAAAGTATATTTTTCAATACTTCGTCATCACGCTGTGACCTACTGCTGATTAATAAAATTGTACCTACCTACTTATAATTCAAAAGAAGAAAAAGTCACGAGGTGGTAAAGGCAAAACTGGCATCTTTTGTATGGAGCTTTCCGCCAAATTAAAATACGAGTAAAATTTCGTGATTTTGCGCCCAACGTCAATGGTGTTCATGATTTTGCCTTCAATGTCAGTCAATAAATAAAATAGATTACGAATAAATTGCAAATTGACCGTTTTTTGAGAATTTTTTAACGCCATAGCTTGATTTTCTGAAAACGCCTTATCGTCAAGGTAAACGTTCGCAACGTAATAAAAACAATATCGAAAAGGAAGTGCATTCTATCACGTCTATCTGTTATATAACTGAGTAAGCACGTAATGCATAAGACAAGCTGGAATTGAACCTTCGTAGCTATCTATAAACAAAATTCAAAACGCAATCTATTATTTATTCAACCATTATTAAATCTTGCAAGAAAACTACAGTGACATTTCTAATATTATTAGAAAGATTATGAGGTCCGGTCGTGAAGAAAGGTGCCATAAAAGGGAGGCCTATGATGCCTAGCATTGGGTTGATGTGAGCTGATTTGATTGATCGATATTATAAGGTACTTAAATAGTACATTTTCATAAAACTATGAGAGAACTGCAATTTAATGCAGACTCTAAACTATTATAAAACTGTAATAGAAGTGTGTCTGTACATTGAAGATATTTACAAGAAAAAGATTACAATGTGGTTTTTAGGTATCCTTGACTCCTGACTGAGGTTGATTTGGAGTCAGGGATACCTAAAAACCACATTCTCACTCGCAACCCTTACTATGTAGTCAGACCAACTTGTTGGTGGTCCAACTGACCTCCTTGCCTCTCTTGGCTACCATTCTGATACTGCCTTAGTCCACCGGCCGTCTTCCCTTCTAGCCAAGTATCCCGCCCATCACCATCCACGTACCAGAGTCGTCGACCTTAGTTAGTTAAATGGTCTAAGTCCTTAGTTCTTCGACGAATTTGATCAGAGTTTATTCTTAGTTTAGTACGCGGTCCACAATTGATATGCCCAGCATGGTACACTCCAAGTAGGGTTACCACATCTCAGGATTCAGGTCCTGAGATTACAGGAGTTTTAAAGGTTTTTGGAAATCTCTGGATTTTTCAACAAACTAGAGTAGATTTTTCAGTTTTTATAAGAAAGATACAATCAACATTAACAAAAAATATCGTTTTTTGATAGTATCACAAATAAACGTTTTTAACATCAACATATTTAAAAACAATAGATAATGTTACCTTCTTTGGTTTTTAGAATCATCTTTTGTTAAGTTAATTGGACAAAAATAAGCGAGGCATGACCGTTTTTGACATCGATGTGACGCTTTGAGATTGTCGACAAAAATGTAGCATCATGAAAGTAATAATTGATAAGTAATTATGATAATATGATATCATGTAAAACAAGTTCGAGGTACAATAGTTTAATAAAATTATGCAAATTTATGATGTTCATTTTCCTCATTCCTGCTAAGTAATACCTATTACCTGCAGTTATTTTTGGGAATTGTTGTGTATAGCATAAGCTGTTACAATAATTTACCCTAAAATAATGTAATGATTTGTAGAAACTTGCCGCTTTGTAGTTAGATTAGAACTCTACAGGGAGTAATTGAAATCATTGGCATCTGATTCTTTGTGCGATGTCGGGTTTGTTCCCATCTTGCTCCCTTAGTAAAAGATGTTCAGTTTGATGAATAGAGTTCAATTAAAAGGATGCCGATGATTTCAATAACACCCTGCATTATACAGGGTGTAAGGAAAAGTATGATTAACCTTTAAATCAAATTACAAACTGAACGACTTTTACTATGGGAGCAAGGCTGTGAACAAAAAATAAATGAGTTTTTTATACGTTGAGTCGTGTAGGCATTGCAGTTTAGTAGGGAACAGCAGATTTTTACAGTAAAAGTTGTTGTTCAGTTTGATGGGTATGTGGTTTAACGGTTAATGATAATGTTCTTTACACCCTTTATATTTATGCACATTTTATGACACGACGCATTAGACTCTCCCGCTCGGTTTGTGTCCCACTGCAGGGCAAAGGCCTCACGAATAAACAAGGGCCCATTCTCTACCATGTGGGCCAAGAGTTGATTAGTGGTGGCTAGGGCAAGTTATCGTAAACTTACTGTTAACGTATTTTCATAGGTCTCAAATTGGCACAGCACGATGTTTATTAGGTTACGAAATGATAAATTATCGCAGGCCGTAATAAGGGCATCTCCCGCAAAGATTAAAAATAAAATTTAAAAAAAAACTTACAAAATAAGGCAGCAAACAAAAAATCCAAGAGCAATAAAAAAACACGTTCACTTTTTAAAAACACAAGTTTTAATTTTTCAAATTTCGAACACGTTTTCGATACAACGATTGGTTTGCGACTGAATGGTAGCTGGACAATTCGCATTGACAATATGAGTAATACCAACATAACTGTACATATTGTTACACTATTATCTACCTTATTCCTTAAACTTAAAGACTAAAGTTGTACATACACAGTAGTTCATTAAGAACCTTGTCAAACTTTGAATAACGGTATTGAGGTCACTGACGTCTTTTTTGTGCATTTAAACGTTTATAGGACCAGATTTCGCGGAAGTGAGAAAGCTAATTACAATGCTTATTGTGTTCGAAAGGGATGACGATATTGGAATGACAAATGTCACAGAGAAATTTGTTGGCTATGGTCAGTCTCATTTAAGACAATTTAATTGTTTAGTGACCGTCAAAAATAAAGAAATTAGTCACTTATTGAGATTAGTGATGTACCTAGTCAGGTAGTCGAATACCTTTTAAGTACCTATTCACCATTCAAAATAGCAGCGAAATTTTAAGGCTATTTTGCATTACAGGAACAAAGATTTGAAACTCTTCCTTTCGCTTATTCTTAAAACAGCTTTAGTAACGTCCAAGATATGTCGGATAGTATATAGGGTCCTTCTTAATATGCTGACACTTTTTTACGGGGATGATCAAACCGTGAAACTGAACAACTTTCTCTATGGCACCAACATCGTAATCGCGAAAAATAAATCTGCTGTTCCATACAAAACTACAAACCTTGTCGAGCCAAATGTATGGGACTGCAGATTTTTTTTTCTCTATTTCCATGTTGGTCCCGTAGAGAAAGTTGTTCAGTTTGACGGTCTGATCATCCCCTTAAAAAAGTGTCAGCATATTAAGAAGGACCCTGCATGTATCCAATATATTACATTTGGTAATCAGAATTGGCCAGAAAGCTAAATAGGAATCGGAAAATCTCGTTGTCCTTATTTGGAATGAGCTAAAGAAAAAAAAAACAAAAAAAAAGAAGTATAAATAAGTATTCGGATGCATACCACACATGACCCGAAATTAACAATAAAATTGACGTTTTTTTTTAAAATTTTTTATATTTGGTAGGACTTTTGAACATTATCGAAAAACCGCAATATTATGAGAAATACAACACATCCATCGTAATAATTACTAAAATTTAATACTTACTGATATTGTATGGAATATCGAATACTGGACTCTGGATTCGAATATTCAATTCGAGTCTGTGACTCGAGTTTCGATTCCGATTAAACTTTTATTTTCGAGTACTTGAAGTATTCGAATACAAAAAAAGGTTGACTCGGTACATCACTAAATAAGATCGACTGGATGATAGGAGTGAAACGACGAAATCCTCACTAAATAATGACCATGAGTGCGATTTTTCACTTTCAAATCAGCCGTAAAATATGTCAAAATTACTATGGAAATTATGCATCTCTCTATTGCTGATTTCAACGTGTGACTTTCAAAAATAAAAACACCCTAGTAATACTCAAGGAGGTGCTTGAGACCATCAAACTGAACAACTTTCAGTATGGAGCCAAAATCAAAACAGCATAAAGTCTTTAACGGCTCTGGATACTAGTCCTTTTGAGCCATTCGTTATTTTTTTCTTTATATTCTTTATTTTGATGAAGGGATGATAGATGACGATGAATCTGTGGTCGATTTCGTAAGCTCGCGCGATGCCGCCAAAATGACCATGGACGAGTTGACTTGAACCAAAACTTATGTTCTGTTATCGTATTTATTTGAGATTCCTGTTACGTCGGTCGTTTTACGCAACTGTTTGATACACAATCCGCACGAAATTATGTCACAAAAATCACTAAAACCAATTTTATACGAATTTCAAATACGACGAAACACAACAAGAGCAATGGCGCCAAGCAAAACTCCCTGTTGTCGTGTTTATTTTTTTTATATAATGTCTTTAACGGCTCTGGATACTAGTCCTTTTGAGCCATTCGTTATTTTTTTTCTTTATATTCTTTATTTTGATGAAGGGATGATAGATGACGATGAATCTGTGGTCGATTTCGTAAACTCGCGCGATGCCGCCAAAATGACCATGGACGAGTTAACTTGAACCAAAACTTATGTTCTGTTATCGTATTTATTTGAGATTCCTGTTACGTCGGTCGTTTTACGCAACTGTTTGGTACACAATCCGCACGAAATTATGTCACAAAAATCACTAAAACCAATTTTATACGAATTTCAAATACGACGAAACACAACAAGAGCAATGGCGCCAAGCAAAACTCCCTGTTGTCGTGTGTTATGAGATGTTGCCAGACGGATCTTGTCAAAAGTAACCGGAAATAGATAAAAATTATCCTTTTGGTGTGAAAAGTAACCTTACATATTTTTTTCTAATAATAAGGTATTAAAAGTTGATGGACAGATGTTAGTTGTATTAACTTACAGAAATATAAACGATAAACGATTGATCGAGCGAGTAAGTGAGACTACTCTGACCATTTTTAGTCATTCGTGATTTTGCCTCAGATTTGGTACCTATCCATTAGTACGAGAGAGAAAAACGTGTTTTAGGAGTTGCACTCACTACGTAAGTTACGAACGTGTTGCGTCATAAAACATTGAAAAAATATGAAAAAGCAGTCCGTGTTATGGAAAAATATGAATTTTAAAATTGATTAAGTATACAAATTCCGAAAACCCACCTAAAAGTTTACAAAAGTAACCTTCTGGCAACACTGATAATAACTGATATTTGGGACATAATTTCGTGCGAATTGTGTTCCAAACAGTTGCGTAAAGCGTAACAGCAATCTCAAAAAAAATACGATAACAGAACATAACTTTTGGTTCAAGTTAACTCGTACATGGTCATTTTGGCGGCAACGCACGAGCTCATCATCTATCATCCTATCATCAAAATAAAGAATATTAAGAAAAAAATAACGAATGGCTCAAAAGGACTAGTATACAGAGCCAATATAGACAGTATTTAAAAAAAAAAGTTTTATTTCGAAGGGGATTTTTTTTCGCGCCTCCAATGTTGGTCCCATAATAAAAGTTGTCCAGTTTGATGATCTTAAGCAACACCTTTAGAATGTAACGCTTTCAAATGCACACCCTGTATTCATTATAATAATACCCTTTAATTAATTACTTAACAAAATAGCTCCCTAAGTTGTTTTTCTTTACAAAAAATCATGGGTTACCGACTTTTAAAACAGCGACCGTAGCATGGCAGCGTGATATAGCGCTATCTTTCTTTCTATTTTGCTCCGCATAGCATCGAACAGCATACCAGCATACCTATATTCCCCGAGGGGATAGTCAGAGATATTCTGAAACCTCAGAACATCCACGTTTCACCAGTAGTACCGAAACTCTGTCCAGTGTGACGGGGGGTGAGCCCCGAACGTTTTATAGCCTTATTGCATGCATCATACTACGACCGCTGGAACTCATTGCTAACCCATTGTTAACGCAAAAGTGGCCAAATTTCACATTATAATAAATTCTCTAAGCATTATAAAACAGTCAAGGAGTCACGTTGCAGGGTTTGCCCCGAACACTTGTCTTTCGCGTGGTGTTCGCGCGGTTCGCGTCTCAGCCTGCCACGAGACTCCGCAATCCTTCTCAGTTGTGTTTTTACTCAAAAACAATCCTCGAGATTGGATAGATACTCCCTCAAACCACTAGACACTGGCGGAAATGCGGTGCTAACGCACAAGCAAGAAGTCCATTAATTATAAAAAAAAATTAAAACAAAACAGTCAATAATACTAGGCTTGTGGTTCGGATAACTTACAATTTTAATATTTCAGCATAATTTTGTTTCATTGTCATCGAACTTTTCCAGATTTTTCTTAATCTTCTTATCGTTGGAAACGATCTTCCATTTCGGTGATTCAAGTAATGGTGGTTGTGGTTGAGGCTGTGGTGGCTGTGGATCCATAGGGGGTAGCAGCCTCGAAGCCTCTTGGAAAACTGTGGCATTTGGACTTGGTGCTGAAAATTGTATCACATACAGGGTCTTCGGAGCGAGCTCCATACAAACGAAGTCTGGTGATATTTTCAATACTAACCAAATAAAGTCAATAGAATAGACTCTACAGCGACAACACGTTCCGACGCGGTGGTAGCTTTAAAAAGATTTGAAGTTTGATAAGTGTGCTGCAAGCTCCTATATTTTTTTTTTTTTTTTTTTTTAGTTAACCGAGATATTTATTAAATTCAAAAATTATAGAAAAAAAATACAATATGCGTATCCACAACAGGCTTCGTCAAAGGTAATACAATACTCACATCCGCAACAGGCTTTGTCAATGGTAATACATCACTCACATCCACAACAGGCTTCGTCAAAGGAAATACACCACTCTGATCCACAACACGTTTCGTCAATCCTATATTGAATAAATTATATTGACTTTGACTTTGAGAATAGAAAACTTTATTTTCGTCCAACTAAGATCCCAATTTTGTTAGTAACACACAGTTATAATTTTTTTCAGAAACAATCTAGAAACGAATCTCTGTTTGTATGAAGTCAGATTTTCGTTAAAAAATCTTCCGGTACATTTATCGGAAATCTGCAAAGACAGATCTGGGTTTCTAAATTGTGTTAACAAAAATTTTTTTTTTACTTCAATTTTTAAATGTTGAGACTAGGACGTAACTTCGATTTGTATGGAGCGCTTTTTTTTTTTTTTTTTTTTTTTTGAATGACATACAGTTTGCTCAGGGAGCATTTACTGCTTTTTACAGCGGGCTTTTGGGGGTGGCCTTACCAGTGACGGCGAAGCGCCCTGGTAGGTCACCGAACCAGTGATTTAAGCAACCTGCCCAAGGGGCACCCCAGGGGGGTACGGACCTCGGCAATGGGCGTTGCTGGGATTACGCGACGGGTTGGGAAGCGGGGATCGGTGAGAACCGGCCAGCTATGTGCCGGTAGCGTCTGTAGACGCCAGATGAAGGAGTGGGCAGAGATCGCGACTGTCCCCCGCGGCGGCGATGGGGATTTCGAGTATTACGGCGACGACGCAACATGTCTATGATTGTGATCGTGTTACCGTCGGCGGTGGTCGTGTTGTGTGGGTTTGAGAGTCGTGAGTGTACGGCCGCCATCATGGCGACCGTGATCACGTCGTCCGGATCGTTTAAGACGGAACGTCTTTTCTTAACCAACGGCCGACGCTTTTTGGGCTTATGGAGCGCTTTGTCAGCAATATCCTCTTAAGGAAAATACTTGCATTGTAGGCATTTAGGCATTTCTTTGAACTTTCGGTACCATAAAGTAACTATGGAATTCTTAGCCACGGTTTATACAGAAGAGACGTATGGCAGTGGCAGATAATCTAAGAAACACAATATAAGGGCTAAAAAAATAGCTGAAACTATTTCAAGGGGATTATCAGACCATCAAACTGAACAACTTTTTCTAAGGGACCAATAACGAAATCACGAAATAAATATCAGCTGTCCCATACATTCGAGTCGAGTCAGGTTGGTAGTTTTGTATGGGTATTGTTTTTTTCGCGATTTCGCTATTGGTCCTAGAGAAAGTTGATCAGTTTGATGGTCTGATACTCCCCTTAAAATAGTTTCAGCTAATTTTGTTAGATTTTATATTACGCAGCATAGCGTCGTTTTTGTCGTAAAGGAGAATCGTGCCCGCGCCACCAGGTGACGTCGCCTGGAGGCGCGATCCAAAAAAAGCGACGCTATGCTACGTACTATAAGGTTTATAATTATGTTACTCTGACTATCCGCCACCGCTACACGTCTCTTCTGTATAAACCGCGCCTTAGAGTTATTGATACTCACTTTTTAAAGTTTTTCTAGACGGTCCAGCACTCGGTGGGTCCATTTTTACAGCCGATATTTAACTAAAACACAAAAATATACAGGGTGTACAGATGGTAGACACAAAGGGTAGACAGATACATTACTTTAAATGGTGATTGGACTCATGAAACTGATACTGAACAATTTTCTACATAAACCTAAGGGAAATTCGCAAAAAATTGCATCTTTCTGCATCTTTCATACAAAATGTTTGATCAGATGATATTTATTATGGCAAGTCCTAATACATTTTTTTTTTATTTCCTATTCACTCCTTTGGGAAAGTTGTTCAGTATCATAAAGTATTGTTCAGATTTAAATATTCGTATCTACGCACCTTGCGCTATCACGATCACGTCGGATTAGTTTCGATACTGTTTGATTACTTATTGGTCACTATATTTACCCTTTTTTTCTAAAATTATTTTAAAACAAATACACGTCCACTTTGCTCACACTTCTTTATCATAATAATGCAGAAAACTCGAATTTAGAGTTGAGTCATCGACGGTTTTGTCCCGTCGCGTCGTCGTGGTAGTAAATTTTCTAATCCTTTTGTATACAGAGTGTAAAATTAAATTCGTACATATCAAAGGAGATGCTTCAGACCATCAAACTGAACAACTTTTACTATTGGGACCAACTTTGATGCCTAGGAAAAATTATCAGCTGTTCCATAGAAAATGTCGATAGCTACAAAAAGTCAAAAGTCAAAATTGTATCACATAGATAACTTTTTACATCATGTTTTTGAATCTACCACCGCGTCGGAAGGTGTTCCGTTGTAGAGAAGATGCGGCCAGAAACTCTGCTATACTACAATGTATGAAACAGCTGATTATTTATTCGCGATTTCGATTTTGGCCGCATATCAGAAGTTCTTCTATTTAATGGTCTGAAGCATTCCCCTCTATACAAGGTGTTACAAAAATAAAAATAAACATTTATGGGGTGGTTTAGACCATCAAACTGAACAACTTTCACTATGGGAATCAACTTTCAATATCGAAAATTCTGATGTTCCATATTAAACTACAATCTACTCGAGCTAAATGTACGAGACAGCTGATTTATTTCGCTTTTACGATGTTGGTCCCATAGTGAAAGGTGTTCAGTTTAATGGTCTAAACAAGCCTTTTAAAAGTTTTAAATATTTATATTTACTTTTGTAACACCTTGTATGTAACACATTTAATTGTAGTACATCCTGTATAATAATTAAATACACTTTTATCTATATTTATTTTAATTTAAAAGTAGCACGTCCACTTTGCATTTTTTTTTTAAATGTAAGAAAGTCGTATAAATGGATGCTTGAGTCATTTACTGTTTTGTCCCGTGTCGTGGTATATAATATGTGGAATCCTTTTTTGTATTTATTAAAAACACTTTTTTACATTTAATTTAAAAGAAACACGACCGCTTTGAACACTTGTTTACCAAAAAATGGAAAATAGTCGCTTGAATGGAAAATTGAGTCGTATACGGTTTTGTCCCGGCGTTGTAGGTAATTTGTGGAATCTAGATTAGGTTTATCGCATTTCCGACAACACCGATATCGTTTCCGTGGGTTAGATAATAAAACAGCCCAAGACTTTAAATGGCCCGCAGGCCTTTCTGTCCAGCTGAGAATCTGTATGTATATGTATGTATATGCTCACGACTATATTCCCCGAGGGGGTGGTCAGAGATGTTCTGAAATCTCAGAGCATCCACGTTTCACCAGTAGTACCGAAACTCTGTCCAGTGTGACGGGGGGTGAGACCGTCGCCACTTATAATGGACAGTGGGTACAATACATGCCTCGAAATCGAAGCATGCAGGTTTCCTCACGATGTTTTCCTTCACCGAAAAGCCAGTAGTATTACAAATCGTACATAAATTCCGAAAAACTCATTGGTACGAGTCGGCCTGGACGGGGATCGAACCATCGCTTCCTGCACGGCAGGCAAGGTTACTCGCCACTGGACCACCACGGCTGAGAATCTGTCCAGTTAAGAATCTGTCCAGTTGAGAATCTGTTTAGTTGCTACGGAGGCCTTATATGGTGATTATACAACGTGTTAATGAATTAACGCAAAAATAGAAAGTAGTTTATATAGAATCGAGAGCAGAATCGAATTATCATGTTTTCAACACAGGTATTTTTTTTCAAAATCTTACATAATTTGTTTGTAAAATTTAAAATTTACGGAACTCTGCCCCGTTTTCAACCTTTTGGTACGAACCCTTAAAATATGTAGAAAGTTATTTAGTCTTTTAATCTGATCATCGCCTTAACATATTAGGCATTAAGTATTTTACCTGCATAATATCTGCCACGACATAACTAATTTTGACACAATAAAAAGATTATCTGAGATCCAGACAAACGATTTTTCTTGCTTTCTTACTTTTATGCGCCTCTGTCCTACCCGGTTCCTTTTAAACATTTAAAAAAAATATATAATGGACTTCTTGCTTCCGCAAGTGTCAAGTGGTTTGAGGTAGTATCTATCCAATCTCGAGGATTGTTTTTGAGTTAGAACACAACTGAGAAGGATTGCAGAGCCTCGTGGCAGGCTGAAACGCGAACCGCGCGAAAGAAAAGTGTTCGGGGCAAACCCTGCAACGTGACTCCATTTAAAATTTGCTTACTAATAATAGTGCGTCTCCGTAATGTTGATAGATCGTTTTAGAGCGATAATTTTACTTTCTAATAATGTTTGAGCCAAAACCTTTTATTTTATGTTAAATGTTAATTAATCTTGTAGATTTTAGTGTACTTAAAAATTTTACAGTTTAGACAGCTCAAACAGCTTTAAAAAGTACTATAAATTTCTAAAACCGCTTGTCAAAATCTGAGCTATCTTGGACGCACTATAAGAATTATTTGTTCTGTGACTACGCTCGAACTACTGTGGCGTGTAGCGTGAGTCTGCCGCTACTGCTTGTTTAATATGCTTTGTCTTGGCTCTTACACACTCAAAAGCTCATTCACAAGCAACTATAGGTGTTCCAAACAGAACACCATTCAATTTAACATACAAAAGACTTAAGGAGAAGTTTTGCCACTTGGACGCTAGTTGGTGCGACCACGCGTCATAATCGCGGAGTCCGAGCGGAACTGAGAACTTCGCCTTAAGTTTGGACAATATGTGCTCAAGTTTGATAGTTGTAGAGTCGTATTATGTATTTATGTATGTTATAACTAGTTTTGTATTTTAATAAAGTGTACAACAAAATCAAACGCCTTTTGAAAATTCCAATAAATGGTTTGAGAAAAAAATACAGCGTAGTGTGTATGTGTTTGTGAGCGTTATTTACACCACTAGTTTTTAATTAAGTACTAACAACATGTTGTAGACCGAGATCTGACCATAAAATTATGCACCTATTTGTTTGATGAACGAAAAGTGATGTAATGTAAGTTAGTTTAAGTTCAAAAAAGTTCTTTGAACCTGGAAACCCTAGAGTTGTGGCAGACTGAGAGGTGGCAACCCTAGTTTTTCCAGTTCTATAGATCGATCTCCCTCCGATGGCACCTAATTTTTTTGTTTGGGATTTCCCAAACAGATAGGTGGAAAAAATTGTACCAAAAATCATAATGTACCCCTGTATAAACTTTCATTTAAATCACATTTCGTTCACCAAACACATAGAAGCATAATATTACGGTCAGATCTCGGTCTATTGAGGGTGAATTCAGTCAAAATGGAACTAAACAACTTTCTCTTAGGAAAATGGGTCGAAAAACGAAAAAATGATATGGACCTCCAATACAAAAGTGCTGATCAGCCCATCGATTTTCTATGGGAGGCCCACATTTTTTTTTTAGTTTTTCGACCCATGTTCCATTGTTTAGTTTCATTTTCTGAATATACCCTTGAAATGAATACAGGGTCCTTCTTAATATGCTGACACTTTTTTAAGGGGATGGTCAGACCATCATACTGAACAAGTTTCTCTATAGAGTCAACATCGAAATAGCAAAAAAAAAAATCAGCTGTCTCATACATTTGGCTCGAGTAAGTTTGCAGTTTTATTTGGAAGAGCAGATTTTTTTTTCGTGATTTTGATGTTGGTGCCATAGAGAAAGTTGTTCAGTTTGTCGGTCTGATCATGCCATTAAAAAGTGTCAGTATATTAAGGCCGAGATACAGAGACGATTTTTTTAGTCTTAGCTCGAGCTAAGCAGGGCGAAATTCATGGATTTTGACATACGGGAGTTCGAACTATGACTTAAGAATCGTCTCTGAATCTCAGCCTAAGAGGGACCGTATAAAACGTGTTAATGAATTAACGCAAAACTAGAAAGTAGTTTGTTTGGAATCGAAAGCAGAATCGAATTATCATGGTTTCAACATAGGTATTATTTTTCAAAATATTAAATATTTTGTTCGTAAGATTTAAAATTTTCTGAACTCGATCTCAACCCACCACTTGGGCACTCTCACCCTACTTATCACCAAAACAAGATTCTTAAAATGTATACATGAGCACGTTAGCGCTTTCATTCATTGCTGAAATGATAACAAATTATTTTTGCCTCAAAACTTAAAATGCGAATAACTTTAAATTTTAACTATCAAAATAGTACAATTACTGTTTCAATCGAATTATTTTGTCATAAATCAGTTGGGGTGTATGAGGTTTTGCGCTTATTCATTAACACGTTGTATAAAGATAATTACAAACTGATAGGTCAATAAGCAATCTACTTAATAAAGCACAGAATGACAAAGTTAAAAACAAAAGTTACTAACAAAGTAAACCAACTTCAACCCTTTTCACAATTTGAAATTCATCATGATCGTATTTTTTTCACCCTTCTCTCTGATACAAATTGGGTGTTAAATTATTCGAGTCCGTGACTATTTGGTAAAAGGGGAGGTAGTATTTATACTATTGGACAGATTGTTCAGACGTGTTATGAAAAGACTGTTCAGGTGGGAAGAACTGTGAAGGAATAAAAAAAATTTCTAAAGAAAAAAAAAATCGGCTTCAAGCGAAAAAAAACTGACCAAATTTGTTTTGTTTTCTCCGGGATCTTTGGTGCAAGACACACACTTGACCGGTTTGACTTGGACTGTAATACCATCTTTACGAAAAAGCAAAAAGAAAAACACATTTCTTGTTCTACATTTTTCAATTTTTTTTTAAACTATTTGTTAGCAAATCCGGCATAATAACGCATATTCTGTGAAAATGACAACGGACAAAACATTTTGGTATCCTGTATACTTTATCACTGACTACTCCCTCATGGGATACAGTCGTGAGCTTATGTTTAATTCAACGCAATTAGTAAGAAATGCCGCGATTGTGTGATTTCCTATGTGGTGTTCTTTTTATATAAATAATCGGTTACACGCAGCTTGGCCAGTTGAATTGTACGTGTAGTTATATTATGTTGGTTTGGGAATGGTCTAGCGGTCTTACGTTTGGCGACAAGGGCCAACTTAACACTCTCGAAGTGCTCAGTCCCTTCCCTGACAGCTTTTCGCCACTCAGGTCTTATCTGTCAAGTTAAGTCGTCTCGGCAGTCATTCGGATTCTTCAGCCACATCCGAGCTCACGCTAGGAACCGATGAGGGTCGCCGTCAACTTATACGTCGTGGAGGACATCACCATCATCACCTTCTTAAATAAATTAGCAAAAACCTAGACGAGTGTCCTGTCATGTAATTGTGCCTATAATAAGATCAGGCGCTATTTCTGAAATGAAGTTCGGACCGAAACGGTTGCGATATATCGAAAATCGAAAGTCCGGGTAAAGGGACAGATTAGGATGTTTATTTGTTTGATGGTCCACCACACCAATGAACATTAGGGAAGTGATTAAAAAATCGTCCAATTTAGGTAGTGTGCTGTTTCTAATCTTTTTTCAAATCAAAGTGTTCAAACCAGCGGAGGCAGCTTTCTTTTTCATGTAGTATGCTTGTGTGTGTATGTGTGGGTGTGTGTGTGCGTGTGTGTATAATATAAAAAAGCTATTTCCTATTTACTTCTCAACTTTCCTCACCTCACAATTTTAAGAGCCATTAAAATTTTCCGAACAGGATGTCTACGAAAAAAGTTACCGATACGCAAGATTGGTTGCAATTATTCACAATGAATATTAAACAGTTTTTTTTTTCAGGGTGAGAGGGTGTGAAAATTCCTTTGGGACGAGAAATTTCAATTCTAAATAAAACGAAGATTTACATACCTATTATAGGTAATTGAAATTTTCAATACTAAGAATTTAAATTGTTATAGTTATTGAGTCGATTGTAGAGTTTCTAGCCGCTTCTTTTCTCTACATCGACAACACGTTCCTACGCGGTGGTACCTGAAAAGATTTGACGTTTATTAAGTGGGCTTTTTGAGTTTGATCGGCAACATTATCAAGGAATGAAAAAACGCCACGTTATTCCGCGTTGTCAACGCGACGACGAAAGCGCTGCGTGGGAAAAGGCTCTAAAAAAACAGTCCAACACTTCCGGTCGTAAAATTCAAAAATATTCATAGGCCGCCCTGAAAAAATTGAAAATTACCGAACTCGCCTTTGATTCGCTTCACGCTTGGCAGTTAATTTTCCCTTGTTTTTTTTAGATACTTAGGGCAGTGTAGTGAGAATCGTTACTTATATCAGAGGGTTCCGCTTATGTGAAATTAAACTACTTACTTGCTTGCAACATGATAATCGCCCTAATCTATTTAGATTTATTTTTAGGTGATATCTAGCCTACATAAATACTAGTAATATCTAATTTTAAAGGTTTGCCAGGCGTCTATCTTAAAAAGACCGGACCCCCCTTAGAAAAAAAGAAAGTATTGCTGAAATAATTAAATAATTGTAGGAACTCTTTCATCATGAGATGATTTATTTAATTTTTATTTAATTAATTGCTACGATTTGTATTCTTCCATCCTAAAAATATATGTTCTACCCTAGTACGGTTTGAAATTTTAAGGAGGTTGTCCTCCTTACAAATTCAAACCCATATTCTGGTTACGGGCCTTAGGAAAATGAACTTTTAGGTCAGATCATGCTACCTCAAATTTGAGTCTTGCCATTGGCGATAGCTGATGAGCTGGCCGGTTTCCTCCCCTAGTGAAACTTTCCAGCTACGCCAATGGGTCTCTACAATAGGTGAATAAAGACCAGCATCAAAAAAGGTTTTCTGAACCAGCCGAAGGATCCCAAAAACAGTTTTCTAACAAACTCCCGTCCAGAATTAATGTTCAGTGGGTACGTTGGAAGTTCCGATAAAACAATTTATCCGATGATTGGTAACTCTTACTGAACTAAATTTACATACTTTGCCATTTTCTTTAAAGAGTTTACTTGGCATTTTCGGAAAAAGTAAATTTAGATGTAACTTTATGAGTTTCTGTTCGGAATAATAAGCCAGTAAAATATAAGGGTTCGAACAATCAAAATGTAAAATATTTAATAAGGTTTAGACCCTCAGTCCATCAAATTTAAAAACCTATACAATTCGCAATGGGACCAGCTAAATCTGCTAACCATCGACGTTTCCAAAAGAACACTTTTTTTTCGATATTTCGGTGTAGGCTCTGTAGAGAAAGTTGTTCGGGTTGACTAAGCTCCTAAAATATTAACGCATATAAGTTTACACACTAAATGTATTGTGCATGTACATGGCGATTGTATTGCCTAACATCCTTTATTCCGCTGAAACGTGGACTGTGTACCGCCGACACATTCTTATACTGGACCGATTCCACCTGAAATGTCTTAGGAAAATATTAAAAATCAAATTTTCCGACCGTGTGCGGAACACTGAAGTACTGCGAAGAGCTAATGTTGGTGGTATTGAAGCCTATCTTATGCGACGACAGCTTCGGTGGTGCGGTCACGTGTCACGAATGGGGGTGGAACGAGTGGCGAAGCACATATTTTAATCCGAGCTTGAGGAGGGCAAGCGTAAGCTAGGTGAGCAACTTCTCCGATACAAAGATGTGCTAAAACGCCACATGAAACGGTGCTACATTGATCCCGCGCAATGGGAAAAGCTCGCATCCCAACGCCAGGAGTGGAGGTCCCTTGTCAGAGACAAAGTTTTTGACTTTGAGGCACGCTGGCGTACTGAGCTTGATGCCAAGCGCGATGAATTGAAGGCCCGACCACCAGCGGTCATCAATTATAATTATGAGAATGGTGTCCTGACGTACTCTCATTGCGCACGTACATTCTTGAGAAAAATCGGCTATAATTATAAGCCACATTAGGGCGCACGAGCGCCAACAACGAAGGGATCAGAGGCAGTCGCCGTAGCCGAAATCGGCTAGGAGTAGCATCATCATCATCATCACACCCTAAAATTTACCTATGATTATGGAACGCATTAAAAATATTGAGTATTTAGTTTTGAGTATGATCTCACACTTTTTTAACTATACTACTTTTAATGGTTTTCCTTTTTAATCCTCGACGCAAAAAGACGGGTGTTATAAGTTTATCGCCAATGTCTGTGGGTCAGTCTGACTGTCCGTGGCATCGTAGCTCTCGAACGGATGGTCAGATTTTGATGCATTTTTTTACGTGAAAGCATGTTTCCTTACGGTGGTTCTTAGCTATATTTGGTAAAAATCGATTCAGCAGTCTTTATCATGTTAGTAACTTTAAAAATTATGAAATAACATTAAATTAAAAAATTTAAAAAAAACCCCAACGCTAAAAACAAGCATTTTAAATATAAATTTGAGATATATGTATGTTTTACTTCTTATATCCGACAGTTAAGGTCAATTAATGCGTAGGGGACCGTTATGAAATTGATTGTAAAAATTTTTTATACATACATTAATTATACATACAAAAAAGAATAAAAAACAACATAAAACATAATTTTGACCGAATTATTTTTTACGTTTTAAAAGTAGAGTTATCAGTTATTGTTCTGTTTTATTCCTTTGGTGTTAATAAATTATTTCATACTTTTCTAAGCATACATCTGGATATCCTAAAAATTCTTGTTTTTTTTCATTAGCAATTACAGCAGAAAATAAAAAAGGCTTTCGTTCACAAGACAAATAATACTATAATTGAGGGTAGTGCATCGGCCCATCACGCGGGGAGGTGACGACTATAAAAACGCTACAAAACGCCAAACTGCGGATTGACAGCCCTGTAAAAATACCGGCCCTTTCACACGAGCTTCTTGAACGCTGAGTGAATCCTGCCTATTTAGAGTTACTGAACTTTTTTTAAAGACATTCCAAGTGATGGTTAATTTTCAATGAGTCGCAGTTCGTATTTATCTAAAAAATTATTCTAGTTGGTATTTGGATGTGTATTCTCTATGTCAAAATTGCAATTTTGATCGCGAATACAAATCTGCTGTCTCAAATAAAACTGCAGTACACATGGCGACACATCAAGCTATACCAAACCAACATAAGTTGGCCACGGGTAAGTTGAATAACATATAATGTCGCGCAGCCAACTTATGTTGGTTTGGTAGAGCTTCATGTGTCACCGTTTACTTACACGAATCAAATGTATGGAACAGCTATTTTCTTTAAATATTACTAAGAACCATCAGTTGTTACAACCTTTGCAATAACGCAATCAATATTATTAAATATTTAGTTCATCGCTATCAAATTTTGAGTTCCATTGTCTATCTCCGAAGCGCTTCATCAGACCTTCACCAAACTAAATACACTGATATCTTATACTGGCCCTGAGTGATTTTTTTACCGTTTCGGAATTTTTTAAGGTAGTTCAGACCATCAAACTGAATAACTTTTACTATGGAAGCAAACTTGAATCCGTAAAAAGCAATCAGCTGTCTCAGACATTTGAGTCGAGTAGGCATTACAGTTTACTATGAAACCATAATACTTATTGGATGTGAAAATGGATTCTTTTCGAACAGCTATAAAAACTCGGCGTTACAATATCCAGTCTGAAACCACCCGACCGTGACACGTTAAACAATAACAGTGGGATTGATAGAAGATATAAAATCACTAAGTGTACTCGCCGTAATGCATTCGCGGCGGGATACCTTGATATCTGTCGTAAAACCTCCCTTAGAGACCGAGTCTTCTTTGATGAAGACGTTTATCTGTCAGCTAAGATGTCCTGATATAAAGACTGAGTTAACCAGGTGTGTGCAATGAGGAAGGCAATGGGAAACCACCTCAATTCATCTTACGAAAAAGTTTTAATTATGATCGTGTTGGGTAGGTTTGAAGTGCATTAGACTGCGGTCATATCTACTGAAAAACTGAGTACCGATGGGAAGTTCGAGTTTTAAAATGGAGACCCCGAACTGGATTGAAGACGCGTGACAGGCTGAGGCAGGCAGGATGAGGAAGGCTGAGGATAGAGTTTTGCGGTGCACCCTGAGAGAGGCCTATAATCAGTCGTATGTACGATAATTAAGGGTATATTACCGTTGGCGCGCTCCATACAAGAAGAAGCCTGGTTAAAGTCAAAATCAAAGTCAAGATAATTTATTCAATATAGGAGCTTGAAGCACCCGTATCAAACGTCAAATATTTGGTACGGCCTACAGCCTAAACGGCTTGATGGATTTTAACGTTTGAGGAGTCATTAGATTCGTAAAAATTGTGAGAGTGACATAGACTATATTATTTTAATATGGCGTCTGCGAAATTAAAAAGAGAGGGAGAATAAACATTTTTTTTTTCATTAAAATTACAATATGGGTATCAAATGAAAGTTAATGATCTGACCATTAAAAAATATATATATTATAGTACTTTTCTGTTACAGTTTCGACACAAGACTAAAAAGTATGAAATAAATTAAATTATTAAGAAAAACAAAAAACCCGACTGCATAAAAACCCTATTAACTGAAAAGAGAAAAACAAGCTCTATAATCACTTAATCAGCTGTAAAAGCTTTATTTGAGCGAATATAATTTGAATGTTATTAGGTAGGTATTGCAGGAACCAATAACCAACCAAAAATCGTCTGTGTCCCCGTTTGCGATACCTGCCTAATAACATTCAAATTATATTAGCTCAAATAAAGCTTTTATAGCTGATTAAGTGATTATAGAGCTTGTTTTTCTCTTTTCAGTTAATAGGGTTTTTATGCAGTCGGGTTTTTTGTTTTTCTTAATAATTTAGTTTATTTCATACTTTTTAGTCTTGTGTCGAAACTGTAACAGAAAAGTATTATATTATATATATATATTTTTGGAATTGTCAGATCACTAACTTTCATTTGATACCCATATTGTAATTTTAATGAAAAAAAAAAATATTTATTCTCCCTCTCTTTTTTATTTCGCAGACGCCATATAAAAATAATATAGCCTATGTCACTCTCAGAATTTTTACGAATCTAATGACTCCTCAAACGTTAAAATCCATCAAGCCGCGTTAGTATCCTTTTTTACAGAGGACTTTTTTGATCTGAGTTTTAAACATGTTTTCGGAAAGATTCAAAATGGTCTCGGGGATTTTATTATAACAACGTATACAGTGACCCATGAAAGACGTGTTGACCCTACTAAGCCGAAAGTGTGGAGATATCAGTTTATTTTTGGTTCGAGTGTTGTGATTATGGACATCACAATTTTTTTTAAGCAAAGACGCATTTTTTCTTATATTTTAGTTATATTTTCAATACGAGTACTAAGCTTTACCTTAGTTCAATGCACATACGTAATAGTAAGACAGTGTTAAGTTGCCATACAAAGTTATGAGACCAATCAAAATTGACAGTCTTACTATTACGTATGGATATTGAACTAAGGTGAAGAACATGACAGTATAGAAAAAAAAACGGTAACCTCGAAATTAAAAAAAATTCTGACAATTTTTGTTTTGTTACTGCGTGTTGTGGAGTCGCGCTGAGAGTCTGGCGGAGTGCGGACGCGTACGTATCGGCGCGTGGGGCTTGCACGTGGCTCCACCATTTTGTGAACTCTTTTGTGTTTTAACCTTAAAACAATCACTTGAGATTATAAACTACTTACATTGGCAAAACTGCCACGCTAGACTTAATTAATACTACTAATCATTTTCCTTCGTATACTCTCCACATAACGAGACATTGGCTGAATTGTGATAACACATCGGATGCAACTAAACAAAAATTTAATTGAATTGAATTACTGCGTGTTGTGATCTGTAAGACTTGGGTTTTTATATATATAGGTATATTCGATAGGTATTAGATTTGACGTTTGATAAGTGTGCTGTCGGCAATCGGCAATCGGTAATCTTTTTCGTAATTAAAAAGTCCCGGGGCTACAGTACTATAAGGTCTAACAAAATTAGCTAAAACAATTTTAAGGGGATGAACAGACCATGAAACTGAACAACTTTCTCTATGGGACCAAAATCGAATTCGCGAAAAAAAAATCAGCTCTTCCGTATGTAAAATAAATGTATGGGACTACAGATTTTTTTTCGCGATTTCGATATTGGTCCTATAGAGAAAGTTGTTCAGTTTCATGGTCTGATCATCCTCTTAAAATAGTTTCACCTAATATTGTTAGACCTTATACAACGTGTTAATGAATTAACGTAAAACTAGAAAGTAGTTTAAAATCGAGAGCAGAATCGAATTATCATGTTTTCAACGTAGGTAATTTTTTTCAAAATATTAATAATTTGTTTGAAAATTTTTAAATTTACTGAACTCAATCTCTACCCACCGCACGGGCACACTCACCCAACTTACTACCAAAACAAGATTCTTAAAATGTATCCATGAGCACGCTAGCGCTTTCATTCATTGCTGAAATGATAACAAATCATTTTTGCCTGAAAACTTAAAATGTGAATAAAATTAAATTTTAACTATCAAAATAATGAAATTAATGTTTCAATCTAATTATTTGGTTATAAATCAGTTGGGGTGTATGAGGTTTTGCGCTTATTCATTAACACGTTGTATAAGAAGGACCGTACAAATACTTATATTAAATAAACATGAAACCATTCTTTTAATAACAATACCTTGAAACCAATTAAAATCAAGTAAGAATTTAATAACAATTTCTTATCCAATAAAACCAAAGAACTGCCAAACCGATTCGGCTAATACCTCATACTCCCTCACTTTCCCTCCCAGCAATAAGTCTTTATGTCACTTCGTCAGAATGTACCATAAAACAATGGCACCACAATTTGTGAGCAATATGTGTACCTTTCAGCACTAGGGCGGCCACATAATAGCTATCATAAAACTGGGACATCCCTACGCTACCGGGATTGACCACACTTTACGGCAAGAAAATAGGGACAGTAAAAATTTTTATGTCTCCCTTACTTTCGGCAAATTTGATAACATTCGAGGAAGTTTAATGAATGAGAAAATTGTTTTTATGAATAATTCAATTTATGGTAATATTGGGTGTATTTATTTTGAAGGATTTATAGTATGGAGATTTGGTAAGAACGAGCATTTTGGATTGAATAACTACCTAAGTATCATTAAGAGGATATAATTCGGAGCGTGCTCCATACAAACGTACTATGGTGATATTTTTAATACTAACCAATTAAACTCAATGAAATTTTTCAGAATCAATCTTAAAACAAATTTCTATGCTTGTATAGAGTCAGATTTTCGTTTAAATGTATAGTCTTAAAGTTACAGTGCCTCAAAGATTTCCATACAAATCTTAAATTAATCCTAGCATTGAATCTCTATATTTTAACGAAAATCTGACTCCATACAAGCATAGATATTTGTTTTAAGATTGTTTCAGCAAAATTTCATTGAGTTTAATTGGTTAGTATTGAAAATATCACCATAGTACGTTTGTATGGAGCGCGCTCCCAATTATATCCCCTTAAGATATTTTATTTCATACAGGATCCGTCTTTTCTAGGGGATGACCAGACAATCGACTTGAATAATTTTTTCTATGGGTCGAACATCGACATTTTCATATAAAGTTTCACACAAAACGGCAAACTTACTCGTCTCAATTCTCAAATGTATGATAGAACAGCTGATTACAGCTGAATTTTTTCCGCGATTTCAATTTTTGTTTCATAGAGAAAGTTGTTCACTTTGATGGTCTGATCATCCCCTTAAAAACCGTCAGCATATTATTAAGAAGGACCCGTACACCTTCTAAATCTAAATGCACAAATCGTTAAACCTGACCTCATTTTGTCCGATTCAATCGGTATCAAATCGACATGGTGTTTTTGGCTGTTAATTAATTTCAGACAGTGAAAATAATTATCACAAAAACAAAATATTACTTCAAAATTGCCTAGGTAAAATCATAATACGTTACCAAACTTCTAAACTATACAGGGTGTAAGGAAAAGTATAATTAACCTTTAAACCACATACTCTACCCACGAAACTGAATAACTTTTACTAATACAGTTTTTGAGAATTATGCGATTATTATTTATTCGAGAATTAAACGGGAACTCAAAAATACCAAAACGCGGTAAGAACCCGTTAAAATGTTTAATTCTAGATTAAACTTTTACCAAGGCAGCAAACCTGTCAAAAAAAAACAACTGTTCCATATTAAACTGGCCTACTCGACTCAAATGTATGAGATAGCAGATTTTTTGTTTGTTCTGACAGGTTTGCTCCCATAGTAAAATTCGTTCAGTTTGGGTAGAGTATGTGGTTTAACGTTTAACGGTTTATGATACTTTTCTTTAGCATAAGCATATGCTCACGACTATATTCCCCGAGGGGGTAGTCAGAGATATTCTGAAACCTCAGAACATCCACGATTCACAAGTAGTGCCGAAACTCTGTCCAGTGTGACGGGGGGTGAGCCCGTCGCCACATAATGGACAGTGGGTACAATACATGCCTCGAAATTCAAGCACGCAGGTTTCCTCACGACGTTTTCCTTCACCGAAAAGCCAGTGGTGTTACAAATCGTACATAAATTCTGAAAAACTCATTGGTACGAGTCGGCCTGGACGGGGATTGAACCATCGCCTCCTGCACTGCAGACAAGGTTGCTCGCCACTGGACCACCACGGCTTTAAAACGCCATTTTTTTATACTTTTCTTTACACTCTGTATAATCTGAAACTTACAAAATAAGTTTTTAATAGAAAGTCTTTCCATTCCTGATTTAACTTTTATGCTTTTACCGATACTTTGAAAAGATTCCTCGTTGCCTATCTAAGCAGAACCAGGCCTATCTCACTCCACAGCTCAGATACGCTCGATGGCCGGTCCCCACCAAGTGGTGAATTGCAGTAGGTTAGGTATACAGTGTAAACATCTTGGTCAAATCTCATTAGACTTGCCGCCATTTTGTGAGTAATCAATGCGAGACTTGAAAACCTAGCGATGTAACGCTGTTAGCACGTGAAAGAATGAAAGAGGAATACTATGTGAAGGAAGCTTTCATGTCTAATGACTCGGTTCATTTTTGTTTGCACGCGCGCCGTTGTGACGGTTGGTAGGTTATTCGCGTATTGTACGATAGGACGTGCAGAGAGAGTCGCTATTTATTTAAATCTATTTCCGAACTAATCCTTCTGTACCGGTAGGTACTAGTATTTATTCTGTGGCAGAAAATGGTTCAGAGAGGGTAATTAATTCTTTTTCAGGTTTTTATAGGTAGCAACAAACTATGGGTTTATGTGTGACAGTGAGTCACATTAGTTTCTATAAATAATACGCAGATAATATCAACCAAAACTATGTACATTATCAATTCCAAATCTTGAACCATATTCCGCACAACATAACGAATAGTTCCATTCGCATCACGTATCCGGAGATTCGTCCGGACTATCATTCCGGTAATACTCCGGATCCGGACGTCTACATCCTTCAAATTCTACCCGGACGGCATTCGTCACTTTTATACCTTTATATTTACCTAGGCACGCGTAAAAGCCGATAGGTAGAGCTGTAAATTACTAGAGATGCCTCGATCAACATGGTTCGACAATCCGCAAGATTCCAACTAGTCAAATTAACAACTCTTTATCAAACGTCAAGATGCGTGCTTTGTATGAAATATTGTACTAAAAATTGAAGTGACGTCATTGTTTTTCGTCGTTGTTTTGATACTTTTTATAGTTTATCCAGTTATTAAAAAAAGTATTCAAGCAACAGCATTACTGAAAATGTGAGTTTAGCGTTATTTTCAAACGGTTTATTTACTGAGCAGTTAAAACTAAAATATATTTTATGTAGTCAACTCCCCTTGTAAACGTACGAGTAGTAAAATCTAGGTACTTGTACCGGTAGAATGGCTACGGAACCCTACCATAAGCGAGTCCGATACGCTCTTGGCCGGTTTTTAACCTTGAAAATGTTTATTCGATCGCTTCAGTAGGTGGCCCCGTTTTAAAGTGCGAATTCGCGCTTGTTTTCCTGAGATTTCGGCCTAGATGAGTGTCAAAAGACGCGTATTGATAATTTTTTTTTCCATAAGTTTGAAAATGTTTAAAGGAAATAGCGAAAAACCGCAGACAATTTTCGCTTTTAAGGGGTTTCTAAAAAGGCACTTCGAATGCATTTATGTCTTAATTTTTCTAGTTTTTATATTATACTTTGGTTGGAAGTTGTATGTCCGAAGGTCGCGTAGAGCACGAGATCTGTGAATTTTTGAGTGTAAAATCGTTTCTATTGTATAATAACTTATTGTCACAGAAAAAAATCGTACGCTACCTTGACCTCAATGTAGCGTACCAGGTAAAAACAATGTATGTTTCGTAAACTACAGAGGCAATATTTATTTGACCTAGGCACTAATTAGGCACAATTTAGGAACAATTTATTGTCACTAAAGTAATCCTGATTCCCTTCATGTGTACGCTAGCTGGATTTTCGCTTTACTAGTTTTGAAAAACGCCTCATATCATAGGATGTCCACTAAGAAATAAGCTGATAAAACACAGGCTGGAGTGGTCTGGCCTTGCAGGTCTACAACACTAAGAATTTTTTCAGGAATGTGACTACTTGTATTTCAAAGTTCATACTGAACAACAGCGGTAGCAAGGCTCGTGCCATCATCGGAGCCCTCACCGGGCACTACGCCACAGGCACGAGGATGCACACGATGAAGCTCACCCTAGACCCCAGCTGCCGAGCGCGCGAAAGGGTGAGGAGACCATGGAACATATCATTTGTGACTGTGAAGTCTTGGCGGCTAAACGCATGTGCCTTCTCGGAGATGAATACCCAAAACCGAGAGATCTTAGGTTTCTTCCCCTCAATGGTATTGCCTCCTTCATTACCCATGTATTTTAAGGGTGAAGCAATCAAAAAGTAATGAGGCTAACAAAAGATCCCACTGGGTCGAAGTGTTGCTGGCTTGCCAGCCTCCACAACAAGATAAGATTAGATTTAATGAATCACTTTTGGTCCTGAGTGGCGGGGAAAGGCGGTTTTCGCCCTGCAGTGGGATCCTTCAGGATATATCTTTCTTACCGCCGCTTCTATGAGATTCATTCGCCACTGAGACTCTAAGATGAAACAGTATCACGTAGAAAGCATTCCGCGAAGGGTAAGGATATATGCTTATTGTGAATCGTGACGGATTTTACGACAGAAACCGCCGCATAAACTTATAGTGGACGGTTGATGAACTTTTTTTGTTTGTTTGCTTTGATTTTCTTTTGCATTTACTTCAGCTATGAAGGTTACTACGCTAGTAGTCGCCACTTTTAATGGACAGATAGTCATAGAAAATGAAACATGTAAGTTTCCTCATGATTTCCTTTACCAAAATGCCAGTGGTTTAGGATTGCCACCTGTTATTTGAGCAAATATTTATTGTTGTATTTATTTACCTATTATATATACAACGTGTTAATGAATTAACGCAAAACTAGAAAGTAGTTTGTTTAGAATCGAGAGCAGAATCGAATTATCATGGTTTCAACAATAGGTTTTTTTTTTTCAAAATAATAATTAATTAAAATTTACTGAACTTGATCTCAATCCACCGCTCGGGCACTCTCACCCTTCTTACTACCAAAACAAGATTATATAAATGTATCCATGAGCACGTTAGCGCTTTCATTCATTGCTGAAATGATAACAAATCATTTTTGCCTGAAAACTTAAAATATGAATAACTTTAAAATGAAATTATCAAACTAATGAAATTATTGTTTCAATCTAATTATTTTGTTATAAATCAGTTGGGGTGTATGAGGTTTTGCGCTTATTCATTAACACGTTGTATATATATATATACATATATCAGCCATCGCTGTCTCATTGTTGGGCTAAGGCCTCCCTCCGTTCTCTCCATGTGTCCCGGTTTTGCGCTTCGTTAGGCCAGTTCTTCAGGAAGCCATCGATATCATCCCGCCACATTCTTCTAGGTCTGCCTCGACGCCGATTTTGTTTTACTGGGGACCAGTTGGTAGTAGTTTTGGCCCACAGGCCATCTGGCATGCGGCAGACATGTTCAGCCCAACCTCACTTTAGATTGGCAGCGGTGGTGGCGACGTCCGTCACTTGGGTTCTGGCGCGCCCTCATTTCTGACCCGGTCGATCTTCGAGTTAGCTATTATTTTTACTAGTTCCAAAATATGTTTTGATAACTTTTAGCTATGCAGGTTGAAATTGGAGTATTTACATCCCGTCAAACTGAGTAATTTTTACTATGGAAGAAAATATGAAAACACAAAAAAAAAAAACTAAATTTTGCAGAATTTCGACTCCCATGTGGTGGTAAGCTTTTTGTCCACAAAAACATTTCATAAAAACCGTATTCCCTTAGTCGCCTTGCGCTACTCACATATAGGGATCAAATAAGGATATTCTACTAATATCCTAATACTAATCTACTATAATCTACTAATATTATATAATCTACTATAGTTGCTCTACTCAATTCAAACATTTAAACAGCTAAACAACAATTTTAGTCACCACAAATTACACTTTTCACAAAAACCTCTTCCAATCTGTTACCCCAATTTCCATACGTTACCCCATATCAACGCCAAACAAGATCAGACATGTTCAAACATGTTTATCTAAAGAAAAAGACATCAATATCTCACATCGTTTAGAAGGGCTAACGTCTTTCTTACACAAAAAAGATCACATTTGATACTCGTCAGGAATCGAATGTTGGTGTTCCCCTTTTTGAGAAAATACGGGAGCATATTGCGCGATGTGACGTGTCTGCTAGCGCCGTGGTGGCAGAAAAAGGAACTAACTTAACGTGTGCGTTTTCCTAAAGAATGTGTTAAGAGAATTTTATTCCGAAAGCGCTAATTTTCAATATTAACCAATTAAAGTAAATGTTGCAGAAACAATCTGGAAACAAATCTCTACGTTTGCATGTTGTCCGATTTTCCATAAAATATACAGTTTCAATGCTAGGATTAATTTAAGATTTGTATGGAAATCTTTGAGGCACTGTTACTTGAAAACTATACATTTCAACGAACATCTGACAGTATACAAGTACAGAGATTAGTTTCTAGATTGTTTCTGAAAAAAATCATTAACTTTAATTGGCTAGTATTGAAAATATGAACAGACTTCGTTTGTATGGAGCGCGCATTAGCGCGTTCGGAATAAACTTCTCTTAACACATTCTTTACGAAAACGCACACGTTAAGTTCCTCTTTCATTAATAAAATTGTACCACACGCAACCATAATTCTTGCAGCCCTAGGCTCAGTTTTTCATGTTGTGACGTCATCTTGTCATTTTCTGTCCTTTGTAGGCAGTGTCCAGGGTGTGCTTTTGTCCCCGTTTGAAGGAGTTTAAAGCTTGCGTCTATAACTTATAACTTTGCCAACATTACTCGTTTCAGAAAATATTTCGAACAGAGTTCCGTGTGTTTTCATCGCAAGAAGAAAATACAAGAAAACCCTCTTACATTACAAAATCAATCTTCACCCAACATCATTCAGATCAAAATAGCTAAACCTCCAACAAACATAGGGCATTATTAAGGCGAAGCTATCGAAAAGAAATTGTAAAATAAAATCAAATGTAATTTGTGGCATTCGGTTCCAATTTGCGGAGATCGCAACCGAGTGTCGTTTGCTCGAAGCGTTTTTGTATAACATGTATGGAAATTGGATGTTTCCCTCTTAAGAAAGAGATTGCCCTTAAGTGAGATTGAATTGTAGCTACTTTATTGTGATTTCTGATTGTTGTTATTGTTGTGTGGAAACTCTTCTCTGCTGAAAAAAAAATTACATGTGGCGAAAAAGAATCTTTATATTTTTATAAAACAGATTTCCATACAAACTCATCTAATGAAGGTGGTTGGATATACTTACTAGGTGATTTTGTAAACACTTTCCAAGTCTTCAGGGGGGTTTCATACTATACAGGGTGTAAGGAAAAACATCATTAACCTTTAAACCACATACTCTACCCATCAAATTGAACAACTTTTACTATGGGAGCAAACCTGTTAGAACAAAAAAAATATCAGCTGTCCCATACGTTTGAATCGAGTAGGTATTGCAGTTTAGTATGGGACAGCTGATATTTTTTGTTCTGACAGGTTTAAAGGTTAATGATACTTATCCTTACACCCTGTATACAACGTGTTAATGAATAAGCGCAAAACCTCATACACTCCAATGGTTTTATAACAAAAAAATTAGATTAATACAATAATTTCATTATTTTGATGGTTAAAATTTAAAGTTATTCGCATTTTAAGTTTTGAGGCAAATATTATTTGTTAACATTTCAGCAATGAATGAAAACGCTAACGTGCTCGTGGATACATTTTAAGAATCTTGTTTTTGTAGTAAGTAGTGACAGAGTGCCCGAGCGGTGGGTTGAGATCGAGTTCAGTAAATTTAAAATTTTACAAACAAATTATAAAATATTTTGAAAAAAATTACCTATACTGAAACCATGATAATTCGATTCTGCTCTCGATTCTAAACAAACTACTTTCTAGTTTTGCGTTAATTCATTAACATGTTGTATATCGTCCAAACATCAAAAACCACAAGCCACTCCAGCCGCATCAAACATCGTTCCATTCCATCCCCAGGTAAAGAAAACCATCAAACTGACATTTGGGTCCATTGTGAGCGGAATAGCAATGATATATGATATAGTATGATATATATTCTTGAAATATGACGTAAGGACGACGGTTGAGCCGTGCATCATATGTGACATTGATTTGCTTCTTTTAAATTGTGGATGTAAATGTTAGAGTGAGACAAGCAGGATTTTCTCATTCGCAGCAAATTTTACAGCGTATACAGGGTGAAGTTTATATCTTTAGCATCCTTTTAAACTAAGAGCACAGGTCCGGCACTTCACACAAGTTTTAGATGTGACACGATGACGTTCGCACATGCTCACTTTGCGCAAATGTGCATGTGTAGGGTTGACTTACCACGCATCGTATGAACATCATTATACATTTCGTTACTTTTATAGTTCATACTGTTATTAAAAATAGTATTTAAGCTAAAGAATCACTTACAATGTGAATTTTGCGTTATTTTCCAACGTTTATTTTTACTGCGCGGATAAAAATAAAATATATTTAATGTAGTCAAAACCAACGGGTGCGCGCGCCTGACTGCATTGCCTTGCTCGATTCCCCTCAAGTATCCCCAGAAAGTGTGAGGTGAGGTAGGGTATCTGAAGACAGAGGGGGGCGGGGAGTAGCCGTTCTGTATGTAGAACTATATACTATTACCTATTCTGAACTGAACAACTTTTACTATGGAATCAAAACAATTAGAGGAAAAAAAAAATTCAGCTTTTCCATACTAAAATGCCTACCTGAGTCAAATGTATGCAACAGCAGATTTTTGTTGTTGCTCCGATCGGTTTGCTCCCATAGTAAAACTTGTTCAGTTTGATGGGTAGACTCTAAGTTTAAAGGGATGCCAATGATATTAATTTCATCCTGTATATAAAAATATACGAAAGGAATAATTTAGTTAAGCAATTTTTTCGTATTTTTGGATACATTCATCCTGCATTTTACCCATCGTATAATATATTCAGTTTTGTCGTTCTTCTTCTTTGGTTCAGCATGAGCCATATCTCATGACAATCGCTCATGCTGTAGTGTAAAGATTAGCGAGTCAGCAATGGTAGTTTCGAGGCCGACTGTCCAGGGTGCGCTAGACGAACTGAGGTTTCATCACACGACGACGCTCTTTCCTTATACCCTGCAGACCCCGGTTTGATCATTAACCAATAACTATGGAGACCTATTACTATTTATCATTAACGGACTTTTGCGTGCGTTAGCACTGCATTTCCACCAGTGTAAAGTAGTTTGTGGGAGTCCTAATCTCAGGGATTGTTTTTGATCAAAAATAGGAAGAAATTGTGTATTGCGAAGCCTCGTGGCAGGCAAAAACACTACGCGAGACAAGTGCTCGGATTAGAAGAGTCAGGACCTGCAACGTGACTCCCTACGGAGACCTGAGGTGATATATTTGTAGCTGCCAAATTTTGAATAGTTTTTTGACGTGAATTCGACGAACGTCTATCAGCGGGCATTCCAGAAAAATTGTGTTACAGAAATTATGTTCTTTTGAAAGTCTCGTTCTCCTCAATATTATAACATTAATTGTTATAATCTATCTGATGGCTACAGGAAAATATAAATATATTTCAAAGTTTTGGAAAGCATTTAATTTACTAGTGGTCGTAGCTCGACTTCTACCCACCTTTTTTTCCTTATTTTTGGTTCTTTTCTGTATTTTACCTTCCTCTCTAATACAGATAAATGTAGTCGAGAGGAGGGATTGTACGGGAGGGCCTCGGGTTCGGGTAGCGAAACTATTTATATTGAATTTGTTATGTTTTCCCTATTTTATTATTTCACATTTACTTGTCGATTGCGGGAGTGTATCTTGTAGGATAGAAAAATTTGTTTAACCTGACTTTATGCTATGAGATCTGACAATAGAAGAATGAGAATATATCGGGTCCTTCTTTATATGCTGACACTATTTTAAGGGGATGATTAGACCGTCATACTGAACATCTTTCTCTATGGCTCCAACATTGAAATCTTAAAAAAAAATTAGCTGTTCCATATAAAACTGCAAACCTACTCGAGCCAAATGTATGGGAGAGCTGATATTTTTTCGAGATTTCGATGTTAGTCCTATAGAGAAAGTTGTTCGGTTTGACGGTTTGATCATTCCCTTAAAAAAGTGTTACATACTTATGCTTCATAGTATCTTTACGTAATACCGACTGCTCTCGAACGGTGAAGGATAACATAGTGAGGAAACCTGCATACGCTGAAGAAGAAATTCTGATGCGTATGTGAAGTCTACCAATCCGCATTTGGCACGCGTGGTGGACTGACGTCCACACACCCTCCTGTGCCCAGCAGTGAGAAAACTAATTAGGCTTCAGATCATCAAACTGAACAACTTTCACTATGGAACCAACTTTGAAACCGCGAATAAAAATCAGCAATCTGACTTAAAATCTGGTATATAATTTGTGCGGACGAAGTCGCGGGTTAACTCTAGTTTGCAAATAAAGTTATTGGTTCGTTACAAATAGCTTTCTGGGTTCGCTTTTATCTGCTAACACCATTTATAATTTATTTAAGTGAAAATTTTATCAAACTTCTCAAATAATTTAAAGCATCTCACACAAAGAAACTATCGTATAAATTCAGAATTCCGTTTAAAACTTCCATCTCGTAAACGTTCAAGTTTCCGCAGCGGAAGTAGACCGAGTTCGGAATTCAAATTCGAAAAATACGCTCCTTTCCGCTTCCGGCGTTTGATTTCTCCCGTGATACGACGTTTCCTACACTGCAATATTTGAGTCTGGATTCTTGTTGATGACACTATATTAGACTACTAAAAGGCAATATTCAGAATAAGAGAGCTGCATGAGATCATCCCGCCTTCTCCTTTCTACTATCGGACTTCCAGACGCACCGCGGGATACCACACCTTCTTGGTTGATATCCCACGTATCCGCACTAAGCGCCTTTCTGATTCTTTTACAATGCGCACAGCCAAGGAGTGGAATGCCCTGCCTGCGTCAGTATTTCCGAGCGCTTCCAACCCGAATTACTTTAAAGTACGAGTGAATAGGCTTCTTCTGGGTTAGCTCGCTACATCATCGACCCCGTCTTTGTCCTAAGGACTGGATTGAGCAAACCCTTCTTCTTCCTGCCCTTATCCCATTATTTGGGGTCGGCGCAATATGTCGTCTTCCTCCATTCATCTCTTTTAGCCGTCATTTCAGCGCACACACCTTTTTTACACATGTCATCTTTCACACAATCCATCCATCTTTTCTTTGGTCGTCCTCTCTTCATGCAGCCATCCACATTCAGATTTAACATTCGTCTTGTAATATGCCACTCATCTCTTCTCATCACATGTCCATACCACGATAACCGATTACCGCGCAGCTTTTCATTCACAGGAGCCACTTTCAAACTTCCTCTAATATACTCATTCCTAATCTTGTCCATTCTAGTAACCCCACACATCCATCTCAACATTCGCATCTCTGCTGCATGCAGTCGTTTTTCATCCGTCACTTTAACGGCCCAACACTCCGAGCCATACATGACGACAGGTCTTATGATGGTTTTATATATTTTCCCCTTCAACTTAAGAGGGATTCGGGAGTCACAGGTCATTCCCGTAACCTGTCGCCATTTCATCCACCCTGAGTTTATTCGGCGTTTCACGTCTCGATCTATATCGCCATCGCTTTGTAGAAGTGAACCGAGGTACCGAAAATCGGAGCAGACTGGCAAAGGTACGCCATCAAGCGTAATAGGCACAAAACTGGAGGTACCGCCGAAATCGCAGAACATGCATTCGGTTTTCGTTCTGCTGATTTTCAAGCCAACATTCTCCAGCCTTTGCTGCCATTTTGCCAGTCTGATCTGGACCTCGAGTCCATCTTCACCGACAAGCACAATGTCGTCGGCAAATAGCATGCACCAGGGTGCCTCTTCCTGAATGTCCGATGTCAAAGCATCCATTATCACCAGGAAGAGGTAAGGACTTAACGCCGACCCTTGGTGCAAACCAACAGCCACACTAAATTTGTCGGTGGTACCAGCGGCCGATCGTACGCATGTACTGGATTTGCTGTACATTGCCCTAACCAACTCTATGTACTTACCAGGCATACCTTTCTCTCTTAGGGCCCACCACAAAACCTCACGAGGTACTCGATCGTATGCCTTCTCGAGGTCAACGAATACCATGTGCAAGTTCTTTTGTGCACGTTTATACTTCTCGCACAGTTGGCGTAGCGCAAAAACGGCATCCGTTGTACCCCGACCAGGCATAAAACCGAACTGGTTTTGCGTAATTTCAGTTTCTTCTCGCATTCGTCTCTCTATTACCCTTTCCCATACTTTCATACTGTGTGACATAAGCTTTATTCCTCGATAGTTATTGCAATCCTGTATGTCACCCTTATTTTTATAGATGGGTACCAGTAAACTATTGCACCATTCATCAGGGATCACTTCTTCTTGCAATAACCTATTAAAGAATAAGGCCAGCCACTTAAATCCATCCACACTCAACAATTTCCATACTTCAACTGGTATTTCGTCTGGTCCTACGGCTTTCCCATTCTTCATACCTCGTACAGCCTTTTTTACCTCTTCCTCACTCACTTCCCTTACCAAACCAAGGTTTGTGGGTACATTTTCTAATATCCCACTCCAAACATTCTCTTCATTCATCAACCTTTCAAAATATACCTTCCAACGTTCTTTAATATCCTCATCTTTCGAAATAACTTTTCCTGCATCATCTTTTATACACCTTATATGGCAAATATCTTTCGAACTCTTATCTCTAGCCTTTGCCAGCCTGTACAGGTCTTTCTGCCCTTTGGAACTGTCGAGTGACTGGTATAATTGGTCCTGGGCTTTAGCTCTAGCAATGGCTACACATTTTTTCGCTTTCGTCTTACATTCTTTATAAACAATCTTCTTTGCCTCTTTGACACTCGCATCACTATCTTCGTTCTGCCACTCCTTAAAAGCAATCTTCTTTTCTTTCAGTATTTTTTGCACTTCTTCATTCCACCACCATGTATCCTTATCTATCATACCTTTTCCTCTCGATTCTCCTAAAACATCCTTCGCCAC
Organism: Agonopterix alstromeriana; assembly: GCA_963924505.1. Classification (NCBI taxonomy): domain Eukaryota; kingdom Metazoa; phylum Arthropoda; class Insecta; order Lepidoptera; family Depressariidae; genus Agonopterix; species Agonopterix alstromeriana. The sequence continues at coordinate 3,069,918 of OZ004681.1, read as the reverse complement.
CATTCTGATACAACATGCCATCTCACTCCAGCATTCATTTACCGACAATTCTTCCATTTTCATTTCAATCATTCTATCTATTACTTTTTCCCTAAATTTCCTAGCACACTCTTCCTTCTCCAGCATATGCCATCTTATTTTGGGAGTGGGTCGTGCTTTATTTTTCTTAGAATGGACAGTGATTTTCACTTCCATGACTAATAGTCTATGCTGCGAGACTAGATCCTCCCCAGGTAGCACTTTGCAGTCTTTGACACGATTGATTTTATTCTTCTTGACGAGGAAATAATCAATCTGTGTCATGTGGTGGCCACTTTTATACGTAATAAGGTGTTCGTTTTTCTTTTTGAACCACGTGTTTGTTATGGCTAGGTTAAAGGCAGTAGCAGCTTGTAGCAATGTCTCGCCCTCATCATTACGAGTGCCAAACCCCCAACCTCCATGCGCTCTTTCATACCCATCATTCGTTCTTCCGACGTGTCCGTTAAAATCTCCACCCACATATACCTCCTCATTCTCATCTATATTCATCATCACTGTATCAAAGTCTTCCCAAAATTTTTCTTTCACGCTGTCGTCTTTCGTTCCACTCTGAGGTGCGTATGCACTAACTATATTTAAAACTACATTCTCCAACATTATTTTCACTGCTATCACTCTATCGCCCACTCTTTTAACATCCGTCACACATTTTTTCAACTCATTATCTAGCACTATTCCAACTCCATTCCGTTTACCATCACTTCCACAGTTATAAAACTTATATCCTTCTCCAATCTCTCTAGCTTTTGAACCTTTCCATTTAGTTTCTTGTAAACATGCCACATTTATCCTTCGTCTCTTCAATACTTCCGCTAACTCTCTTCCCCTTCCAGTCATCGTACCGATATTCCAGCTTGCACACCTTAATCTTACTTCCCTTAAACCCTGAGCTCGCTTCTTACGTCGCACCCGCCCGGTATGATGCGACAACCCTAGTCCATTTCCCACAGGAGCCGGGTGCTGCCCCTGCGCGTCGCCTCGAGGGTACGCCCTAGTCCTATCTCTATTTCCTATTACACTAAGACTCATATTGCTACGGTTTTGGCTTATATTTTACGGCCGGCCGCCTGCCTGACGCTAACCCTCTTTGGGAATGCAATTGTAGTGGTTTCCCCGCCACTATCCGGGTGACCAAGAACAAGATGGTATGTTTCCAGGTCAAAAGGGGGACTTTGCCCCTCTCTTAGTCGCCTCTTACGACACCCATGAGTAGAGATGGGGTAGTCCTATTCTTTTCCGGGAACTACACCGGGTATTGAGCAAAAAAAATTTGTGGATTGAGCAAACCCATTAAAATTAAAATAAAAAAACCTTATTTCAACTTGTTACCCGACTGCGCCAGAAGGAGGGTTATGTTTTTCGAGCGTATGTATGTATGTATGTATGTTTGTGTGTCTATTTCTTTGGCACGGCCTACAGCCTAAACGGCTTGATGGATTTTAACGTTTAAGGTGTCATTGGATTCGTAAAATTGAGAGAGTGACATAGGCTTTATTATTTTAATATGGCAACTGCGAAATAAAAAAGAGAGGGAGAATAAAAAATTTTTTTCCATTAAAATTACAATATGGATATCAAATGAAAGCTAGTGATCTGACGATTCCAAAAATAAAAATATAATAGTACTTTTATGTTACCGTTTCGACACAAGACTAAAAAGTATGAAATAAACTAAATTATTAAGAAAAACAAAAAACCCGACTGCATAAAAAACCTATTAACTGAAAAGAGAAAAACAAGCTCTATAATCACTAATCAGCTATAAAAGCTTTATTTGAGCAAATATAATTTGAATGTTATGTATTAGGTATGTATTGCAGGCGGTGACAAACCAATAACCAACCAAAAATCGTATGTGTCCCCGTTTGCGATACCTGCCTAATAACATTCAAATTATAAGCATAGCATATGCTCACGACTATATTCCCCGAGGGGGTAGTCAGAGATATTCTGAAACCTCAGAACATCCACTTATAACACCACTCCACCACCACCACCACCACCACTTACTTCAAATTATATTAGCTCAAATAAAGCTTTTGTTGCTGATTAGTGATTATAGAGCTTGTTTTTCTCTTTTCAGTTAATAGGTTTTTTATGCAGTCGGTTTTTTTTTAATAAAGAATATTTATCCTATCTCATCTTATCACTTTTTGCATACTACGTTTGGAGATTAAACTCATGATAATTTTGGTCTTCCTACACTGTACAGATCTTGATTATTATAATAGCACATTATTACTAACTTAGACTACAGGGCGTTAAAGTAAACAGTGGCATTACTTTAAGGGGTGGTTGTACCATGATACTGAATAACGTTCCCTAAGAAACCAATAGATATTCCCAATTTTTAGAGTCCCGAAGTCAACAAGTTAGTTTCGCCATGTCCGTCCGTCTGTCCGTCTGTCCGTCTGTCCGTCTGTCCGTCTGTCCGTCTGTCCGTCTGTCCGTCTGTCCGTCTGTCCGTCTGTCCGTCTGTCCGTCTGTCCGTCTGTCCGTCTGTCCGTCTGTCCGTCTGTCCGTCTGTCCGTTTGTGCGTCTGTCCGCGGCATAGCTCAAAGACGCTTAGTACTAGACAGCTGTAATTTGACATGGGTATACACAATAATCACGCCGGCAGAGTGGTTAAATAAAATCTTGAAAAATATTTTTTAGGGTATTTCCCCTACACGAAAAGTGAGGATGTAATTTTTTTTCTCGTGTATCCCATTGTGTGGGATACACACCCCTTTTCCAGAATAATGTCTAAGCGTTGTTATTACGTCGACATGTTTGTAATAAAATAACGAATAACAACTGTTACGCAACGATGCGCCAAAGTAAAGTTTATGCGCTTATCTTATCTCGGTACCAAGGCAGCCGAGTAACGGAGGCCTGATAGTAGTATTTCTTTCAATTCTTTGTTTTGTTTAATAAACAAAGATTTTTTATTAAAAATAAAAAACGAGGAGCAATGAATCGTCGATCACAATAAGGCCGAGATTCAGAGACGATTTGTAAGTCATAGTTCGGACTCCCGTATGTCAAAATCCATACATTTTCGCCGCGCTTAGCTCGAGCTAAGACCAAAAAAATCGACTCTGCCTAAGACTTTCGTTTTGTAGGTACCTAGAGTAGAGCAAGCCTTAGCTAGTGGTGTGATCAAATCCCGTTCACCAACTACGACCAACTAACGAACTAACCAACCATACAACCATCTATTCAACCAACCATATTATTTCTATAATACAAAATTTTCCTTAATTAAATAAAAGCAAGACAACAGAAAGGTTGATAAATAAAAATCTTTTTCCGAATATATGTAAGCGCATCACTTCAGAACGGCTCGACCAATGAGGCGTTTTCCAAGACTAGTACATCGAAAAGTCAGCAGATGGCAATATTAAAAGTTCAGAAAAACCTTTCACATTGACAGTATAAAGTGCTGTTTGTCTATGGTTTGCACCATTTAAATGACGTTTGATAGTAATGGTGTTGCCAATGGTAAATTTTCACTACCAATAAATACGCAATAGCACCGACAATGTTAGTTTGCTGTACATAAACGAACATTGACTTCACAAAAAGTTAATCATTTTGAAGTATCAAAACATATCTGAAATAATTGCTCCCTAAAATTAGGGAATCAAGAAAAACACGTAACACTTTCGATCTGACAGCTAAATTGGCACGATTATAACGCCATCATTCCAATGTCTTTGAACGATTTTTTTTTAATGAAATTGCCTCATTGCAATTCAACTTTGGTGGGTTGTTAAATGCACACGCCTGGGAAACATGTAAAAATGGCTTTGTGTGTGTCGGAAAAAAGAGGCATTGCATCGCATTCAGGCACAACTAACTAACTTAATATTTGAAAAGTTATTATTTAATTGACTAGTTTTTTTTAAACATTTCATTAGTATCGAATCAACCAGCCTAACCGAGTAAACAAGCAAGACGCCCGGCGTCGTTTGTACATAGAACGAAACATTGCATTTGAAAATTGGAAAATTATATCTTTCATAAATCTGTGTTGAGACCATACTCGCGAGAGGGATGCCAAATGATCTTGAAATGTGGAAGCAATGGATGCGATGAATGGCATCGTGAAGTAGAACTCGATCCGGTTTTATCTAAACATTTTCAGTAAAAATTGTTAGTTTTCTATGAAAGTCTGATTAAATATCTGGAGTGAGATTTTTGGAACTCGATAAACTCAGTAGTTGAAAATGTCAATATTACTATGGAGATATGCATCTTTTTACTGCGGATTTGACTTTCAAAAATCATACTTCAGGAGTGCGTGCGTGCGTCTCGTTTATAATCAAATAATGTAAAAACTAAAGAAATTAGCAACATTATCGATACTAAAAATTTTAGTCCACGATTGTAGTGCTGATTTCCGTGCAAACTTTTATCCATGTTTTCACACCTTTGGAGATAAAATTTCCGTACCAAATTTTAAGTTTGTAGCCTTCAGTTTTCGAGATTTCGTGTTGAGTTAGCGTGTGGATTTGCATAGATTCAAGCATATTTTTCACAGCTTGTCCAACAAAAGTACACATTTCTGCCACCCCGGGCGCTGCGATCGATTTGACAGCTCCCATCACCACTTCGCACCTAGCCAATACATAATAAACCTATTATAAATACATATACACGAATACATAGGCATATAAAATATATATATTTAGATATAAAATCAAATCATTATAACTTCCTTCGAAAAGATTTGTAAGGAAAAGTGGAAAATTCTAAACGATAAGTTACCTACTACTCGTACCTTTTCTTAGTAAAGTATCAATTCCCAATAAGTCCCCCTAACCGCTCCAAAAATTATTAAATGTTGCATGCATTAAAATGTATTCTCCCTATTGATATTTCTGTTTTATTGGAAATTTGTGGGGTGCGTCTTTTACGCGTGATCGTTTTCCTTGCCTTATGGTTTGTAAAGTTTTATATCTGAATTTTGGTGGATTTGTTACTTTGTTAGGAATATTGGAGATAGGCAAAGTATTCGGTTTGTTATAATGGTGACAGGTAAATACTACAACGTGTTAATTAATAAGCGCAAAACCTCATACACCCCAACTGCTTTCTAACAAAATAATTAGATTGAAATAATAATTTCATTATTCTGATAGGTTAAAATGATTTGTTATCATTTCAGCAATGAATGAAAGCGCTCGCGTGCTCGTGGATACATTTTAAGAATCTTGTTTTGGTTAGTAAGTATGGTGAGTGTGCCCGTGCTGTAGGTTGAGATCCAGTTCAGTAAATTTTTAAATTTTACATACAAATTATTTAATATCTTGAAAAAAATTACCTATGTTGAAAACATGTTAATTCGATTCTGCTCTCGATTCTAAACAAACTACTTTCGAGTTTTGCGTTAATTCATTAACACATTGTAAGTAAACAATAGTTAGTAAGGACCGGTTACGGAATGACTTTGAAGGACCGGTTAAGAAAAAGATGTGTTCAGAAAAAAGATGAAGTGAAAAGGATTGATAAAGGCATGTTGAGGTGGTTTGGCCATGTGGACAGAATGAGCGAATGTAGATTGACATATGGAATTTACATGGCAAGTCTGAATGAATGGTGGAAAGGGGTAGCCCTAGGCCCTAGCGTAAAATTGCATCTGTAGAGATAGCCATGTCTGCATACTATGGACATGTTGCCTCAATACTTAACTACGGACTTATAATTTGGGGACAAGGCACGGACATACATGCAGCATTTGTAGCGCAAAAAAATCCATTCGGGCAATATGTGGTAAAGGTCCATGTGAACCATGTAAGCCGTTATTTATTAAATTACGTATCCTGAGTCTGCCGAGTATGTACATATTAGAAGTATTTAAGTTTGTAAGAAAGAATCCGCATCTGTTTACGCTATATTAACCCTAGAGCTATCAGGCGCCCTAAGGCACTAGTATTAGGTCACTGTCCGTCCACAACTGTCTACCAGAAAAACTGTTACAGCATGTGTGTTAAAATCTACAATAAGATACCTGATGAGTTCAAATACTGTTCTCCTGACATAATGTCTAAAAAGCTCAGAAATATATTAATTGACTATTGTTTTTATAATGTAAATGAATTTCTCAACACAAATTTATAATTTTGCATGCTAATCAAATTTAGTTGAATAGTGATACCTTTATAATAGTTTTAAATTATTGTATAATTGTATGACACTAAGATCTGTACTGTACCTATTCAGAGCAAATAAAGATATTCTTATTCTTAGGCCGCTGATCAAATCAGGCCAAATGTACCCGGAATCGATGAGCTTGTATGAAGAGACTTATGGATGGAAGTTAAATGTAAGAATAGAAATTAAGTTAATAGGTATATTAACTTTATGGTTAATTGACTCATGTTGAATGTTACAGTTTATCTACAAGTTTCTATACCTGCATTTGCCTCCTACTATATTTTCTATACTCCATTCAAAATAGCAACGAAATTTTAAGGCTATTTTGCATTACAGAAACAGAGATTTGAAACATTTCCTCTTACTTATTCTTAGAACAGCTTTAGTAGCGTCCAAGATATGTCGGATAGTATATGTATCCAATAAATTAATAACATTTGGTAATCAGAATAGGCCAGAATGCTAAAAAGGAATCGGAAAATCTAGTTGTCCTTATTTGGAATGAAATTAAATAAAAATTTGAATCCGTATTATGTATCATTTTAAATTTTTCCTCGTGTTTTTTTTTATAAATAGTTAATTTGCACACGTCATTTGTTTTTTCTTCGCTCAGAATTTACATATTACGAGCTAAACATGTTTTCCCCCGCCAATCGAACCCTTATAGATATGTATCGAATAAAAAACAGCGTCTCAATTGCTCGACGAAATTGGCTCAATTCTCCTACCAATTTCTTTGCCGACAAAGAAAAAGGGATATTAGGCAATAAAAAGCATGTTAAGTGCTTTTATTGCGCTTTCAAAGGATCGCGTATAGATTTGTTTGATCATATCGTTTTGTGCTCAAGATGAGCTTTTTAGACTACGGATAAAACTGGATACGTCATGTCGCTGGATTATTGTCTATTGACGTGTAAGGATATGAGGCGCTCGTTGGCGTAGCTTCGGTATTGGAAACGATCACCGAAGTTAAGCAACACCAGGTCCGGTCAGTCTTTGGATGGGTGACCGTTTAGTGGTATTTCATCTCGAGCGTTTCCGTGATTCGGAAGGCACGTTAAGCAGTTGGATAGTTCCGTTAGATGGCGTTGTCACTATTCGTTCAGCCAGGTCAGAGGCCTATTAAGGCGGCTTGAAAATACTCTGACCGCAAATTGACCACTAACTTTCCTCCACCAGCCCGCACTGGGCCCGCGTGGTAGAGTATGGCCCAATCCTTCTCAACTTTATTCGTGAAAGGAGGCCCTACAGTGGGATTCTACAGGCTACTACAAACTTATAACTTAACAGGGTGTAAGGAAAAGTATTATCCATCAAACTGAATAACTTTTACTGTGGGAGCAAGCAAACATGTTAGAACAAAAAAAACTGTTTTCCATACGTTTGAGTCGAGTAGGCATTGCAGTTTAGTGGAACAGCTGATTTTATTTTGTGTTGACAGGTTTGCTTCTATAATAAAAGTTGTTCAGTTTGATGAATAGAGTATGTGGTTTAAAGGTTAATGATAATTTTCCTTACACCCTTTATATTCCGTTGCTTAGTCCTTTTGCAGTATCAAATTTTAGCATACGAGTATTCTGGATGAAATCCATCATTATCATCAGCCTATACCGGGTCCTTGATCAAGCCATGAAACAGAACAACTTTCTCTATGGGACCAACATCGAAATCGCGAAAAAAAAAATCAGCTATCCCATACATTTGGCTCAAGTGGCTGCAATTTTCCCATTATTAATTAGGTCCCATAGAGAAAGTTGTTTAGTTTCGTGGTCTGGTCATCCTCTTTAAAAAGTGTCAGCATAATTTTAATGTTGAAAATAAAAATTTTATGAGCGTTTCTGCAACGGAGTGTAAAACACCTAGCTACTATACAAATGAAAATCATTAGAAGAACCTTTTATAAAAGTATAAAAATCTAATAGAAGCGAAAAAAAAGTTTCTCTATACACAATTATTTAATTTGCTAACACTCGCTGCTGCCAACCCTCCCGTTCGTACAAGTTCAAATTAATGCCAACTTTGGACATTGTCACCACGGCCCTAGGTTCAAAATCTATTTTGCTTGGCATCCCAGGAGCGAGTTCCACACGGTACTTCTTCAGGAACACCGCAAGTCCCGACAGAGTCTGCATCTTCGCAAAACGCATTCCTGTAAAGAAATACAATCTTCTTTTATGGGCCGATAAGGTAGGTAATCAGCCCCCCTAGGCAAAGTGACATTCTAGCATCGACGCTAGTAGATACGGACAAAATGTATGGATTTGACATTTTTTTTTTTTCTTAATTAATGGCCGGTTGCAAGCGTCTAGCGCAGCAATTCTGCCAGTGTCAAGTAGTTTATAATCTCAAGTGATTGTTTTATGGTTAAAACACAAAAGAGCTTCACAAAATGGCGGAGCCACGTGCAAGCCTAAGAGAGGCCACCACGCACGCGTCCACCCTCCGTCAGACTTGCAGCGCGACTCGGATTTGACATTGGCGATCGAAATATTTTGACGTTTGTTTTCGTCACCATACGTCAAGTCCATACATTTTTTATGCTTTCTACTGTCGTTAACGCTAATCGAAAGGACTTTGTCTAGGGGCCCTGGACGATGAAGTCCAGCATGCTCACAATATAACTGTCACTCATATAGGCACCTTCTACAGGGTGTTAGGGTAAACAGTTGTATTACTTTAAGGGGTGATTGTACCCAAAAAAAATTTGGTTATTCCATACTAAATACATCGTGAATCAGCTTATCGAAAGTTTGTATGAAAAGTTTTTTTTTAGAATTTCTCTTTGTTCCTTTGGGAAAGTTGTTCAGTATCATGGGTACAATCACCCATTAGAGTAATTACCTTAGTTTAACCTAACATCCTGCATAACCTAAATCATCGCCCCTTGTTAACGAGACGGTTTCTATCCGGTCCGGCGCCGGGCCGGTGCCGGTGCCGGATAAGCTTGTTCACGAGCACGTTTTGTACCCGGTGGCTAGCCGGCTGAAGTGCGGCCTCATTCCGTCAATTGTCATTGTTTTGTCCACATGTACATCAAATACTTCACGTTCATGCTTAGTGCCAAGCAGAAAAACATTTTTATCGCTTAGTGTATGAACAGAAAATTCATAATATAACACCCAATAACATTATAATTATTCATAATATTGGGCATTCTTGAATTAATGTAATGAGCAAATCTTGGTTTATTTTTATTTTGCGTTGGTAGGTGGGACCGCGCCGTGCGTACAGCCGGCCTCGTCAACAAGCTCTCATAGATAGTATAAGAGATACGGGGAATTTTGGTAACCATCAGCTGCAAGGCTGATTCAGTGTTCATAGGGTGTAGAGCATGTGTGTGATGGGGTTGACGCAAGTCTGCCTGCATAAGTCCAGTCGGTTTAGGAGATACAGCCATTCAAAGGTCAGTTATGGTTGCTAAAAATGAACGATCAGCTGCAAGGCTGATCGTAGAATATAATTGTAATATTCACTGTAGCTATGTGAAAAGTACAAAAACTGACATGAACAGCTAGTCGGTTTAGGAGATACATCCGTTCAACGTTAAAAAAATTATGGTTACAAAAAAAAATTGGTCTCAGGAAAGGATGATCATAAGATATTATTTTAATATGCACTGTAGTTATGTGAACAGTACAAAAACTGACATAATCTGACAGTCGGTTTTGTAGCTACAGTCGGTCGTTCAAAGTTGCAAAAAATAAATGGTTGAATAAAATATAATGATCACCGAAAAGGTTGATTATAAGATAGTATTTTAATATACACACTAGCTACGTGAACACTATTTAAACTGATATGATAATGTCGGCCAGTTTACCAGTTATAACCGCTAATTTAAGAAAAATACTTTATGCTAGAAATTATTAGAAGTGGTTTAGTTTTTTTTCATGTTTGCAGATCTAGCAATAATAATAATATAAACAGGGCAATATTTACCAATGCACACTCTGGGTCCTTCTCCAAATGGCATATAAGTATACGGTATAATCTTGTGCCTTTCCTCAGGAAGGAACCTCTGCGGACGGTATTCTTCTGGCTCGGGGAAGAATTCGGGGTTATGATGTAAGTGGTACACCGGTAGGTGAATACGCACACCTTTGTCCAGATGCAAGCCCGTAGGCAGCGTATAATCCTCTACAACCTCACGGGTCACAACATTCAAAACTGGGTACATTCGGATAGCTTCATCTAAACAAGCGCTGAGGAATGGCATTTCAGTGATGCAATCGTAACCTAGCTTGTTATTGTTCTTCTTCAGATATGCTTCCACGTCTTCGAAGGCGCGTTGCTGTAATTCTGGATTCTTTGCTAACTCGTACAGAGTATAGCTCATGGTACCCGCAGACGTTTCGAAACCAGCACCGAAGAATATGGTACACTGTGCCACCAGTAACTCATCATTCACTTTCAAAGATATTTTCTTTGTTTCATTATCTTTGAACTTGAAACTTTCGCCTGTCAAATAGTCTTTCTTTGTCCAGTCCAAGATCAGGTCAACAAAATCATTCCTTGAAGTTGGAGTGTAATTGCGACTTTTCAAAACATCCGTTATTAATTTATGGAAGAAAGCAGATACTGATTTTGGAATAGTTGTGAATCCGAGTGCATAAAATATAGCAGGCCAGACTGATCGAGACATCGTTAATAACCCTCTATAGTTCGAGATTGTGAATAAGGAGTTTCCGAATTTATTGAACGCGTTTTCAGACACATTATCGTCCATTGTGCATGAATCTACGCCAAAACCACAAGCGGATATGCAGTCCATCGTATATCTAGCCATAAGTGACCTCACTTCTTGAACTCTAGACATTTTAAACTCCCGGTCGAGCATATCCTCCATCGCATGAGCACATTGCTCGATCAGATGGAACATGCCCTTCATTTTAGCTGAAGTGAAGAGAGGAGTCATGTTCTGTCGCACCAACTTCCACTCATCACCACCAGTCATGAAGACAGTGTGTCCGAAGTTCTCTTTGTGAACATGTTTCAATATTTCTCTGCTGTTAAAGTAAGCGAAGTCCTTGGTGGTGACCAGCTTGATTATTTCGGGATCTTGAAGAATCAGCGCCGGTTCCGTACCGAAGTAAGCTCCAACGTAAGGCTCCTTAGGGAATGCTTGGCATATTTTCTGAGCCACTTGCCCGTACATTTTTTTCAACAAGATATAGTCTCCATAGTTGCCAAGGAGGGGGGTGGGTTTCAAGTGAGGTACATTCTTTTTCTTCCAATAGTTAAATTTACTCGTAGAAAGATAATAAATTATAAATAACAGTACAGTGATCAAACCGCAGATCACTATGACAGACATTATGTTTGAGTGAGGACTCGGTTTCAACTGATTTGTAATTAAACTTGATGTGCTATTTATCGGCGTAATTCAGATTTGTTAGTGTACAGTCAGCCTCAAAAAGATATAAAATATTACAGTCAAAACTCATAACCGAACCAATTATAAAAATCTACTTACTTTATTTAAAATTAAATTAGAAGTACCACCAAATTTGCACAAAAATAAAAATAAACGAATCTCACTAATGTTATAAAATGTCTAATTTTGGATATTTAGATGTTTGTTACTCAATCACGCATAAACCGACCGCTGAAAGAATTTGGATGAAATTTGGCAAACAGATAGAATATGTTCTGGATTAACACATGATAATTTTTTAAGGTCCACTCAAACGGAATTGAAGCCATTTGTCCGGTGCTCTGTAACATGTGAATGTAATAGAGCACCGTTGATCATTTGTAATTTTTTTTAAATTACAAGTAAAACTAAAGTTCCTACAAACTCGATGTACCTATATTAGGTGTTACAAAAGTAAAAATAATAAATTAAAACTTTTAAGGGGGTTGTTTAGACCATCAAACTGAACAACTTTCACTATAGAACCAACATCGAAATCGCGAAAAATAAAATCACCTGTCCCATACATTTAGCTCGAGTAGATTTGTAGTTTAGTATGGAACATCCTATTTTTTTTCGCGATTTCGATATTGGTCCCATAGTGAAAGTTGTTCAGTTTGATGGTCTAAACCACCCCCTTAAATGTTTATTTGTATTTTTGTAACACCTTGTATAGGTATAAGTAGTGTAGTCTACTGTAATTTCTATAAGTGGAAGCTGATTTGACTAATTTGTTGATGAAGTCTTGTAATAATAACCAATAAAGCTGAATATTTCTCTAAACTAATTAAAATAAGTGCTATTGCATTTTTGTATGAAGCAGGCTGATGTTTTTTTCACTATTTCGAATTTGACTCCATAGTGAAAGTTGTTCAGTTTGTTGGTCTAAACCACCGCTTTAAATATTAGTATTTTATTTACACGCTGTTATTTCATTTCACTTCACTTTATTTCTTGAACCAAACAAAATTAAATTTTTTTATTTAAATAATATCATGTAGATAGCTTTCTGACGTAATTTTTGACTCTACCTTGTTAAGGTTACAACTCCAAAATTGGGTCAAACAGGGTTCAGCATTCCGACTAGGCTATTGGCTATGTGCACGATACTAGCGCCCCTAGCGGTGTCGGACAGCCGTGAATTATTTCAGGTACGAGTAACCTGTTAGTTAAAATTTTGTTATTTTATAATAAAATAATGATAAAACTAAAGAAATTAGTAACATTACAGTTATTAAACATTTTAAAATACCTACCCTATTTGCTAGAATCCACAGTACAAAATTTTGCCCCGGTTTTCACACCTTTGAAGATAAAATTTCAAAAAACCCTTTTTAGTGAGCACCGAGATGCCAATAGAAACTTCCATGCCAAATTTTAAGTTTGTAGTCTTTACAGTTTTGGAGATTTCGTGTTAAGTTAGTGTGTGGATTTGCATAGATTCAAGCATATTTTACACAGCTTGTCCTACAAAAGTACACATTTCTGCCACCCCGGGCGCTGCGATCGATTTATTAGTTCCCATCACAACTTCGCACATAGCCAATATTATAGTTAAATGTCGTGTATGACTGTATTTTATAAAACTGTCATGTCATTGTATAAACTTATATTTGTTATTTATGTAAATGTGGCATGACGTATGAATTTTAGCGAATGATTAGATTGTAAAAAAACGCGGGCTATTTGTGTTCCATACTGCCAGTTGTTTTCCAGTATAAAATGATACTTACTAAGTATGCGGGCTCATAGTAACTTAAGATCAGTTTACACTGGTTGTTTTTTTGAGTAAAAATCTTCAAGTTAGATCCAACTTGATCATTTTCCCGCCATTAAACCTTATTGAACACATCGAATGTAGGCTTATTAATATGGACCCGTTGGCACCCTAAAAATATATCCTGATCGATTCAAATCCTTAATATTCAATTCCATTGCTTATCACATTTTGTTTATAATCGGCCACTGAGTATAAAACTATAACAAAACGACATGTCATTATTATTTTACAATAATTTTATTTATCTGAGACAGCATGACAAGTGAATTTTTTGAGTCACGTTGCAAGTTCTGACACGAGCATTCGTCTCGCGTGGTGTTCGCGCGCCGCGTTTTTAGTTGCCACTTGGCTCCGCAATCCGCAATCTCTTCTTGTTCTGGATCAAAAACAATCCCTGGGATTGGGATAGATACTTCCACAAACTACTTGACATTGGCGGAAATGCAGTGCTAACGCACAAGTACAACTCCATTTATAAATAAAAAAGTGAAATTTAGAAGTTGGCGTAGTGTAGCTTCGGTATTAGAAACGATCACCAAAGTTAAGCAACGTCAGGTCCGGTCAGTCTTTGGATGGGTGACCGTTTCGTGGTATTTCATATCGAGCGTTTCCGTGCACGTTAAGCAGTTGGTCTCGGATAGTTCCTGAGAGGCCTATAAAGGCGGCTTGAAATTTCTCTGACAGCAATTTGACCACAAACTTGCCTTCACCAACACGCACTGGGCACGCGTGGTGCCGTATGGCCCACTCCTTCTCAGCCTTATTCGTGAGAGGAGGCCTTTGCCCTGCAGTGGGATTTTACAGGCTATAACTTACTTACTTTTTACGTTAACATAAAAATGTTTACAACATAAATATTAATTTGTCATGCTGACTCAAATAAATAAAAATTATTGTAAAACAAGAATGACAGATCGTTTTTGTTTTAGTATAGATTTATCTATATTCATTGTATTCATAAAGGGTCCTTGATCAAACCGCCAAACTGAACAACTTTCACTATGGAACCAACATCGAAATCGCAAAAAATAAAATCTATATAATAATCTAATTAAAAAGTCCCAGGGCTACAATACTGTGTCTAAACATATACGACAAATTGCGCACGCCAGATCAATTGATACATAATTAGGCACCCCAGCTTGCGCTGACAGGCTGGTAAACTTCATTACGACCGTCACACTGACGGGGCTAGCAGGCGGCAGCGTCCAACTAATTGTACATTAATCAGCTAATGCTAATTTTGATATGTGATTCGAATCAAATTTGTGGGCAGCTTTGTTATTTACCTATATCAAGTCCTATAAAAGCCGTGGCGGTCCAGTGGCGAGTAACCTTGCCTGCCGTGCAGGAGGCGATGGTTCGATCCCCGTTCGGGCCGACTCGAAGCAATGGGTTTTTTCGGAATTTAGTTAGTAGTTAGTGAAGGAAAACATCGTGAGGAAACCTGCATGCTTAAATTTCGAGGTATGTATTGTACCCACTGTCCATTACAAAGTGGCAACGTGCTCACGCCCAATCGGGCTACTCACAAAACACAACATAAGAACTTACAAAAAAATTTTTTTTTCGTATCCTTTACCGTGACCGACTCACACTTGGCCGGTTTTTACCCGACTGCGCCAGAAGGAGGGTTATGTTTTTCGAGCGTATGTATATATGTATGTATTTTTACATGTATGTTTGTATGTCTATTTCTTTGGCACGGCCTACAGCCTAAACGGCTTGATGGATTTAAATGTATGAGGTGTCATTGGATTCGTAAAAATCGTGAGAGGGACATAGGGTATATTATTTCAAGATGGCGTCTACGAATTAAAAAGAGAGGGGGAAGAAACATTTTTTTTTGTTGTTAAAAATTACAATATGGGCATCAAATGAAAGCTAGTAATCAGACGATTCCAAATATATAAATATTATAGTACTTTTATGTTACCGTTTCGACACAAGACTAAAAAGTATGAAATAAGCTAAATTATTAAGATAAACAAAAAACCCGACTGCATAAAAAAACCTATTAACTGAAAAGAGAAAAACAAGCTCTATAATCACTAATCAGCTATAACAACTTTGTATGAGCAAATATAATTTTATTGTTATTATTTGTTATACTGTAGAGTTTGCTCTACAATCGCATCAAGTTTGACGCATGTATGTATTACCTTTTATACTTTGATAAAAACTAGTTTCTTGTTGTTAACCCCCCTTAATTTTTGACTGTTTTCCATTTTTATTATTTACTAACAAATCCGCCATAATAACGCATGTTCTGTGAAAATTTAAACTGTCTCGCTATTACGGGTCAAAAGTTACAGCCCTAAATAGGTAGGACGGATGGACAACGTAGGCTTAGTAGTAGGGTCCCGGTTTCACCCTTTGGTTAAGGAACCCTAAAAGTGCGCAATCGATATTCTTCTTCTATCGAGTCGATGACAAGTCATTTTAAATCTTTCCAGCTCAGTATTTCACCACACGGATAGCACTGCCGGCAGCTTTCATAAGCTCTGTTCGCGTGCAGGTGTCAGGGCAGGAATGCAGTGAGTATGCAGTATGTGTGGCAGGATATGAGGTGGGCCATAGTCTGAGGAGCAACACCGCATTCACACTGGAGATCAGACCCGTCTATGTAACCCCACTTGGACGGCTTGTCTTTACTCCGGACGACCTGAGTTCGGAGTCTATTTAAGCACCTCCAAATCGACCTGGGTAGCTCTTGGCCTGGAGGTAGGCTCTACATAAGAGGGAAAAACAGGTCAGGGAGAGTGGAATCGATGAGAAAGTATGACAAGATCTTAAGGAAGCGAGAGAGGCATGCGAATATGATATGCAGAGACGGAGCGGACCACCCAATGTCACAGGAGCAGGGTTTCGTAGCCCGTTGCATAAGAATAAGAAAATATGAGTAATGTCGATTCTCATACCTAAAAGAAAATTTGGAACCTAACGATAGCGCGATTCATATTCATACATTTATTGCTTTTCTATATGTTAGTTTACATGGTCTTAGGTTTTAGGTTAGAAGGTGCAAGAAATAGAAACCCTGTAAGGGCACTGCAACACAGTATAAGCGAAAAATACATTATTTTATAGGTGGGCACATTTTATCGGTAGCTATATCATTGATATGTCAAGGAAAAATTATAACAGAAACAATAGATAAAAAAACAAATAATTTATGAATACATTAGAGATTTAACTTCCTGCAACGCCATCTAGTTTGCATTACAAAATATATTTATTTTACAGCATGAACAGCATCCGTTATAATTTTCATTTAAAGTACATACCGAAATCTATATTATATAAAATTTTCAGATTTTTTACTCTAGTATTTTAGAAGTTAGAGGGGGGGGGGGGGGACTTTATTGATCGGAAAATTAGAAACGTAAGCTGACATTTATCACAACCCTCAATAAAAAGACATTGACGACAGATCTCACTCGATCGACTCAAAACACCGTGACAAATTTAACACTCACACGCCCGACAGTGTTTTATTGTTGTCTTAATCCCTCTCTGTGGTAAATGTGATAAGAATAAGCGATATTTGCAAAAACAACTTGGATTGGTCATGCGTAACTCCTTTATTGTCGATTTGTTATTTATTTACTTAGTATTTCAGTATAAATTTAGTCTCGTTTAGTTAAATCTGAAACAGTCTTTCACATCACCACCTACATTCCACTGCTGAACCCTGAGCTATCCTGAATACATAGTAATTTCAAAACCATTTCTACATCTACAACTTAATACTTAAACATTTTTATTTATTCCACCTCTAGCATGATTTCTCTACTTGCGCGCGACTCGGCTTTTTCCCATACTACAAGTCGCGGCAAGCGCGGCTTTCGCTCTCAGAAAAGCGCGGGAACAGGTTATTTTCTATGCAGGGAAGGCGCCTCGCGCGCGTGTAGAGAAATCATACTAGACGTGCAGGTGTGACGGATTAGTCTATCAAAACAAATCTTTTACACGAGTACGAAGATAAATAAATGCATATACCAGAAATCTGGCATAGGTATTGACATATACCAGGAAATACCTACCTAGGTTATTATTTTTATCTCATTCCAGTCTTGCACGGAAAGAGATATAAAAAAATGGTAAGTACCTTGTAAAATACTAAGCAATCAAAAAAGCATACAAATTTGTCAGAAGACAAGTAGTTATTTAGCTATTAATCATTACAAACGTTGAACAGGGACGCATGAAGGGAACGGCTGATATGAAATAATAAAAGTGGTAGATAGTGGTAGAGTGGTGGTAGAGTGGTGGTGGATTAGTGGTGGCATCGTGAAATTGATATCATTAGCATGCTTTTAAACTAAGAGTCTACTCATCAAAATGAACAACTTTTACTATGGGAGCAAACCAATCGAGCCAAAAAACATCTGCTGTTGCATACCTTTGAGTCGAGTAGGCATTGCTGTGGCTGTTGCAGATGCTAATGATATCAAATTCAACCGATATATAACCTAATAATGGCATCTACCCTGAGAAGGCGTAAATTATTTTTAAATGGATTTTGGTAATTGTTGACTTATTAACATATTATTTCATTTCATTTCAATATTGACGTTTGATAAGTGTGCTGCAAGCTCCTATATTGAATAAATTATATTGACTTTGACTTTAACTTTATTATTCTTCCTTAAAATTGCATGGTGGTGTAAGTACAAAGTTGTGGTGTTACATTTTTATTACTAAAAACAAACAGAACAAGAAAGTCTCGCTAACGTGGTTCTAATGTGGAAATCAGGTCTAAGTTCGTTCCTGTACAGCTATTTAAATAAAAGCCTAGCCGGTTAAATTATCAAGCAGTTGAACCTGAAATCTCCCCCAAACAAGATGTCTGTCATAGTGATCTGCTGTTTAACAACTTTACTAGTCTCTTTAATTTACTATCTTGCTACAAGTAAATTTAACTATTGGAAGAAAAAGAATGTACCTCACTTGAAACCTACACCCCTCCTTGGAAACTATGGAGACTACATATTAATGAGAAAAATGTATGGAGAAGTAGCTCAGAACATATGCAAAGCATTTTCAAAGGAACCTTACGTTGGAGCATATTTTGGTACAGAACCGACGCTGATTGTTCAAGATCCAGATCTAATCAAGCTGATCACCACCAAGGACTTCGCTTACTTCAACGGCAAAGAAATATTGAAACACGTTCACAAGGAGAATGCTGGACACACTCTCTTTTTAACTGGTGGTGATGAGTGGAAGGTGTTACGCCAGAATATGAGTCCTCTCTTTACTTCTGCTAAAATGAGGAATATGTTCCATCTGATCGAGCAATGCGCTTATGTATTTGAGGATATGCTCGACCGAGAGTTCAAATCATCGAATGTGCAAGAAGTGAGGACACTTATGGCTAGATTTACAATGGACTGCGTATGCGCTTGCGGTTTTGGTGTAGATACAGGAACAATGAAAGAAAACATGACTGAGAATGTATACCACAAATTGGGTAACTCTATATTCGAAATATCGAATTTAAGATCATTAGCAACAGTCTCTCGTGCTATCTGGCCAGCCATATTTTATGGCCTCGGTCTTAGGGCGATTCCAAAAGGAGTAAGTGATTTCTTCCACAGATTAGTAACAGGCGTTTTAAAAAGTCGCCAATACACTCCAACTGCAAGAAATGATTTCATTGATCTGTTAATGAGCTGGATGAAGAAAGACTATTTGACGGCCGATGGTTTTAAGTTCAAAAATAACGAACAAAAGAAAATTTTTCTAAAAGTTGATGTGGAGTTACTGGTGGCACAGTGTATAGGATTCTTCGGTGGTGGTTACGAAACGTCTGCGACTGTTACGAGCTTTAGTCTGTACGAATTAGCAAAGAATCCAGAAATACAGCAACGCGCCTTCGAAGAAGTGAACGCATATCTGAAGAAGAACAATAACAAACTTGATTATGACTGCGTCACTGAAATGCCGTACCTTAATGCTTGTTTAGATGAAGCTCTTAGAATGTACCCAACTTTGGGTGTTTTAACCCGTGAGGTTGTAGAGGATTATACACTGCCTACAGGCTTGCACCTAGACAAGGGTGTGCGTATTCACCTACCGTTGTACCACTTGCATCATAACCCTGAGTTCTTCCCCGAGCCAGAGCAATACCGTCCGGAGAGGTTCCTTCCTGAGGAAAGACACAAGATTATACCGTATACTTATTTACCATTTGGAGAGGGACCCAGAGTGTGCATTGGTAAATATTGCTCTGTTTATATTATCTGCAAGCTTGAAAATATGGTTAGTAGGTAGAATTAGGGTTGAACCTCATCTGGCAGTACGGAATCGCATTTTTTAAAGCTCCATCCTTTTCTGTCGCTCAGGAACGTCATTTTCTAGAGCGAGATAGATAGCGAGAATGCGATGCGTTCTAGGCAATGACATTCCTGAGCGACAGAAAAGGATAGAGCGTAAGAAAATGCGATTCTGTGCTGCCGTGATGAGGCTCAACCATAAGATTCTGAACTTGAATCTTTTAATAAAATTAATACTAAATGTTGATATGGTATACTTCCGTTGTTTAAGAAGTTAAGGATCCTGCCTTAAGGAACCTGTGGAGTCACGTAATAGTTCAGTAATTTGAGTCCAGTAGGTAGGTAAGTACTGCAGTTTTGGATGGAACAGCAGATTTTTTATTTTATTCGATGTTGGTTTTTAATAAAAGTTGATCAGTTTGATGAGTAGAGTGCATAGTTAAACTATGTGCACATTTTAAACATTTATCCTTCAGGTATATTTTGATATGCTTTGAGTGACACAATATACTACAGAATAGCCTAATATTGTTTGATTTCATCATTTATTGGTAGTCCACCAAACTTCAAACTTCAAAGACTTTATTGCGACATAGGTAATATAAAGGTGGTTAACAGTATTTTACGTAGAGCTCTGTGATCTGCCCATGAGCATGCAATATATAAATCGAGAGATGTAGAACATTTACTACAGTTCTTTAAATATAAGTATTACAAAACAATTTCTTTATTCCAATACTAAATATGTACATTGATATATTGTCAGTATTTTTATCAATAATATAGGTACTAATGGTAAAAAATAAACGAATAAAAAAAATGTTTTCCTTTACAGGAATGCGTTTCTCAAAGATGCAGACTTTAGTGGGACTCGCGGTATTTCTGAAAAAGTATCGTGTGGAACTGGCTCCTGGAATGCCGAGCAAAATCGAATTCGAACCTAGATCCTTGGTGACTATGTCCAAAGTCGGCATTAACTTGAAGATGGAAGAACGCGAGGGATGGCAACACCGCGTTTTGACACATTAATGGATCTTGTCCAAATTTTTCCCTTTTCTTCGCTTGTGATGGTTTTTCCCAAATTTAATAATGGGTTCTGTTTAGCAATGCACCTTTTAGTGAGTAAGTTGTAGCCTTTAGTATCCCACTGCAGGGCTTCCTATAATTAATAACGGTGAGAGGAGTGGGCCATACTCCACCACGCGAGCCCAGTATGGTCGGTTAGTGGTCACCCTGCTGTCAGAGAATTTTCAAGCCGCCTTATAGGCTTTTTACCAGGCTCAACGAATAGTTCGCTTGCTCCGCCATCTGACGAAACTATCCAGGATCAACTGCTTAACGTGCCTTCCAAAGTACGGAGAATAGCTTAGCGCCACTACGCTAACCGGTGCCTACTTTTTATGGTTCCGTACCCAAAGGGTAAAAACGGGACCTTATTACTAAGCCTACGTTGTCCGTCCGTCCGTCCTACATATTTAGGGCTGTAACTTTTGAACCGTAATAGCTAGAAAGTTGAAATTTTCACAGAATATGCGTTATTACGGTGGATTTGTTAACAAATAATAAAAAAGTCAAAAAAATCAGTTTTAGGGGGGTCTTCATACAAGAGTCTAGTTTTTATCAATGTTTTTTCTTCTCGCTCTATCGTAAAAATGGTAATACATACAAGCGTCAAACTTGGTGTGATTATAGAACAAACTCTACAGTATAACAGCAAATAATAAAAACCGGCCAAGTGTGAGTCAGTCTCGTGTTAAAGGTGCGGGACAAAAAAAATTCGCTAAGTCGCTAAGTTTTATAGTCATTATGTTATGTGGTGGTGTGGTACGGAACCCACGGTGCGCGAGTAGCCCGACTCGCACTTGACCGGTTTTATTAATATATATTATAAACAGCCGAATATCAAGTTTTACCGAGACGAAGAAACGATTTTAAAAAAGCACAGGTCTGAGTGAGGTGACGTACGTTAAGCGGCGGACTAATATGACCTGATGGTGATTGATTAGCCTCATTTCGCGTTGTAAAAAATGGAGTCTTCCGTGTGGTTACCAATTTGTTGTATTTTAATTTGTTTTTGTTTGTTTTCATTGTTACTTTGTCATGAATAATAATTATTTGTGATTCAAACATAATAAGCTTGTTTTGTTTGTTTAACACTTAATCTTTTTATGTAATGATTGTTCATCAAATATCAAGAGGTCAAATTAAATAGATAATAGCAATTAGCCGGACGGACGGATTGGACGGCCCGGTAGCTCAGTCGGTAGTGAACCTGCCTGCTGTTCCGAGGGTCGCGGGTTCGAATCCCGTAAGGGACAAATATTTGTATGATGAATATGAATATTTTGTACCCGAGTCATGGATGTTTGTATCTATATGTGTATTCTATATCGTTGTCTAGTCATCATAATACAAGTCCAGGCTAGATTCTGGTACTTTAAATGTGACTAGACAATGTCCAAGATATTTATATTTATATTTAACTAGATTTTCATTTTCACTCAGCGCCACATCGGATAAGACTCTACGGTCATAGTTTTAAAAAAGTGGGCCATACCCTGATTCTTGTCACACGGGCCTCGTGTGGATTCTGTTATTTATGTCTCTTACCAATATGACTTAACGCGTTTGACTTGTACCACACATTTTTCTTCCCCACGGACTATTAAAGTTTAACATTCTTCCAAATTATATTCAGAATATTTCTGAATGTGATCGCTGATCGAGAATGTTAAGGGTATATTACTGTTGGCGTGCTCCATACAAACGAAGTCTGGTGATATCTTCAATACTAACCGGTTACGCTCAATGAAATTTTGCAGATACAATCTAGAAACAAATCTCTATGCTTGTATCGTGTCAGATTTTCCTTAAAATCTACAATTGTAAAGTTACAGTGCCTCAAAAATTTCCATACAAATCTTAAATGAATCCTAGCATTGAAACTGCATATTTTAACTAAATTCGGACACGATACAAGCATAGAGATTCGTTCGTAGATTGTTTCTGCAAAATGTCATTGAGTTTAATTGGTTACTACTAAAAATATCACCAGACTTCGTTTGTATGCAGCGCGCATTTACGCATTCGGAATAAACTTCTCTTAATGTTTATTCGTATGGTAGGATATGGCATTTTGTTCTAAAATTCTTCTTTTAATTACTGCTTAGACTTTACTTCATACCTTAGACTACTTATACAGGGTGACCTGTCAATTGAAGTCAAAAAAAATAATTTTGATCAGTTATTCCGATTTTCTTAGGAGTTTCGACATGACCGGGTTAAATAATTTAAAAAAAAAACTGTTAGACTTTTTAGAGATTTTTTTATTGCAACTTAATCTTCATGAGAACATACATGGGGTGATTTGGATGCCCCACGACATGCCGGACCTAATTTTTTTTTTGTGACGCCAATTTACCGGCCCCCCTGTATAGGGACCAGCCTCTCGGTAGCATTTCCCTTCTGCCACATTACAAGATCAAATAAGCATGTGCATTTACAAACAATTTTTACCTTATCACTAAACGAGACAGCATATAATTGCGGAACAATATCTTCTAGTATAAGGTGTAAAAAAATTCGCTGAAACTCAGACCATCAAACTGAACAACTTTCTCTATGAGACTAATTTCGAAATCGCGAATGAAAAATCTGCTGTCCAAGTAATAAGTACAAGTCCAGGATTCGTTACTACTAGATTCTGTGCCCGCGGCATGATGGCGCGATAAAGCTCTATCGCGCCGTAGCTCCCATTCTTTTTGCGCGCGAACGAACGAGTTAGCAGGCGCGATAAAACGATTATCGATGCGCCATGCCGCGGGCGCTGGAACTTTAAATGTGACTGGATAATTTGTGTGACAATGTCCAAGATATTTATTTATTTAAAGAAACATCACAATAGCTACAAATAAAAAAAAATAAAAAAAATTAAAATTAAAGACACAGATATTTTATATCTGTGTTCAAACCACATTCGCACCCCGATCCGCATATGATATACAACCCCCAACAGCTTATTGAGATGTGAAGGGATGAAATATTGGCCGAGCATTACTGTCTCTGATCCAGTGATAAATTTGGTGCGAATGCGTTTCTTTTGGCAGTCGAATTGGGAATATTAAGTGGTGTAGGATTGTGAGGATACTTTGTATACATTTTTTTGATATTTAAAAAAAATCGTTCCCTTTAGTGGGCATGCATTAAATGATACGTACCGGGGTTTTGTATGAGATTGCAGATTATTTTAATTTTTTTCTCGATGTTGGTTGGTCATAGTGAAAGTTGTTCAGTTTGATTGACTAAATCATCCCTTTAAACATTGCTAGCGTGTTTTGTTAGCCTTAACTTTGTATGACCCTTATACAGAATGTATGTAAGTACGGGTCATATAAAGTTAAAGCTCGATTTTTAGCTAATATTTAGATTTAGTTAGAAACTGTAAGTTAAAGGAATAAAAAGCCGTCTATGGGAGCTTATACTATTGCGTCAAACATGGACTTGCAAAAAATCTGCTACCTATACTTCAAAGCTGGACCGAAAAATTATTTAAAAACAAAATGATTGCAATTTTTCAAAATAATGCTGGAACGCTGCTAGGGTATTACACTATTCAAAATATAAAAAATCCAATCTTCTAATTTCTTCAAAACCAAAACCACTACAATTCTCATGCTACTCCGAAAAAAATAACGCATACGAAAATAATAAATTCCTTCAGTGAAAAAATAGCGGCATCTCCCGCTGATGAGACTAATTTTTTTCCCAACAGATATTAAGTCATGTTTAAGACGGGACTGTCATTATCCTTAATAGTAATAGATATTTTATTTTGTCGCGTTTCGCTTTGGGGGTGTTTACACAACATTCGGTGGGGGTTTATTTTGGTGTCGCTTTCGTTTTACTCAGGGAAATCAGTTAAGATTTCAGACGTATCGAGTTCGTGACGTATCTTATGCACTACTATAAAATAATGTAAATGTCAATTTAAAATTATCCAATTGATTTGAAAAGAGCGTCTGTGGTGCGTTGTGGAGAGGTATGGATACTCAATCATGAGTGTTCGAATTCGCACGGTCGACATGCCATGTTCCACTGAGTTTTTCTAACTGATGTATGTAATACTGACTGGTTGACTGATTTCAAACGGTGAAGAAAAACATCGTGAGGATACCTGCATACGCTGAAGAAGAAATTCTGATGCCAATGAAGAAATGCTCGAACCAAACCGCACTGGGCTCGCGTGGTGGACTAACACCCGTACGCCATTGTCCTTGTCCTTGAGGGTAGGCCTGTATCCGGTAGAGGGACGTTTATAGGCTGATGATGATGAATTGGTTGGTTCAAGGACGTGTCATTACATTCTGACTCACTTCTTTCGCCTCATCCAAAATCATGCATTTCCTTCGGTTGAGGACAACCTACATTCAGTAACTAAATTAATTGATACCTTATGTATTTCGATAACTGAAAATCTTTTGAGAGAAATTTTTCTTAGGCCTACGAGTAATTTAGAATATGGAGGGGGGATTGGGAGCGGGAGATATTTTGCGTGTGGCGTTCACCACACGCAAAATATCTATCGCTACCCCAATACGTCCCCTGATACATTTGGCGTTCGTTAATAGGTTTTTCCTTCATAAAGCGAATGTTAACCTATTTATTATACAGGCTGATATTAAAAACGCGAGACGAAAAGCGTTATCCCTGTTATTATAAATATTTAGACTTTGATGAAGGCAGCATCTTTGTGTGAACACTTTTATGGGACTCTGTCACGGTTTGTTTAGCGATCTTAATGGGGGTCGAAAAATGTAACTTTTTTTTTCTTTTGGCAACTTTTTTTTATTAAAATTGCGTCCGCTTTTAGGGATCTCGAGCGTTTCACGAATTATTGTTGATGTCAAAGGGAATGGTAATTGTTTATTGAGCGAAAAGTTGAAATTTTTTTTGTTATAGAATTTGTAGTGAAAATATGATGATAGAAAATGGGTAATTTGTTGTTCGTATCTCTCGAATCCGATGTTGATATCTTAATACTATTACTCGTACTAGCTTTTGCCCGCGACTATTATACAACGTGTTAATGAATTAACGTAAAACTAGAAAATCGTTTGGTTCGAATCGAGAGCAGAATCGAATTATCATGGTTTCAACATCGGTATTTTTTTTCCAAATATTTAATAAATTGTTACTAAAATTTAAAATTTACTGAACTCGATCTCAACCCACCGCTCGGGCACTCTCACCCTACTTATTACCAAAATAAGATTCTTAAAATGTATCCATGAGCACTTTAGCGCTTTCATTAATTGCTGAAATGATAACAAATCATTTTTGCTAAATACTTAAAATGCGAATAACTTTAAATTTTTACCATCAAATGAAATTATTGTTTCTTTCTAATTATTTTGTTATAAATCAGCTGGGGTGAATGAGGTTTTGCGCTTATTCATTAACACGTAGGATTCTGGAGCAGTTGGTATCACTCATTCCAAGATGACCAAGGTTGGCGTTCCTGACACGTCCGTCGCAGAACTTCTATATTGGTGACTCGTTGAACCTAACTTATTCGCAGCATTCTTCGGTAGAAACGACTGGATAGAGACTGGCGAGTAGATTCCTTAATGGTCCATGCCTCGCAACCGTATAGAACTATTGGCAAAATGTAACACTGGAGCATTCTTACTCGGAGTCGTTATTTCTAGTTTTCGATCAGTTAGTACCTTTTTCATTTTTGTAAATGACTCGCGGGCTATTTATATCCAGGCTTTAATCTCGTAGTCTGATTTCCATGTTTCATTAGCCCATGTAACGAGGTACCTACTTGTAACGGAAAACTTGCTCTATGATAGTGTTATCCACAGATATTGTAGGATTTAAGCCACTATTTCGAGAGTCAAGTATGAATTTTGTTTTTGTGAGATTCATTGACACTTCAGTATTTTTACTACAATCGCTTCCGGCCTTAAACAATATAACTATGGACGAGTTACGCCTGTCATTCTACTAAAAAACTTTTCTGCCTCTTTTAGCATGAAATTCGCAACATTGGATGTTATTCCATTACTTTAGACTGTAATTTCGATTGTTAAAAATAGTTTCGTGTGAACCCCGAACGCAAGTAGTTTGAAGTTATTAGCGATAATAGCTTTTCTCGTTAAGCGATAAGGTATAAAATTGTATGTAAATGACACATGATCTTGTAACGTTGCAGACGGGAAATTCTACCGCAAGGCTGGTCCCTAGTTATATTGTCTAAGCTTCCGGCTTAGAGGCAAGAAGAACGGTATCGTCAGCATATCGGATGTCGCTTATTATTTGCCTGTTAATTCGTTTCACTAGTACCGAATTTTTATGTGACGGAGAGTGAGAAATATGTGAAATTCAATAAACAAGGCAATGAGTCATAAATCAAAACCTAATTGATTTATGACTCATTTAGGATCAGAATATCTCTGTTTGCTCCCACGATGAATACAGTCGTCACGTCAGTAAAATTATGCGTACACGGAAGAGTTATTCGGTATTGTGATAAGTAAGACTAATAAATTATCGCGTAATGTTGACCTTACGATAGTAAACTTGAACTTCGGACTTGCTTAAACATCAATAACCAGAAATATAAAAACTTTTGATAAATCTATACTTATAGTTCCGAGACGGACTGAATGACTGACAGATAACGCAGAGCCTAAACCACTGTTGATAGAAACATGCAATTTCGAATACATATCCTACATAGCACGTAGAGAGTGCACTAATAAAGGATCCGAAAAAAAAACGCGGACGAAGTCTGCTCCAAATGCTAGTGTATAATAAAAAACCCTAAAAATAAATAAATATAATGTATATAAATATAATAAATATAATTTAAAAAAAATGAAAATAAGAAAACGAAATATTATTTTCATAAATTGATCGGTTTGTAAGAAAATAAAATAAAGTGTATTAAATAAAAAAATCAAGCACTTTAACTTCTTCTGTTCAGTATAACTGTTCAATTTCCATATTAGCTTTTCAGGTTTGGTTTTTATACAGGTACTTACGTATTTATAAATTATTTAAGTTTACCTTTTAGGGCTAATAATAAATGTAATATTAGATAGCATTCAAAATCGCATTACAAGAAAGAGATCAAGCTTCAGAAATTCACCGAACCATTTGAAGTGTCAAAATGAAAAAAAAAAAGAAACTGTCAGGATGGTAACGATGCTTGTTTGGGAACAATCGTTTATCATCTGTCGTGGCGGTATTGTGCTGACTGTACTTATATGTATGTGTTCCGATAAAATGTATGGTTAGGAAAAAAAAGGGAGAAAATGTTGTCAAACAATTCGGTATGTCAAGTTTTTTTTTGTTTTAATAACAATATTTTCTATGTCAGAGATTTAAAAAATGAAAGGATTACAGATCCTTGTGAGAGACGTCACTGGCGAGTACCTTGTACATTTTTGGACTACAACTGATTTGCTTATTAATAGTGACAGTTGTTGCATAGTTTCTGATTACCAAGAATGAAAATACTGTTAATAAACTCAATTAATTAATTTTTTAAATGCATATATTTTGATTGAAATGCAAAAGCTTGTCCATAATTTATAGCACACAAAAACATGATAATACAAAAAAGATATGTCTTTTTAAATAAGTGAAACAACTATCTCATCTCTCTGTGATAAATAAGCTCGTCCTTTATAATAAGTTCCTATTATGTACTCTGTTCTATTTTTCAGGGTAATTTCTAGGTATACATATTTTTAGATTTATTAGTTAAAATACCTAACTGAAGAACGACTAATAAATTAAATTAAAGTTGGCCGTCACGGGATCGGGACGCCCGGCAGATGTGAAACTTCCATACTTACAGCACACCCGATTTAAATTTCGAACTTCCGTCGTACAAATAGGTTGCAGATCAGAATTTAAAAGCGCTCCCATAAGAATTTTCACTGAAAAAAAAATCTGCAGATTTTTTTGTTGATGATTTTTCTGACGGTATGAGGAATAAGTTAAGGCGCGTCACATGTGAAACTTACATCATTATTGAGAGCTCTAGTGTGCTCGCATCTTAATCGACGAGAAAAACATTGTGGCTAACTATAGATCCCTTACTACATGCTACATCCTTAGTTTGGCATCGATCCCAATAAAACAAATCATTAATTTAATTATATACTAATTTAAAAGATATTGGCTGTAATAATATTATTTTCAACTTTTTAGTTACGATTCCGGTTTTCATTTTTTGCAAAATAAATTTTGAATTCACAATTTTCTGTGGTGAAATATGTTGTTCGACTCGGGTATCAATTATACGCATAGGGAATAGACACGAAGGTGGTTTGCTCCCATAGTAAAAGTTGTTCTGTTTGATGAGTAGACTCTTATCTTAAAAGGATGCTAATGACATCAATTTCACCCCGTAGATGCAACTAAAAAAGACACAATATTTTAATGTAAGAAAACGTTTGTACTTGTTAGTTTTGAGATTTCTATTCTCACCTGACGAGTTATGGTTAGTTAGTGGTTATAAATAGTAAGGGTAACCGATACACTCCCCATGATATCTAGTGCATTATTTATAGACTCGACTTTGTTATTGTTTTCCGTTCTAAGTGCTATAATATTTTACTTAATACGACAATACCGGAAAAGCGAAGTTTCGCTAAAGATGTTTACAGCTTATGTTTTCGAACAAAGTTTTTGTGATTTAATGCCTTATTGGTTGGAATTTATTGATTTTTGGTCTCGCAAGGTTTAGGGTAAAGCATTTTCGGTGACGAATATACATCTTCCCAATTCTGAACATCTTTATCGTCCGCCCATAAATTAATATGTATATTGGATATACCTACAACGTGTTAATGAATTAACGCAAAACTAGAAAGTAGTTTGTTTAGAATCGAGAGCAGAATCGAAAGAAATCGAAATCGAAAGAATCGAATTATCATGTTTTCAACATAGGTAATTTTTTTTCAAAATATTAAATAATTTGTTTGTAAAATTTCAAATTTACTGAACTCGATCTCAACCTACCGCACGGGCACACTCACCCTACTTACTAACAAAACTAGATTCTTAAAATGTATCCACGAGCACGCTAGCGCTTTCATTCATTGCTGAAATGATAACAAATCATTTTTGCCTGAAAACTTAAAATGCGAATAACATTAAATTTTAAGTATAAAAATAATGAAATTATTGTTTCAATCCAATTATTTTGTTGTAAATCAGTTGAGGTGTATGAGGTTTTGCGCTTATTCATTAACACGTTGTAGATAGGTAAGTGGTCTGGGATTTTAGGACGTCTAATTATTACCGTTACCGCTTATCAGCACCAGGCGGATCCACATTGTGAAATAAATTGAAAAAGACGGTCGGCCGACACGAGGATCGAACCATGACCACTCGAATCGTGAGCCGGTTGTCTAGACCACAAGACCAAAACGACAGTGATTGATGTGAGCAAAATCTCTCACTACTACAGCGCTGAGGTGTAGCGCGCTATCGCACTAGTTTAGGATACGAACCTAAGTTCAACACAGTTCTTCAATACATCACAGATAGATGGCGGAACCTGTCGGCTTAGTAGGGTAAACACGTCTTTCATGGGTCACTGTATACGTTGTTATAATAAAATCCCCGAGACCATTTTGAATCTTTCCGAAAACATGTTTAAAAATCAAATCAAAAAAGTCATCTGTAAAAATGCATATTATAAACTGGATGATTATTTAAATGATCAAAATGCTTGAGTCTGAGGTCACTAGCTTATAGTTTATTTACTTTACTGTATAGTATATATTATTTTATTAAATAGACTATGTATTATTATATACATAACTTTAGTTTAAGAATTTATATTGTAATAGTTATTAAGTCGTGTTATGTTGTAGAGTTTCTGGCCGCATCTTCTCTACAGCGACAACACGTTCCGACGCGGTGGTAGCTTTAAAAAAGATTTGACGTTTGATAAGTGTGCTGCAAGCTCGTATATTGAATAAATTGTATTGACTTTGACTTTGTCTATAGAAAATCAGAGTTCCAATTAGTTTGTTCTAAGATATCATAGCATGCGTCGGCCTTCCTCATCCAGCCGCTCTCCCCTAGCTTTTTTAGGTCGTCGGTTCAGCAAGGCTTCCTTCTCTTGACCGCAGGTACTAGGTAAGTTAGTAATCATTCAGCCATTTGACGTAAATACCCCACTGAGGAAATTGCCCCGCTCGATATATTTCAAATCCGGTTGGGGCTATTTGCCCGAAAATTACATACACCATTAACAACGTTTCATGCGATTCCGATTAACCCTGTCAATCAAACCATTAACACGCCATTTACGAAATTTAACCCTTTCAATGAGTAAATGATGACGTCATGAAATGAATCAATCTAACCCGCCAGGTGCGGTCCGGACGTCGATTTTAATAACATATCGTTTTGGACGCGATTACTTTTTGATTTGACTGTCGGTATTTTGTTGGGAGGGGTTGAGTTTGTTGATGAAAGTGTTTATTTCAGCCTTTGACTATTTATATGTGGACTGGTTACGCGTGTAATTCTACTAACAAACATTTCTGCCACTTTTTGCGGAGGGCGAGGTAACATGAAATCCGCAACTTTGGATTTTATTCCCCATAACTTTAGATTCTAATTTTGAATGTTAAAAATCATGAAAAGTAGTCTCGTGTGAACCCCAAACGTTCTAAGTTCGAAGTTATTATTTCGCAATTATAGGCTGTCTCGTTTAGTGATAAGGTATAAAATTGTATGTAAATACGTAAGATCTTTTGATCTTGCTCGTTGGCAGAGGGGAAATGCTAAGGCGAGGCGGGGCCGTATATAATTCGTCTAAGGAGCTGAGATATTTGACTCTAAAGGTCCATAAAAACTAACCAAAGCCTTTAAGAAACCACTCATGTTCAATAAATAAATCAAAACATATTAACTACTCAGCAAAATATACCGTAAAGAAATACAGAAGATACAACACAAAGCGGCCTTAGCGCTAAAAAGCAATTTCTCCCGTACAATCTTAGAAGTTATTTGTACCTTAATAGCACAGCTCCGATGCAGCCTAGCAATGAATGTGAAGTTTTTGAATGTATTTTGAAAGGTCCTCTAAAAACCTGTGTATATGTTTTATTACTGGTCGAAAGTAGTTCCCCAAATCGCCTAGTCTAAATCTAAAACTCTAAATGTCTAATACCATATTTAATGTCAAATCGCTTCGCTAGCTTCGCCTGGGTGTGATTTATAATATAAAACAAATATAATATAAAGAGTTTTTTTTAAGTACTATAATTATATTTGTACCCGAGTCATGGATGTTTCTATCTGTATATGTATTCTATATTGTTGTCTAGTCATCATAACACAAGTCCAGTCTAGATTCTGGTACTTTAAATGTGACTAGATAATTTGTGTGACAATGTCCAAGATATTTATTTATTTATTTATAATTATACAATACTTTGATTGGTGGCCGCGACTGTTTAAAAAATGACAATACCTTTCCTCATACCCATTTGTCAAAAAAACAATAAAGAGGGCACAAAAGGGTCTAATATTTTAATTATCAAACTATACCGGTTCGATCCTAAGCAAACCCATTTATTATATAATTAAAAGCAAATTAGTAGGTAACTCTATAATTTGGAGGGCCAGTCTCTAAACAATATGAGGAAATAAATATTTATTAGAGGACCCGAAAGTGTCCAGTATTGGGTCAGAACATGGTTGCAGGTTAACTTGACCCTTTCATCGATGGATATGGCATATTATTAACCCGTCATTACCAAGTTCTCATATTTTCAAGTTGACGGATTTTGAACTCTTCAGATTATTATATTCGAATAGTATTCAAAATGAAATGCTATTATTTTTCATAAATTAGTCATCGTCGTCTAAATACATCCCACTGCTGGGCACGGCAAACAAATACAAGGTTCTTCCTAATATGCTGACACTTTTTAAGGGGATGATCAGACCATGAAACTGAACAACTTTCTCTATGGGACCAACATCGAAATCGCAAGTAAAATATCAGCTGTCCCATACATTTTGCTCGAGTAGGTTTGCAGTTTTGTATGGAACAGCAGATTTTTTTGCGATTTCGATGTTGGTTCCATAGAGAAAGTTGTTTAGTTGGACGGTCTGTTCATCCCCTTAAAAAAGTGTCAGCATATTAAGAAGGACCCTGTATATTTTAGTTAGGATGAGAAAACAGATGCAGTGAGGATCTTTATCTTTTTTTAATCTGTTAGTTCTTATCTTATCTTTGTATTGTTTTTTAAATATCATGTATAAGTTAAGTAATAATTACATATTTAAAAAACCCTTAACGCCAAAAACAAACGACATTATTTTTTATGTAGCAAATATATGTTTTACTTCTTAACTCTCTTTAATAAGATATTTTAGGTCAATTAATGCGTAGAGGACCGCTATGAAATGACCATTGATTTTTTCACAATCACTTGCGGTCCCCAACACCTTAATGGCCTCGCGCCATTTTCCCCAGTAGACGCGTAAATTCGACAGATGACGCAGGTGTATCATCACACTTAGGTCCTATTTATTTCCACAGTGAAAAATAACATCTAATCTACCAAAACTACCACATCTATGGTTTCTACCTCGTTCTTATTATAGTTCGGTCAAACGCCGTTGAAATATGCAGCCCTGGGGGCGTCCCGGTCCCACTGTCATACACTTGCTTATTATTTAATGTCCATTGCGTAGTTTGCGTCACAAACTAAGGTGATATCGTAAACGCATTTTTAATGACTGCGGGTGTAGAGCGCATTTTTAATTAGCTTTTATAGTTTATAAGTATAATGATATCTAGGCAAATGTATGGTCATGGTAATTGTTTTATTGCCCCAAAAGTAGGTATATTTTTCAAAGAAACCAAAATAATCTACTCAAAACAACAACATTTGTTTTCTTGATAGTCTGAGTCTGAAAAAATAGGTAATAAGGCTTTTTGACTCTGAAAACATTAGACAAGAAATAAAATGTCACCATCAGATATAATAACACACCATAATTTTAATTCATTATTGTTACTAACACCTTCTATGGATCTGACACAAAATGAATGAATAGAATTAATCATATTATTATTATACAGAGTGTTAGGGTCTCAGTGGAAGGATCTCCATAGAGTCCGCATAAATTTACGATTGTAGTTAGTCTCTTTTATCTTATGACGTACCTTTAATAGTAGAAGGAGATGGAACTATAGATATTTGTTTATGCGGCTGTCCACTTTTTTTTTAGCTAGTGTGTGTGAAAATTGACCGTAAACATAAGGCCATATGTCACTTGGTGCCTTTTGTCCATACTACTTGACACCACACACTCAAACCTAAACGTCAAAAAAAGTGGACACTTTACAATTGGTATGGCTATTACGTATAATCACTTTGGTTAGGGTAAACAGTTGCATCACTTTAAGTGGTGATTGTACCCATAATACTGAACAACTTTCCCTAAGAAACAAAAAGGAAATTTTTCGACCATTCATACAAACGTCAAAAAATTTTTTTGGGAATTTCTGCTATGTTTCTTAGGGAAAGTTGTTCAATATCATGGGTACAATCACCCCTTAAAGTAATGCAACTGTTTACCCTAACACCCTGTATAATAATATCATAGCAAACTATTTCTAAGCAGTTCTAATTTAAAATAATTTCTTTACACATAACCAATCAAAAATATCTGAAAGCCTAGAAAATCAAATATATCCACGCAGTCAGGGTGATCATAACCAGCTGTTAATCTATTTATTAAAATATGGTATCATTAGCGTCCCAATCACAATAACGCTGAACAAAGTTGAAAGTGAATCCAATCGCGTGAGTCGGTCCTACCCATCGTTAACATGAGTGCAGTGGCTCTCAAAGTTACGGGAACGAGAGACTGAAGACAAGAATGCAAATAATCACAAGAATGTAAAAATAAAACCTAACAGTAACCCCCAGTACCCCTTAGCAGGCCTGTCTCACTCCACAGTTCAGGTACGCTTGACAGCGATCCCCATCGAGTGGTGAATGGCAATAGGTTAGGTATACCGTGTAAACTTATGAGTCAAATCTCATTAGACTTGCCGCCATTTTGTGAGTAGTCAATGCGAGACTTAAAAAACGCCAGCACGTGATTAGGGAGACTATCAAAAGGAAGCTCTCGTGTCTAATAACTCGGTACATTTTTGTTTGCATGCGCGCCGTTATGACGATGGTAGGTTATTCGCGAATTGTAGGTACGATAGGACGGGTGCTAATAACTTTGCACCAAATTGCCGTGCAGAGAGAGTCGCTATTTATTTAAATCTGTTTTCGAAGTGATCCTTCTGTACCGGTAGGTACTAGTATTTATTCTGTGCCCATAGTTATCCTAACTGTTAATTAAGTCGCCCTAGACGAGTCGATAGTGTACAAATAAACCTAAATTGGTTTTTATTACTCTATCTTGTCAATTTACTGTAAAAATAAATATAATACAATACAATTCAATAACCTTGATGCCACACACAGATGTCCCGAATTTCCATTTTGAGATATGGGCGATGCTGTAGAATGATCAGGAAACAATGTTAAAAACAGACTTTATATAGCTATGGCTATGGATTGGAAATTTTATCATGGGCGAATCCGACACGCTCATGGCCGGTTTTAAACTGTCGGCAGTAGGAGCTGTCAAAGTCGATAGGTTGGCACTCCTTGAATTCACGCAAGAAATTACCGGTACTTTTTTGAAAAAAATTCTTTCGTAGCCCTCAAAAAATTTTGAGTGATATTTCAAAAAATTCCGTAAGTCATTTCAGCAGCTATGTATTATATAAAGCAATCTACAGCATTATTCTTAAGAGGATATAATTCGGAGCGCGCTCCATACAAACGTACTATGGTGATATTTTCAATACTAACCAATTAAACTCAATGACATTTTTCAGAATCAATCTAAAAACAAATTTCTATGCTTGTATAGAGTCAGATTTTCGTTAAAATGTATAGTTTTAAAGTTACAGTGATTTCCGTACAAATCTTAAATTAATCCTAGCATTGAAACTGTATATTTTAACGAAAATCTGACTCCATACAAGCATAGATATTTGTTTCAAGATTGTTTCAGCAAAATTTCATTGAGTTTAATTGGTAAGTATTGAAAATATCACCATAGTACGTTTGTATGGAGCGCGCTCCGAATTATATCCCCTTAAAATTAGATCTAAAACGTACTAAGACTATACATTCGAATGCTTCTGAATGAAAAAGTGACAGTTTCAGAACCAAAGACTTAACCCATTAAGTGTAACGACCTCCAATAGATAATTGCTTCATAGCAAAGGGTTAAAAGCTGATAATGTGGTTTGATTGGCACGGGCGCGGCCCGTATTAGGGAAATTGGTTCCTTGTCGTTTTAACTCCTTTATACGTGTTCTTAGTTTGTTTTGTTAAACTTTCTATCAATTGGGGGCTGGGTAAGTTTTGTGTATTTCCCTTTTCTACTTTGTTAAAAAGTTTACCAAAACTGCATGTAAAAAGTAAGAATTACGGAAGAAAATAGCGTACATATACAACGTGTTAATGAATTCACGTAAAACTAGAAAGTAGTTTGTTTAGAATCGAGAGCAGAATCAAATTATCATTGTTTCAACATCGTTTTTTTTTACAAAATATTAAATAATTTGTTTGTAAATTTTAAAATTTACTGAACTTGATCTCAACCCACCGTAAGGGCACACTCACCCTACTTACTATCAAAACAAGATTCTTAAAATGTATCCATGAGCACGTTGGCCCTTTCATTCATTGCTGAAATGATAACAAATAATTTCTGCCTTAAAACTTAAAATGCATATAACTTTAAATGTTAACTATCAAAATAATGAAATTATTGTTTCAAACTAATTATTTTGTTATAAATCAGTTGGGGTGTATGAGGTTTTGCGCTTATTCATTAACAAGTTGTATACTTTAATACAGGCAAATACTATGGGTACGCGGGCCTCACACCATTCCCTTCCTCGGCTCCCCTAAAGTGTCCCCAGAAATTGTGAGATGAGGTGGGGTATCTAGAGTAAGAGTGGCCGTTCTGTATGTAGAACTATATACTATTACCTATTCTGTTACCTATTGTGAAATTATTATTTCAATCTAATTATTTTGTTGTAAATCAGTTGGGGTGTATGAGGTTTTGCTCTTATTCATTAACACATTGTATATATGACTATCCTTACAGCATACTGAAGTAAAATAATAATGAACACAATTAAATTAAAAACAACCTACTCGTATGTCTGTAAAACTACTAACATTATAATAAGTGTTTACTAACAAAATTATGAGTCAATGTTACTTGAAAGAAATAAAAGATTGATTTATTTGCGAAGAAATGAAACTGTCTTCGTAACTCGTAGCGGCTTCGTAGCGCTTGTAGCAATTCGCTACGTCCAA
The DNA here is from genome assembly GCA_963924505.1 of Agonopterix alstromeriana. Lineage (NCBI taxonomy): Eukaryota > Metazoa > Arthropoda > Insecta > Lepidoptera > Depressariidae > Agonopterix > Agonopterix alstromeriana. The sequence goes on along the minus strand of OZ004681.1, from coordinate 3,032,799 downwards.
TTATTTTTTGGTCTTCAGTTTATATTTTTGACGGACAGAAGACAACATTTTCAGAAACCAATTTAATTTTTATTGCGATTCATCGAGTTTATCAAACAACAGGGACTTTTGTTTCGGCAAAAGTCACTATGCACACTTTTAAGTAGATACAATTTTCAATTAAATGAGAATAATTTGGTCTTAGTAGGGCAAATAGTTTCTAAGGTACAACTTCTCAAAGGTTTGTAAAATGTCTATACAGGGTCTATACAGGGTCAGGGTCAGGGTTTTTTTTTTCGCGAATTCAATATTGGTCCCATAGAGAAAGTTGTTCAGTTTATGGTCTGATCATCCCATTAAAATAGTTTCAGCCTGTGGTTTCAGCTAATTTTGTTAGACCTTATATGGACCCTATATAAGGTCTAACAACATTAGCAAAATTTTTCTTAATATGCTGACAGTTTTTTAAGGGGATTATCGGACCATCAAACTGAACAACTTTCTCTATTGCACCAAGATCGAAATAGCAAAAAAAAATCAGCTCATCCATACAAAACTGCAAACCTACTCGAGCCAAATGTATGGGACAGCTGATATTTTTTTCGCGTTTTCGTTGTTGGTCCCATACAGAAAGTTGTTCAGTTTGATGGTCTGGTCATCCCTTTAAAAAACTGTCAGCATATTAAGAAGGACCATGTAGTTAGTTTAATATTATGAAATTTGTATGGCGACCCTTATGAAAGTTTGAAGATAAAAGAAAATGATTTCATATTCTTAATCATCGACCCCTGAAACCCCCGGATACAAATCCTCAGTCGGTTCGGTGAATCTTTAAAAGCTGCTTTGGCGTTTGAAATTTCCATGACAGCCATCTTGGATTTCGGAATTTTGCATTTTTTTTGCCACCACCCAAATCTGACCAGGGTCGTCTATGAAATTTCTTTGATGGCCATTTCCCTATCTGTCATAGTCTCCGCGGGCCGTTGACCTTATTCGTCAAGAGTTGATCTTCCGAGGAAGTCAACGTTTTCCCTGTATCTCCAGGATATCCATTATGATGATATCCAAACCTCATTCTTGTACCGTAACTTTCCCAAAGTAAAGTAATGCAACTGTTAACCCTAACACCCTGTATAGTACATAGTAAACGTTAAAAGTTAACCTCCCACATAGGTACCTATAAACGAAAGTAAATGAAAATATAATGTTGAACAAGTAAATATTTGTCGAAGGTCGCATTACACTATTTCCCGAATGTCAATATCGCAGGCTTGTGAAGTTGTGACCGTTTTATGTAAATATTATAACTAACTGCTAACTGTGTTACATTGTTGTACAAAAATACTAGAAGAGACTAGTTATATACCGGGTCTTTTTAAACCGGGTCACAGGTCCGGTACTTCAAACAAAGTTTTGGATTTGACATTATGACGTTCGCACATGCGCACTTTGCACAAATTGTCCATGACATATGTGTAGGATTGACTTACCACGCATCGTATATACATTTCGTTACTTTGTATAGTTCATCATGTTCAATGTGAAAAAGTTTTTTTTTTTTTAAATGACTAATACAGCTTTGCTGAGGGAGCAGTTACTGCTATTTACTGCGGACTATTGGAGGTACCACGAAGGGTCTACCGAGCCAAATCAATGAAGTTAGGCAACCGACCTAGGGGCACCCAGAGGGGTACCGACCTCGGCATAGGACGTTTCTGAGGCTACGCGGCGGATTGGGTAGCTGGTATCGGTGAGAATGTGAATTAGCGTTATTTTCCAACGTTTATTTTACTGAGAGGATAAAAGTAGTATGCAGTCAAATACTACGGGTACGCGGGCCTCACTGCATTCCCTTCCTCGGCTCCCCTAAAGTGTCCCCAGAAATTGTGAAGTGAGGTGGGGTATCTAGGGTCAGGGCGAGGAGTGACCGTTCTGTATGTAGAACTATATACTATTACCTATTCTGTTACTGGGTAGGTAGTGTAGCCGGACAAGGGACGCTATCACGCTGCTTCGTGCTGTCTTATATAGCTTCCCCAACCGCACCAAAATTTACGACATAAGCTATACAACGTGGTAATGAATTAACGCAAAACTAGAAAGTGGTTTGTTTACAATCAAGAGCAGAATCGAATTATCATGGTTTCAACATAGGTAATTTTGTTTCAAAATATTAAATAATTTGTTTGTAAAATTGAAAATTAACTGAACTAGATCTCAACCCACCGCTCGGGCACTCTCACCCAACTTACTACCAAAACAAGATTCTTAAAATGTATCAATGAACATGTTAGCGCTTTCATTTATTGCTGAAATGATAACAAATCAGTTTTGCCTCAAAACTTAAATGCGAATAACTTTAAATTTAAACTATCAAAATAATGAAATTATTGTTTCAATCTCATTATTTTGTTATAAATCAGTTGTGGTGTATGAGGTTTTGCGCTTATTCATTAACACATTGTATATATGATATTATTTTGAATAAAAATTTGTTTCGCATTGTGACGGTATGTAAGGTTATTCTCAATATGCTGATTCTTTTTTAAGGCGATGATCAGACCGTCAAACTGAACCACTTTCTCTAAAGCACCAACATCGAAATCGTGAAAAAATCATACTCTAAGGCTGTTCCATACAAAACTGCAAACCTACTCGAGCGAAATGTATAGGACACTGGATTTTTTTTCGCGATTACGATGATGGTCCCATAGAGAAAGTTGTTCAGTTTCATGGTCTGGTCGTCCCCTTAAAAAACTGTCAGCATATTAAGAAGGACCCTGTATAGTACATACAATACTTTTCTTCAGGTTTTAGATACATACTCAGGACTAGAGCCAATGCTCCCTGGTTCTCTCGCAACTCCGAAATCCACGAATACCTGGAAATACCTACCTGTACCTAAGTAGAGCGGCACAAACTAAAATACAAAGAGTGGTTAAAAAATCACCCATACAAGCTCGCCAACTCGCTGCTAACAGCCAGCAACACTAAAAGGCGGAAGCAGAGTTATGTGCTCTTGAACTAAAAGAGGGTAGGGCGCTGGCCCTGTCACTCTAGAAAGCCATTAAATCAACTATCAACACATCTGATTATAGTCTTACGATTGATGGCAGATACAAGAATAAAAAAAAGATTTCAGATTCATCAGTTAAGAGAAGTTTATTCCGAATGCGTAAATGCGCGCTGCATACAAACGTGGTCTGGTGATATTTTCAATATCAACCAATTATACTCAATGAAATTTTGCAGAAACAACTAGGAACAAATCTCTATGCTTGTATCGTGTCCGATTTTCGTTAAAATATACAGTTTCAATGCTAGGATTAATTTAAGATTTGTATGGAAATCTTTTAGGCACTGTAACTTTAAAACTTGTACATTTTAAGGAAAATCTGACGAGATCCAAGCATAGAGATTTGTTTTTAGATTGTTTCCGCAAAATTTCATTGAGTTTAATCGGTTAGTATTGTAAATATCACCAGACTTCGTTTGTATGGAGCGCGCCAACAGTAATATACTCTTAACTAGCCTCTTCCATAATGTCAATAGCTTGGTGCACAATAACTAGTTCCCTTGACGATATCGTAGGTAACGTCCTATGCCAACTATTAAGAATTTTTAATAGCAGTCGCCATAGATCTGTTTACTTGATAACTTGTTAGCACGCCATCTTGTATTTTTAGTTATCGTGTTATCGCATTTTAATATTTTTTTGAGTTTACATTAGTTTTTTTTAAAATAAAATGCACGCATTGGGGTAGTGGGGATGCTCATTTTGAAGTGTGGTAGAATAAGTTTTAAAAACGGTGATATCCTTTTAAATTCGTTATATACACTACTGCTGTGAATTTTTTCACGGGATTTTTTCATCTAGAAACAACCGTTTAGCTGGGAGGGGGGAGGGGGGGGGGGGGGGATGGACGACACTTGACTCTAACAAAAATGTTCACTTTAAAGCTTTCATTTTAAAAGACCTATCGAACGATACCCCACACCATGGATAGAAGAGAAAAAAAAATTGCATCCCCATTTTTCGTGTAGGGGAGATACCCTAAAAAATATTTTTCAAGATTTTATTTTACCGCTTTGTCGGCGTGATAAATATGTATACCCCATGTCAAATAACAGCTTTCTAGTACTAAGCGTCTCTAAGCTAGGCCGCGGACAGACGGACAGACGGACGGACATGATGAAACTATAAGGGTTCCTTGTTGACTATGGAACCCTAAAAACAAAAACCAATTAATTTTGACATTCATCTGTCAGAAGTCTATACAACGATAATCGATTGCACCGCGGTTTTCATAGGCGGTACTTTCAAACTTAAATGCACTCTCAAAATAACAAATAAAAACTCCAAAGTGCAAATTTGAAATTACCAACTCTCACTTCGCTTCCAAAAAAAACACAATCAATACCACAGCGTATAAATCAAGCCCTAAAATCGAACACAGATCCCCACTCAGACTATCTTCACGAGGATTGATGTCACAAATAAATCATTGAACGGCATTCTTTCGCTTCCTACGCTTCGCCACTCGGGCTCCACTCGCTCCGGTCGCTCCGCGTTCGAAAACGCCCAAACACTTTACTAATAGGGATTTATTGGTGCTGGGTTGCGTTCAGATTTTGTGACAACGGTGTTTACAATTCCGGGCTGCAATCGCGGTAAACGTATTCGGTGATTGAACCGTGATTGGACTACGTATATATACCATAACTTTTGACACATTTGGTATTGCGCTAATCACGGTACTGTTCTTGACAGCCGTTAGAGCCGTTTCGACAGATCGCTCAGAGGTTAAGGGCTGACAGTTGCAGTAATTGGATTGCAATGTGATTAGAACTGAAATTGGATAAGAAAAGAACTTCGATGTTTTAACTAAGTGCAATCGTGGGGCTGTTGACGTATTTGAATGACTTATTGTATAAATTATTTTTTAGATAGCCTAGTCAATAGATAGACATCGATGGATAATTCAATAGATAGACAATAAAGTCAATAGATAGACAATAGATATCAACTGATAGATATAGGGCTTCCCCCAAGGATCACCACAACCAGAAGGAATATCATGCCACACCCGAGAAAACGAGAAAAATCGAAATGTGCCTGTCTTTGTTACTTTGCACATCATGTCAAAATTAGCAAGCATGACGTTTTCTTCGTTTTGTTGTTTTATCGTGCGTGTGGCATGCTAGTCCTAGAGGTTGTCGGTCCAACTTGTGGAGGCCTACATTGCGCCTATCGGTACGAGGTTGCCACTCAAGAACTCTCCGTATCTGTTGTATCTGACAATAAAATCGAGAGTCGCGGAGCCCAAAACCAAAAACAACTTTTTGAATTTCTGTAAATTCTTTATCCTTTTCTAGTCATTAAAATACAAGAGATGATCTGAGACGGTTGGTAAGTGAGTCTTTGAGCTAAAAATAACTTAAATTTCTTTCTGAAACCTTCAAAATGATAAAGATAATTTCTTGTTAAAACTGCACGCTTTAAAATATTGTTAGTAGTAATAGTAATGTCATCAGTTTATAATATAACTATAGATTTTATCAGTAAATTTCGAGAGATAAAAACTTATGGTATTTTAGTTGTACCTCATAATAATAAGACATGTCAATGTATGAACACACACATCAGGGGTCACAACATGTAGTACCTATCACACGCTTTCCAATGCTCGATGACAGCTAATGGCTGGCTCCACCAATTCACAAAACCACGTAACTGACAAACATAAAAATTTGTTCATTGTTGCGGTATAGGATTATAGCGGTATATTCGACGACCTAAATTATTGCAATAAATGACTCCATTTCACAAATGGTGGTGATTGGGAGGTGCAAATGTTTTTTTTTACTCTTTTCTTTTATTTTAAACAACACGTTCGTGCAACATCAAATAGCTCGAAAATGGCGTTTAGTGTCATCGTGGCTACTATTAAGTACTAAATATTTGTTAAAACACTACTTTTCCTCAGACTATGGCCTGTCTTGTATCCTACTCTTTCTGCCTGGTCACCTGCATGCGAACAAAGCTTATATGAACCCTGCTGGTATGATAGTGATATCCGTGTGGCTAAATCCATGGGCTGGAAAATTTAAAATGGCATGCCATTGACTCGATAAAAAAGAAAATGAACAAGCACACTTAAATTATAGATCATGATCTTATGTAAGTAGTATACTTATTGCTATTGCAATAATTTAAAATTAATTTATAACAATTTCAGCGAGTTCAAGTACGACGTCCACGAATAGTTTCATGGTAAGGAGCCACCGGTATGACGTCTATTTTTCGATCCTAGTGTTATGGCACTGACGATTCGCTAAGAAAATGTGATACTCAAATACTCAATATTCATACATATTTTTTGTATTTTGCAAGATACGTTGTTTTCCACTACAGCTGAGAAATACGCATTGTTTTCCCGCACTTTTTGACACATGACATCATTCGTTCGCCCTGAAATATGTGCCAATATATATCTCTCAATTAGAAAGTGAAAAATGGGTTTTAGTCATATCGTGAAAAATGGATTTAGTCATTTTTCTGCTTCGGCTTTCGACAGGTTTTCGTTGTTTTCGTTTTGAAATATGACGTTTGTTTCATTTGAATTTATACTTTTAATGGATTCTAAATGTGTGGTTATGTCGATCATATTTTTGAATAAGTATTCGCCGTAACTGCGATCGGGATTTTTAAGGTATTAATGACATACGAGACCTACCTAGCCTTCCCCTCACTTATATTTGTGACAGTAGGCTTTTGCCCTGCAATGGAATCCCACAGGTAATAATGTAACATAATAGCTCGAATCACACTTAGCCAGTTGACTATTTATTGTTATTCTTTACAGTATATAAGGTCTAACAAAATTAGGTGAAACTATTTTAAGAGAATGATCAGACCATCAAACTGAACAACTTTCTCTATGGGACCAATATCGAAATCGCGAAAAAAAAATCTGTGGTCCCATACATGTAGGTAGAGTTAGATTTGTATGGTGATGATTTTTTTTTCGCGAATTCTATATTGCTCCCATATAGAAAGTTGTTCAGTTTGACGGTCTGATCATCCCCTTAAAATAGTTTCAGCTAATTTTGCTAGACCTTATACAACGTGTTAATGAATAAGCGCAAAACCTCATACACCCCAACTGATTTATAACAAAATAATTAGATTGAAACAATAATTTCATTAAATTGATAGTTAAAATTTAAAGTTATTCACATTTTAAGTTTTCAGGCAAAGATGATTTGTTATCATTTCAGCAATGAATGAAAGCGCTAACGTGCTCATGGATACGTTTTTAGAATCTTGTTTTGGTAATAAATAGGGTGAGGGTGCCCGAGTGGTGGGTTCAGTCTAGTTCAGTAAATTTTAAAATTTACAAACAAATTATTTAATATTTTGAAAAAAAATTACCTGTGTTGAAACCATGATAATTCGATTCTGCTCTCGATTCTTAACAAATTACTTTCTAGTTTTGCGTTAATTCATTAACACGTTGTACAGGGTCCTTCTTAATATGCTGACACTTTTTTAAGGGCTTGATCAGACCGTCTAACTGAACATCTTTCTCTATGGCACCAAGATCGAAATCACGAAAAAAAAATCTGCTCTTCTACAAAACTGTAAACTTACTCGAGCCATCTGTATGGGACCACTGATTTTTTTTTTGCTAATTCGATGTTGGTCCAATAGAGAAAGTTTTGCAGTTTGATGGTCTGAAAAGTGTCAGCGTATTAAGAAGGACCCTGTATAATTATGCACTTTCATCACACCAAGTTGGATCAATCAAATCAAATCAGCCCACATCAACCCACTGCTGGGCATAGGCCTCCTTTTTATTGCGCCACTCCTAACGGTCCCATGCCAATCTGATCCATGTACGACCCACAACCCTTACAATGTCGTCTGACCATCGCATCGGTGGTCTACCCACGGATTTCCTTAATTGGATGCTTAATATGTATTACCGTTTTTACAATAGAGCAAAAACAAAGAACGTTGAAAACAAACTAGTTTCTTATAAGGTACTCACTCCCCTTAAATTTAAACTTTTATTTTATTATTTGTTAGATAATTCTAAATACTAACTCACAGTCAGGCCGGTTTAAAAGATACAGATAGGACGGACAGACGTACTAAGGTAGTAGACGTACTACGCTTAGTAATAAGGTGCCATTGACAATCTTTAGATTGGTTACAGAATAAACTATAAACAACCGCATTTAACTAAGAGCAACTACTTAACCTGCATTCCGAAGCACAGAGATGTTCGATATGAAACAAAACTTGAACGGTCACCCATTGTTATGAAATGACGGCTAGACTGAAAAAAAAATGCTATGTATACGTAGCCCGTCGCAGCTTATACGTAGCCCGTCCCGAAGCGATACTGATTACTAATGTCGTATTTAAGGGTATATTACTGTTGGCGCTGTCCATACAAACGTAGTCTGGTGATATTTTCCATACTAACCAATGGAAGTCAGTGAAATTTTCCAGAAACAATCTAGAAAGTAATCTATATGCTTGTATCTTGTCAGATTTTCGTTAAAATGTATAGTTTAAAAGTTACAGTGCCTCAAAGATTTCTATACAAATCTTAAATTAATCCTAGCATTGAAACTGTATATTTTAACGAAAATTGGACAAGATACAAGCATATAGATTTGTTTCTAGATTGTTTCTGCAAAATTTCATTGACTTTAATTGGTAAGTATTGAAAATATCACCAGACTTCGTTTGTATGCAGCGCGCATTTACGCATTCGGAATAAACTTCTCGTATTTCAAAATGCAACACTCGTAATCAGTATCGCGTCGTAAGCTACGCGGTAGGTAAGCTACGAAGGGCTACGTATACGTAGCATATTTTTCTCAGTGTAAGTATCCAAGATGTGCTAATACCGAAACTCCACTACGCCAATAAGTACCACTATAATACTTCAAAAATCCTGACCCTTATTATCGAATAGTCTATGCTCTATAGATACTTATAACATAAGTCGCAACAACAGTAGTTATAGGCATGTACCGTGTCGCGCCAGTCAAATCGTCCGTGACACCCTCCTACTGTTTATGGCTTAGCAATTAGAATTAGGATGCTTTGGCAACATGTTCCTACTGGTTTTATATCGATTTATAAGCACACCTACAAAATGTACATGGTACCTAAGTGTACCGTTTTTTTCTCAATAAACAGCGTAACAAAACACCCTGGCAATACTCAAGGGGGTAGTTTAGACCATGAAACTGAAAAACTTTCACTATGGAGCACACATACATTTCGAGAAAAAATGCAGTTTTATGAAAAACTTTCTCGACTCTTATACTCCATTCCAAATAGCAACGAAATGTTAAGGCTATTTTGAATTACAGAAACAGAGATTTGAAACACTTCCTCTTACTTATTCTTAGAACAGCTTTAGTAACGTCCAAGATATGTCGGATAGTATATCTTTCTGATAAATAAATAATATTTGCAAATCAGAATTGGCCAGAAAGCTATTATCGGAATCGGAAAATCTTTTCGTTCTTAATTGAAATGAAGTATAAATTTATGAAACAGCTTACTTTTGAAATTCCACGCTCGCCCAAGGCGGATTGGAAGACTTCACATATAATACGCATCAGAATTTCTATTTCGCCGCATGCAGATTTCCTTACGATGTTTTCCTTCACCGTTTGAGAACAGTCAGTAAATATTACGAACGTAAATAAGTTAGAAAAACTTCAGTACCAACTCAACTTAAATTATTGGTGAAGGTGGTTTTTTTTTGCGTCATTTGTAGTTGGCTGCATAGTGAAAGTTGTTCAGTTTGATAAGTAGAATGCATGGATAAAGTTTTATCATTGACTAATTTATCTTGTAGTGTAGAGGATAATGATGGTGAATAAGTATTTTGGGGCATCATGCTTATATTATCAAATTCTACGTGAGCAAAGCCAACAAAAAAAGCTAGTAAACATAAAATTCACACAACAGAGTAAATGAGGCCAATAAATCGAGGGCAATGATTGATACGCGATACCAACTGATTTCAGTTTGGCGTGTTCACGTACAATATACGGAACCCTGGGGAATTAGGGACCGATGGTTGGTGGTTATCGATTTTTAGGTTTATACCGAATCGGGGTTGAGACATAGACTTAGCAATACGACGTTTGGAATTAAGGGTATAATATTACCGTTGGCACGCTCCATACAAACAAAGTCTGGTTATATTTTCAATACTAACGAATTGAAGTGAATGAAATTTTTCAAAAACAATCTAGAAACTAATCTCTATGCTTGTATGTTGACAGATTTTCGTTAAAATGTATAGTTTTATAGTTACAGTACCTCAAAGATTTCCATACAAATCTTAAATTAATCCTAGCATTGAAACTATATTTTAACGAACATCTGACACCATACAAGCATAGAGATTTGTTTCTAGATTGTTTCTGCAAAATTTCTTTGACTTTAATTGGTTAGTATTGAAAATATAACCCAGACTTTTTCGTTTGCATGCAGCGCGCATTAGCGCTTATGGAATAGAAAATGTTATTATTACCTGCGTTAAAGTAAAGAGCGGACAGGATATAGCCTATAAATGAATAAGAGCTTGTGTCTCGGGAGATGGCCGTTCGATTCCTGGCCTGTGTACCACTAAATTCTACGGAATTTACGTAGGGTTATTTTTCTCGTGATCATTAGCTCGCCGGGTAGGAAACATATCGTTTGTGACAGACAAAGGCGTCAGTGTTTTAACACCCCTCTTTTTGTATCGAGGGTTAAGAGTTTTTCCGATAGGTGCCGAGCGGGCTGCATACAAACGAAGTTCCGTCCTATTTTCAATATATTAATCATTTTTTTAGCGGTTTAGTAACCAATTTCTGTGTCGTTACCTTGACAGATTTCTGTTTAAATTATACATTTTCAAAGCAAAGACTAATTTAAGAATTATGTGGATAACTTTGAAACTATTAATTCTGACAAGGTACCAGCACAGATATTGGTTTCTCGATTGTGTTAACAACATTGTTTTTTACTTTAATTACTAACTGTTCAAACTAGGACGGAACTTCGTTTTGCATGAAGCGCCGTACGAATTATATACTCTTAAAACGAGATAAACAGCACAACCTAATCAGTGTTATCAACAGTCATGTTTTGTGACTTCTTTAATATATTGAACCAAATTAAGAGGTTTCTCTGACCGAACGACCTTGATCCTTTCAGAGCCGCCTAACATCTATTAAACTACGTCATTTTAGTAGGTATGCCTATTTTTGACTGGCTTGTACGTCATGATGTCACTGTGGTGCCTTCTAATCCAAGGAAATCAAATACGAAAATCATAAGAATTCGCACCAAATTTTACAATTATGTAATTAACTCATTAAATACTGGTCTTCAAAAAATTTACTTCATAGTAGTTTTAGATCTTAATATTGTCTACACAATGGTGTGTGTCGCAAGTAAAATTGACTCCATCTTATAAAGTGCACATAATACTGATTTTTTCGAATGCTTAGGCTTTCCTTTGAACACAGTTTTCATATGTATTTTATAGAAAAATAAGAAATATACTTCATAGCAAATCAAGCCGAGATGTTGGAGATCATCGCTATATTTTTCATTGATTTGTATGTCTTTCAAATAACGAGAAGATAGCTTCTAAAAACCAGCAAAATATGACCAGGCCCTGCGTTTACCTATGGGTAGCGTCTTAATATGGACCTGTCAACTAAATGGTTTTATCGTCACTGTGTGTTTTATCTACAATTTACTGGGAATTTGGCTAAAAATATGCCTTAAGACAAAAAAGCTTAACCACCAAGCGATTTTAAACTCTAATGATAACTCTACTCGAAGCATCTAAAAAGATTTTGCACTAACACGTACAAAAGGCTAAGAAAGTACATAAAGCTAAATATATTTATAGGTACAAGGCGGAGTAACGCGACACATCAACGTTGAAGAATAATTATTCAAATGTAATAGAGCAATATTCCAGACGGTGTAGCGATGGCAAAAAAGTGCAAAAATTTACTTACTTTTTATAAATAATAAACAATTTGCTAAACATTTTTATTTTTTCCCATATTCGTGAGAGGGCTTTGCCTTGCTCTTTATTTTGTGACTACTCGAAAAGGAAACATGGTTGCGAAACCAGAGGGATAGGGGCGAGCTTTGGATATTTAGTAGGTACCACAGAAAAGAGAACCAGTAGAAATAGCATTATTTAGTTTGAGAACTAGCGTGTCCAAAAGGACAAAAATGCTGATCAAGTTAAATTTCAAATTTTAAATGCTTCGGAAGGCCTTCAATATAGTAGAGCGGCCAATTCATTTAAAGAATATTTTCGTAAGACTGACTAGTATTATACAGACAAGAACTGCACTGAATGCGTGCACACGACTCACCCGGTGAATCAGGGTTGTATCTCATTCCACAGTGTTAGCACTGCACGAGTATCATTGTTTTGAGCTTAGCAGCGAAAGTGTTCTATAATACGACTCAGTCCTACCGTTATTTGACGACTTCATTCAAATTGACCTCTCTACTAATACCACTAAGACGTCACATTGTGCTAAGATACGATACATATTTTACAATTTTAAAAAGAAGAGAAAATCCAATGCCCATCAAGAAATTTATTCTGCTAACCCTACACGGTAGAATATTATCGAGGCCGATCTCAGAGCAAAAATATGATTATCGTCAACCACATTACTAACAAATGAGATACAACCGTGGGCGCGTGCGTACCTACTGACAAATCATCATTTGTTATGTTGTTATAATGTTGGTACTCGTATGTTTTGGCATATCTTTTGTCGTAAACTGATAACACTAAGTGGGAAAGGTCTTAATAGCTGTTATGTTATTTGCTGCCGTGGTGCCGTGGTAGTCCAGTGGCGAGTAACCTTGCCTGCCGTGCAGGAGGCGATGGTTCGATCCCCGTCCAGGCCGACTCGTACCAATTAGTTTTTCGGAATTTATGTACGATTTGCAAGACTACTGGCTTTTCGGTGAAGGATGCCATCGTGAGGAAACCTGCATGCACAAACAAGCTCGCACTGACAAGAAGATATTAGTAGCATTTTAACCGTGGCCAGTGAGAGAGGACGACAACACTGCTTACTGTATCTGCTTAGTCTCATGACAATCGGCCCAGTAGTTTTTTAATATACCTACCTACAAGGTGTTACAAAAGTAAAAATAAACATTAAAAACTTTAAAGAAGGTTGTTAAGACCATCAAACTGAACAACTTACACTATCGGACCAACATCGAAATCGCGAAAAAAAATCTGCTGTCCCATACATTTAGCTCGAGTAGATTTGTAGTTCAGTATGGAACACCCGATTTTTTTTACGATTTAGATATTGGTCCTATAGTGAAAGTTGTCCAGTTTGATGGTCTAAAGTAAACTACCCCCTTAAATGTTTATTTGTATTTTTGTAACACCTTGTACGCCAATAATGAAGTCTAATTAAAAGCTTATAAACACAACATGTTAACTCAAAAAATCTCAAGAAAATCGGTGCATTAGTTATTACGTGACGATTAAACAAACAAACAAACTGACAAAATATATCGTAAGCTTTTTTTGTAAATATCGTCAATGTAAAGACTTAAGGTATAGACACGATTTTGCAACAGTTATACAACGTGTTAATGAATAAGCGCAAAACCTCATATACCCCAACTGATTTACATCAAAATAATTCGATTGAAACAATAATTTCATAATTATAATACTTATAATTTTAAGTTATTCGTATTTTATGTTTTCGCATTGAAATGATTTGTTATAATTTCAGCAATGAATGAAAGCGCTAGCGTGCTCGTGGATACATTTTAAGAATCTTGTTTTGGTAGTAAGTAGAGTGAGTGTGCCCGTGTGGTGGGTTGAGATCGAGTTTAGTAAAGTTAAATTTAACAAACAAATTAATTATAATTTTGAAAAAAATTACCTACCTTGAAAACATGATACTTCGATTCTGCTGTCGATTCTAAACAATCTACTTTCTAGTTTTGCTTTAATTCATTAACACGTTGTATAATAGTGTAGATTTAAAGCCTTATAGACACAAAATGTAGTCTCAAAAAGCGCAGCAATTAAACTAGCAGCGCAGCCCCTACCAATCATTTGTTTCCACATGGTTTCCCACTCCTTGCGATATAGAAGGAGCGCATTCAATCTTTGTACCGGCATAATTATCATCAGATTTACATAGATCTAGTAGGGATTATGGTAGTAGTTGGAGAGCGTACTAAGTGTTGAAAAAACAAAATTATACATTCATACGTTTTAAATGTTTGTCAAAGAGCGATATTAAAAAATCCAAGTAGCAAACTGTGGGGACTTGCCACAGATGTTATAGCAACGAAGCTAACAGATGGCGCTACGGTCGCACTCGCAAATGTGTACGTAAGACAACTTGCGACGTCACATTAGAAACCCGTTAGCCGCTACACATAAGATTCACAATCGTATACAAGACATGAATCGCGCAAGAGAAATAATCACAGAGATTCGATATATATACAAGGTACAACTAAGATCTGTTGGACCACGGCCGGTCCCCAGGCTTCACACCTAGCCTGGCTGAAGATCTTCCCTTTTCACCGGAGGAACCTTCCACAGTAGTTCCTCCACAAAACTATAGCTGTATTACAGTCACAGAAACGTTTCCAAGATGATAATTAGTGTTCATGATTGGATGTATAAGTGTGTTAGAAACGTTTCTAAAACGCGGAAAGGCCAAATCTACTAATAGATGCTAATGATATCAATTTCACCCTGTAGATGTTGGAATATGGATACCATGCGACCAGTATTGCGCCGATGAAAAAGGTAGGTATGATACATTAGGTGGTACTCAAAATCAAAACAATCTCACTCGAATCTCAACGTTCACAAACAAATGCATCATCTGACGATAAGTTAAACCACGAAACCATAACACTTCCAGCTGTAAACCAACCCTCCCCTCGGGTGAAAAGGGAGGGAAAGAGTGGGGGTTGTCTCTTGAAAAAGTCTCAATAACTCGTCATGGCGGAAAGCCGAATGACATCGTTAGTCGAAGTGGCACGAAGAAAAGGCGCACTATCTACTTTAGATACGTATCGGATATACAGGGCTGGTTGAGAATTTTTGTAATTTGTTGGACTTTGATGGGAAAAAAGTGTATCTACGAATAGTAATTTCTCGAAACTATTATTATGGCTTTGACTGTAGTATTGGGCATCTGGTTCCTGGCCTGTTTAGGGAACCAAGTATATTGGAAATCGGGGGTTTTACTGTGTACCTGTTACTGTTATCTGACGTAATCGGTATCAGATAGACATGGTGTTTTTTGACAGTTTTTAGCGATTCTCAGCGGTCCAGTGGCGAGTACCCTTGCCTGTCATGCAGGAGGCTATGGTTCGATCCCCGTCCAGGCTGATTCGGACCAATGAGTTTTTCAGAATTTACGTACGATTTGTAACACCACTGGCTTTTCGGTGAAGGAAAACATCGTGAGGAAACCTGCATGCTTCAGGAATGTATTGTACCCACTGTCCATCACAAGTGGTGAAGGGCTCACACCCCCGTCACACTTGTCAGACAACCCCCCCCCCCCCCATCTCTGACTATCTTCATTGAAGTTGTAGATTCACTGTAAGTGTTCGCCGATTTTGATTCTTGTTTACAAAAGTTCCAGTGCTAGAAATGTGTGGTGGGCCTGTGCCCGAAAAAAAGGTACTATTAGAAATGAGGTAATATTGTTCGATACTTGGGAATTATGCAGCAACAAAAAAATATACATACCTAGGTAAATAATAGAGACAAAATCTCTTAATAACCATATTTCTTTTCAGGGTGTGAAATTTCCAGTCGCAGCAACAGATACATGAACAGACTTTTAACTGTTTTATTTTTTACTTTGGTTTGTTTTTCTTGAATATTCGGAAATTATGTTATAAAAACCAAACCACCTGTATAAAAATTATTGACTAGATTTGAATCAAAATTGCGTCGTACCAGAAAATGTCACGAATGTGATCTTTTCGCGGACCAAAACAACAACTCAACTCTCAACCTTATCGTCAATCAATAACGTATATTTTCCTTCATCAAGAGCCCCTCCGTGCAAGACACCACTTGACATGTCATACCGTGATCACGCATCAATTGCGGACAAGTGGAAAACGCACTTTGAATTTCGAAAATTAATTTTATTTGGAATCGGGACGGGATGTAAGATTAATTTATTTTTAAATTCCAGATAAGAGTAGGTAAAAGACAACCTCCAAAACGGGCCATTTTTGTACTACCGAATGTTATGCACGGCGTCATAATAATATGGTAATAATAGTTTGCATAAACATTATTACCATACTAAAACTTTATATTTCAACGATATATTTTGTCTCACCAAAATGGCGGAAAAAAATCAGATTTAGTGGACTATTAAACTGCGCTATTGATATTAACTTCGAGTTGTCAAAATATTAAATTGAATATTTTGTAACACAAAGAATAATTCTTGTGACAGAAGGACAGACGGTTCCATAAGTTTTTCCATTTTTAGCTGGAACATTAAAAAACCGTTTAGTCTTCGCTCCATACAAACGAAGTCTGTATGTTCTGTTTTGGTGTGCAATAAAGTATAATTGAATTGAAGTCTGGTTATATTTTCAATTCTAGCTAATTAAAATCAATGAAATTTTTCAGAAACTACTAACAACAACTAACCTTGTTTGTATGAAGTCAGAGTTTCGTTAAAATGGATAGTTTTAAAGTTACAGTGCCTCAAAGATTTCTATACAAATCTTAAATTAATCCTAGCATTGAAGCTGTATATTTTAACGGAAATCGGACAACATACAAGCATAGAGATTTGTTTCTAGATTGTTTCTGCCAAATTTTATTGACTTTAATTGGTTAGTAATGAAAATATCACCAAACATCGTTTGTACGCAGCGCGCATTCACGCATTCGGAATAAACTTCTCTTAAAGCATTTTCCCACTCAGCGCTTTCAGCATCGCATTGATAACGCATCGTATCGCAGCTCTGAAGGCTCTTATACCCAGAAGGGTAGAAAGAAAACCTTCACACGTCATGTAACTCCAAGTTCAAACAGTAACAGAGTACAATGTCTGTCACTAAGTGGTATATTTAACATCACTGCAACACGACATTATCACTCCATTACGTCTTGACAACTGTCTTTTACAACGCTGTAGATTAGAGTACTGGACATGCTACATAAGTGCCAAAATTAAACATTGTGCTACTTTGAAGTACTCTATTTGAAGTCATCATGACCCTATCATCGTCGACTGCTGATCATAGGCCACTCCCAAGGTACGTCACAAAACTCTATCCTCGGCCTTCCTCATCCAGTCGCTCTCCACCACTTTTTTAAAGGTCATCTGTCCAGCGAGCAGCAGGGCGTCCCACACTACACCTACCAGTTCGCGGTCTCCACTCTAGAACTGTCGGTTGTCAGTTCTTCGGCAGATATGACCAGCCCATTGCCACTTCAGCTTGCATGTATTACGTTTAGGCTTCAAAATTTCATAAATCGTAGATATAATCTGTATCCCGATTGAAAAACTTTTTAATGGATATAATGAGTTCTATTCTGTTAACGAATTCCTGTACCATATATCAGTCAAAAATAAAGTAAATAGTGTAAGTACTCATCTAAAAAACCTCTCAGTATAAACGAACTTCATGGTGTGTTATATTGGCGCGCTATGCTGAAAATACACGCTGATCTGTATAGTGTAACTTAAGTAATAAAATTTGTATGTAGAGTCTATGGTTGTCATTGAGTTTGACTTGCGACCGTGATGAAGTGAAAAAGGAAATGGAATGCGTTGTGCGTAGATTCTAGAGTACGTCACTCGGGGAAGCTCTCTTCTTACTACTACAACTCAAAGTTTGTCTCATCCAGTTCTCCTTGCTCTAATTCTACAACTCTAAACTAGTTGCACTTTTTACTGCACTCGTCGCTTCCAGTTCTGGTGACCCGCTTACTGCTTCAGTATAAACTTAACCTTGACACACTGACTTTACTGTGCACGTGACATGCGATCTTGTACAGGGCATGTGGATACCGAAATAGTACCAAGTAGTTGCATCGGAACATTCAAAATGTTTTGGACAGTGTGAAAAGGCACTCAGATTATCTAGTCCCATTTAAAGTACCAGAATCTAGCCCGTACTTGTATTTTGATGACTAGACTACGATATAGAATACATATGCGGGGTCCTTCTTAATATGCTGACGCTTTTTCAGGGCATGATCAGACCATCAAACTAAATATATCCTTCTCTAAGGTATCCACTGTTTCATACAAAACTTTGCTTGTTTTTCTGTAACTGCAGTACCTACTCGACTCAAATTTATGAAACGGCTGATTTGATTTTTCATATTGGCTTGTACTCTTTCTTATACTATATACAATCTAACAATATTAGCTGAAATGGCCATCAATCGGAACAACTTTCTGTATGGGACCAATATTGAAATCGCAAAAAAAACTGGTGGTTCCATACAAAACTGCTAACATAACTCGACTCAAATGTTTTCGACGCACATTTGCAGGACAGCTGATTTGATTTTCGCGATTTCGATACTTGTTGAAAATTTTTCAGTTTGATGGTTTAATCATGCCCTTAAATTTTTTTCTAAACCAATGGTTTCAAGCTTTTATATTCTTTGTCTAAACCAGCAATAAAAGACAAATGACTCTAATTTACTACCATGACTGGAAACAACCTTGCATAAAATAAAGTCCCATATTTCATATTTTATCTTTCCTAGCATCATATTTCTTTGATAGATCATTTATGAACGTTAAACTGGTTGCAATAAATTTGAGAATCGATGCAGAAATCAAGTAAAATGCTATTTTAATAAGGTCACGATATTGTTCCGTTCGGTTTTGATGCTTGTTCAGTTTGAGGTACTTTTCAAAATTGATACTTTACCCACTTAATTCTCAGGCGACTGAGGGCTAATCGGTTATATTCCCAATGTTTTATTGGCCACCTATCATAATTTGAGAGATTTTGTGATTAATAATTTATCTGTGAGGCTTTAATCACTTATCATACATTTTCAGTTTTTCAGTTATTTTTTTTTTCTAAATACAAAAACACAACCTAATTCTTTTGATAATAAGGGGTGTGATGTTTTGTACTACGCCGTAGAACCTTTCCCGTAGCGCGTAGCATTTGATATTAGATAATTCATAGTATCTCATCTCACTAATGTGAGTTTGGATGTTTAGATGTTTGTCACTGAATCACGCATAAGTAAATGTCTGAACAGATTTGGATGACATTTGGCACAAGGATAGAATATGTCTTGGATTAACCCATATAACACTTTTTCAATGTCCACGCAGATGAAACAGCGCGTGCAACAGCCAGTCAAATAACAAAAAAATTATATGTACCTAGGTACATAATGTTAGGAATTTTAAACTTGTGTGTTTATTGAAAATATTTGCAATAAAATTACATAAATGACATGAATTTGATGGAGGACTTTGTTTAGAGTATTAATTTATTTTTATTTCATCTCAATCAATTGCATTAAGATTTCACGTGTTCGCCCGAAATCGCCGGCGCCATTAGTTCCTTATTAATATTTTAGTTCCTTGTTCCCCAACATCAAGACGCTATAGTATGTACAATACATGTTCTAAAACAAAAGAAACAATCTCATCAGTATCGGTAGATCGACATGCGACGGTGGCATGCAATAAAATCGACTGCAGTCGAGGATGCCGGCAGAAATTGATTTACTGCAGTTTATGCATAGGGTTACAGTGAAGAGTATGGAGGTAGACTTTATAAATTTTTTAAAAGTAGAATATATTTTTTTTTTAATGTCTTAGACATTGTCACACAAATAATCTAGTCACATTTAAAGTACCAGAATCTAGCCTGGACTTGTGTTATAATGACTATACAACGATATAGAATACATATATAGATACAAACATCCATGACTCGGGTACAAAATTCATATTCATCATACAAATATTTGTCCCTTACGGGATTCGAACTTCGGCACAGCAGGCAGGTTCACTACAGACTGTGATATCTGGCCGTCGAATTGTTACGTATCATTAAAGAAGCAGGCTTGACAAGAGAGTTGAACGAAAAATCTGGATCTACTTTCGTCCGTCAGAATGCAAAGCCGAATAAGATAACTGTATTGAAAATTTTGCGACATCCAAGTTGACCACTAACTTGCCTCGAATAATGCGCACTAGGCCCACGTGGTAGAGTATGGCCCACTCCTTCACCGGAGGCCTGTTAGTATCTGCAAAATACTTACCCATGGATGCATGGACTGCATGGATACCCATCAGCAACATGCTTCGTTAAAATCTTCGCGATACACTAAAATTTCATTTCAAAGTCAAAGACGAAGTCAGGATGGCATTGGTATTGTCTATACCCGGAGAGCAGACTGTCTTACAAGCGGTGAAACATGCAAATACTTCTTGGCGGTCGGTAATGTTTTCGTCGTTGTTTCTGACGTCAACTTTGTCCCTTTCTAATCAAACGACAAAAATTTAAAGAAAGGGACACACGTAAAGTTGAAAACATCGACGACGGACACGTAAAAAAGAAGTACGAAAGAAGGACGAACATTACCGAACGCTATGGACAATTTTCGTCTTTCAATGTTTATAAGGAGGATTTGTATCCATTGGTTTAAATCCATGGTCAAAATAAAAGTCAAATCCCGTGCTAAACGTGTTAGTCCGTCTCCATATTAGCGAAACATCAAAAAGCAAGCCATCCTAAGAATGCAGTCGACAGTTACATAAAGTCTTATCATTGTCTATTGGATGGGAAGTACATATTTTTACTGATACAGTCTCGACGGCGACCTTTGTGGATTTATGTACGTTTGACAGTGGCGTTTGTTATGTAAGTTTGCGGGCAAAACCCGGTGAGTCAGCCTTGTATTGTTTTATATTCAAGGTGTTTAGATTTTTTTGTCTGTTTGTGTTGCCAATATTAAGTGTTCGGTGTTTTCTTATATGATAAGGACGAGACCCAACCGGTGCACTAACAAACTAATGGTTTATAGCGCGGCAATTAAGTGAATAAATATTTTGGAAATTTGCACACAAAATGTAGACACACTCTCACAAGGATCACAAAGTTGAATAAGTCTCACTTGGATAGAAGACGGGAAGACCAAAGCCTGTGGATCAAAACAGTACCTATACTTGTGTTGGTCAAGGGAGGGACAAATGTAAGCAGACCAACAACTCGTTGAAGAACACGGTGTTTGTTCGAGAATCGTGCAAAAACTACTAAACCGATTTTGATGAAGCTTTTTGTGTTTAAAAGCTTATGATTAGACTTAAACACTAGTAAATATGTTATCTCTACAATGATGAGAGCCGGTGCGGTGCGGATTCTTAGACATTTGATACAACGACGATGTATATTATCGACGGGGAAGTGGTAACAACTCCTAACAAAAATTTTTTTACGAAAACCTCTTATGAATGCTGTTCAATAGAGAATGAATTGCGCGTCTACTGATATTATGAATTATGTTGAAATTCGCAAAATTGACGTAGCTAGGCACCGAAGATATATCTCCTATATTAAAGTCCATCACAACTAGATTAATTGTTGCCTTCTTTAAAATTGGTTTTTGTAAATAAGGAGTTGTTAGCACTTCCCCGTCGTTATATTTTTGGTGGACCATAAAGTATAATTGTATTGAATTGACTTGAATTATAGTTAGTGAGAACTTGAAACAGTTCACGATAATATCAGAAAAACAATGGTTAAATAATTTAGCATCCAAAGATTGTCACCAATAAATACAACCACATAAACTCACAGAAAATTCGACGTAAACAGGAAAACAAGGCAGCGTCCCAAATTACAGGAATCAATAACTCTAGGAGACAACATTATGGGAGATTTACTAGCTCGGTGTAAGCCTATTAGTCGAGACTGACTCGCGCTTAGGAATGTTGGCTTTGGAAACTTTGGTAGGGGACTTTTTGGATAAACTATGAGAAAGTTATGAAGCTAATGCAGTATTCAAATAAAAACTTCTGGGATGGTCAGCTAATTTACTACACTATCAACAACTTTCTAAATGCGTATTTTGTTTCAAAGGACGCATTTCAGCGCATTTAGGGATTGGGTGGACGCATATTCCGCGGCGAACGAGCCGAAGGATTTTTAGAATTCTTTATATGAAATTCTATGACACGAATAGGAATCGGACGAATCGTCAGTACAATTAAATAGAAATTCGTTTCGTTCGCCTCCTTCGGCTCTTTCGCCGCGAACAGTGCGTCCACCCAGATGGTGGACGAGCGATTTTACTCTTATTCCTGAAAATTCTGCACATGAAGTTTTTCCAATTATGTATTAGGTACATAGAAAAAATAACTATACCGTCTTCCAAGATTGTTGGTTTTACGAGTACATGCAGTTTTAATAACAGGCTTAGGCAAGTCTTAAAGAAGCAATAGATAGTTAATTTTATGATACGCACAGCGCCTAGATGGTAAAAGTAGTCACCGAATAAGTCAAAGTCAATATAATTTATTCAATATAATAATAGGAGCTTGCAGCACACTTATCAAACGTCAAATCTTTTTTAAAGCTACCACCACTAATAAAATTCATAAACCTGGTCACTGGGCTGCGTTCAGAACCTACGGGTGCGGTTGTTTGGTTGTTTTTCAATCTAAGGTGCGGAACGAACAGTTGTTTTTTAACTCGCAATAAGGTACGGAACGATCCCGGTTGTTTTATAACCTAAAATTTTGACATTGACAGTTAATATGGGCTTCCAAATCTTCCAGGGCTTCCATCATTTCCAAATACAATAAAAACTCATCTTCCATGCTAGAGAATCAAAAAGTGCATAAAAATAATTTGAACAAAACAAACTTTTATTCAAAATTAGCAAAAAGTCAAGTAACCACAGATAATCAAAACGTCAGAGTGTTTTTTAACCATCTAATTTGATGGTTAAAAGTTGCAACCCGTCAGAGGTACGGAACGGTTGAGTTGTGACAACCGAGTTGCAAAGGGCGTTTTTTCACCGAGGCTCTGAACGGCGTTAGTGCGAAAAGTTGCACCCAGAGTGCACTCTGGGCGTAGGTTCTGAACGCGCCCCAGTATAACAAAGAGTATCTAGTCAGTGGCGTAGCGTGGGTTTCTGCCGCCCGGGGCACAAACCGATTTTGCCGCCCCTTATCTTACCAACACAAAAATTAACGAAGCGAGCGAAGCGAGCTCGAAATTTTTCGCACATCGATTCGGATTGTGTTCAGACATCTTTTGGTTTATCCATGCAAAAATAGAAACTTAGAGCGAGCCAAGCGAGTTGAATTTTCTCCTTATACGAATCGGTTAGAGCCAGAGCTTTTTACGTACAAAAAATGTACAAAGTAACCTGAGTAAAAGCTATGGATCGAGGGAAGTAAGCTCGACCTTTTTAGCACCGCTTCTTAGCTGTGTTCGACGCATATGCTGACTTCATCTTGTCAATCTCTGTTTTTTTCTGGCAGTGTCCGGGGTGTGACCTGGTCAACCCTAAGTCTATGGGCAGATAACATCTTCAATTCAAAGTAGCTGGGAAACAGTGAAGTCGTAAGGAGAGAAGAAGCAGAATGGTGACAGTTGAGAGCCTACCTCAACCAATACCGGATAACCAGAGCCTAAAAAAAGATTATGAATAAAGATTTTTAAACAATCGAACACCAGGTACAATAATACTCTTTAGTTGAAAAACTATATTCTATACAGGGTCCTTCTTAATATGCTGAAACTTTTTATCAGACCGTCAAACTGAACAAATTTCTCTATGGCACCAACATTGAAATCACAAAAAAAATCTGCTGTTCCATATAAAACTGCAAACCTACTCGAGCCAAATGTATGAGACAACAGAATTTTTTTTGTGATTTCGATGTTGGTCCCATAGAGAAAGTTGTTCAGTTTGATGGTCTGAACAATGACCCTATATTAGAAATTCATTATCACATAAATAATTCCTGGCTTTAATTTGTACACATTGCAGCCGAAATGTTCCCCAAAAGCCATGTCTGTACAATTCCCCGTACAACACTAGCCAATATACAAAAGTCGGCAAGTATGCGACAAAGTATTGGTGTATAAAAACCAAATGCCGACGGGAGCCGGCCTTCTGCGACGTTTAATATACTCCGCTGTACTGTCTGGTGCGAAACTGTTTGAACAAATTAGTGGAGGCCGAAGGGAAAACTTTGTTTTTAGTTGTGAAAATGATCTTGTTTGCTGTCGATGGTGCAAGGCTATTCGCATCCTCTTTTATAGTGCAATATTTTATTTAAATTTTAAATCGCAATTCGCGCCGTAATTCGCCCTGTCCCGTGGTCAGGTGGTAAGATTTGGAACCCTCTCTGCGTCTGTTTTTGCAAGCAATTTCAAAATCAAAGTCAACATAATTTATTCAATATATGAGCTTGAAGCACATTTGTTAAAAGTCAATTCTTTTTTTAAGCTACCACCGCGTCGGAACGTGTTGTCGCTATAGAGAAGATGCCGCCAGAAACTCTACAACATAACACGACTTAATGACTATTAAATACATAGTCTATTTAATTAAATAAATGATATTATACAGTAAACTATAAGCACTATACCAATATTAAAACCGCGAAAGTAAATAATTTTCTTCCACAGAAAATGTCAGTAGCAACTCGACCAAAATGTATGGACCAGCTGATATTTTTTTAGCGATTTCAATGTTGGCCCCATAGTAAAAGTTATTCAGTTTGATGTTTTAAAGCACAGCTTTAAATACGTAACTCATTTAAATTACAGCCTGTATAGTCTTGAGAATTTGTATGCATTTGCATGCAATATAAAATCGTATGCGTTTACAAAATCCAAAGAAATATCAGAATAAACGTAGGTTAATATTCTTAGGGTCTGTTTCACCGCTTCTGGATAACTCATTGTTAGCTTATTTTACAGATCGTTTGACATAATTCGTATGAAAGATATGCCATATTATCTGTCATATAAGTTAACAAGAACTTACCCAGAAATGCCCTTAATATCCCGAAAATAACACGTAATCTTCTAACAGTAGAGGCCCTAGCAAGTTTACTAAAATCTTTAACACTTTTCTCCACAACGACCCCTAACATATGTCACAGCGAGCCACGGTACAATAAATAAATAGCGCAAATTCCGAAGTGACCAACCACTGTCCCCAATAAAGGTTCGCAGTGCCGTGGGTCAGATAAATATTACCCCCGTCTACGTCTGGGCAAGTAAGTGTTAATCGATACTGTTTGTTTTTCGAGATGCTTTCTGAAGGGATAAGTAAGACTAGTAGAGATTAAGGAATATTTTAAAATAAAGGGGGGATGTTATTAAGGGGATATAATTCAGAGCGCGCTCCATACAAACGTACTATGGTGATATTTTCAATACTAACCAATTAAAGTCAATGAAATTTTGCTGAAGTCAGATTTTCGTTAAAATATACAATTTCAATGCTAGGATTAATTTAAGATTTGTATGGAAATCTTTGAGGCACTGTAACTTTAAAACTATACATTTTAACGAAAATCTGACTCTATACAAGCATAGAAATTTGTTTTTAGATTGATTCTGACAAAATTCACTGCGTTTAATTGGTTAGTATTGAAAATATCACCATAGTACGTTTGTATGGAGCGCGCTCCGAATTATATCCTCTTAAGGTTATTAAACGATAAATAATTCATTGAGATTGGAAATGAAATGATATGATATTTATTGCAACAAATCTGGTACGTATTGGGTAAGTAGGTGGTAATTTACAAATAGATCAGCACATTTAGACCGATGTCCGACTTGCATAATTATATTAGGTTGATTCTTAAAATTATACTAAGAAAGAAATTAAATGTAGGTACTTAATTATTTAATCGGTTTACCGTTAAATTAACTAAACCTTAACATAAAATAGTGAATATATATTTTTAACCCCCGATTTTTGATATGCCTTTTTACGAAAAAGCAAGTTTCTTGTGGTAGTTCTTAGCTATATTTGGTAAAAATCAATTCAGCAGTTTTCATGCAACTGAAAAAATTATGAAATAATATTAAATTACAATACTTAATGACATATTATTTAATATGTCCAGTAGCTTTCAGACATGAAAAGTAAAAAAAATATTTTTTTTAAATTTTATTTTCTCTATAATAATAAATGCATACAATGCATATGCTCAAGACATACATTTGGCTCGAGGTTTGTAGTTTTGTATAGAACAACAATTTTTTTTTCGCGATTTCAATGTCGGTCCTATAGAGAAAGTTGTTCAGTTTGATGGTCTGATCATCCCCTTAAAAAGTGTCAGCATATTAAGAAGTACCCTGTATACAAGGTGTTACAAAAGTAAAAATAAACATTTCAATCTTTTAAGGGGGTTGTTTAGACCATCAAACTGAACAACTTTCACTATGGGACCAACATCAAAATCACGAAAAAATCAGCTGTCCCATATATTTAGCTCGAGTAGAATTGTAGTTTAGTATGGATAGTTAGATTTTTTTTCGCGATTTCGATATTGGTCTCATAGTGAGAGTTGTTCATTTTGATGGTCTCAACCACCCCCTTAAATATTTATTTGTATTTTTGTAACACCTTGTATAAACATTTAAAACAAAAACATATTTCGTAAACATTGCATTGAAACCATCGAACGAGTGAATGGATTAACAATTAGCTCACTATATTAAATCGAGTGAACGAATGAAACTGTCAATTTATTCAGTAACCGACTGAACTATACAGGTCGTTCAATAACGAGTGGCTATTACCTACGTCGCCGGCACGAATTAATGATTATTTTATTCCACACCCTGTATTGTCGCCGCCATTTTGGATGTTTATTGGTTAATAGAGGTATTTTGTTTTGTGTGTTTTTAATGGGATTTATTGAATATGCCTCGCTTTGTAAATTTTGTCCCTGCTACGGGTCCGCTGGAAAAAATCTGTTTACAGATAAGCTCGCTTTTTGTATTACCTGTCTCCTCTGTACCTACTCGTCTATTAAGGTGGACAACTGGGCAACTTTGTCAATGACACCAACATCGAAATTGCGAAAAAAATCAGCTCTTCCATACGAAACTGCAAACTTACTCAAGCTAAATGTACGGGACAGCAGATCATTTTTTCGCGATTCGATGTTGGTCCCATACAGAAAGTTGTTCAGGTTGACGGTCTGATCATCCTCTTAAAAACTGTCAGCATATTTATTTGGACTCTGTATATAAAATATCACTTTTAATTTTACCGTCTACGCGTATTATGCGTTAAACTTTTGTATGAAATTGACAACTCTGCAACCACCTTAAGTGATTGTGTGACAGCGCTGTTACGTGTAGTGTTATTAAAGTCAAAGTCAATATAATTTATTCAATATAGGAGCTTGCAGCACACTTATCAAACGTCAAATCTTTTTTAAAGCTACCACCGCGTCGGAACGTGTTGTCGCTGTAGAGATGATGCGGCCAGAAACTCTACAACATAACACGACTTAATAACTATTACAATATAAATTCTTAAGCTAAAGTTATGTATACAATAATACATAGTCTATTTAATAAAATAATTGATACAATACAGTAAAGTAAATAAACTATAAGCTAGTGACCTCAGACCCAAGCATTTTGATCATTTAAATAATCATCCAGTTTATAATTTGCTTTTTTACAGAGGATTTTTTTGATTTGAGTTTTAAACATGTATTTCTAGTACTTAGTACTTAATAGTTCAATGTTTGCATTGCCTTGTGACGTCTTCTGCCTTCATTCGCAAAAATCTTTTCTTTCTACGATTCTACGACGAAATTCCCAAAAACGAAAACAATCGGCAACGCATCGCAATAAGGAAAAACGTTTGGGGGCGGGCAGGTTAATAAAAACTAATAGAAACGGCAGCCATTAGCAGTTGTCGACCATTGGCGATCTGTTGAAGATCACTTAGTTACATGTGTTTTCGTTCATAGAAATTGGGAGGTTCGACTATTGAGCTAATAGCTTTCTAGACTATTTTTACCCGACTGCGCCAGAAGGAGGGTTATGTTTTTCGAGCGTATGTATTTATAAATTAAAAAAAAAATCTTTATTTCAGACATTACATCCATATTGTTAGTAACACACTTAAATAACTATGTTCGTACAAACACTTAAGTGTAAACTGATCCAGCGCCTAATAACGCTACTGTCACAGTATCTACTGGCTAAAGTTGGGACAATGTAATAAGCCACATTTGACATCTGTCAGTT
Source organism: Agonopterix alstromeriana (assembly GCA_963924505.1). Taxonomy (NCBI): domain Eukaryota; kingdom Metazoa; phylum Arthropoda; class Insecta; order Lepidoptera; family Depressariidae; genus Agonopterix; species Agonopterix alstromeriana. Next base: position 3,004,466 of record OZ004681.1, on the reverse strand, counting down.
TAAGCTTCATAGTGAGCTGACCTGCTTAAAAACATCGATAATAGCGAATGAATCGATACGGATTTCAAACATACGTGAATCGAATTATATGTAAATATCGCGATTTGTTGGAACTACGTTTTACATCGATTTTTTTGGGTTACATCCCTAGTGTTAAAAAAGAAAAAGGGTTCACCGACGCAACATTGTAACGACGTTCAGTTCTTTGGAACAGAAATTGTTTATTATGTTTAGAATGGTTTATAAAATTACCTTCTTTGGTCATTATTACAATAAATATGTAATCGCAATAAAAAAAAGTAAAGCAATTGTACAGTTCTAACTTCGAAAAAAAATATTTTATTCTATGCCCGCCGTTAGAAGGTTATGATTGATGAAGTATCAATAGATGTCAAATATGGCTTTTTAAATTGTCCCGACTGTACCATGTTCAGAATGCTATTGGTGCTGGCGCGAACCCTCTGCAGTGCGGCAGCACAACGTTTGCGGAGCGTGGTGGGAAACCCATCGACATGAGCGTCCGCGAACATGCCAGACGCACTGCAAAAGCGCGGCAGCCCCAGCAGCATCCTAAAGGCGTTGTTATATTGGGTGCGCAGGGCCCCTAGAGATGCCTGGCGATATGCATATTTATGTATGTATGTTTGTATGTCTATTTCTTTAGGACGGCCTACAGCCTAAACGGCTTGATGGATTTTAACGTTTGAGGTGTCATTCGATTTGTAAAAATTGTGAGAGTGACATAGTAACATAGGCATTATTTAAATATGGCGTCTGCAAATTAAAAAATAGAGAGGAAAAAATTTTTTTTTTTAATTACAATATGGGTATCAAATAAAAGCTAGTAATCAGAAGATTCCAAAAATATATATATTATAAGTACTTTTATGTTACGTTTCGACACAAGACTAAAAAGTATGAAATAAACTAAATTATTGAGATTTAAACAAAAACCCGACTGCATAAAAAATCTATTAACTGAAAAGAGAAAAACGAGCTCTATAATCACTAATCAGCTATAACAGCTTTATTTGAGCTAATATAATTTATGTTAATGCATGTTATTAGGTAGATATTGCAGGGGGACTTTCCATGCTGTTGCAACAGCTGAACAGAAGAAGCTTATTTTATTATATTTTACCATCTTTTGTATACCTGTTTCAAGGCAAATAAATGATATTTCTATTTCTATTTCAATAACCAACCAAAAATCATCTTTGTCTCCGTTTGCGATACCTACCTAATAACATGCATTAACATAAATTATATTAGCTCAAATAAAGCTGTTATAGCTGATTAGTGATTATAGAGCTTGTTTTTCTCTTTTTCTTTCATAGATACTTCACCATCTGATGAATCTGTCCAGATGGCCTAGCATTGCCACCTCCAAGGACTTTGTTACTTTATGTATGCTAAGTACTGTTAGTGCATGCTAGCCTTACTGGACCACTTGCTTAGTGTCCCTTCTAAAGTACGGACGCACTCAAGATGAAATACCACTAAAACGGTCACCCATCCAAAGACTGACCGGACCTGATGTTGCTTAAGAGGATATAAACGTTAGTGCGCCCCATACAAACGAAGTTTAATTATAATTTGAATATTAACCAATTAAATACAATGAAATGTTTTGTGGTTTGTCAAATTTTCGTTAAAGTGTATAATTTCCAAATAACAGTAGCTTAAGGTGGTTGCAGAGATGTCAATTTCATACAAAAGTTTGACGCGTAATACGCTTAGACGGTAAAATTAAAAGTAATATTTTACATTTGGAAATAATGTTTAGAAAATCTAGATGCCGCGTATCAAATAACATTTGCAATTTATAAAATGATTATTATTATAACACTTTATTGTACACAAAGACATAATAATATACAAAGTTGAGAAAACATGTACAAAGGGCGGGGATGATTATGAAGATATAAAGCTTTGAACTTATCCATAGAAAATTTCAAAGCTTAATATCTTCGTAATTATATCATAAATTGCAAATGTTATTTGATGATTTTATTTGACGCGGCATCAAGATTTTCTAAACTATTTTTCCATTTATAAAATATTACTGTTATTACTACTGTCTACGCGTATTACGCGTCAAACTTTTGTATGAAATTAACAACTCTGCAACCACCTTAAAGATTTCATACAAATCGTCAAATAATCCTAGCATTGAAACTGTATATTTTAACGGAAATCTGACAGGCCAAAGGTACAGAAATTAGTACCTAGATCGTGTTTAAAAAATGTCATTGACTTGGATTGGTTACTATTGAAAATATGATGGCGCTTTGTAAGGACTATCCTCTTAACTTCTTAACTCGGTGATCGTTTCCAATACCGTACCTCCACTACGCCCACGAGCGCCTCGAGCACACAGTTCTAAGTTTACGTGTAATTTTATATTCCAAGGCATACAGTAACATAGAGAGATAACATACAAATAGGCGATTAAAACAGCCAACAGGTAAATAAGAATAGCCTGCATATTATCATACTGTCACCCGCTGTCGTCCCCTACACGTGCATTACGAGTCCGCCTCCAGGTGTACAGTACACTGCATTTTAGGTACTGGGGCCTTCTTAATAAACTCTCTCTTTCTTCTTCTTGGAGTTTTTGATTCGATTATCTTAATCTTAACTACTATACAACAAAAGTGTATCTGTACATTGAAGATATTTCCATGAAAAAGATTAAGATATGGTTTTTAGGTTTCCCGAACTCCAAATCAACTTTTTTAGAATTTTTGTCTGTCTGTTTGTTTTTTTGTTTGTATGTTTGTAAATGATTTTGATGAAACTTTTTTTGTTTGATAGCTTATGATCTGACTAAAAATCTGTCGAGGGTTAACCCGGAAGGGGGACCGGCAAAGAAAATATGCACCGGCGAAGTCGGTACCGCGCACAGATAAGTCGGTACTGACTGGAACAGCCTTCCCCCGACCGCCGAAAACCGCGCATGACTGACCTATCGCTAACTTTAGGGCCTATGTCGAAAAATAATTAAAGCGAAATGGGCGTGTGATAGCTTATATTACTGCCTAATGTGAGAGAAAGAGATGGGGTGGCGCGCGCGCCTGAAACGACGCAAGCGAAAAACAAACTTTATTAATTGTGATTGTACTATTTATGTAAGTTCATTTCAGCTCTAATCAAACTTTATAAAATATCAATCTCTTTTTTTTAAATCAAGTCTCGTGTTTCTATTATTCACCGTTTAGCAGGTTCAAGCGTTTATCGATAAAGACGGAGGCTACTTTGGCTTATTTTTCTATCGAGAAAATGTCTGTTAATCGTGTTTTGGCTCTAATCAAAACTTCAATTATATGTTCAATTTACACATATCCGCAAATCATACTCCTACTGTTAGTACTTCATGATATATGATGCTTTGAAGAATCCTATTTTTTTCACATATCCTCTTAACATGGATGGTTAGGAATAACTCCAGTAGATGGCGCCACGTCCCTTAAAGACGGAATATGTTGATAAATTTCGTTCTCTGGCGTAGTGGCTCAGCAGCTAAATTGTAAAAAGCAATTTCGCGGTTTGGAAGATTGTGGGTTCAAGTCCCGCCTGAGACTTAATTTTTCAATCTTTAATTTTTTTTTAAATAGCACAACATGGTTAGAACAAGTTTATGATCAAAATAATAGATACGTGACTCAGGTTTTTCATTCAGTGTTGAGTGGAAGAAAGACTAGCTTGTCAAGGAGGTTTTTTGTGATAAATATAAGGTCCGATATAATATACAACGTGTTAATGAATAAGCGCAAAACCTCATACACCCCAACTGATTTACAACAAAATAATAAGATTGAAAGAATAAATTCATTATTTTGATACTTAAAATTTAAAGTTATTCGCATTTTAAGTTTTGAGACAAATGATTTGTTATCATGAAATGATAACAAATCAATGAATGAAAGCGCTAAGCGTGCTCGTGGATACATTTTAGGAATCTTGTTTTGGTAGTAAGTGGGATAAGTGTGTCCTTGCGGTGGGTTGAGATCGAGTTCAGTAAATTTTAAACAAATTCTTTAGTATTTTGAAAAAAAAATAACTGTGTTCAAACCATGATAATTCGATTCTGCTCTCGATTCTAAACAAACTACTTTCTAGTTTTGCGTTAATTCATTAACACGTTGTAAATTTTTATAATATATAAAAGGGGCCTGAGGTCACTAGCTTATAGTTTATTCACTTTACTGTATAGTATCAATTATTTTATTAAATAGACTATGTATTATTGTATACATAAACTTTTTTAGAATGCGGGTACTCTGAGTGAGCTTGTTTACTTTCGTATCTAATCGATTTTAATAATATTTTCCGTGCAAAGTTTTGTGCTAGTGCGGTTGATAAAGTATCGCAAACATATTTAACAGTGTCACAAACGTTATCACATATTATATTCACGGAACAATCAAGTTTGTTTACAAATCACCCCTGGACCCTTTGTGCAGTGAATCATCATCGATCACGGATCTTAAACAAGTCAGTGCTCCTAAACCTTAGTCTAGACTTGTAGTGCGCGTGCTGACTGATGTTTAACAATAAACTGTGCGTGATATTAAGATATTTTTCGAATTCACATTATTCCAATTAATTAAATAATGGTACGAAAAGCATAACAGTGACATCTATCGATACTAGCTCGAACTTTTAATCGTCGTCTCGCCGTTATCTAACTAGATCATACCGGTGGCGCTCGAGTTTCCAATTAATACACATCGATAATCAATAGAGGGCATAACCGGTACTATGTCGTGCTCAGGTTGTATGAATTTATTAAACGATAACAACTTTTTAAAATGTAATGCTTGTCGATCGGGCTTCTGCTTTGAATGTCTCAGCCTAGACCATGACCAGGTGTCTACGCTGAATACTAAACAACTGGCTGCTCTGCAATGCCCTTCTTGTGCCAATGTAAATACAAGACGCAGAAACGATGATAACTCACCTGCCCGTGCTGGACTGTCCAGGGCACCCAGTCTGCAGAAACCACTAAAGAAAAATAGCCCCAAAATATTGATGAATCCAACAAGTGCCCCAGTACCACTTACAATTGAAATGATCAGCGCTCTTTTTGACCAAAAGCTCTCACCGTCATCGGCTACCATGGTGTCTCTACGTTCAGCGCTTCGCGAGGACGTTCAGAAGATGATTACCGTCGAATTGGACGGAGCGGTACAACGACTGAAGGACGACTTCACCAGGACCACTGATTTTATAATGGGTGAGCAGAGGGATTTATCAGCACAAATAAATGAAAAAAACCAGATAATAAAGTCATTGGAAACTGAACAAAGTGAAATGCACGCAGAGATTAATCGTCTGAATTCCCGCCTCGTAACTCTAGAAAAAATATCCCGCGAAAACAACATTGAAATCCAGGCAGTTCCGGAAAATCGTAATGAAAACGTTCTTTCAATCTTAAAAGAAATATGTCAAACTCTGAACACGCCTTTACTGGAAACCGACATCCGAGCATGCCGACGTGTGGCTAAGATCAACACCTCTTCCGGTCGACCCCGCAATATCCTAGCCACCCTTACCTCTCCGAGACTCCGTGACGATATCCTCTCTGCTGCACACCGCTACAATAAGGAACACCCGAAAGATTTACTGAACTCTGGACATGCTGGGATTAACGGCGAACCCTGCAGGATATATTTAGCGGAACACTCATCACCTGAGCTCAAGCAATTGCATGGGGCCGCTAGGCAATTCGCAAGAGATAAAAATTTTAAATTTGTATGGGTAAAATTTGGCAATGTTTATTTAAGAAAGGATGTTGATGCTAATGCGATACGTGTTAAAAATATGGATCATTTGAAAACCCTATCATAGTTTTGTTTTAATATTAGGTATTTTTGCCTTTTTTTTTCTCTACTTGGCACTCTAATTTTTATTTATAATGCTTTTATTGTTTTACCAAAATGTTAATAGGTTTAGATCTAAGCTTACAGAATTTTATCTTAATGTATTAAATATTATGATATTATTTGTATTACTGAAACTAATATCAATGACAGTATATATGATGGCGAAATACTCGATACTCGGTACAATATCTTCCGTCGCGACCGCTGTAGTACAAATGTAAGTAAAATTGAGGGCGGGGGAGTACTTGTAGCTACTAGAAAGAGCCTTAATGTTGTGCGCCAGTCAACCTGGGAGAGTGGAGTGGAGGATGTATGGATAAGTATTTTACCTAACTGTACAAGTGACCCTGTTATCAATATTTGTGTATGTTATCTACCTAATCACCTACCAATACACGATGTTTCAAGTTTTTATGACAACTGTCAAAACATAATTTTGAATTCCAGCGGTAAGAATGAATTTGTACTAGTCGGCGATTTCAACACACGCTACATAACATGGATGCACACACCAAATCAGAGTGCGCTCACACCCACAAATCCCGTTGATAAAAGAGCTCATTTACTTTATAATTTTATAACGCTCTGTAATTTGGCAAACTTTAATAACATTCCTAACCACAACAATCGTTACTTGGATTTAATCTTCTCTACCTTCCATAATGTCAACGTATACGGCGCCGATACCCTAAGCCGCTTAGATAACCACCACCCAGCTCTTGCAGTAGATATCTCATACCCTGTAACTGTGAAACCAATGGCACGTAATGACACAGTTAGTCTTAATTTTAACAAATGTCGCTACGACGAGATTAAATCAGAGCTCATAGGCGTAAACTGGACTGAAATTCTGTCGGACCTAGATATTGACAATCGTTTAGGAGCATTCTATGAGAAACTAAACGCTATAATAAAACTACATACACCTCTGACCCAGAAATGCTCGAACAAATTTCCGGTTTGGTACAATTACGCGCTTAAGCGTTGCCTTAAAGAAAAGATTAAATTTCACAAACGTTTTAAGAAATACGGCAATCCAAGGGACTACGACACATTTTCCTGCTTACGAAGTAGATGTAAAACGTTAATAAATGACTGTTATACGACATTCGTCAAGTCAGTGGAGGACACGTTAAGTGATAATATTAAGATGTTCTGGCGCTTTGTCAAGGATAAGAAGGGCACCAGTGCCATTCCTCAAACAATGACATATGGAAACAGGTCATCTTCAGATGGACAGGTAGTGTGTGAGCTGTTTTCGCAATGTTTCGGGTCTGTCTTTTCCGGATCTTCCACTCAAATGGACTCAGCCACACAACAAGTCACAAATAACAACAGTATCTTGTCAGGAGTAATTATTAGAAAAGAGGATATTATGGAAAAAATAAAGAAACTCGATAGGAACAAGGGTGCTGGTCCTGATGGGATACCTGCTTCCTTTGTTATTGCATGTGGAGAGGAACTTTGCATCCCCTTAGGTATCCTTTTTAATTATTCCCTCCAGACTGGTAGATTCCCTGATTGCTGGAAGACTGCTCATATTATTCCCATCCATAAAACTGGTGACAAGTCATGCTGCGAAAATTATAGGCCGATAAGTATCCTGTCATGTTTGGCAAAGTTGTTTGAGGCCTTGGTCTATAATCATCTATACAATCATGTCAAACAGTCCCTATCAGAAAAACAGCATGGCTTTATTAAAAACAGGTCCACTCTCAGTAATCTCTTGGAGTACAAGCACTATTTGTGTCAATCGTTCGCCGCGAGGGGTCAAGTTGACTCTATCTATACTGATTTCTCGAAAGCTTTTGATAAGGTAAATCATTTCTTGCTGTGTAACAAAATTTCATCTTATGGCATTCATGGTAGCTTGCTTCGTTGGATTTGCTCTTACCTTAATAATAGAAGCCAGTTGGTTGCAGTCAGGGGCTACACCTCCTCTCCGATTTGTGTGACCTCTGGGGTCCCTCAGGGATCACATCTTGGCCCTTTACTATTTAATATGTTCATCAACGACTTGATTGATAGTTTATCGTGCCCTTGTCTCCTTTATGCTGACGATCTCAAAGTTTTTGTTAAGATTGAAAGTGACCGAGATTGTAAAGCCTTGCAAAATGATCTTGACAGCATAACAGATTGGTGCGAGCGAAACGAGATGTCCCTCAATATTGCAAAATGTTTTGTAGTAACGTTCACGCGGAAACACACTAAAATAATGTATAACTACTCTATTTCAAATCTAGTGCTGGAACGTAAAACTGTAGCTAGAGATCTTGGCGTATATTTTGATGAGGAGCTTTCGTTTCGTTCGCACTTTGAGCATATAATTAAGAAAGGCAACCAATTGATGGGCTTCATTACGCGTACCACAAAAGGATTTAAAAACCCCCGTAGTTTTATTACGCTGTACTGTAGCCTTGTGAGAAGTGTTCTCGAATACTGCAGTCCGGTATGGTCTCCATACTATTCAGTACATACGAAGAATATCGAACGAGTACAGAAGAAGTGTCTTAAAATCCTGTCTTTCCGCCTCAATCAAGGTAGATCACAGATCAGTTACGATCAGAGATGTAGCCAGTACAAACTGAATTCGCTTGAATCACGTCGTAAAGAACACCTTCTGGTAACTTTACATAAAATACTACACTCCGTTATTGACTCTCCCACACTGCTTAACTCGCTGGACATCAACACTTTCTACAGGACTCGTGTTCCTAGGACATTTACACTCAACGTGTATTTAAATAACACCTCCTTTTTCAACCCGATATCCAGAATGTGCCGGGAATACAACGAGTTAAGTCGAAAGCATTCGGAACTTGATGTTTTTAATAACAGATTAAACACTTTTAAAAGATATGTCCATACTATTCTCCTCTCCTCTTCTCAACACGGTACATAATTTTTACCTATATTTACTGAGTATCTTTAGTTTTACTTATAATTAGCCGTAACCAATTTTACTGTAATAATTCAACTTGTAGCATAATTATATTGCATTATTATTATTTTCTTTTTTTGTTTGTTTCTAGATGTTTTTTCTTTAAAATTCTTTTAAAATTATTGTATTATTTTTATTTTCTTTTTTGTTTGTATGTTTGGTTATTAGATATTTGGTCTCTTGAAAATTGTAATTTTAAGCATGTCTCACTTTTCTACTCATGTTGTGTACTCATTTAATTGAGTCACAGTCTAGACTTAAAATATTTCGCTCATGTTACTTTATGTTTTAAAATTGATTGTGACTTGTTTGAGTACCTAATAAATAAAATAAAAATAAAAACATAACTTTAGCTTAAGAATTTATATTGTAATAGTTATTAAGTCAACCATTGGATGGAAGAACTATTTAAAGAGACAAATGCTACGGCGGTGCACTATTAGGTACCTATGTACCTGTCTACATATATAGAGTAAATATAATTTATACATACATACACACAAATATATATATATTCATGCATATACATACATATATAATTATGATGTTAAATATAAAATACAAATATAATAGTCAAAAAGGACACATTGTAGTCAGAGAGAGAGATAGTGTTCTTTGAGCAGTCTTTTAAACACAGGTAGGGAAGGAGCTTTTCTAATAGACAGAGGTAGTTCACTCCATAAGCGTACAGACTGAACTGAAAAAGACTTGTCATAGAAGGAAGAAGTGTGTGAAGGCATAGCTAGCTGTAGATTCTGGGCTGATCGCAATACTCGATCATGGGTGGCGTGGAGAAAAGTGAACCGATCCTTGACATAAGACGGGGTTAAGGGAAGGAACAGTACAGAGTAGAGAAGAGAAAGCATGTGGAAATTTCTACGAGAACGGATCGGCAACCACTTGAGCTTGATACGAAATTCGGAAACATGATCGTATTTCCGGAGACCAAATATGAATCTGATTGCGAAATTTTGGAGACGCTCTAGTTTATTTAGTTGCTCCTCATTGAGATCAATATAGGCAACATCAGCATAGTCGAGGACCGGCAATAAGATAGATTGTGCAAGCGCAGTTTTGGTGGCAGTAGGAAGAAAATTACGGAGCCTTCTCAACGCTCCCCCCGACGCAAACATTTTCCTATTTATAATTTCTAATTGCGGTACCCAGGACAGTGTGGAGTCAATGTATATACCAAGATTTTTCACTCTGCTGCTGAATGGGACATGGGTCCCATTAAATGAAACTTGTGGCAGCGACGACCATTCAACTCTGGATATATACCAGGCACTACCGACGACAATTACTTGGGTCTTGTCAGGGTTAACCTTAAGTGATAAGTGTGCTGCAAGCTCCTATATTGAATAAATTATATTGACTTTGACTTTGACTTTGGCCCAATACAATTTTATCGTGTAGCATTTTAGTTTGATATGGAATAACTGATTCTTGTTTCACGACTGCGACATTGATCCTTTAGATAAAGTTATTCAATTTGATGATCGGGTAAATTAGCATTTTAAGCATGCGAAATTCAAAAACAACACATATTTAACTAAAGCGACTGTACAACAAGGTACTAGCACAATGCAAACAAAAGAACAATCCTGCGGCGCACAAATCTTAATCTTAGCATTCATTACGGAACAGAATGCTGAACCTGAATTTATTCTAGGTAACGGTGGTTTATGAGTAGCTTCACTCTGCTACACTACCGACGCTTACCGACTTTACAGACTTAACCTAAAACTGTGTATTTACCTGTATTCATTAAGTGCGAGTAGGCCTCTTGCATGGAGTGTTCCGTACCATCTTATTTAAAAAAAATGCTACGGGATCTCTAGCGCGAGCCTAAAACTTAGCCAGTTTTTACCCGACTGCCCCAAAAGGAAGGTTGTGTTTTTATTATTTGATTATAGAGTATGCTCTATAAATAAATATGAGAAAACACACAAAAGGAAAAATTTAAGGTCACACACAAGGAAAAAAACCGAATACTTCTTGTAGTAGTCCATAATTTTTTCTTGTTGTTTTTTTTTTTAAGCATATCCATTTTTATAATTAGCAAAATAATAACACAAACTCGCTACCTATGACGACTCAAAAGATACAGCCCTTTAGAGTAAGGACGCACGGACGGACTATCAGCGTAGGCTTAGTAATAGGGTATGTCCCTTTGGCATCCTTTGGGTATGGAACCCTGAAAATTACTCGAGCTATTTTAGAGCAAAAAAATTAATTTTGCATCATTATTTTGTAATAACAGCAGAACAAAGGCTTATTCTTACAAATAGAAAGCTTAGCCGAAAAAAAAAACTGCTGTTCCATACTTAACTGCCTACTCGACTCAATATGAATCAGCTGACTGTTATACGATTTCAGGTGTCCCAAAGCAAGAGTTGTTAGTTTGATGGTCTGAACCATCCTGGATAGAAAGTGGAAAAGTTACTTAGTATTTTCATCCGAATTCGAACCGGCACCAAGCTCACGCAACAACTACACTCATAGCGGCATCGTTCCTTCGTTACACCGGCAGAATATTACCCGATCGTCCCGAGGCGTTTTTAATTTTCCGAGAGATCACCTTATCGTGGTTATTCTTTTTTTTTTTGTAGAGTTTTTTTAGGTAGAGTTTTGGGTTATCGATTGTAGGGGTGAGGTGTAGTTTTTGGGAGACATTTTTGAAGAAATTTTCCGTGATTTTTGTTTAAAAGGTGACTGACTTTGGTAAAGACCGGCCTTTTGAAAGGAGTAGAGGACGCATGCTTAAGGGAATATAATTCGGAGCGTGCTCCATACAAACGAAGTCTGGTGATATTTTCAATACTAACTAATTTGAGTAAATGAATTTTTTCTGAAATAATCTTGAAACTAATCTCTATGCTTGTATGAAGTCAGATTTTCGTTAAAATGTATAGTATTAACGTTACAGTGACTTAAAGATTTCCATACAAATCTTAAATTAATCCTAGCATTGAAACTGTATATTTTAACGCAAATCAATAGGAACAAATTTCTATGCTTGTATCGTGTCCCGATACAAGCATAGAAATTTGTTCCTAGATTGTTTCTACAAAATTTCATTGAGTTTAATTGGTTAGTATTGAAAATATCACCAGACTAAGCAGTATCTGCAGCTCGCGTTTACGCATTCGGAATAAACTTCTCTTAAGAGATCGACTTACATTCGGATTTGATTTTGGTCCCATAGAAAAAGTGGTTCAGTTTGATGGTCTGATCATCCCCCGAAATAACCGTCAGCATTTTAAGAAGGATCGTGTAAAAATGTTTCGTTTCGACATACGACTAAAGGATAATTATATTTTTCGTTTGGTTTTTGAGGACAGTGCCTCAAAGATTTCCATACAAATCTTAAATTAATCCTAGCACTAAAACCGTATATTTTAACAAAAATCTGACTTCATACAAACATAGAGATAAGTTTCTAGATTGTTTCTGAAAAATTTCATCGACTTTAATTGGTTAGTATTGAAAATATCACCAGACTTCGTTTGTATGGAGCGCGCATTTACGCATTCGGAATAAACTTCTCTTAAAAATGTTTGTTGTTACTTTTAGTAAAAATTCTGACCATCCCGAGAGTTAAAATTGTCTTCAAATTGTGTGTTGTAAGATCAACTGTTGTGTGTTGTAAGGTCTGCTGGAAGAAATCTTTTCAGAGATAAGCTCGCCCTTTGTACATGTTTTCTCAACTTTGTATATTATTATGTCAGACGGCCCAATAGCACAGTCGGTAGTAAACCTGCCTGCTGTGCCGAGGGTCGCGGGTTCGAATCCCGAATGGGACAAATATTTGTATTATGAATATGAATATTTGTACCCGAGTCATGGACGTTTGTATCCATATATGTATTCTGTATCGTTGTCTAGTCATCATAATACAAGTCCAGGCTAGATTCTGGTACTTTAAATGTGACTAGATAATTTGTGTGACAATGTCCAAGATATTTATTTATTTATTTAAAAGTGTTATAATAATAATAATAATCAAAATTGTTCGTGTAATATTAAAATAAAAACGATACTGTTGATCGAGCATTCCAATAATTCAATAGCTCTTATGGCATTCTCTTATCCCTAACCACAAGAAATATGGATGCTCAAGTGTCACTTGAAGTGAGATCGATGTAGTATCGAGAATACTTCTCTGAGTACCTCTTGACTGCCTCTGTATGCCTGGTACATTTTTGTTTAGATTTCAGTATGGGAGGGTCGGAAATTCAAATAAAATCTTTTAATTCCTTAGTAGTATCGTTCCGTGTACTTAGAATCATTATATTTATTCTCGTACGTGTCATTCGAGGCAACTAAGGGAAACTTTTATGTCTTTTTGTTGTCAAAGGCTAGTCACCTATTCTGAAACCTTCAATATAATTAAAATAAACATTCTGTTTCATTTTTAATCTTCTTTTTTTAGGGTTCCGTACCCAAAGTGTGAAAACGGGACCCTATTACTAAGCCTACGTTGTCCGTCCGTCCTACCTATTTAGGGCTGTAACTTTTGAACCGTAATAGCTAGACAGTTGAAATTTTCACAAAATATGCGTTATTACGGCAGATTTGCTAGCAAATAATGAAAATGACAAAAAATTTAGTGGTCCTCATACAAGAAAATAGTTTTTATCTATCGTAAAAACGGTAATACATACAAGCGTCAAACTTGGTGTGATTATAGTTAAAACTCTACAGTATAACAACAAAATAAAAACCAGCTGTGTGAGTCGGTCTCGTGTTAAAGGTCCAAGATAAAAAAAAATGTTTAGTTAATATGTTGTGTAGTCGTGTGGTACGGAACCCTCGGTGCGCGAGAAGCCCGACACGCACTTGACCGTTTTTATTTATGTGTAATAATGGCCGGTGGTTGTTCATACTTTGCACTACAATTCTCGATAGTGGAGGCTCGAGGTAAGCCCGAATATTTTGATAGGTACGTATGTGAACTTTACCAATCCGCATCGGATACGCAAGGTGGACTGACGCCAATGAACCCTCCTTGAGAATAGGCCTGTGCCCTGCTGTGGGACGTTTATATAGTGTGATGATAATGTATGTGGATATCGCCTCGAGGTAAGCCCGAAAATGTTGATAGGTACGTATGTGAACTTTACCAATCCGCATCGGGTACGCATGGTGGACTGACGCCAATGCGCCCTCCTTGAGAGTAGGCCTGTGCCCTGCAGTGGGATCGGAGGCTGATGATAATGTATGTGTATATCGTTATTCTATCGATTAATCAACCCCTATCTTAATAACCACTTAATCCAAATAAGATGAGAGCCATCAATAAGATCATTACCTTGTTTCGACACAAGATAGCCTCATTACCTTTTTATGATCATATAAAAATAATGCCCTGAGATTTTATGGTAACCATAACTCATAATTATTATGAGGCTTGGGGTTCGATGATATGGCTATACTTTGATTAATATAGCTTAGTTATGTCGTTAAGATAGTAGTCGTAAAGATTGATGAAAGGTATTACAAATGAAATATATTTACGCAACAGATAAAAGAGATTTTTTGAAATATCTATCAAAATGTAGTCTAGACTTGTACCTATATATTTTTTTTTTTTATTTATTTTCAACAAAACAGATACAAGAATATAATTTAGATATAGACAGCGAACGAAAACCGCGTACGATTTATCTGCCGCCGCTTATTCGCAATAACATAATACTATACTCCATTCCAAACAGCAACGAAATTTTAAGGCTATATTGAATTACAGAATTTTCGGATTTGAAACAATACTCTCGCTTATTCCCAGCTCCAGTAATGTCCATGATTTATGTCGGACCAGACAGTGTATCAAACATTTTATTTGCTAATCAGACTTGGCCAGAAAGCAAGAAAGGAATCGGCAATTTTTTTCGTCCCTATTTGGAATGAACCATATGTAACAACAAGATTTATAAATTTCAGTGGGTAGGCACGTAAAATGATTTGAGTATTTCTTTACATTTATCAGGATTTTCACATAATATTTGGTAGGTAGCAAGGGGTAGCTCATTTAACAATTGAGACAATATATATTGACAGGTCCGTTTACCATACACATTGTTATAATTTGGTAGTTCATATTTAGGTAAATAAGAAAGGTTACGTAACTGTTATGATAATTAAACAATGATATTGAATACATACAAATATTCAACTTTATTGCCTATGGCGGGATTCAATCCCGCGTCTCTCGGATCAGCAGGAAGGTTCATTATCAATTGAGCTATCAGGAGTGCGATTTATGAAACTTATTCGTTGAACTCAGCAGTAGAAAAAGTCAAAATTACTATGGAGATATGCATCTTTCTATTGCTGATTGGACTTTCAAAAATCTCACTCCTAAAGTATGATTTTTGAAAGTCTCCATAGTAATACTGACATTTTCAACAGCTGAGTTCAAAGTATGAGTTTCAAAAATCGCACTCCTGTTATAGATTTATAATAGTGTAGCGTACGACGGTAACCCCCGGGTTCCTTCGTCTGTGGGCAAACTCAAAACAGAATTTTCTTCTGTAGGTACTTTACCATTCTCCTATTACACCAATTTCTAAATACCAATGGCAACCAATAAGCCGACCGCATGTATCGGCGGAGCTTCAATAAACCGAGCGGGATGTCTTTACGAGCCAACAACTAGCCCGACCGCTATTAGACGATCACTATTAGCTCTGGTCACCTTCCATATCGGAAGGGGATCGGATGCGGTAAAAACGATGATGAATTGGTCAATACTATTCGGGATCCTTTCCATGACTCGAGGTTGGCAGTTTTCCTATTTTTTGCCAAACGAAACAGCTCTTCGATGCTGATTATGCCTCACTCATTCGTGGCCTACCGATGCTTCTTTTGTTCTCTATTTTCCCATTATTTGTCTAAGATCATAATAGCACAGGACCGTGATGCACAGGGCGCAATGAAAGGTATGCCTATACCACAGCATAACTATATAGTCCCTACAATACGGCAACGGATGTACTTGCGCAGAACAACGGAGGGAGCCTTGCGGGGAAGCGGGCGGCGCGGCTCATCCCGTGCTTTTTATAAAGAAGTCGGGATTGACTGCGCATGACGCATACCGACGGCGGCGTCGCCCGCCATCAAGAGCGTTGCCATACTGTAAGCCTAATAGTAATACTGTGCCTATACCCTGCAGTGGTTTAATGTGGGCAGATTTGATTCATTATTTGATAGTCTGGAGCAGCTGATATCGCTCATTCTTCATGATATTACTAAGGTAGCTGACGTCATCAATTTAGAAGTTCTACGGGTCAGAAAATCCTAGGTGCTTTCGAAATTGCATTAAAGGTGCACATTGGTGGCTCGAAGACCCAATTTAAGCATTCGTGCGTTCCTAAGTTTCCTCTGATGCACACTAAAAAAAAAAGAAAGAAAAAATATTTATTTGTATCTCCGACACACGTACAATCTTTTACATTAAAAGTACTAACCCCATATGATTTGAATCAGACATTTCCAAACAACCGCATCCATCAAAAACCAATCGATAACGTCCTACTTCCATACGATTTCCCGTATCTTTGTAGAGCACGTAAACACAGCGGTGGGCGATCGTAAAAGAAAATGCGTCCGACTGTACCTCCAGACAATTTGCGAACGTCTATTTGTGTATCGATCAGTTGCGTGCGGTTTGATAATAAGGGTTGTTCAAGTGCTGTATACAGTTTTGTCTTTGTTGTGTTTATCTTAGCAATCATCAGCAGCAAAAATCTTAATCTAAAATTAAAGCGGCTAATTGCGTTTCGGACTGAAGAGTTATGTAGTCGGGATAAACTTGTGAAGTTCTGTAGACAGGATGAACGTTCACGGTTAAAATTCATCATAATCATCATCAGCCTATACGGGGGCTCTCTTAATATGCTGACACTTTTTAAGGGGATGATCAGATCATCATGATGCCCCTTCCCCAGATAAACCCAAACAGGTTTTCGTGGAAAGGGTTTAATTTCTTGTGTTGTATTGTTTGTAAATGTTTTTGTTCAGTAAAAGAAAAAAGAAAAATACTATCTGAACAACTTTCTCTATGGGACCAACATCGAAGCCTAGGGCCTATGCCCGGAAAAAAAAATCGTTCGTGCGTATTCGAAGCCGGACCCTCAGAATTAAGTGCAACCAAAATTGAAAAAGTTTGATTTATAGACAGTGCTGACAGTAAGTTCATTTGTTAACATGCTGTTAAAGAAGATGATACCTAATTCACTAATCTACGATCAAGTTCCAGACTTTAAATCCAAAAGAGTACATTAGCAAACATAAAGCGAAAGGAATCGTGTTCCGAATATTTTTCACGCGGAGCAAGAGGAACGTTGATAAGGAAACATGGCTGACGGGGCTTTAAAATGTCGCAGATAATTATACTGCTTTGATTCCAATGTTATAAGATCGTCAAAATAATATCACATGGATAACTTTCTGACGTCATTTTTGACTCTGCCACCGCGTCGGAAGGTGTTCCGTTGTAGAGAAGATGCGGCCAGAAACTCTCATCCTTTATCGTATCCACTAATAGCACATAGACCTCTGTTGCAGGCATCGGAAGCCTTCCTTCAATGCTGGTTGGTGAACTTCATAATACTTACGGCGCTGGCTCAAGGCTGGCTCAATGATTAAATATCTCTACAGATCGACAGCTTCAAAAAACCCTTGTTGGTGTACTCACACATAGAGCGCGTTGCTGTATGTACACACGCACACCCCGGCTGGGTGTGTGCACCTTTTCACCGACATTGACAGATCAGCCGCTCGTATGAAGTGATATGTCACTGTGCATTTTTCCGCAGTTGGTTAGGGCATTGCAGGCCGAATCACCTGATTGTCTGAAAAGAAAGATGATTCTGTGCTTCGGATGGCACGTTAAGCCGTTGGTCCCGGCTACTATCTCTCGTCGTTAAATAAAAACCACGTCAGAGGCCGTAAGGCGGTCTGAGATGGGTACTTTAAAATCGAATCGGATCAGAATTTTTACATCAGCGTATGCAGGTTATCTTTCATCGTTTGGGTGGGAGGTGTGCATGGAAAGTTCACGCATCTCCGCAATACGCCACTGCCATTCTCATGACTGTCAACTCAAGATTTTTTATAGCCTTCGCACGGAGCGAAGACCTAAAAAATTATTGCTGTCAATGCTATAACTACAGGTCACATTTACACGAGAAATAGCCGGAATTCTCCAACGCCTGTTGTTCAAAATTCATCATTATCGTTAGCCTGTCATCGGCTGCTGCTGAACTTAGGCATGCCATAAAACTCTATCTTCGGCCTTCGATCTTCTGAATAAGGGCGCTATATCAGGCTTTCGGCTGGCACGCCTCCTACATTACGCCTGCCAGTTCATGGTCTCCATTCTAGAACTCGGACTCCCCATTGGCAATTATGTTCTTCTTTCAACATGGACGTCCTCTTCTGGACATCATCGCATCCAACGGGTTCCAGCCGCCTTCACAAGGTCGTCGGTCCAGTATTGCCAGTGATGACTTCTGGAACAGAGACGTGGTCGCTCACTCAAGGCCATATAAAAGGCTAAAAGTCACTCAAAGGAGGAGGGAGATCGAATCAGAAATGAAGATATCCACAGAAGAGCCAGAGTATCTGGCATAGCCCAAATAATTGCTAAACTAAAGCGGCAGCAGGCGGGGCAAATTGCTCGCAGAACCGATGGTCGATGGGGCCGAAGAGTTCTCGAGTGGCGACCGCGTACCGGAAAGCGCAGCGTGGGTAGGCCCCCCACAATGTGGCCCGATGTTCTTCATTATTATCAATAATACTGAACTAGCAGTATTCGATCTTATCTGACTGTGATTAAAGTCTTATTTAGCTGTTTTCTTTCTCAAAAGCAAACTTTCCAAAAAGCGCAAACTTACAACCTATAACCGTTGCAACGCGCGACCCTTTGACATCGCCTAACGTATTTAAATTCATAGTCTTATGAAGTTAGCCCGGACAGAAGGGAGGGGGAGTGGGGCGGGGAGGGGGGAGGGAGGTTCCAGGCGTGACTGTACACTTTTTGGCTTCGGCTAAGCCGGATCGCCACTAAGCAGATGGGTGGTGAAACGGTGTAAGTTGAGATTTGTGATTTTTGAGATAGTAGATTAGGGCGAGTTGGATATGTGTTAGTGAAAAAACTTGAATTGATTTCATTTAAAATAATACTGGTATATTAGTAACTGACAATAATTCGTGATGCTAGAAATACAGAAAATTTCTTTAAATTATCGAATGATGTCAGAGGCTCCATCGATTTGTGTTTGTTGTGATTGTGTGTCTTAATATTACTGCCCGATTATCCGTGCGGGTCCAGATCATTCAAGAAAAAAAATATAGATTATAGATAGAAATTAACACTTACCTTCACTCGGTGAAGGGCTTAATCAGTTCATTTTCCTCGACTTACTGGTTAAATAAGACGAAGACTTAGAATAAGAATAAAATACAAAGATGAGAATGGAATATCTACGTGTCTAAACTTGTACACATAATCGCTAAAAATTGACTTACTCCACAACACCGCCACACCGTTTTCTCAGAAGGAGTTAAAATGCTATAGTTCGTGCCGCAGCATAAATTAACGACAGTAACTCGCCTCCAAGAAACCGCCGCGCATATTATCACAAATTTTGGCTTAAGATTAACGAAATATTCCTCACATTAATATTCATATTGCGAGCGCAAAAATTGCGCGGACTTTCGATTAGCTATTAATTTTAGAGATAACACGTTTTGGCGTCGCGCCGTTGGTTATCTTGAGTTTTAGTATTTTAAAGGATGGTGTGAGTTTTGATTTATGAATGATTTTGGTCTGATTTACATTTGTCGTTATAAAAGTTGAGGAGTAAATAAGTTTTTGTTTTTTGAAGATTATGAATAAGTCACTTTTAGCCAATATTTTAACCAAGATGTCGCAAAACATGTGTTTCAGTCAATTGCTGCTGTATCATCAGCCTGTATAAATTTCAGCATAGGGCACATGCCTTCTACATATACAACGTGTTAATGAATAAGTGCAAAACCTCATACACCCCAACTGATTTATATCAAAATAATTAGATTGAAACAATAATTTCATTATTTTGGTATAAAAATTTTAAAGTTATTCGCATTTTAAGTTTTCAGGCAAAAATGATTTGTTATTATTTCAGCAATTAATGAAAGCGCTAACGTGCTCATGGATACATTTTAAGAATCTTGTTTTGGTAGTTAGTAGGGTGAGTGTGCCCGTGCGGTGGTTTGAGATCGAGTTTAGTAAATTTTAAAAGCAAATTATTGTATATTTTGAAAAAAAAATCCTATGTTGAAACCATGATAATTCGATTCTGCTCTCGATTCTAAACAAACTACTTTCTAGTTTTGCGTTTATACACGTTGTATACGTAAGTCAGAAGCACCTTTGAAACTTAACAAATTTAAATTTACACCCTGTATAAACATGTAAGAGAGCAGGCCATGCTGCATCACGCCGTAATTAGCATCTCAAACAAATTTAAAAAATTGTTGCTGTCAAACCAAACACTCAGCCTTTCCCAAACAAAGTCCTAACCAACCTCAAAACACAGCCGTTAACATTATCAAATCCATCAAAATGGCGCGGCCGATAAACTACCATTGTCCCGATCGTGCGGCAACCTTTGAGAGCCTTAAAATCAATTGCCCGTGCAATCGGCTAACCAACTGGAAAATAGACTCGACCGGAACTGGCCGGCCTTTTTCGCTAATACGGATCGGTCGGTTTGACCACTGAAAGTGTATCATTGGGACGAATTCGACGATTTGACTAAAACGAAGACAGCCCAAACGTTCATACGTAAGACAATCCGCTTAAGAGAAGTTTATTCCGAATGCGTGAATGCGCGCTGCATACAAACGAAGTCTGGAATACTAACTATAATAAACCGAATACTAACTAGGTAATTAAAGTCAATGCAATTTTTCAGAAACAATCCAGAAACAAATCTCTATGCTTGTATGAAGTCCGATTTTCGTTAAAATATACAGTTTTAATGCTAGAATTAATTTAAGATTTGTATGGAAATCTTTGAGGCACTGTAACTTTAAATATATCAATTTTAACGAAAATCTTGCATTACTTTGTACCCATGATACTGATCAACTTTCTCTAAGAAACCTATTAGAAATTCGGTAAATTTTTTTTCGACTTTTCATACAAAACTTTTGATTTGCTGATTGCATTTAGTTGAAAAGTGCAAACTTTTTTTTTAGGATTTCCTATAGGTTTCTTCGGGAAAGTTGAACAGTATCATGGGTACAATCACTCCTTAAAGTAATGCAACTGTTTACCCTAACGCCCTGTATAATCAAGTAGAGCTGGCCCAAAATAGGGATGCACAAGCCCACACTTACTGTAGCCTCACTAGGGGTCACATTGCCCTTTATTGTTATTGAAGGTCTGTCTGTGATGTCTTCCTGGGTAACTATGTACTCTTCGGTTTGTTTGACCAGCCCGTCGACTTCATTAGCTTAATGTTTGCATTTTAAATTTTCAACTTTTGGAATACTGTACCTGTGTCATGGATGTTTGTATCTATATTATAAACGCAAAACCTCATACACCCCAACTGATTTATAACTAAATAATTAGATTGAAACAATAATTTCATTATTTTGATACTTAAAATTTAAAGTTATTCGCATTTTAAGTTTTCAGGCAAAAATGATTTGTTATCATTTCAGCAATTGATGAAAGCGCTGACGTGCTCATTTATACATTTTAAGAATCTTGATTTGGTAGTTAGTAGGGTGAGAGTGCCCGATCGGTGGGTTGAGATCGAATTCAGTAAATTTGAATTTTTACAAACAAATAATTTAATATTTTGAAAAAAATTACCTATGTTGAAACCATGATAATTCGATTCAGCTCTCGATTCTAAACAAACTACTTTCTAGTTTTGCGTTAATTCATTAACACGTTGTATGTATTCAATATCGTTGTCTAATCATCATAATCAAGTCCGCTGGTACTTTCAATGGGAATAAATAATCTTGTGCGTGTCGTATACGGGGTGAAATGGATATCATTAGCATTCTTTATAACTAAGAGTGTACCCATCAAACTGAACAACAGAAAATAGATCGGCCGATTCGCACTTTTGTATTGGAGGTTCAAATTTCTTTTAGGTTTTTTAACCCATGTTCCTTAGGATTTGTTTAGTTTCATTGTCTGAATACACCCTTAAAAGGAAAGACCCTCGTTGATTGTCACCCAGTATGGGCAGGGTCCTTCTAAAAATGCTGACGATTTTTAAGAGGATGATCAGACCCATGGTTCGATCCCTGTCCAGGCCAACTCATACCAATGAGTTTTTCGGAATTTATGTACGATTTGTAATACTGGCTTTTCGGTGAAGGAAAACATCGTGAGGAAACCTGCATGTTTCAATTTCGAGGCATGTATTGTACCTACTGTCCATTACAAATGGCGACGGGCTCACTCCCCGTCACACTGGACCGTTTCGGTACTACTAGTGAAACATACATTTTCTGTGGTTTCAGAATGTCTCTAACTACCCCCTCGGGGAATGTAGTCGTTAGCATATTCTTATGCTTACACAACACAAAATCACATAAAAAATCGGTTTTTCATAATGTGTGTTCAATCCTAAAACAATCGAAAATAATTACCTCGTCACGTAAATCTACGCTTCCGGCAATACAAAGGTTGATCTATTCGATTTTGGACGAAATTGTCATAAAATTCGTACACAACATTCTACTCAATATCCGAATATCCACACCATAACTGCCCCTGTATATGCGGAGTAGTGGTCACCTCCAATTACAGGGTGATCGTAAACCGACCCCCGATATAAAACATCCTGTAGCCCCATCAATGGCGACGCGACATTCAATTTGTGTTGTTAGTGTTGTGATCTCTATGTTGTTGTTGTTTGTGATTTCGGTGTTTGTTTAAAAATCTAAATTTTTTTGAGTTTATGAAGTATGCGCAGTGGAATTGGAATAGCTTACATGTTTTCGAATTATTGATGTAATTTTCCTATGATTTCGATTTCAATCGTAGTTCCTTTTTTTTCTTTTCACTAACTATTTTCTAATATACATGGTGAAATTGATATAATTTTCAACTAAGAGTCTACCCATCAAACTGAACAACTTTTACTATGGAAACTAAACGATCGGAGCAAAAAAAATCTGCTGTTGCATACATTTACAGTCTAGTAGGCATTGCAGTTTAGTATGGAACAGCAGATTTTTTTGCTCCGATCGGTTCGCTCCCATAGTAAAAGTTGTTCAGTTGGATGGCACGTTAAGCCGCTGGTCCCGGCTACTATCTCTGGTGGCAGTAGTCGTTACATAAAAACCACGTCAGAAACCGTAAGGCGTTCTGAACAAACTCTGATACCAGGGCTTGCTGCCCACACGATAAGAAGAAGAATGATATCAATTTCACCCTGTATAAGATCGACATCGAAATCTACTGTTTGAACACTGTATTGGGCTACAGCTAACAAAATACGGCAGGGGAAACAGGATTGAACTAGTTGTAACCAGTTTATGGGACATAGGGATTGACCAAGTATTGCACATTTTATTTGGCAATTAATTTGATGCTTTCAGTTGCTCTATTCTGTTCGGTAGCTTAATGGATGGTCGTTAGAAATTGACGATATTGGTTTCGGGGTTGTCATTGAGAGATTGATTGAAGTAGTAAAATTCTGAAAACATAATGGTACTTAGGTATGAGTTTTATATAATATAACATCGTAGCATTCTTCAGGGTATATTGTGTTAGAATATTTACATAAAATCGTCAACTTTTGATTTCAAAAGTAAGTAAGTAATAGCCTGTAGAATCCCACTGCAGGGCAAAGGCCTCCTCTCACGAATAACGGTGAGAGGGAGTGGGCCATACTCCACTTGTTTACAACGTGTTAATAAATAAGCGCAAAATCTCATACACCGCAACTATTTTATAACAAATTAATTGCATTGAAACAATAATTACATAATTTTATTTATTAAAATTGAAAGTTATTCACATTACTTCTTGAACTGATATGATCATTAGCATATTATCCTAACGATCAAGTATACTGTCATCATCATCATCAGCCTATAATTATACTCCCCACTGCACTTCAGGGAGGGTGTATGACTGTATGGGCGTTAAGTCCACCATACGCGTGCCCAATGCGTATTGGTAGACTTCACATACGCATCGGAATTTCTTCTTCAGCGTACGCAGGTTTCCTCACGATTCGTAATAAATAATAATAAGTATTTATTCTGCCCAATATAAAATTGCTTATAAAAGGCAGCAATGTTAGTAACAATACAAATTCTTTGTTAATTAGTGGCAGTTACAAAATTTTTCGCATTTTTCCGTTTTCACCTGTTACCGTAATTATAGGACAATCATCTTTCCAAACACCATAATCAGGACACGGTCCACATTACGACCAGGGATGTATTCACTGTTTTATTTTATTGGCAACATTGTATTTTGAACGCAATACCTAAAGTCAAAGTCAACATAAGTTATTCAATATATGAGCTTAAAGCACACTTATTAAACGTCAAATCTTTTTTTGAAGCTCACTGCATCGGAACGTTTTGTCGCTGTAGAGAAGATGCGGCTAGAAACTATACAACATAACACGGCTTAATAACTATAACAATATAAATTCTTAAGCTAATACAGTAATAGATGATGATCTTTTTTACCGTTCTATCTAAGGTTGAATGAAAGAAATCGCTTTTTAGCGATAATACCGCCTATTTTTGTACCTTATGTATTTCATGTTTGTTTACTCTCTGTATACTATGTTTGTTGGTGTAAAATAAAGTATAACTGATTGATTGATTTATTGAGTTGATTCAAGGTTTCCACTACATAACCTCTATTTCCCATTGGTGATCAATTCTAGGAGCTATGTGCTCCGCCTATTACATATTCTTCAACGAAATTTCATAAACTAAAATGAAAATACTTCATCCTCAACAACTATCGCATTAAACACGACAACAAAGCGACTAAATAAACAATTATCCAACGCAAGCGCACGTCACGCAACATCGCTATCTCACTCTTTATCTCGTCTCTCGAGAAAATATTACGAGCCACAGCGACAAGTTCCTGACCATAAATTCATTAGACAACGGCGACATTTTTTTTAAACTCACGTCCGTTTTTGGTTAGGGAGGTATAGAGGCGACAGGCACGTAAATTAATGCTGCAGTTATAATTTGCGTTACGTATCGAATATTCGTTTTTTTAGTAAAGATTTAAAAATATAGGTAATCGCTGAATCCAACAATAATTTTTTTCCCTATACAGGGTGTAACAGAAAACCTTAGTAATAATTAATAGGATGGTTTAGCCCAACTCCTTTTCTTCATTTTTTCATTATGCCAATAAAGAGTCAAAAATTACAGTATTCGAATGTACAGGTCAAGAGATACTTTTTTATCGACCTTGTCTCCATAGTGGAAGTCATTCAGTTTCTTAGTCTAAAGTCTCAACCACCCCATTTGGTATGGGGGAGGCCTATGTCCAGCAGTGGCCGTCCATCGGCCGAGATGATGATGATGATGAGGGTGTCTTGTTACACATTGTATAAAAATCCTGTAAGCACCCGCAACGACTGGGTTTTATAAAACATAGGCAAATAACTGGTCAGACTACACAAAATAATTATGGTACACTCCACTTTCGGACTGATTAAAGGTCTAAGTATAAATGTTTTAATCAAAAATATCTATTAAGAAATAAATTCGACTATTTGTGAAAACTTTTACAACCACTTACTGTTCTAGAAATATCAAAGTATTCGATGCGTGGACGCAACAATATTAAACTCGAAAACATTGATACCACTATTAAAGTTAAACCAACCGTGTCTAAACATACGTAACTCTACAGCACATCCTGCCTAGATGAGAGAACGGCAAACAGTTGCACTATATCATAATTTATTTATTCTGATGACCCCTACCAAGTCCGGCCCTGTTTCAACGGCTAATATATAATAATACGGTTTTAAAAATATTATTTTCTCTCCCCAACGCGGGGTACCTATTGTATTTTATACTCATTTGCAATATGGCGCAATTTTTTATCTTTCTGTTTTATGTCTTTTTTTTCGTAGGTAATTAAAAATATTATAGGTATTTATTGCTGTAGGAGGCCATTTGGTGTGTTTATTTGGACTCGTAATCGTTCCATGTTTACATTAATTAGTGATACTTTAGGAGTGTTTTCGTTGTTTTATTGCTGAAATAAATTTTCGGTTCACCCGAACGATGTGGACTGAAATGGACATTATTTTTAGGGCTTAGAGAAAAATCATTTAGAGAAAACTGTAAAATTTTCTAGATATTTTCGGTGACATAAAATGCCGTTATTGTAATCTTGTTAAGAGAAGCTAACACCTTCTGTGCAGCCGGTTCAATCACAGCCTAGATAAGACTACAGAATGAGCCCATGAGCTCTTCAGGCTTTATTTCTTTATCTATCTATAATTATACAGGGTGTAACAAAACCCTAGTAATACTGAGGGGTGGTTTAGATCATCAAACTGAACAACTTTTACTATGGCTTTCGATTTTCTATATATCGCGTCCGTTTCGGTTCGAACTTCATTGTAATAGTGTTGATATTGGAACGAAAACGTTCACGCAATTGCGAAGTTCGAATGTCCGGGTAGACCCCCTGCAAACGCTGAAGGAAAAATTCCGCTGCGTATGTGAAGTCTATCAATATTGGACACGCGTGGTGGACTAAACGATAACGCCCATTAACTCCTTTTGAGGGCAGGGGCCAGTGCCGTATATATAGGCTGATGATGATCTCCACTTTAACTTAGTAAACCGCTTACATATTCAACTTTACTTCTTCGGAGAATTTCTTCATTACCTACGCGGTCCAAAAGCGATATACCCAGCATGGTACGCTCCATGGCTACTTTTTCCATACAAATACAAAACAAATATGAAAAGTTAATTAATAATAAATTGATCCAGCAGTAATAGTAAACAGAAATTTAGTGAAACTGAGGCGGCCGACGAAGCTGGTTTGATTGCACCCAAAGGCTATTACTAACTCGTACGTCTGTATAGCGGAGGGGATATGTTTTGATACTTGAAGGCATTTCAGGGATTGGATAATACATACATCAATGCCTTTACATCTTTAAAAATGGTTCAAGCATCGTCTATGTGTCATTTATACTCGTAAGCGGCTGCGAAAACTGAAACTCAAAATAATTTAATCAAAATAATATCAGATGGATAATAGCTTTCTGACGTCATTTTTGACTCTACCATCGCGTCGGAAGATGCGACCAAAAACTCTACAATATACATCATTTAAAAAAATAGAAATATACAAAGTACACTTACATATAAAATAATAAATTACATAGTGTAACATTGTCAAGACCAGACATTTTGGTCATTCATATAATTGTCGATTTTATAGTAGCCTTTTTTACAGAGGACTTGCTTAACATGGGACTTAAACTTTTAACTTGCTGTAAGAATTAGGACTATTCTTACAGCAAACTTTTTTCAACCGTGGTAAAAGATGACAAAATTAGGTTTCGAAATCAAGTGAGACTTCTTTCTTCTCTTTCTGTTTTACCTTCTGAACTTGTAGTCCTTTCAACATTGGTTTTTAATCTGTGTAGGAGAAGGAACGTTCGAAATTGAAATCCAAAACTGAAGTCAACGTTAGGCGTGAAAATTACCCATTCGAAAATAATAGACCTAATATATACAAACTCACACTTTTACCCTACGGGGTAGGCAGAGACTACATTACTCCACACGCTATGATCCTATACTACTTTCTCCTTCTCTAAATGCTAAGATAGTTCTGGATACACTAGTCTTAAAATTTACTGCTAAAACTTATTCTCTTGATTTTATCCCATCATTTGTGGTTGGCGCAATATGTCATTTTCATTCTCTCTTAACTGTTATTCAGCACTCACTCCTTTCTTACACATATCGTCTTTCACACAATCCATCTTTAGGGGATGATATATGTTGTTGTTGTGGGATATAGACGATATTAGGTAGAACATAAAAGAGTTCTTGATTTACATTTTTAATTATGTACACTTATTCAGAGTTAAATATTTGACCTAGCGGTATGGTGGTATGGGAACGACTAGCGAATGCCTACAGCATTCGCTCCATAACACTGATACAATAGTGCTTATTCTGCGAAACTGTTTATAATATTAATTCAATGTGTCCCTAAACATACATCTTTTCTTATGTTTTTCTTTCCTACCACAGCCCCACATTCACTTAACACTACTTAACACTCGTCTCGTAATATAACACTCCTCTCTCCGCATTGTCTGCTAAAGTATCAAAACTAAGTACCGTGGTACAATGAAGCATGCAGACCGGTGTAGTCATGACCCAAATGTTGTGATAGCTCCCAATAACACCCGGGAGCGGTCAATTATCGCCATTATTAATTAAACCACCTGCCTGAGCCCCCAGGATGAACCGTGTTCACTTTCAAGAGCTTCTTAAGATCGAGATGTTTGCGGTCTTATAGTATTTTTAAGCAAGCTATAGAGAGAACCAGCGTGTGCAAATTTTGTGAATTTTCAATAACGCTAGTCTAGAATTTTCATGATAGATAATATAATAGTTTATGCGAAAATATAGATGGTTCAATGTTGCTCTTGAATATTCGCGCTGACACAGTCAGGATGCGTTTTATTTTGGGACTAATTGAACGAGATTTACACGTTTCAGTGACGTAGTGTGGGTTTTTATCGCCCGGGGCACAGACCGATTTTGCCGCCGTCTTATCTTAATAAGAGGACCTATACAAAATAAAACGGGACTAACTCGAAATTTTTAGCACAACTACTCAGGTTGGGGTCAGATATTTTCTGTTTTATCCATCCGAAATAGAAACGTAGACCGAAGAAAGCGAGTTCGACTTTTCTCCTTAATAATTATGGATCGGTTGGAGCCACAGCTTTTTACGTAGGTACAAAACATGTGCGAAGTAAAATAAGTAAAAGCTATGGATCCAGCGAAGCAAGCTCGAAATTTTTAGCATTACGTCTTAGCTATGGCCATAATACTTTAGGATAATCCTAAAGTGTTTTGTAGGTACAGCACCTAATTAAATCAGAAACTAGCGAGGACCGAGCAAAGCGAGCTTGACTTTTCTTTGCTCTATGAATTGGTTATAAACAGAGCTCAATCAATCTATATGTTTTCCGAATTTGCCGCCCCTAGTAAAGTGCCGCCCGGGGGCGCCCTCTGTAGTTAGATAAGATAAGATAACACTTTATTCATTTAAAACAGTACATAATACATAAAGAGAAGGAAGGAGGTCCGTGGGTAGACCACCGATGCGATGGTCAGATGACATTGTAAGGATTGTGGGTCGTACATGGATCAGATTGGCACAGGAGCGTGAGGAGTGGCGCAATAAAAAGGAGGCCTATGCCCAGCGGCGGGTTGATGTGGGCTGATTTGATTGATTGATTGATTGATAATTCATAAACGTGAACAAAACAAGAAAGAGTACAATAAAACATTAGTAAATAATCATTCACAGTATGCGACCTGTACTGTTTCAATGAACCAGGCGATAGCTTAGCAAGTAGCTGCAACGTTAACTCCCTCGTAGCCCCAAAATTAGCGTGCTGAAGTGGCAATGGGCTGGTCAAATCTGACGAAGAATTGACTACCAATGAGGTGTCAGAGTACTAGAGTGGAGACCGGGAACTGGCAAGCGTAGTGTGGGACGCCCTGCGGTGCTGGACCGATGAACTGAGAAACGCAGTTGGGACTGGCTGAGGAAGGATATAGAGGTGAGGATAGAGTTTGTAGCGTAAAAAAACCTATTCAAGTGACCAACCTGATAATTTTTTCAGACTTTACCAGACATTTTTTTTTAAATAGAGGCGAGGGACAGTGGTTTTTCTGAGTTTATTAAACAACGTTTCAAAGAAAAATTCGAATAACATATTTTTAGAGACAGACTGCCTCCGTGGTCTAATGGTTAAGAGCATTGGGCTCTTGACAAGGAGGTCGTGGGTTCGATTCCCACGGGGGACACCTTTGTCACTTTCTGCGTTTTTCTCCTTTTGGTTAGGACATTGCAGGCCGAATCACCTGATTGTCTGAAAAGAAAGATGATTCCGTGCTTCGGATGACACGTTAAGCCGTTGGTCTTTCTGTGAAATATTTTTTCGAAATTTCTGTGACAGACGGATGGACAGAAACCGCGAGGTCATTCCATTTATAAGTGTTCCGTTTTGTCAATTTTGGTACAGAACACTAAAAACAATAAAAATCTACTCAATGTTATTAATTTCTGGAGAGCCGGTTTATGAATAAATTTTAAAAACATCTAATTAAAATGCAAAAAACTGGTACCAACCGGCTAGGTAGATGCCATTTGTTTAAATAACACGTTTATACTTAGTTGGCAGGTAGTTATTCAATTTCACACATTTTATTAGACAACTATAGTGGCGCCCGCGACTTCGTACGCGCAGGCCACTGACTTTATACACCGTGTTAATGAATAAGCGCAAAACCTCATACACCCCAATTGATTTATAACAACATAATTAGATTGAAGCAATAGTTTCATTATTTTGATAGTTAAAATTTAAAGTTATTCACATTTTAAGTTTTCAGGCAAAAATGATTTGTTATCATTTCAGCAATGAATGGAAGCGCTAGCGTTCTTGTGGATACATTTTAAGAATCTTGTTTTGGTATAAGTAGGGTGAGTGTGCCTGTCCGGTGGGTTGAGATCGAGTTCAGTGAATTTTAAATTTTACAAACAAATTATTTAATATTTTGAAAAAAAATTACCTGTGTCGAAAACATGATAATTCGAATCTGCTCTCGATTAACACGTTGTATACTCATTACTTTTGGTGGAATGAATCTATTGCGATGAAATAAGCTTAAATGTTCATCAAACACAAATCCAACCTAAGGCCTATGCTTTTGTGAGAACGAAAATAAATTTAACAGTAGTTTTTAACTGATGCGAGCACAAAAAACAGACAAAAATTCAAAAAAATTTCTCAATGCATTCCATTACGTATCCTAAACGCCCCCAATTAATATTTATACAAATATCTTCAATGTACACACGGCGACACATTAAGATACACAAAACCAACATAAGCTGGCCGCGGGGACATTGCAGTCACGCAGCCAGCTTATTTTGGTTTGTGTAACTTGATGTGTCACCGTGTGTACATCCATACCAATTTTACAATATAGGTAGATATAGAAAAAAAACGGTACTTATATCTTCGTAGGTACTTATAATTAAAAAAATTAACCTAATTAAAAAATTCATAGAACACCGATATTATAAAAATAATTTCATTAGTCAAAATTACGTTACTCATTTGATTTAGGTAAGTCCCTATCAGTCCCGATTAGATGTCATAGATTAAAGAAAAACTCAGTTTACCCAGATACGTATCTACACCTTTAAAGTAGATCTAGAATATTTCAATATTTGAGTACAAAATCATATTTAATTTTTTTTATTCTCAGAATAAATAAAATTTAGTACAAACTCAACAGCTATTCAAGTCTCATCTAGTAAAGTAATTTCAACTCTTATTGGAACTAAGATTAAAAAGAAATAAAATGCAGAATGTTAAGGACCTACATTGATGTCTTATAAAAGGACAGAGGTCAATGAGCACCTATTATCGTCTGTGATGAGGTTGTGATTATGTCCTATTTTGACATTTTCCCGTCTTTACTCACTCTCACTCACTATACTTACTTTCACCATATAAACACGCTAGGCCCAAGGAAATATGATGATGAACAAACCTCTTTATTTAAAATTACAATATATAAAATTAAAAAATATTGATAGTTAACAACGATTTAAGAGGAAACCATTATCGTTTAAAACAATAGATCCAGTCATTCCCTTCGCTTTATCACTAGCTATGTACAGAATTAAATCAGCTATCTCTTCAGCTTGCGATACTCTCTTCAAAGCCGTCATATCTGCTAGATTATCCCATTGTTCATCCATTCCAACTGCATCGAAGAAATCTGTAACGACAGGTCCAGGGTTCACAGAATTCACTCTTACACCTGAAGGAGCCAATTCTAATGCAATGCATTTAGTAAAATGATCCAGAGCTGCTTTTGAAACGCAGTAAGGCATAAACCCAGGGTTAACTCCCACACACTTAGCTACTACGCTCGATACATTAACTATTTGTCCTTTGGCTGTAACTAGATACGGAGCAGCTAAGCTGGTGATGTTAATAACAGCACGAAGGTTGACACTTATAACTGCATCGTAGGCTTCCAAGGCTTTTCCATCCAGAATACATCCAAATTTCCCCATTCCTGCATTGTTGATTAGAATGTCTAGTCTGCCAAATTTTTCCACAGTTTCTTTAACTATCTTTTTAGCTTCATCGTCCTTTGCTACGTCTGCTTTGATGACAAGAGGTTTCTTGCCAACTTTAGAACATTTCTCTTCTATGTCTTTTAATTTTTCGTCGTTTCTTCCAACTATAGTTACATTGGCGCCTTCTTTGGTAAAAAGAATGGCTGTAGCAGCTCCTATTCCTGAACTGGAGCCGGTTACAATTACTACTTTGTTTGAGAAACTCATTTCGAAACGTGCTTGGTAGTTAGTTAAAAGACAACTAATAGATTTGGATTCAGAACTTCCTTATATTGGACACGACATTAAAGATGACATTGTAAAAGCAAGACCTGTAATAATACTTTTAGATTTCAAGGTCAGTGAGAACGTTTATTTTTGCTTCGGAATGCCGGAATGATATACCTGTGTACTAATTATAAAACCGGGCAAGTGAGAGTCAGACTCGCGCAGGGCGGGTTCCGTACCACAACACAATATTACAACAAAAATGGTTTTCTCAGGGATCCTTAACACAAGTCCGACACACACTTGACCGGTTTTTATTATTTTAACTTAAAGTATGCACTATAACCGCACCAAATTTGAGGCTTGTATGTATGAACGTTTTTACGATAGAACTAAAACAATAAACGTTGAAAAAAAAGTTTCTTGTAGGTATTAGCTTTTTAAATTTTGTTTATAGGCATCATTGGCATCTTTTTGTACGCATTTTTGTGTGTGTTTGTGGCATATGGGTACGGAACCCTAAAAACTATACGAAAAAACACGGTGTATACTGAATGTGGATTACAAGCAAATACAACCGCAAACACTTAAAGCAATCTTAATAACTTAGAGTCAAAAATCAAGTAACAATAGCATTTCACCGGCTGTGGCTATAATTCATGGCACAAAGGAGACCAAGTTTGAACTTCTTCAAGGAGAGAACAATACTTAGAGTTATTGCTCCGTGTCCGGGGGAAGAAGGAAGTCGACGAAAAATGGGTATAGTTGACGAGGAATTTGTTCTCTTTGTGTTTATAATAGGTAACATTAAATTTAATTGATTATTGAATTGAATTAATGAGAATTAAACAGCTGTTGTCAGTTTGGCATAAATCCTACTAATATTATAAACGCGAAAGTTTGTAAGTATGGATGGATGTTTGTTACTCTTTCACGTAAAAGCTACTGAATGGATTTTAATGAAATTTGGCACACAGATAGAATATGATCTGGATTAACACATATGATACTTTTTAAGGTCTACGCAGACGGAGTCGCAGGCAACAGCTAGTCATTAATAAAATATTGTTGATATCGGCATACCATAAATATTTTTTATTTGCACACCAAAACATACAGCAACAAAAACAGAATAAAAATAACGTAAGGGTACAAATAGCGTTCTTATCATTAAAAGAGATTTCTAGTAGTCGTGAAAGTTGTTCAATTTTAAGGTCTGATACGAGTATACCCCAATGTATTTGACACCCTGTATATCTTATGAATCTAGATACATAGGGTCCTCGGTTTTAAGGGGATGATCAGACTAGTCAATACTTTCACTTTAGTTGAGACGTTGAAATCGCAAAAAGAATCTGCTGTGCTATATATTAACATCAAATAGGCCTGCATTTTTGTATGGACATGTCAGCCGATTATTTTCGCGATATCGATTATATTTCCTTAGAGAAAAAATTGCTTTTCATGGTCTAAACATCCCCTTAAAAACTGGAGCCCGATTGCGCTAAGTTAAAACATCGAAGTTCTATTCTTATCCAACTGTGCTGAATTCCGCATGATCCTAAAATCTATGTAACTGCGACAACCCTTAACGTCTGAGTGATCCGCTAAAACGGCTCTAACGGCTGTCAAGAGCAGTACCGCGATTAGCGCAATACCAAATGGGTCAAAAGTTATGGTTCGTACGTAGTCCAGTCACGGTTCAATCACCGAATATTTACCGCGATTGCAGCCCTGGTCAGCATAATAAAAAGAATCCTGTATAAACGAATAATTAACCTTGGTTTTAATTGTTACAAATAATCATATAATTCGATCAAAAAATCGTCACACTGGACAGAGTTTCGCTACTACTGGTGAAACGTGGATGTTCTGAGGTTTCAGAATATCTCTGACTACCCCCTCGGGGAACATAGTCGTGAGCATATGCATGCATGCATGCATGCATTCGATCAAAAAATTCAGTCGTTATGACGAAATAAACGTTTAATAACGTCCTTCCTTTTTTTTATGTCGGTTAAAAATCTCCCTAGTTCCTACACTATTATTGTGTAGCAGAATATCAGATATATTCTGAAAACTCAGAACATCCACGTTTCACTAGTAGTACCGAAACTGTTCAGTGTGACGGGGAGTGAGCCCGTCGCCCGCCACTTATAATGGACAGAGGGTACAAATACATGCATCGAAATTGAAGCATGCAGATTTCCTCACGATGTTTTCCTTCACCGAAAAGCCAGTGGTGGTATGAGTCGGCCTGGACGGAGATCGAACCATCGTCGCCGCCTGCACGGCAGGCATAGTTACTCACCAATGCACCACATATTTGAAGACGCTCGCCGGTTATGTACGCGACTGTACGAATGTAAAGTTTGGATAGACTTTGACGAAACATGCAGTGCTGTGTAGATAAGTAATATTGCATCCAATACTCGAAAATTATGATGAGGTCTTTAAGCTTTTTCTGTAATCTTCTAGATGAAATTGTGAATCGTTTTTAAGTGGAAATTAATCAGCGTTCTGTTTAGAACCTATAATTTTGTATTCCAGAAACAGTTTATATGTTTAATATACAATTACGTGACAGCATCGATGTTAATAAACAGTAGATAGCTCGAGATTTATCAATACGTCTACGCGTCTGTCGACCAATTAAATTTCAGCGCGCAAAAATTGTCTTGGTAATTTTTAACGTAATGTGTTATTTTTAGGGTTCCGCAGTCAACAAGGAACCCTTATAGTTTTGCCATGTCCATCCGTCTGTCCGACTGTTCGATAAAGTGTTTAAAAAGAACTGTTTTTTTTCTCGTCTATACCATGGTGTGGGGTATCATTGGAAAGGTATTTTGAAAATATTGTGTAACTGCAAAAACAACATATAAAACTGTAATGTATTAAAATTCGGCTGACATGACTGATGCTGCTGAGAATTTATGGACGTCCAGTTTTGTTTAAAATCAGCTATAGAAAACAAACTACTGAACATAGGTCTCTCCCAAGGATCGGCCCTGCGCTGCGGGACGCTTCCAATTCCAACGGGATGCAAATTTTAAATTTCTATTAAAACATTACACCTATCTTTTAAACTCACTTTCCATATAAGGCCTCATCTACTGTTTTCTGAGATCGACGACAGCAAAACGTGTAGTTTTGACCAAACAATCAAATGTATGTAAATATTGGTACAACTTTAAAATTATACTGCTATTCATAATTGCAGTGTCTTTAAGCGGAGCGGTCAACATATTCATTTTGAAAAATGATTATTCATTGTCAATTAATATTCGTGACTAGCTTAGATAGTGAAGTGGTGTGATGTGATGAGATGACACTTTGATCGGAATTCTAGTTGGATTTTACAAAGTCATAGTATATCATAATACGGCTATATTATATTCCTTAAGGAAGTCGGAAATTCTACACTTATAATAAAATTGTAAATTATACAGGATGTAAATTTAAATATGTTACAGACTTATGGTTTACTAACGCATTTATGTTTAAGTACACCCTATATAGCCTTGCTTAGTAAACAAATGGGAAACTATATAGTTATAAAATACTCGAGCTAAATTTATGGGACAGCAGATTTTTTTTTTTCGCGATTTCGATGTTGGTCCCACAGTGAATGTTGTTCAGTTTGATGGTCTAAATAACCCTCTTAATCGTTTTAAATGTTTATTTTTACTTTTTTAACACCTTGTTAAACACAGCCAAGTGCTGTGGTGATGATATGTGGAACGCAATGAAATATTCCTTAATTTGACTACGCAACCCTATAACACGGTGTATACAGGGTCCTTCTTTATATGCTGACACTTTTTTACATGATCAGACCATCAAACTGAACAACTTTCTTTATGGAACCAACATAGAAATCGCAAAAAAAAAATCTGCTGTCCCATACATTTGGCTCGAGTAGGTTTACAGTTTTGTATGGAGGATCAGATATTTTTTTTGCGATTTCGATTTTGGTGCCATAGAGAAAGTTGTTCAGTTTGACGGTCTGATCATCCCCTTAAAAAAGTGTCAGCATATTAAGAAGGACCCTATAGGTAGAAACAAATGTATCTAATACCAAACGTAAGCCTTACCTTTTAATAGTCATTACACATAAGAATTCGGGACCATTCAGGAGTTTAATAATGCCTTCATAAATTAACTATGGGGATAATTATCACTTCTTTAATGTACGTACAGAGTTGGGTACTCATTAAGGTGAGGGGTCACAGAGTAACTTAATGTGATGACTTCTGTGCGTGTATTGAGAGGAAAGGAATTATCTTCTACATGCCCATGACCGCTGTTCTTAGTTGGATGTTGGATATTTATGCAAAGTCTCTTGATAACTTTGATAGTGCGATTTAGGACTCGCCCTATGATTGGTTAATATTGGTAACGTGCTGTGTCGTCGTCGCCAATTGATTGGCTTATCACTTGAGAAGCGATATGACGCGTTGGACAGATTCAAAGAGATTATATGCTTTAGATCTCCTATGGTTTTAGAATGATAAAGGATACCAATCCTCCTTACAAGCTTGGAAAAACCTTGTAATGGTAATCTTCAACCTTCTTTCGTACGTCGATATTTAAGCTTTAGGTTTGTCCCTTTCTAACAGAACAACAATTAAATAAGCATAAGCATATGCTCACGACTATATTCCCCGAGGAGGTAGTCAGAGATATTCTGAAACTTCAGAACATTCACGTTTCACCAGTAGTACCGAAACTTTGTCCAATGTGACGGGGGGTGAGCCCGTCGCCACTTATAATGGATAGTGGGTACAATACATGCCTCGAAATTGAAGCATGCAGGTTTCCTCACGATGTTTTCCTTCACCGAACAGCCAGTGGTGTTACAAATCGTACATAAATTCCGAAAAACTCATTGGTACGAGTCGGCGTGGACGGGGATCAAACCATCGCCTCCTGCACGGCAGGCAAGGTTACTCGCCACTGGACCACCACGGCTTTTTCACAATTAAATAAAAACTCTTTTTTTTCTTCTTTTTTGGATTAGAAAGGTACAAACCAGAGACTATAATAATATCTTTGTTTCGAAAACATAAATTCAAGCGTGACAATTGTGGTGTCTATCTAAGCTACTGATAACCACGAAGGGACCAGAGGGGGTGAAGTAAAAAGTTGGCAGGGAGTGTCCATACTGTATGTTGTAATAGTTACCCTTTCTTATACTCTGCCCGAACTATCGGTTCCACGACTTCTTTCTGTTGGGTTTCTTGGGATGGAATTTTTTGCAATTTCTATATTGCTCCCATAGTGAAAGTTGTTCAGTTTGATGGTCTGAAACACCCGTTAATGGAAATTTATCAAAAAATTACCCAGTATAATTTGTGTTGCTAATAGGGTATTTGACAGCATGTAAAATATAGGATCTATTGATGGCATCCGTATTGAATATGAATTTTGGAAATCCACTATTTAGTCAGTTAAGAAAAATACTGGATATTTTAAGAGAAAATCGAAAAAGAAAATATTTTTTTGTCTACATTAGTCACGTGATTGTAAGCGATTGTGATTGGCCGAATGGTTGATGACGTCAACTGCTTGTAATCAGTTGCGTGCAGAGTGTGAGTGTCGTACAAAGTTTACGTCATCGTGACGTCACCTGCTTGTTGCCACGTTTAATGTCAGGAAAAGCGTTTTCGTGGGATATTTAAATAAACATTTTTTGTTTTGGTTTTTTCGTAAAATATACATTTTCTATAGAGTCCTGAGACATCAGTTATTAACGCAGAACAGTTTTTAAAAACCTGTCAAATACCCTATTATTCATTCTCATTTCGAGAAATGGTTTTGCGTATATTTTTCCTCCCCTGTATACTTATCAACCACAGTCTGTACCACCTACACTTTGAAGTATAGTAGTGTGTACGCGTACCGCTAGTCTTTGGTACGCAATAATACGTAACGCATAAATCCGTGGAATGGAGCAATTCCGCATTCCGGCGCATTCGGAAAAACTGAACGGGTCGGACCGAGACTTCGTCGGGTTCATTCCGTTTCAACTTGAGTCTATTTAGACGTGGGTTTAAGTAGGTATACCGATGTAGAGCTATACAGAGGATGTATGTATTATTGTATACATAACTTTAGCTTAAGAATTTATATTGTAATAGTTATTAAGTCGTGTTATGTTGTAGAGTTTCTGGCCGCATCTTCTCTACAGCGACAACACGTTCCGACGCGGTGGTAGCTTTAAAAAAGATTTGACGTTTGATAAGTGTGCTGCAAGCTCCTATATTGAATAAATTATATTGACTTTGACTTTGACTTTGAGAGTCCTTCTTAATATTCTGACACTTTTTAAGGGGATGATCAGACCATCAAACTGAACAACTTTCTCTATTGGACCGACATCGAAATCTAAAAAAAAAATCTGCTGTCCCATTCATTTGGGTCAAGAAGGTTTGCAGTTTTGCATGGAACAGCTGATTTTTTTTCGCGATTTCGATTTTGGTGCTATAGAGAAAGTTGTTCAGTATGATGGTCTGATCATCGTTTAAAAAGTGTCAGCATATTAAGAAGGACCCGATATACTGAGTGATTTTGTACATTTCAGTAGTTCAGACTATCAAACTGCACAACTTTAACAATGGGAGCAAATCTGAAATCGAAAAAATAAGTCGGCTATTTCATACATTTGAGTTAACCACATACTCTACTCATCAAACTGATCAACTTTTACTATCTAACTTTAACATATCAGCGCAAAAAAAAACAGCTGTTCCATACTAAACTGCAGCGCCTACTCGACTCAAATGTTGCGACAGCTGTTTTTTTTTGTTCTGACAGATTTGCTCCCATAGTAAAAGTTGTTCAGTTTGATGGGTAGAGTATATGGTTTAAAGGTTAATGATACTTTTTGTTACACCCTGTATTTTAGGCAAGATGAGGCAAGGATCATATATAACATATTTAAGGTTTTTGAATGAGGGTTAATGTCAAGTAGCGATTATGTGCACGGAATAAAATATCTATTACTTTGTGACAACTATTTATTTTAGTACATACATACATACATATACTCACGCCTGTGTCCCATTGGGGTAGGCAGAGACAATTGATCGCCATCGGCTACGATCCTGACATACCTCTTTTGCCTCTTCCACAGTCATAAGTCGTTTCATACACGCTCGTCGTTTATTTTAGTAATCATCAAATACTGATTATGAAAAATTAAGGCACATTTAAAGCTAGTGTAATTTATGTGTTTCATATCAAATAACGTTCTTTAAATACATATACTGACAAATAAATATTTTGTATAATTAGTTCTAACCTATAGACGTTAGCGACGAAGCCCCACTCAACATGTAATATAATAATGTTTTTGGTACGCAAATAAACATTTTTGTATTTTTTGTTCGAAAAACAATCCTCCAGCCATCTTTAAAAACCTCTCCATCTTCACTCATCAA
Source organism: Agonopterix alstromeriana (assembly GCA_963924505.1). Lineage (NCBI taxonomy): Eukaryota > Metazoa > Arthropoda > Insecta > Lepidoptera > Depressariidae > Agonopterix > Agonopterix alstromeriana. The sequence continues at coordinate 2,964,521 of OZ004681.1, read as the reverse complement.
GCAAGCCACGCGAAAAATTACTTTTTAATTCTATTCTCAACACACAGTCCCATTACCGTTTGTTTAATAAACAATAAAGCTATTGCTTTTAGATATTAAATAACTCAATTCGTTTCTAATTTGTCGACAATTGTTCCCGACAAAGGCACGACACGAACGAGTGCTTGCGAGTATGAAGGAAGTCGGCTAGGTTTTAGGGATGTAGCTCGTATTTTAGGTATCGATAAAATATAAAAAATACCCTGGGAACATTAAAGATCTTTTTGAATTGACGAAAGAGGCTACCGAATGGTTGAAAAATTTAACTTGATGTTGTTATTGACATATTCTTAAAGCCAAATTTATAAATGAAAAATGACTTCTTCACTATCGGGTAACTTGTAAACGACCTGCACGTCTAACATGATTTCTCTTCTTGTGTGCAACTCGGCTTTTCCCCATACTACGAGTCGCGGCAAGCGCGGCTTTCGCTCTCCGAAATGCGCGGGAACAGGTTATTTTCTATGCAGCGAAGGCGAGTCGCGCGCGTGTAGAGAAATCATACTAGACGTGCTGGAGTGCAATTCTCTAAGCGTCACATCACTGCCAAAAACATCGATAAGCTCACAAATGTAACATCCTTGTTGCAACCTTCAGATCGTCGAAGTTTTTATAACAGTTTGACACATGACATAACCTTAGCGAATACCGAATTGTCAGATCGCCGATGCTTGAACGACGAATTTTAGGTTGGGACGATGTTTGCGCTTAGAGAATTGCATTCCTGAGATAGGTAGTTGGTAGCCACTGGCGAAGACACATTTTTGAAGCGCGCTTTAGGAGAAGTCTATTTTAACAGATTGTCAGCCTGATGATGATGACTGACAACTTAGGTATTATAGTCAGTACACGATAAAAATAGAAAAATAAATTTATGAATTTTCCAAGAAAATGTTTCTAGCAATTCTGATTATTATGAGTGTAGTATTAACTGTATTTCTTTTCAGTGTGACTAACCGCATTACCTATCACTTAAATTTCCAATTAGCATGCATCCCTTAAAGCCTTCTTCCATCTATCGATATTGATAAACTCATTCCCATCCCTAATCCAACAAAGCAAACGCCATTGCCACTGGCGTTGTCGGGGTGCGCCGATGCGTTTATAATATTTCATTTATTCATAATAAATTATAATCGTATACAGTGTACGTCGTCAAATTTAATTCTATTTAGTTATTTCTCTAAACCACTGTTTACCCGCAAGACGAGACGTCTGGTAATTAAGATTATGATAATAATTTTGTTTAATAATGTTAATTATTATAGTAATTAGAGGTATAAGATCACCTTATGATATTCGCAGAGAAATACGTCACAATGTTTGAACCAATCATATTAAATTGAAGATTGAAAAAGTCGGGCGGCGAGCGGGATTCGATCCCACGACCTGCCTATCCGGGGCATGCTCCATTCCAACAGGCAGAATAAAGACGATGATATAGATTGAAAATTTCGACGTGGCCTGCGGGGCGCCGACAGCTCTGTTGGAGTGGAGCATGCCCCGGATAGGCAGGTCGTGGGTTCGAATCCCGCTCGCCGCCCGACTTTTTCAATCTTTAATTTGATTAAGCTAACATGGCATACATTCAATAATATTAAAATGCCATAAAATACTGAATCGCGCTTTTGAAGTTTTCCCACACACTGTACTGTAGGTGTAAAATTAAATGCATTACCTATTAAACGGGGTTCTTTAGCCGTGGTGGTCCAGTGGCGAGTAAACTTGCCGGCCGTGCAGGAGACGATGGTTCGATCCCCGCCCAGGCCGACACGTACCAATGAGTTTTTCGGAATTTATGTACGATTTGTAACACCACTGGCTTTGCGGTGAAGGAAAAGATCTTGAGGAAACCTGCGTGCTTCAATTTCGAGTCATGTACCCACTGTCCATTACAAGTGGCAACGGGCTCACTCCCCGTCACAATGGACAGAGTTTCGGTACTACTAGTGAAACGTGGATGTTCTGAGGATTCGGATTATCTCTGACTACCCCTCGGGGAATATAGTCATATGCTTTTGCTTTAGTCCATCAAATTGAACAACATCTACTATAGCCAACACCGAAATCGTGAAAAAACATCAGCTGTTCCATAGACACCAACGGCTACTCTACTCAAATGTATGGAATAGCAAATTTTTATATTCGATCAAGGCGTGTTTGACAGCAACATTATACATCAAAAGTTTTTAATTACTATTAACATTTTAAGGGTGTATTCAGACAATGAAACTAAACAACTTTCCCTAAGGAACATGAGTAATAAACGATAAATATTGGACCTCCCATAAAAATCTATGGGCAGATCCGCACTTTTATATGGGAGGTCCCAAATCATTTTTCGACCCATGTTCCTTAGGGAAAGTTTTTTAGGTTCATTGAATACACCCAAAAATTGTGTTAGTAATTAAAACTAGTGGCAACTAGTATATTCATGTTTGTTATAACTGTTATTGTAATAATAAGATTAGAAAAGATTTTTTATTGGCGGGATGTCACCTCAGTAAAAAATTGGTGGTGTGATATTAAATTTTTGTATGAATGTACAACCAATAAATGTCGGACCACAGCCAATCAGATCATACCTAACTAAGTACAAAAACTGATTCCTACATCCCCAAATCTACTTGCCAAAAACAAAAAATACTCATATCTTAACATCATTTTACCCATTCGCATCGCAAACCATATCACAAAAAATCTCCAAAAACGCCACTTACAAAAATATCCGGACTCTTGTCGAAGTGAAAATACACCCCAGAGAGTTTTAGGAACCGATTTATCGGTAGTATATCATGTACAAAGTACGTCCCTGGAATATGGAGCGAAAATATATCTATTATGATGAGATTGCCGAGTCCGACCCTGTTACCCCTTGCAACGATTGACTTGGGAATACTTTGATTTGTTTGTTCCTTGTTATTTTTGAGTTTGTTTTGAGGGTGTTTTTCGGATGTTTGCTCTGAATATATTTATTATCTTAGGCCCATATTAATCGATCCCAGATTATTATCTGAAGCTCACACATACATAATTGTGAATATTATAGTCGGGGAAATCTACGGATTTTTGTATGGAGTAGGTTGCATTAATTGCACTTTTGCTGAAAATTTGGAATATAGTAGATACATACCTGAAAAACATAATTTCTCAATAATCCCCGATTTTTTATATTGTATTACTTTCAATTCAATTCAATTCAATATAATTTTATTCAATATAGGAGCTTACAGCACACTTATCAAACGTCAAATCTTTTTTAAAGCTACCACCGCGTCGGAACGTGTTGTCGCTGTAGAGAAGATGCGGCCAGAAACTCTACAACATAACACGACTTAATAACTATTACAATATAAATTCTTAAGCTAAAGTTATGTATACAATAATACATAGTCTATTTAATAAAATAATTGATACTATACAGTAAAGTAAATAAACTATAAGCTAGTGACCTCAGACCCAAGCATTTTGATCATTTAAATAATCATCCAGTTTATAATATGCTTTCTTACAGAGGACTTTTTTGATTTGAGTTTTAAACATGTTTTCGGAAAGATTCAAAATGGTCTCGGGGATTTTATTATAACAACGTATACAGTGACCCATGAAAGACGTGTTGACCCTACTAAGCCGAAAGTGTGGAGATATCAGTTTATTTTTGTTTCGAGTGTTGTAATTATGGACATCACAATTTTTTGGAAATAACGACAAATTTTTTCTTACATATAAAATGTTTTCATAAATAAACTGTCCATAAACTGTTAAAATATTAATTTCCTTAAAAAGGTCGCGAAGCGAATCACGACAGCGCAGACCATATATAGCTCGAATTGCCCGTTTCTGTAGGATAAAGATTGTCTCAATGTCTGCAGCACGACCCCACAATAAAATACCATAGGACATGAACTTATACTGAATAATTAAGACATTTACAAAACGTTAAATTTAGGTATGAACAAAAAATGGAAAACTGGTGATTTTGCACAGGATGGCTTCGTTCAATACGTTTTACTTATAACAATAATAATCCACGGTTAATATCGTTAATTTGGGTAGATATTTAATAATTTGTAAGTCTTCAAAAATTATAACCTCAAAACGAAATTATTTACTGTTTGTTTTTACACATTAAATTTGCCTTTTGATAATTAACTGTCTCTATTGCTGGTATGCTGGTCGAAATATTTTTAGAAATAAGCTTGCCATTTGTACATTAATATCGATTTTAAGGTATTTCTCAGGTTCCTGAGCTTATATAACCACGAAATCTCGAGAAAAGTGTTATAAACTAACAGTAATATTATTTCAAACAATTTACTAAAGTGTCTTTAATGCAATCTCAAACCTTATTTTTCCTAGACTATTAATACACAGTTCTTGTGTTCGCTTTTTCAAGATGCGCATTGAACTGGTCTCTTTTAAGTTGCCGTTTAATTAAATATTAAGCAATAGTCTTAGACTATTTATATGAGGACAAGTTACGCGTGTAATTCTACTAACAAACTTTTCTGCCACTTTTTGCGGGGGGGCGAGGTAGCACGAGATACGCAACTTTGAATTTTATTCCATTAGTTTAGATTCTAATTTTGAATGTTAAAATCATGAAAAACAAAGTCGTGTGAACCCCAAACGTGATAAGTTCGAAATTATTGTTCCGCAATTATAGGCTGCCGCGTTTGATGATAAGGTATAAAATTGTATGTAAATGCGTAAGATTTTTTTATCTTGTGCGTTGGCAGATGGCAGATGCTAAGCAAGGCGGGTCCGTTTATAAATCGTCTAGTATGATTCGGAGCGCGCTCCATACAAACAAAGTCTGGTTACATTTTCATTACTAACCAAGTAAAGTCAATGACATTTTTCAGACACAATCTAGAAACTAATCTCTATGCTAGTATTGTGTCAGATTTTAGTTAAAATATACAGTTTAAATGCTAGGATTAATTTAAGATTAGTATGAAAATCTTTGAGGCACTGTAACTTTAAAACTATACATTTAACTCAAATCTGACACAATACAAGCATAGAGATTAGTTTCTAGATTATTTCTCAAAAATGTCATTGACTTTAATTGGTTAGTATTGAAAATCATCATCAATCATCATCAAACTTCGTTTGTATCGGGCGCGCTCCGAATTATACAGAGTGTAAGGAAAAGTATCACTAACCTTTAAACCGGTACTCTACCCATCAAACTGAACAACTTTTACTATTGGAGCAAACCTGTCAGAATGAAAAAAAATATCAGCTGTCTCATAATAAACTGCGATATCTACTCGAGTCCAACATAAGGGACAGTTGATATTTTTTGTTGTGACAGGTTTGCTCCCTTAGTAAAAGTTGTTCAGTCTGACAGGTTTGCTCCAATAGTAAAAGTTGTTTAGTTTGATGGGTAGAGTATGTGATTTAAAGGTTAATGATACTTTTCCTTACAGCCTGTATTCCCTTAATTGCCTCGTACGACAACCATTGTAAATAACCCTCCTTCTGGCGCAGTCGGGTAAAAAAGGGGTGATCCATTCTAAGCCGGAACACACGGCTTTTCACAAATCTTTCCGTAGGTACAAAACAAATTATTATATTAAACATTTTTATATTCATCCCCATCGTGCCAAGTTAATTACATTAAAATGATCAAACAAATAAGTACCTAGTCTCGGCTTTTTGCCACTCTTTCATACCTTTATTTAGTTTAAAAACATAAAATTGCACTCTCGACCGCCGTTTTCAACCTTACCCCGAAACAATTAGCGTTCATTTTGTAACAAACTTTTGTATAAAAAGCCAAAGGTTTTTTCTTCATAGTGTGATCATATTAATTTATATTCTAATGTAATTTATGTGGGTCTCTTCCTCGACTTTGCTATTTATTAAGCCTTTACAGAGTTACTTAATAATGCCAAAGAGGTCTTTGTGTTAGAACCTGTGGCAGGGCACCGTGAAATTATGAAAAATTACATGGCGACCCCTCGGTTTAGGGTTGTGTGTGCTATCAATTGTTCGCACTGCTTTTATCTCTTAATTATTGCACAAGCAAATTTATTTATTACATATCATAATCATTGACAAAATGGAGAAAAGGTCACAGCCTATCGCCACGACGTCGTAGTAAAATTTTTAAATTTATGAACAATTAATACTATTTCTAAAATGTAAAGAAGCGACAATCTGAGCTGGTAGTTGTTCTGAATATGTTCACATTTCTCTAGCAGTGTCCAAACTCTGTACAATGTGTACAGTTTGTACTGTGTATAGTGACAGAAAGTGACCTCATCGCCACTAGCTATGAACAGTGAACATCTCAAAACACACCTCAAAATTCAAGCAGGTACATTTCCTCACGACGTTTTCCTTTACCAAAAAGCCAGTCTTGTTACAAATCTACAATATTGTATACAGGGTGTTAGGGTGAACAGTTGCATTACTTTAAGAGGTGGTTGTACCCATGATACTGAGCAACTTTCTCTAAGAAACGTATAGGAAATACGCAATAAAAATTGTGGACTTTCCATACTAAATGCAATCTGCTGATCGAACGTTTTTATGAAAAGACGAAAAAACGTTTTGGGAATTTCTTATCGGTTTCTTAGGGAAAGTTGTTCAGTATCATGAGTACAGTCACCCCTTAAAGTAGTGCAACTGTTTACCATAACATCCTGTATAAGTTTCTAAAAACTTATTGGTACAGTCGCCATCAGAAATATCATAGCAAACAAAATGGTAGAATATTTCTAGGCAGTTCTAATTTTCAATAATTTCTTTACAAATAACCAATCAAAAACATCTGACAGCCTAGAACATCAAATTTATCTACGCAGTCAGAGTGATGATAATTATCTGAGCAGTTTAGGAAAAAAGACCTTACTCCGTTGTTATACATTTCAATTTTGAACAAAATTGTAAAGAAACTATTGAAAAAAGTTGCTCAGATATTTATGACAAAATTACACGTTCAGATATGTAACATTTACTGTAAAGAATTTATTAAAAATGAGCACTGCTCAGATGTATTTGAACACCTTGTATGCGACGATATATCTGATAGCCACTGTACTAATTTAAAACAGGATGTCATCGAACTAAAAGCGGAGCTACTAACCACTAGACTCTATGGCGAACATTTAAATCCAACGAAATATTTCCAAAATCCTCTTAAAATAAAATTTGAAACAATGCGCTATAAAAATAACTCTCCAAATCCAATACTTAACATAGCCTACCCCATCTTAACTTAACCCTGTGTTGTAATTATAATTATTTTAATATGCAAATAATGATAATAAAATTCCGTAGGTTTTTGTTTTTGTTTGTGGCGAGAGCTTATTGGGTTATGCTTAATTATATTTGGAAGGGCAGGGGACTGGTTACCTGCTTAGCAGTTAATTTTTATTTATGCTTGTGTGTTAATTCCGTGCCTGCATATTTTAATTATGAAGTTGTCTTGCGAAATTCATAATTTATCATACATACATAGACTAATGACCGTATTCCCTTTTTTGAGAGGGCAGAAACTTCACTTTCGTATTTAACACACTTTTAAGCGTGTAAATATATCAACAGAAATTTTTTGCACATTTTTAGGGTACCGTGCCAAAGGGTAAAAATGGGACCGTATTCATAAGCCTATGCTGACCGTCCGTCCGTCTGTCTGTCCTATTTAGGGGTGTAAATTTTGAATCGTAATAGCTAGACAGTTGAAATGACACAGAATGTGCGTTATTCTGGCGGATTTGCTAACAAATAATAAAAATATCAAAAAGTTAATAATTTAGAGGGAATTCATACAAGAAACTAGTTTTTATTATCAACGTTGTTCTTCTCGCTCTATTGTAAAAACGGTTATAGAGCAAGCTCTACAGTATAATAAAAACCAGCCAAGTGTGAGTCAGTCTCGCGCTAAAGGTCCCAGAGAAGACAACAAAAATTTTGTATGTTAATTTGTTTTTTGGTGGTGTGGAACGGGACCCTCGGTGCACGAGTAGCCCGACTCGCACTTGACCGGTTTTATTTATATTATTTAGTATTTAGGTTAGTAATTTGATTGATACCATAGAAAATCTGTTCGTAACAATTTCCATAACTCATAATGGGATGTCGTGTAGTGATAGTCACTACAACTACATACATCCAAGGTAGCTGGGCTTGTCATATACTTCAAAAGATTAATTTCTCCCTAATAATTTAGGGGGCAGATGGTAATTTAGGGGGTTTTTATTTCCTGTATTATCCTGTGAGGTTGCAATAAATTAAAAAATCTATATAAAAGCGATACAAAAATTTTATATCTATTTTTTTCTGGACATCTGTTTTCAACAATTTATTTAAAGGACTAAATAATGCTTAAGTATGCTTTAGTAGTCAATGCTGTCCCCACCTGTATTTCATTACTATACCCATTTAAAATCTGATTCAAACATCAAATTGGAAATAAGGAATAAATTTAAGGCGTATCCGCCCGGGGACACGACTCTCTATACTGATCGATGTGAACGAGCGCGTGGCTCCGGTCAGAACTTGCCGTTTAGAATTTTCAAAAAATAATAAAACCAAATCATTCTACGTTGTAAATTGTGAAGTATATTGTAAATTTTCATTTTCTTCCGTTCAAAAATGTAAAAGTAAAATGGTTAGAACTGGAAAAAAAAGCTTGACTTTAGATTTCTTTTTCTTCCGTTTTATTAATCAAAATAGATTTCGAGAAAACCCAAATCAATTCTCATGTCCTGTAGATTGTTCTGTTTTGTTTTCTGCTTATAAAGAGCCATAGTTAATATACAACGTGTTAATGAATAAGCGCAAAACCTCATACACCCCAACTGATTTATAACAAACTAATTAGATTGAAACAATAATTTCATTATTTTGATACTTAAAATTTAAAGTTATTCGCATTTTAAGTTTTGAGGCAAAAATGATTTGTTATCATTTCAGCAATGAATGAAAGCGCTAACGTGCTCATGAATCTTGTTTTGGTGGTAAGTAGGGTGAGGGTGCCCGAGCAGCGGGTTGAGATCGAGTTCAGTAATTTTTAAATTTTACAAACAACATTTTTAACATTTTAAAAAAAAAAATCCTATGTTGAAACCATGATAATTCGTTTCTGATCTCGATTCTAAACAAACTGCCTTCTAGTTTTGGTTTAATTCATTAACACGTTGTATAAAATAGTTACAAAGTTACCCAATTTTACGGTAAAATCGGGCGGTAGAGCCTTAAGGAAAATTATCATGCAACAGCACTACAATACATAGTTTTATTTCTATATCTTGTCCCATATCCAAAAACATAGTACCCATATCCAAAAATCAGTATAAACTGATCTTGAGTTACAAAGCTAGATGATTTTACCGATAGAAGCTTAAAAATTCCAACCCTTCCGGATAACATAAAAACCCTTTGCTAATGAAATTACAGTCGGCTCGATTACACAGGGGGACCATTTTTCTAAGATAACATTTTATAATCGTTTCTCACGGTTCACTTAATATTTTTCAACAGTGGGGTTTGGTTGCTATAGTTTTGGATAGAACTGGCTTCATAATTTCACTGATTTCCTTTTAATACGACTATAAATAAGTTATAAAACAAGCTGCCTAGAGAAGCCATAATTATATTATTATGGACTGAAAATTTGTTTTGTTAAATAGATAGAACCAACATGTTTAAATTTGCAAACTGTTTTGTAGCACACAATCAAAATTTTGGTTTAATAGCAACAGTTACGCTATTTTATACGCGTATGAAGTTACGTTACATTTTCAAGAAAATCTACTTCTAATTTTAAAATAATGAATATTTTCTTCATTTTGGTATGTTTAAACTTATCATTAACGACCTATAAAAGCATTGAATGAAAATTGCTTTTAGACTTTAGTAGAAATTGTAAAGTTAAAGTCCGGCCGCTGAAAGATTGCGTTTGACAGTTACCATAAAATTGTAAAAAACTGAATGAAAATATTGTAGCTTGGTAGTTGTAGCAAAGTTTCTGACCACCCCGACAGGGATTATAGTCGTGAATTTATTTATGTATATGTCTGGGACAAAGTATAGTGCAGAACGCCAATTCTAAAAATCTCAATTCTCAACGTTCAACCCTTCACGCGCCGGTGGTTCGATCACGATTATTTCTTTCCAGTTTCTGTTTGACTTGACTTTAAGGTCAGTTTTCAACTCAGGATTTATTTTTAAGATTTTTGACGGCACTTTGTTACTATGGTTGTTATTAAAACGGAAAGCTTTGTTAGTGACGATTATGGTTGGAATAATATTTGGTTTTCTGTTTAATAGAAGAAACAGGAATAGAAAATCCATTTTTTTTAAACAAAAAATCTACTTAGCTTGTGAACAAATTTTTTGTCTGTATTTTATAAATGTGCTTATCACTACAAAATATGCATAAGTAATAATTATCATTAGCTTAATAAATGTTACACGGCATGGCACAGGCCAGGCAGGGGAGAGTGTATGGGCGTCAGTCCACCACGCGAGCATAACCTCGTAATGCCCAGATGCTTTTTAAAAGGTCTTCAGCTCCATTGTGATACTGGCCCATGATGAAATCCAAAAAAAAAAGTAAATTGGATGTAACCTGTAGAAGTTGTTTTTGCTACTGCTTTTTGGATGAATTGTCTATTTTACTAGTAATTTCTTCGTTTGAATCCGATCTTCTAAAGATGTGGAACTCTGTTTAATAATTATAAAGTTTTCTGTTTATAATAATTATGACCGCCGTCCTAAACTGCTTTTCGTATTCGTAAAAAATTACTGGGTCCAAATTTGCCGTCGTTCAGACATAGTACAGGAGTGCAATTTATGAAACTCATACTTTGAACTCAGCAGTTGTAAATGTAAAAATTACTATGGAGATATGCTTTTTAGTGCTAATTTGACTTTCAAAAATCGCACTCCAGCCCCCCTAGATAAAGTGACATTCTATTGGCGTTGACGCTAGTAGAAAATGACAGAATGTATGGATTTGACATTAGCGATCGAAACATTTTGACGTTTGCTTTCGTCACCATACGTCAAGTCCATACATTTTTATAATTTCTACTGTCGTTAACGCTAATCGAAAGATATTTTGTCTGTAGGCCCTGAAGTATGATATTTGAAAGTCAAATCAGCAGTAGAAAGATGCATATCTCCATAGTAATATTGTCATTTTCAACTACTCAGTTCAAAGTATGAGTTTCAAAAATCGCACTCCAGATTATTCATTTTAGTGATTGTATAGTAAAATGTTGAAAAATTTCAAATGTTTTTAATTGGCTGTGTCGTTTAAGTTGTCTTTTTTACGTTACAAAAATTCAGCCGGATCTCCGTAAATATACACAGACAATGTAACAAATAAAATATCGTATTTTATCACCCGAATATTTTTACCCCTGCCTCACGACGCGGGTAGGTTGACACCCATAATTTGGGGTAAATACTGTAAGAATTAATTCGCACACATGCATCAACCTGTCACCTTTACCCAACTGTGGGAGCGTGACATATTTATGGGTTATTTTTTTCTTTATTTTTAGGGTACCGTAGGCTAAATTTTCTTCTTCGATGTATTTGGCTATTTGGGCTATTTCAAGAAGGAGCGAGGTAAGGTGCGTTGCCTGCTGTGCCGGGCCTTCCTGGCCAGCGACGAAGCTTCCACCGACGAGCTGAGGCGACACCTCAACGAGAAGCACCCTGAATTGGATGAGAATGATCAGGTAAAGGATTTACGAATATACTACAGGGTGAAATTGTAATCTCAAATATTATTGATTATAAACATGTTACAGCAATGTTGTGTTATTTCGAATCAAATTAGAGATTGCAAAATTTGTCTCGGGCGGGACTTGAACTCGCACTCTTCCAAACCGGAGAAGTGCGTTATCCAATTTCGCTACCGAGTCCACTATTCAGAGAACGAAATTTTCTGTTGCGCCAACTACTGAAAGTTAAAAAAAAATTGGTGGAAATTGATATCATTAGCATCCAAGAGTCTACCCATCAAACTGAACAATTTTTACGATATGCTCCGATCCTGGCCCTGTATGATTGCCACTGCAGGGCACAGACCTACCCTCAAGGGGTATGGGAGGGAGTATGGGCGTTAGTCCACCACGCGTGCCCAATGCGGATTGGTAGACTTCACATACGCATCGGAATTTCTTCATCAGCGAATGCAGGTTTTTTTTACGATGTTTTCCTTCACCGTCTGAGAGCAGTCCGTATAACGTATATTGGTTAGAAAAACTCATCGGTACATGGCATGTCGTCCGTGCGGATACCAATCCGCATTGGGCACGCATGACCATAAGTACACCCTGAGCCCTGTAGTAAGACGTATGCTGATGATGATAGTCTTATAGACCCGTTCACTTGTCTCTTCGTCACCCACAACAGCGTCTTGCGATTATCTGAAAACCTTCGGCTGGCTATTTCATCTTACAAAATCATCTTATTACGACAAATCTTTTCTAATCCAGTCTGATTGTTTGTGTGGAATGAACTACCTCTCTCCATAATTTTTATAATTACATTAATTTTATATGGATTTTGAATGTGGATTGAAATGATGAATGGATTTGAAAGTGCATAGGATGTAGGGATGCACTAAGAAAGTATTACTCGAAAATCGACCTGGGTTTGAGGTTTTTCGAAATCTACACGGAAAAAGGCAAAAGGTCAACGTGAAGTTTGTACATCTTCAAAACACGCACCTACTGGATATTTATTATACCTTCCAAAATGCTAAACCATGTTTCTAAAAATAAAATGTTCGGATTTTCTGACGATTATTCCGAATGCGTAAATCGGCGCTACATACAAGCGAAGTCTGATGATATTTTTAATACTAACCAATTAAAGTCAATGAAATTTTTCAGAAAAAATCTAGAAACTAATCTCTATGCTTTTATGAAGTCAGATTTTCGATACAGTTTTAATGCTAGGATTAATTTAAGATTTGTATATAAATATTTGAGGCACTGTTACTTTGAAACTATACATTTTAACGAAAATCTGACTTCAAACAAGCGTAGAGATTTTTTTCTAGATTGTTTCAGCAAAATGTCATTGACTTTAATTGGTTAGTATTGAAAATATCACCAGACTTCGTTTGTATGGAGCACGCTCCGAATTATATTCCCTTAACAGAAAATGTTAATGTACGGAACCCATTCGTTCCCTAAAAGGTAAAACCTGGCAGGTTTTATTTATTTTCTTCAGCAATAAATATGTCTTCAGATCTTCGCGTCGCGCCACTTTCGCTCAGGATGCGTAAATGGGCAATAAATAATTGTTAACATTACAATTGTATTTCGAATATTCGTTTAGGTGTATTGTTTTTGTGTATGCTTAAAGAAAAGGTGGGTAGAGAGTTGTTGAACTTTTGAAGTTATTAGACAAACAAGTTTCTACTTCGTAAACTATGCGTAAAATAATTTAAGATGCAATATGCATAAGACCGCGTTCTTGGAGAAAAATAGCTAATAGTATAATTTATGTGAGAACTATTTATACAGGATGGTCCAGACTAGATTGCTTTTGGGATACCAACCTGGAGTGCGATTTTGAAACTCATTCGTTGAACTCAGCAGTTGTACATGTCAAAGTTACTATGGAGATATGCATCTTTCTAACTGTTGATTTGACTTTCATAAATCATACTTGCGATTTTCGAAAGTCAAATCAGCAGTAGAATGATGCATGTCTCCATAGTAATTTTGACATATTCAACTGCTGAATTCAACGAATGAG